>OX401911.1:6249423-7449423 GCA_947859195.1 Drymonia ruficornis | reverse complement strand
TGGCACTATACTGCTTCGCGCAGGGTTCCAATACCACACGAAAAGGAAGCATAAAAGTGGATTAACTATCTGGGAATGTACCAAAAGAAAAAAACCAATGTAAAGGAATTATAAAGATCAAAGTAAGTTTTCAACCCCTTCCTCTCCCTCCATTCCACTCCCCTTCAAGTCTGCAAGCAATGCCTTTGGTATTGCAAGCAGGGTTGTTACGAAAAATCATCTTGTTTTAAACACAGTGTTTAAAACATGTTTTAAACATTTAAAAACAATGCTTTTTTTTCTCGTGTTTTAAATAAATGTTTTAAACAATGATTTTAACATGTTTTAAATAGTTTTCATTTTAAATTTCCCGTTTTTTTGCAACTCTCATTGCTAGCATCTATAGGCTACGGTAACTGCTTAACATCAGGCGTGCAGTACGCATTTTTTCCACCGCAGTCCTATAAAAAAACAACCTATACTGCAACAACTTTTCTTTATTTTAGAATAACAATGTCCTTCATGAAACAAAACACTCATGTACCCCAGACTTTTTAAAAAATGAAGTAGATGAGCGACTGTATAGCTGTAAACTACAAATAACTAAAGAAAATTACCCAGCGGTACCACAAGCTTATAATGATATGGTCGGCTCCTTTCAGACTTCTGGATTTGACCTAATATGCAAGGTACCGAACTTTCAGAGTGTAAAATC
This sequence comes from Drymonia ruficornis, assembly GCA_947859195.1. Classification (NCBI taxonomy): domain Eukaryota; kingdom Metazoa; phylum Arthropoda; class Insecta; order Lepidoptera; family Notodontidae; genus Drymonia; species Drymonia ruficornis. The sequence continues at coordinate 7,448,729 of OX401911.1, read as the reverse complement.
ATCCCTATATCGATTTAGAAATGCAGCAGCTGGTGTAACCTATAACCACCAACTAACCACCTAAAATCTAAGCAAGGAATAAAAGTTGAAATCCCCCCGGAATTTGATGATTTTGTATTGGCTGATTATTGTGATGGCGACAACCGTATTATAGTATTTTGCACCGAAAAGGCAAAAAAGATTATGAGCGAAGTAAATGATTACTATAGCGATGGAACCTTTAAAAGCTGTCCCCCACCTTTTACTCAACTTTACAGTATACACGGAGACTTGGGAAGTACTGTGAATAACACGAATATAGTGCCGCTTGTGTACGCACTTATGAGCGACAAGAAAATGAAATCATACATCATTTTATTTTCGATGATTAAATCCCAAGTACCTGGGTGGAATCCTAATAAATATAAAACAGACTATGAAAGAGCAGCTATGAGTGCTATGACGACTGTGTTTCCATCTGTAAATATATCTGGATGCTATTATCATTTTAATAAATCCATTTGGGAGAAGGGTCGTAAGCTCGGTATAACTAAATCCAATGATAGAAATAAGATAAGAGAAGTGGCATTAAGTGCGGTATTGCCACTATTGCCGCCGAATGAAATTCTAAATGGGTGGAAGTATATTACTCGTAAAAGTACACAAGAAGATGACATTAAAAAGTTTAGGGCTTATATGGAAACACAATGGATGATAGACGAGTTCGTTAAAGTGTGGTGTGTATACGGTGAACAGCATCGAACAACTAACTTTTTAGAATCGTGGCATCATAAATTAAACCAAGCAATAGGAAAAAAAAATCCAAACATCATACATTTTTTGAAAACCTTGGTCAAGGATTCGGCATATTACAGTGTCTGTAATAGTATGATTACAAATAAAATTAAAACAAGGAAGAAGAAATATGTACTCAATGATGAGTTCATACAAGATACTCAAATGGAGTTCTTGCATGGAAATATGACAGTGGGTCATTGTTTAGAAATTTTAAGGCGCTTATTTTTGATAAAAATTTGTACATTACTGCCACGGTCTGTAATGAGTGTGTTGCTGATCGCGTTGTTGATGGGCGAAAGCGCGGCGCAGTGCAGCTCCAGGCCTCCATAGCGCGGTCAGCATTGCAACCCTTGATGGATTAGCTGAAATAAAGGCTGAGACCGAACTTTGACCTTCGGGGCGAGGCCTTTATAGCGCGGCCAGCAAGGGTTGCAATCATGACCAAGCTTGAAGGCTGAGAGCGTAGCTAAGCTTGGCTTGAGGCCATCATAGCGTGGCCAGCAGTACACTCATTGCGGACCAAGGCTTGTATAGTGCTTTAATAAAAAATGTGACTATTAATTTAAATAGAACTAGCTAAGTAGGAAAGTAGGAATAAAAAAGGATACAATTAAATTTTTATTTTTACGAATTATATCTACTATAACTGCTTATTTTTCCTGTTTAAGTTACCATGGCAACGGCACAACCAACTCGTTTTAACCTGCCAATCAGATTTTTTTACGAACTATAACCTATACCTATAACTATACTTGTTTGTGATGTTTCCATAACATAACATTTAACATTCATTTAACATTTTCGGTTGAGAGAGATGATAACATAATTCGTGAAAAATAATTTCACATCACCATATATTCAGCTCTATAGGTAAACCGCAGGAGCCGTACCGCGCCTAAGGTACGCGAGCGGCGAGACGGGGGGGCTCATCGCTCACGCCGTCCCACTCCACCACACGTCATCGCTCTCGCCGTGCCACCCTCCCACCTCCCCGCGCATACCCAAGGCGCGGCACCGCAGCCGCTGTACATCTATAACTCTACTAGAAAAAAATCCCATGTGTCCCCAGTGGGGGCAACTGGGAATAACCGCAATTTATTTTTCCCATCTGTCACCCCTGGTGGCAACTGGGAACAAAAAAAGTGATCATTCCCAATTGCCCCCACTGGCGACGCCACCACTGGTGACAAATGGGATGTTTTTTTAAAAAAAATCCCAATTGCCACCAGTGGTGGCGTCGCCAGTGGGGGCAACTGGGAATGACCGGGTAATAGTCAGTTCCTGTATATACGGCGACAAGGTTCACCACCTGTCACGTTGGGTTCTGACTATCTGGTGAAACGTGGGCTTTGAGTTGACTTAATACCTCCACAATGTAGTGGTGTATGGCCACTCAAGCCTCTGACTACCCCCGAATGGGGATAAAAAGTCGTGACGTTATTATTATTAATTTATTTATTTCCTATCCCTAGGTCTCGTAATATAAAATTAGATACTACTTTTTATGTAGGAACTTACCTATTAGTTATTCTTATTACCCTATGTTAAGCCCGCCTGGTGTAAGCAGTTACCGTAGCTTATAGTAGACCTGAATAAAAATTATACAGAGACTGCCAAGCGATCAACTATAAAGTGAGGAATTTGATACCAGCCTTTATAATTTCGGTATTTGAAAGAAAAACATGTTGGAACATTCCGCCCACCTTTTAAAATGAGTGTAACACTCCAATGCATTTTATTTTAGGAAAAAAACTTGATCAGCAGGCTTCAAACGAGTCCATGGCGCCACAGCAATGGAGATGAATCGAGAAATGGTACATCTGACTGAGGGTGACGTCAGCCAGTCCGTTACACGATTCCAAGCACGCCCCTGACTGAGCTGAGTAGCGAAAAAATACAACTTGATTTTCATAGAGTTTTTAATGTAAAGTGCCATCAAATGGTAATTAAGTACCCCTTTTGTATAAGTTAGTAAGTAATACTTAATATCATTCTGTCCAGTTTAGTGGACTGGATGGCAACGATTAGGTACTTATTTTTACTGTACTACTACTTATTTCCTATAAATGTTGGAACATTGTTTGCATCTGGAGAGGTGGGCGTTGGCTTGGCAACACAGTTTTTAAAAAACTTTTGCATCCAGTCAACGATTTTCATTTTTGTACCAATGTTTGATTCTAATTTTTTTTCCTCAATTTTGTTGTATTTAAAACACTGACAACATAGATAATAAAAAAAATATGTAAGTAAGGTACCTAATTAATCATAAAGAATAGAGTAGGTATCTCTGTGACTAGAGTAGACGGACAGGTAGGATGTCGGCCTTTCGGTATCATTGATAATGGGACATAGTTCCATGTAGACATCACCTCGCGTGCTATATAAAACCTGTTATTTTCCTCATACGGCGCGGATCCTTGGCCATCACTTCTTGTAAGCAATTAAATTGTACATTAAAATGAAAGTTTTAACATCGCATTTCACGAATAACACGCATCTACCTACTATAGACGAAATTTCAGCTAAAGAATATTCGGTTTCACTTAAAATCAATTATTATTTCCATGCGATCGTAGAGAATGATGCACGTTTCAAACTTAGAGCAGAGGCTAGGTGGTTATAGGTACCTCCTGTATATATTTATAATCAGTAGTCTAGTTAAATAAAATAAATATAGCCCGACTTATACACCAACTGTATGGTCCAAAACTAAGCAAGGCTAGTACAAGCGTAGCTAACATACAATGAACTGCGGGTGATCCCAGTAACATCGAGACCTGGAAAAATTACTAAAAGGCCGTTCCGAAAGTTGCCTCAGGCGGGAATCGAACCCGCAACCACCCGCTGCAGTGAGCCGAGTGGCCTACGCTCGAACCACTGCGCCAAGCGGTCGTCTAAGTTCATCTAAATTCATTTTAAGAAGAAGAAACGCGTTGCAAACAAAGTTAACACTAACCAGTGTGTGTTCTTTTTGCATTAGAGGTTTTTCCTCCACGCCTAGGCTTTCTCTTTTAGCGAACCAATAAACAGAACTAACCAGCTGATGTCACAGATTAACTAAAAGGATCTAAACATTTACCATCAGACCTAGAAATGTTAGCAATTTAACCTACTAAGAATTTTTGTATTGCCTAGGCATACGGACAAACAGTACACCTGATGGTAAGTGGAATTGTAGTTAAAAAGAAGCGAAAAATAATTATCGGTGGGTAAGACAATCTCTACACTCGTGAGTACTCCAGGATGCTCATGTTATTGCGTCACCTTGAACTTAATTTTATAAAACAAATTCAATGATACCAGGAACTATGTTCTCACAACTTCCTTCACATCGAAAACTTTATTTTTATATTGTTTCATTTACTTATTCATATCCGCATTATATTAGGTACCTACGTACCTATGTATTATCTCTCCGTATCTATTTAATTATATACCACGGTAGTAGCATTCTATTATTTATTACTACGTGGTTCTCTTTGGTGGTTATATTGGCAGACAAAGAAAATGTGTTATTTTAAAGGTTAGCATTTATCTAAATCTAACTACTTGCTTGCGTAGCTATTATTGTTTCAGATGAAGTTACTGCAAAGCAAAATTATAATAATAAGTAATTAACGTATTTTTAAAGTTTCCACAATAAACCAACTAAGGGTAAGTCTGATTATTTCAGACCTCAGTAATCTCGCCTTGGTGATCGAATGCATATAAATAGACTAGATATTAACTCTGTACGCGCGCTGAGCACACACTGCAATTGTCTATCAGTGATTATTACAAACGATCATAGTCATTTGTAATGTAAACCATTAACTACAATATAACTGTGCGTGGCAGATAGCATTAAACACACTACTGAGATTCATTAATGTTTTTTTGATATATTTTTTGTTGTAATGCGGAAAATATTCGCTTCTAGTGACCAGGGTATGTATGTACGCATAGATTAGTTATTTTTAAGTTACCACACATGATTCGGAACATGTCTCGTTTTCAATAAACCCAAGGCTAGCTCATTGGTATACGGTTGTATTTGTGGGTAAGTCACGACTTCTCATTATGCGAACACCGTGTTATTAATGCCCAGACATTCGTTTAAATGCTCAAATACCTCCTTATTGACAACCTCGTTCGTGGTTAATAAAGACCAAATTTTACACACCTTGCTGTTGTTCTACTTGTTAATGTTTGTCAAAAACATAAATCCTCCTTCCGGGGCACTCGGGTAAAAATACTAAACACCAAGGCAGAACATACATGATTGAGTATCGTCCTTGGCAGAGGGGTATTTATCCTCTATGGGCCATATTCCGTGGTGGCATCTGATCTTCGGTGCCATTTTTTATGGCGGCACTAGTTCTTGTTTATGAAACTACTTATAGGTAGGTACAAAGGTAGGTAAGGTAAGGTACTTGTGCAAAAAATATTTCAGACAATTGCTGCTGCTGTGTGTGTCCGTAATCCCTAGCTCTCGCAATGAAGATAGGTAGGTGCTGATGTCATTGTATGTCAACAAGTATTGATTTTATTTCCGCCCGCATTATTTAGTTTTTGCTATCACCTCTAAAAAGTAAAGGAAAGGTCAGTGGCGCTTCGTCAAGGACTGCACGATAAATTGGAATCTAAAACACGATCAAAGGTTGCAAGATTCACAGAGTAGCAAACAAGTTTCAACTTATTAGTATTAACTCAGCAGCTTAGCAAATATAAGGTCATTGAATGCTTAGCGCTACAAAATATGAGCCCAAAAAAAATTAAGACTTGAGAATGGAATGTTTTTGAAGAATGTTTCCAAAATAAGTTTCAATTGCCAACCACGCGTTCTGTATCTGGCATAGGTAGATCAATATTTACTTTGCAGGTTCTGATTCAAGTTTTATTGTAGGTATGTGTGATTTCATGCTCTAGGTTGACCTATGGGCACATACTGCCGCCTGCCTAGTTCCTCAAAGTCCTCAATATTAAGTAGGTAAGTAATTAGTAAAGTACCTACATGGAATTTTGCTGCTTACCCAATAACCGTCTTAAACACGCAAGGCGCAAAAGTTTTAATACTTAAGTATTGGTCACAGAATTTTGTACGAGTCTGAAATTTGAGATTCCGTTATGAAAAAGTCAGAATTAAATTAATAAGTCAAGATGGTATTGGAAATTTACCAGCACGAAAGTGCATAATACATTAACACAGTAAGTTTACACTTTCCCTCGTATCACTGAACAAAGCAGGTGAATTATTGACGATTGCCAACAACGCAACGCGCCTGCTGGAACGTGCAATCCATACCTACGTTTACCGATCCGATACGATGCCATGCGATACGTCTAAAATAATAATATTGTACCGGTTTATAGTCTGGTTTTTGGATCTATCCAAGGTTTTTTTATAGCCCGCGCACTCTATTGCTCCAAAACGATACGCAACATATTTTTGTTGGCTATTGCTAGATTGATTGGTCGCAGGCGGGAAGCCGAAACCATGGTTTCGTAACCTGCAGGTCCCTAGAGTACCTAACCCATTTCGTTAGTGCTGCAATGGAATTGAAACACTTGCCGTAGTGTTACAAAACAATTAATCACGAGATAAACACGAATTATGTCAAAATTTATAAGAAATTTTACAAACGTTCAAATCGCGTTGAACTTTTTTGAAATAACAACATCTAGGTTATAATTTAAAATAAGTAGGTATGGTGTGAAGCAAAGCCTTCTTCAACTTTATACCTAGGTATCCTTACTTATTGTTTTTATCTATTAGTCTGTATCAGCAATAGATATCATACCTACTATCAGAGTAATCATGTGGATCACATCTTGTCACGAAAAAAATGCCGGTTCCAAGCAGATAGGTACCTATACTGGCATGATAGTAATTAGTTAATATTTGTTGTACATCCAGGTCACATACCTAAGTAGGTAGTGAATAAGTTCAAAGACGCTGATGCTAAAGATGAAAAATTTTGCTTGTCGTCGCGGTCTTCAACAAAAAATGTGGCGATGTCAACGACCGACGGTTGCGTTGTTTTTTGTCGTGACGTAACCTGAAGATTAGTCTGCATTATTTTGCTGCTCGCAGAAAAACCAATTCACAGTTACCTACCTACATGTTAATTTGGGAAGTGACGTAAGAAATAAAGTTAATATAAGTACCTACCTACATAGAATAAGTAAAAAAATATTGTAATTGCAATCATACCTACAATGAATTCCCCATTGATTAAAATTGATCTACTAGTCTAAGTAAGTAGAGATTTTAGTACCTATCTCATCTGGCTTAAATCTATCTCTCCAATCTTTATAGATAGTTATTACATTATACTACTTTACGATCATGAAAACAAAGAGTTGCAGTAGTGTGTTCAGCTACATGACGTCATGAAATTAAAACAAAAGAACAGAAAAATTGTGTTCTCAGTCGTCTGAATCAATTAATTAAATAGTATGTAAATACATTATATTTTAAAAGTAATTGCGAATACAATTACTAGTAAGTACCTTATTCCCAGTAGATGTAGGTACTATTTTTGCATTAGTAAGCACCTTCATACTGAAGGAAGGTTTTGGTTGCAAAGAAGACTGAATAGGTATACCTATACATACATTTAGTGAGGTACATCATATTTTAACATACAACAACTATATCTAAATTGGTTATCTCGATTTGCAAGCAATTGAATTTAATTAAGATCTTGGTGTGTTAAATTAATGGCAACTTTTGTTAGGCAGAAGCATGATGATGTCATAGGTACAAACTGTAAAGGATATTAAAGTAATCAATTTGCAGTAGAAATTCAACTTTTATGAAGTAAAGTAGGTGTACCTAGCAGCTAGCAATACTGTCGCAAAAAGTGTGTACTTTTGAACCAACATAATGTACACCACTTATATTAATTGCGCTGGTAGCGATAAAACAGGCTCCGGCGAACCGGCTCCCAACACAAAAGAAGACACAAACAGACTACTAAACCTGAATAAGTGTACTTTTGGAAATATCCCATAAACCTGTTCCATGAAAGAAGCCCTAACTACATACATATACGCTCAACTATCTACCGTAGGTAGGGCCTACCTTCAGTGCATAAATCATTAGATCTTATTCTAACCTGCCTGAATTTGAGACCTAAATGTAGGTAATAAAATAGCTTTGGTGATAGCGTTACGTAATTTGATATTTAGGTAATCAAGTGTATCAGTTAGCGGTGGTCTAGGAACATACTTTAAGCAAATAAGCAGTTATAAATTGTTGGAACGTTATACTCGCAATAGTAAGCACTAAGCATAGCCTGTGGGGGTACCAATTGCTCATATAGGATAGGAAGGGTATTGAAAACTTTATACCTAACTAAATACATACAGACCTATAGCTTAACTCTCGAAGAAATTAAAATTTAACTCCCTACTGAATAAAAAAAAATGGGTAGCGTTGAGAAATTCCTCCTTTTGAAGTCGGTCATTAAAATCAGGATTCTGGCAAAATAGCCCCGTTAGTTCCATTTACATGTAGCTACATAAGCATAGGCTTTGCAAATTATCTTAACTGAAACTATTAAGTAATCCCGTACGTCCTTGGCAGTGATTTCTGCAGCTACCTACCCGCAACCACAGCCTATAACAATGGCCTGCGTACGATAACACTTACCTTAGACATTTCGTCAACCTCGCCGCCCTATCACTGTGAACACCTTCCCTCACTTCTCCATTTCAAAGCCTTTTGGATTTCCAGCTCTACGATTCGTAGTCGAACACTGGCTAATCGCGGAAATATTCGTGTCGCATTTTCGAGACGCCGTTTCGTGGCGGAGACCCGATCAATACTGTCGGTCGGTTCGTCGTACGTATATCGTCGTTACCGGCGGATAAGGTAAAAACACAGCGTTGGTTTCGCGTGCGCGCGCAATCTGTTGTTGACTGACACGGCGCATGTGTGTCGGATGGCAAGACCCCTGCCCATGCCCCGTGCCCCATGCCCCATGCACTACCCGGCTGGAGACAGAAATACTGAAATGCATAATCTCCTAAATTAGGTACTACCTACAAATTTTTAGATGAATGAATGTAGTAGAGCCTTAACTTATTCCATATTATACCTACCTACATTAATCCTGAAACCATTAGGTATGTGGCAGGTACAGAGCTTCGTGCAGTTCTGCTGTAAAGCAGAATGGTTTTGGGCTGAATCGTTCATAATTTAGCCAAAAACCAGTGTGGAGTACCAGCTCGACGATATACTTACTTATAAATCACTAAGTACTTATACTTATATGATTATTTCGGATATAGGTACCTAATTATTGAGTACCTACCTACCTACTTTACAATTTTGTACTTGAGAGAGGGTATGGATAAGTGATACTGTAAGTAGGTATATTACATAGATACCCACCTACTTATAAATTAATTAGGCTGATGACACTGCTATATCGTACCTTTATCTTATTACTTTCAGAAGAATGGGTAGGTTGGGTTAGGTTAGCCTATACATTAATTGGGTAGGTACACTAGGTACCTACTTTTAATGAAATATAACTAAGACATAATGGACCGGGAGCTCATGATGCAAACTGTGGATTTACTCCAGTGTCGCCCAAACCTATTAGATTCGGTAGATTAGATAATAGGAAGAATAGGTAAATGGTTCTAGATGTTTCCACTTTCAGCGGTGGTGGAAACGTCTACATGATAATTTCAAAATTGTAAAAAAAAGCAGTGACATGGAAATACTCAAGCGTGTCAGATATTAATATTTTTCATGCTCCAACATAATAAATTTATTGAAAAAAATAAAAATTACTCAAGCGCGTCAGATTTTCAGAGGGGGTGTTCAGTGAAACTTACAGATGCTCGCATTTCTTAGACTGACGATCAAATTAGCAAAATTTACACTTTTGACACTTCTTAGCTGGTAATGAATACCCCATATCTTAATCTGACGAGTTCGAGTATTGTAAGATGGTCTATTTTTTTTTTGGTTCCCTTGAGCGTACCCACCACTATTAAGGGCTCATACTGGTCGGAGGTTCTTATCAATATATAAGGTATCTCCCTTATCTTAATCTGACGCGCTGGAGTAAATCCAGAAAACCCTTCTACGGTTCCCCATCTTACGCATTTTTAAAATAAAATGTTTTATGATAATACGCATTTATAAAATACTTATAAAACCTGAGGGGAGGTGGAGTGGTGTTGGTTCTTCTAAAATCTAGGTTAATTCCAAACACTTTCATTTTCCAACAAACATTTTGAAATCTGTGTTTTCCCAATTATATGAATTCCAAAAAGACTCGTATTGAAAAATCATAGATTTAAGGCACGTCACTGTGAAAAATATTAAAAAAATAAATACTGAAACTGACAGTCTCGATTGAATGACATTTACAAATACAAATGTCTATGGTTTGTTGACTGCAGTGTTGTACGATTGCTATAATCAATTCATTTTTAATTATAATTTATTCAAAAATAATTACATGAAACCTTAAGGCGAGATTCCACAGAAAAAGTGTGCAGCACATTTGTTGACGAACATTTTGTGCGTACCTCCAGTAGTGCGCGTACTTGAGCTGTAGATGTACCTAGTTTGTCTGTTCACACCGGCAAAACTGTGCGTAAGTTTTTTAAGCGTGCTGTGCAGCACATTTAATTTTGTATGCGAACATGGTTCTCCGCGCGCGCGCTCTGGTTTCAGTCACCCAGAAAAACGTACTGCTTTGTGCTGCATCTTGTGTCATATTTACTCTGCTTAAAAAGAAACGACGAGCAAAACTACCCTTAGTACCACCCTTTCACAGAAGATCGGCGTAAAGTAGCTATTACAGCTGCGTTTCGCACGATGAGTGAGAGAGCCGGAAGCCCAACCCCCCCCCCCCCTCTCGCCCCTTCCACTCCCTCTGTCCCTCTCCCCTTCAGGTCGGTAACGTGCAAGCAATGCCTTTGGTATTGCAAGCATAACATCAGGCTGGCCGTACGCTTGTTTGCCACTTGTCAAATATAAAAACACGTTGTTGGGTGAGGCCTTTCTTGCAAAGACGTGATTAAGAGAAGAACCTATTTCTAATTCCATCAAGAGGAACATTTGTGCTGAACAGCGTGCAGCACAGTGCCGCACACTGGTGGAATTGCGCCTTTAAAAATTGCATAATTATTATTATTTAGTAATGTTATTTCTGAAATTGTTCCAGAATATAAAAATTAATAGGTTCAACGTTGCTCACGGTGTATTTTTACTGCTTATCGTTTTATTTCTTGAGATTTAGTTAATCACAAAGATAAATATTACAGTTATGTAACTAAGAAACATAATAAGTACTATTAAACAACAGAAAATAAAATATACAAATATAATCCACCTGGGTCCATCAAAAATTTAAAGATATTGCCAGGATCAAATATTTAGCCTTTAGATTGAATTCACTATCTAAAAGAAGTTTAAGTAATTCTATTTGTAAACGATTTTACTGACAATTATTATTCAAAATCGATTTCGTACATCATTAGTTGTGTGTGATGTGTCATTGTTTGTTGTCAGTGTCAACTGTCAAACAATTCTAACATCACATCTGGTGCGTTCCATTCACTGTTAATTTTGTTATTTTCGTCCACAAAGAGTGTTAAAAACGATAATAATGATCACTTTCAGTACAAGTTGGTGCGAGTGGAACGAGATTTGTGATCGAAAATAACGAAATTAACAAAATTAACAGTGAATGGAACGCACCAATCATCATCGAAAATAAATAAATACAGGAAATCGAAATTTTGAGACGATCTACAAAAGAAACGTGGAATTAATTAGTACGAACGATTATACTATAATCGAGCACCAGAAAAGTTTTAGCGATACTTTCCTCATAGTTGCAACGCGAGAATCTTGAGGCAATTAATAAAAATGGTGACCACAACTCTAACTATTCAGGACATCTTGCCGTATGGTGGCGATAAAAGATCCAGCAGCAAAAAGTTTGATATGGATGCTGTTTTGCCATTTCTTATATTACCGGGCTTGTTATTGATAGCTACGTTATCACGCTCGGTCACCATAATAGTCATGGTGGTAATTGGTATGGGAGCTTTGTATGTACATTCCAGACCGCTACAGAAAAACAGGTAAAATAGTATTGGCAAAGTAGTTACAGTGGCACATTTCAATCATAATCTTATTTAGCGAAGGAGTAATATAGTACATAACCACAACTTAAACAAATATTGAAATATATTACAATATTTCACTCTTGCTCATATATTATGATTATGAAAAGGATTTCAGCAACAGTTCATCACTAGCACAGTTCTATTGATAAACATGAGTGTTGTAGTGACTTCAGTATAATATGCCTCAGTTTTTTATTATTATTATCTTGTTAAGGCATATCAATATAGGCACCTGGAGCTTTCTTGGTTCTATTATAGCTTTAAACAAAAGCATTAACCAGCTACATGTCAAATTTAATTTAATTACATTATGTTCTGAAGAATGTATGCAATATTCTGATTTTTGTTTTCAGATCACCATTTTTCTTCTCATGGACATTATCATCTGGCATAAGTATGTTCCTAGTATTTGAGATTAGTGTGCTAAGCTTACTTGAAATAACTCAACTAGAGAATTTCATTTTCCTACTTTTATTGGCATGTACATGTTATTTTTTCTACAAGATGAAAGCTGTTGCCGACTTTGAACTAGCTACCGGATCTTCTAAAGGGAAAGAATACAGGTATTATTTTAATTTATATTTTTTATACATGTACATATAGTAGGTATAGGTAGGTTATTAATTTTTTTTATTTTATGTGAACATAAATAATTAATTATGGCAGGGTATCTCATAGTGATATTTCAACGTTAGGTATTGACTTGTGAAAGATAGACAATGATTGAAAATAATATGAGAGGTTTTCCTAAGCAGTGGGCTGGAGATAAAATATAATTTCACAGACGTTTGGGCATGAAAACAAATTTATACAAAGTTATGATGGACATTAGACTCACACTGGCACTACAAAGCAATTTTGTTCCTAGATATGCTTTGTAAAACCATTGTAAACAAAAATGTCTAAATTTGGTGGTCAGTTTCAATAAAATAAAAAAATATAATAATGCATCATTTATTTATTATTACACAGAACCCTAAATTTATGAGGACATACTTAAATTTGTTTCAGCCCAGTACTGACAGCAGACTCACAATATTGTCAGATTTGCCAGATTGAAGTTAATGAAAGATTCTTTCATTCAATATGGTAAGCTCTGTCTATTATAACTGTATGAGCCCCACTAGGTGTGGATTCTCTTCCATGCTTGTTTTGTAAAGATCATTTTTACCCGACTACGGCGGAGGGTTATGATTTTGACCGGTATATATGTATGTATGTATGTGCATCTGTTCCCACCTAACTTCCAAACGACTTGTCGTAATTTGACAAATGAGGTATCGTTAGAAGCGGCTTAATGGCGCGCTGGTTATAGGCTATGTGACGTCACATAAAATTGCATATGGCGCCCTCTAGAGGACATAATGTCATGAACTAAAAAAAAACATTTTTTAATGAAACCGTGTGGGGTATCAAATGAAAGAGCTTGATGAGCACATTACAAAAATATATATATTGTTACCTATAACTCCAAAATAATTAAATAAAAAATAAGTTTAAACACTTAAACCCGACTACTGAAAAATCGCGCTCTAAAAAGTATGAAACAAGAAAATATTCTCATCTAGAGGATAGCCGTGGTCCGTGTTCATATGCCATTTGGCCCTAAAGGACCTACACGGACCACGGCTATCCTCTAGATGAGAATATTTTCTTGTTTCATACCTTTTAGAGCGCGATTTTTCAGTAGTCGGGTTTCAGTTTTTAAACTTATATTTCCAATAAGATGAGTTGCCTACCATCAGGACTATGACCTCATTAAACAAGTTCAATCATATTTTATCCTAAAGCAAAAGTATTTCTTCCAGGTGGGACTGCTGTGTGCTGAGACAAAATTACATTTATTTCGTAGCTGGCCATATACTAGCTTTTGCAACATTATTTTTTGGCACCAACTTAGGTCTCACAACTGTTTGTCAGCCCTTCATACTTTATGGTATTATGCTAATGCCAGAGGACTGTGAAGACGTCTATTATGAGTTTAAGTGAGTACTTTGTTCTCTGTTTTTAACATTGCACTAAGGGGCCATAAATTAGTCGGGGGGCGGGGGGGGGTCGACGAAATGTGACATGTTGTGACAAAGGGGGGGAGGGGTCCTAAGTTGAAGTGACGTCACATTTAAAAATCTAATATATCCAAGTATTAAAACCGAAATTTGAAGTGTTCACGAAATTTTTTAAAATTTCAGATTAAAAAAATAAATAGGTATGTGATGTCACACTGGGGGGGGAGACTCGCAAATGTGACCAGCAGTGACAAGGGGAGGGGAGGGGTCTTAAAATCATGAAATTCGTGTGACGTAATTTATGGATGGCCCCTAATCAATGTCAATGTATTTCTTTTTCTCTGTATTCTAAAAACTAAAAAAACACGCGACGTAAGAAAACTGGTACCTATAGGGTGCGACAGGTCGAGATGACATTCGGGTAATGCGCTTTTTGCTGAATAAAATCCGAATCAAAATTACCAGGACCCGCAAAGGAACAGATTAATTTAATTTAATAATTTTGTGGGCGATTTTAATTGTTTATCGGGTTCTGTTAATTTTGATTCGGATTTTGTTCTATAAAAAGCTCACAACTCGAATGTCATCTCGACCTGTCGCGAACTATACTTACTATTTTAAACTACATTTGCGGTAAGTAATTTTTAATTAATACGGCGTAATTTTTACGGTGAATTTCCAGTATGGCGTTGAGCTTCGTTTGCTGTGTATATGGAGTGGGATATTTATTTGTTATCACCTTGGTTTTACTTCGACAACTTCTAGTCTACATACCCAAGTACAGTGGTTAGTATACTTACGTAGTTTTTATTTTTATATAACACTGGATTATTATTAATACTTGTTTAAATATATATAGTAATGTGTGGGTGGTATTGTTTTTCAGAGCCACAATGGAGAAAACTGGTGAATGTGCTTAATGTATGAAATTAATTCACAAGGAACAATGGATTTATATGAGTCACGTATTTTAATTACGCTTCAACAATATTCAGCGTTATATAACGAAAAGTACCTTATTACATAATAATAGTACCTAATATAATTATACTAAATTTAAGCAAGAGAGGATACAACTTGAGCACTATGAGTTTAATAAAACTATATCCCCAGACTAACATACCAACTGGGCCCCGAGTCTATTACTTAAAACCAATAGTCTATTATCGTCGTGAGTTCTTCATTATAAATCTTAAATTCTTACCGGCTGGTATGTTGTCGGCCAAAGTAATGCTAACTGCCGACAACGTGTCGGCCGCCAAAACATTACGATCAATAATACCTAAAGAATTCGAGAAGAAAATGTAAGAGACCAGTGGTTCCACGATGGTTAATTTTTAAGAGACTACTCCCTGTATTTATGCTATCAAAGTGTTTTCTCAATAAGTTATAATCATTTTCCTACTGTCTCTGATTTTAATAGAGGTAATGAATATATAATTTCCATAATATTTTCTAATGATGTCAACATAGATTTAAGTTTGGGTGAGCGGTGTCAATTAATGTCACTAGTAAGGGGGCGCCCATAAGTTACGTGGTAGGTGATTTTTGAGGTTTTTCGACCCCCCCTCCCCCCTCGGTGAAGTGTCGTGAGATTTTGCTCGACGCCCTCCCTCCCCCTTTAATCTCACGTGAGGTTTTTCAAAAGCCATATTCTAGAGGAGAAACATGTTTTGCTTAATTTAACCCAGTTTTCTTGCAATTTTATACAGTTTCTTGCGGTAAAAAAAAATACGTGAGAGTTGCCGAGACCCCCTCTCTCCCACGTGAGATTTGGCTCGACCCCCTCTCCCCCTTAAATGCCTCACGTAATTTATGGACGCCGCCTAAACTTGAGCACAGTGTACCTCTGCTACCCCTTCTAGGAATACTGGCGTGATCGTGAAATATTATAAAGAAGATTTAGGCACACAATAAACCGTGACATCGTTAAAAAATGTTAATACATGCAGGAGACTGTAGCTACATAGGAAATTTAAGAAGGCACCAGCTTGGCAAAATGTTTAGAAATTGAACAAAAATGTTGTATCTTGTAAGTAATTGTATTATTTATAATTATAAGTTAATTTCTTTTTGTATCCAAGTAACTTACGGATTGAAAAAAAAAACATACATACAGCCGAACATAGAACCTCCTCCTTTTTTGAAGTCGGTTAAAAAGGTGCATAAAGACCAGTCTTGTCAAAATGTAAAAAAATTCAGCTGTAAAATTTGTAACTAACTCGTGGTTATCACCTATTTCGCTTTTTTTAATAACTCCGAATGTGTTTTAAGCTGTAAAAATATGTTCATGATAACGACCCGGGTGTACGAATTTATAAGAACATATCATAATCCTAAAATTCGATTTGTTAGTAGATAGAAATACCTACCTACATATAAATGAAAGGCACCTTTTGCGTAAAATACCAATCAATATGTAATTACAACTTACTCGCGCACATGCATTATGTACCACTAAAGGAAGGCAATAAAAATAAACTAGGAGAAACCTTTATTTTATTTTTGACATTCAAAACCATTGGATGGAGTGGCCTACTCCATATTCCAGTACCTACTTTAATTTCAGAAGTTTATTATTCTTATAAAATACATAGGTACCTACAAACACTGGACAAATAACACTTATGATCCAACAATGATAACCACAAGGATGTTTCACTAAACGTGATTATTTAAATGTGTGAAAATAAATATTTTTAGAAGGATACATCTTTAACTGCGCAAATATACCACTTCGGAACCTGTGTCTTAAAAGACAGTAGGTATAGGCCTTTGGAATAAGTAAGTACCAATACAATGGGTAACAAACAAACGAAAATTAAACTAGTCTGCCGGTGGCGTGTAATCTGGCACAACTTGCAATACTTTCTCTCTCCATCTAGCTTTTCTAGCTTCTTGTTCTCTTTTCAGTGCATTTAATGCCGGTAGAGTTCTCCAACAAGTAAACGCTTTGAAGAGTAAATTGCTGCAACAATATATGAGATATTAAACATGCAAAGATATTAGACTACCTACTACTCGCACAGCCTTTACATTTTATATATGAATCTTATCACCTAAAATAATCCTGAAATACTTTATAGGTACGGACATACCTGCTATGGTATACAACTGCTTTTTGCCATTTCACTTCGTATTCCTTCTTCAGAAGATCTACGCCGTCGCATAGCTTCCTAAATACCAGTTGAGTAACGTATAAATCGTAGTAATCTTCAGCAACTTGCCTTCTTAATATGTAATCGTAATGGTTCTGCAAGGATGAAAAATGAATATAAGGAGTTCGGATGTTGGAGATAAATTAAGCTCAGTATTTGCATCAAATTACCAACCATTTTGAACCCTTCGAACGCTTTCCTTAACAGAGTCTTCCTATGGAGTTCTTCAGCTTTATAATTTCTTTCAAACCACGCATCCTCAGTATACCACATCCAATGTAAAAATACATTATTCTTTAGTTGAAATCGATAATACGCTCTGGCTTTCTCAACATTGTCTCGTTTAATGTCTATTAATAGTCGTAACGGCCGTATGCCGTACTTCGCCATCAAAGTTTTCTCGTAGTGCAAGTCTGCCATTACTATGAGTGCCCTCATTCTTTCAGCGTACTGTTTACGTCTTATGTTTTCAATTTTTTCTCTTTTCCTTTTTTCTTTGAGTTCCTTCATTCTTTTTATTTTCTCCTCTTTGTCCATTTCTGCTTTCGCCAGTTCAGCCTGCAAAGATTCGTTACATGATTAGATTATGGTAGACACAAATATTGTGGGTGAATGGGTCTGATACCTACCTAGGGGGCGTTAGGCATTTGGGGGGGGAGCGGGGTCGAGCCAAATCTCACGTGGGGGAGAGGGGAGTCTTTAATTTAATATCACATAATTTTTATTACCACTAGAAATAGGATAAAATTTCAAGAAAACTGGATTAAATAAAGTAAAACATGTTTCTCCACTAGAATATGGCTCTTGAAAAAACCTCACGTAAGATTAGAGGGGGAGGGAGGGGGTTGAGCAAAATCTCACGAAATCTCACCAAGGGGGGAGAGTGGGTCGAAAAATCACCAAAATCTCCTCACGTAATTTATGGACGCCCCCATATATAATATACCACACCATTTCTAATGTGAAAAACTTATACTAACTTGCTGTTTCAATCTCATTCGTTCCTCTTCCATCTGTCTTCGTCTCTCGCGTATGATCGCGTGTTTCTCCTCCCGCTCTCTTGCTCTCTTTTCCATCCTTTGTAAAAATTGTGGCACTTTCAAACAGTGCAGTACAAGCGACGGTTCTGAAAATGGACAGTCTCAATATTATCATAATTATCTTTTAAGTCCAATAACGCAGTCGAAGTAAATTACCTTCTATTTCGTGGATTTTTAATTCGTTTGTTAAACACTTTATTTTGGGTTTCAATTGTCGGTCCATTTCAAAATATGTTTTACGAACTTCATCCCTCATAATATCGACAGATTGACGCGAAGCTTCTATTATCTTATTGTACTTTAGTTCTTCTATTAACCTATTTTGTTCTTCCAATTTTGCTTTTTGAAATGCAATTATATGTTTTTGCACTTTATATCTGAAATGAAACCATGAGCACACATGTCATAATAATAGTACCTGCCTATATAATATAAGCTGCTTATGTGATACTAATTTAGGTATAGGAGGTATTAACCTGTGCTGGTAGGTACTGTAATCTCGTACAAATTGTTTCGCTTTATTATCTGATGATTCTTGTCCTTGATTAATGTCAATCTTTTTCTTCTTAACTTTATCAAAGAACTTGTCTAGAGTTGCTCGTCTCTGTTCGGTCACGTAATTCTTTCTATTTTGAACGTACTGCTTCCATTTAGCAACGAACTTTTTAATTAATACTTTTTCTTTATCGTTCACTTCTACTCTCATGGGAATTACGCTTAAAATACTTTCGATTTCGTCACAGTTTGGACTCGCTAAATAATATTCATCTTGAGTGTATGATGTGTTTCCGTTTTGCAATGTATTATTGCTTTTATATTTAACGTCTTTGAATGTTTCGTCAGTATTGTTTGGTTTCGAAGATATGGCCATCATTGTCAATAATTTTTGTAAATCACTTTCTTGGTTATCAACATTATGTACTGAGATGTCCGTTTTCACACTATGTTTATTTGACTTATCTTTGCGTATACTTCCACTCGTGGACTCATCTTGTATAGTTTTGTTGGAATAAAAGCATTTAACTCTTAAGATATCCTCGTTATTTTCAAGAGAATCTAGTTCAGGATCAACTAGTTCCCCACTAATATGATTAGAATCTTTATGCTTTTCGTTATTACGATTTTGTGTAGGCAATTTAACTGGTTTTGACTTCATGTTTAATTTAAAATCTGTATCGTTACATATCATTAATTTGGTCTCGTCGTCATCGCTAAATTCTTGTAAACAAACCTCTTCAATTGAATTATCTATACACTCGTGTAGCAGCTCATCGACAGGTTTAGTCTTTAATGCGTCCAAACATTTTAACGTCATCTGATTTTTCTGATTTATATTACTGAAGTCATTTCGTAATTTTACTAGATCTTTATGGATATTATAATGCTCCTTTGACTTTTTTATAGACTTTCTAAAGAAATGAGAAAAATATGAAGATTTCTGAAATATTTAAAATACCTAGGCACTAGGTAAGGTACTAGTACCATTAAAAATTAAGATATAATAATAATACATACCTCGACCAATTATTGGTTCTAAATGCACTATGAGTGTGCATATGCGTGTCTTTTACCTGTGACAAAATTTCTATTAATGTAAATTATTTAAAGGTACCTAATTACCTACTTTATTATTAGGTACCTACCCAGTGGGATGCCTACTCCCACTATTAGGTAAGCGGGGGGTCCATAAATTACGTGAGGCGATTATGGGGATTTTTCGACCCCAACCCCAAACGGGGGTAAAGTCGTGAGATTCGGCTTTACCCCTTCCCCCTAAACGCCAAACATAATTTACGCATCTAATCTAAACAAAAAAGAGACGTATAACAGGGTGTTTATAATACAACTAATTAGGTACGAGGTTTTTTATAGGCTCAGTGATGGTATCTCTATTTATGGCTTTATTATGTCCTTACCTACATTTTACAGCAGCGCCCCTAGCGGAAACGTGTAAATTTATAAGTAGGTAAGTGGTAGATAGTACGTGCTCGCGTGGCGTATGAAAACACCATCAATATCCTATATGAATAGAAAACACTCAATCATTCAAATGGTATTTGAATACCTATACCTGCGGCACGTTATGATGGCCGGTTTGACATGTGGGAGGGGGAAAAGATGAACCTTATTAGGAGCCATCCATAAATTACGTCACACGAATTTCATGATTTTTAGACCCCTCCCCCCCTTGTCACAGCTGGTCACATTTGCGACACTCCCCCCTCCTTGTGTGACGTCACATACATTTTACAGTTTTCAGAAATGTTCAAAATATTTCGTTAAAAATTCAAATTTCGGGTTTAATACTTAAGATATATTAGATTTTTAAATGTGACGTCACAAAACTTAGGACCCCTCCCACCCCTTTGTCACACATTGTCACATTTCGTCGACCCCCTCCCCCCCTTTACGTGTGACGTAATTAATGGATGGCCCCTTATAACTGCATAAAATTCATTTTCGCATTCATTTTTTGACATTCTTATTTTTTTAAACGGCCTGTCTTATTCCGTTATAATTAGGTTCATTTCCTTCCCCCCCCACATGTCAAACCGGCCATCGTAAAATGCCGCTACTGTAGGTACGTTAAAAAACGCATACTAAAGCCGGAAACCCACCGCGGCGCACGGAGAGGCCTCGCACACGCTACGCACGTGGGTCAAGCTTCGCTTTGCACGAAAATGTATGTCACCGTGTCCACCGCGGCGCACGGAGATGCTTCGCACGAAATGACGTCATCCATACATTTTCTTGCAAAACCTAGCCGTGGCCGTGTGCGTGGCCTCTCCTAGCTAACAACGCCAACGCTAGGGTCATTACATACAATAGGTAGGTAGTCAAGCACAGCGGCGGCGTAGCATGGGTTGGCACCCGGGGCGACTTTCTATTGAGCACCCCAAAATAAAACAACAAATACCTACTAAACGTGCTTACGTGATTTTATTTTACTAAAATAGTCAATCACATGGTCAAAATTTACTTTTCTGTCCTTTTCGATGGACAATATAGATAGGTTAGTAAGTCGCGCTTGGCTCATTGTTGATATGACTTAATTAATTTCAATTTTGAAAAACTCCTTTCACAAGACGCCACTGAAACACAAATTGTTAAAAAAAATCTTAGGCATAGCGCTAGACTGGGAACCGACTCAGAATAGTCCCATTTAATTATGAATTTTAGAAGCTCCAAGGTAGTCCATTGGACCGCTTCTTGGAAGGAAATGCTGGCGGCTTCCAAGTGGCGCCTCAGTCGTAAAACTTCCAAAATCATATCGTCTTCAGAAAATTCATCATAGATTTTTGTCAGGTTTTGAACTATACAACGAAGTTCTTCTTCTGTTGACGTAAGCAGAGTTTTAAGCTGAACAACACCAAATGTTATGAGAATGTCATCCATTGCCCTGTAACGATGGTCTAGTTCTCCGTAAAATCGATCAAGACACTCTAACATAGCTCTCTGTAGCTCTTCTGGCAATGTTAGCCCAGCATCTTGGGCCGTTTCTCCTGGCATACGTTTTCAGAATCTCCTCCTTCCTCTTTTTTCAATCGAAATATCCAAGGCCTCACATGTTTCAGTTGCGAAGGAAATAGCTCTTTTGACTATTTGGATACGTTGGCTTTGAAGAAAAATTTTTAGGGCTTTAATTTTTATGACACACTTTTCCAGCGATAGCCCAGATGTTTGTAAATACTTTTGTGTCTGGTTAACTTCTTCTAGGACTTCACACCAAAAAGAAAGATAGCATAAAAAACTGAAGTCACACAAAGCTGGTAAGAGTGTGGATGCTGCTTCTCTTGTGTCGACGTTTTCTCTACTGCTGCTGGGATCACACATGTCTTCGAGTGTTGCTACAAATTTCTCAAAATTATTTTTCAGTGGTTTAACAGCGTCGTAATGAGCACTCCATCTTGTCTCTACTGGTCTTTTTACCTTATTTGATTAGCACAAGGCATGAACAACGCTTTAGGATTGTGTTCTTTGATTTTTGCTTGTACACCACCATGAACTCCTGCCATGGTTGCAGCGTTATCATAACCTTGAGCCCGACATAGATGTATATCCAAGTTATCACTCTCGAGCTGCGTAAGGATATTTTCAGTAAGTTCGACTGCAGTCTTTCCGGCTATAGGGAAGAAACCGAGAAATGATTCCTTAACTTCAACTTGATCGCCATGAATATGAACATATCTTATTACATAACTCATCTGATCAACATGTGATATGTCTGGAGTGCTATCGAACATAATTCCGAAATATTTAGCTTTTTTTATGTCGTCTACAATGTTATTTTTCACCTGTTTCCCCAATAGGCTGATGAACTCATTTTGAATGTCTTTGGACAAATATGAATCTACCCGTTTCCTTTTTGTACAGGCGATAGCATGTTCAATTCTTAGCATATGCTCTTTTAGCACTGGGTCATATTTGGACAATAGATTAACCAATTCTAAGAAATTCCCTCTATTGTCTGATGAAACCCCCTCTCTATGCCCTCTAAGAGGAAGATTTTGGCGTGCCAGGAAAATAATAACATCTAAAAGGCGACTCAAAATTTCACGCCACTTCTTTTTTTCTTGGTCCACGACCATTCGATGTTCATGGTCGATAGTTTTTTGCAGCCTCAATCCATTTTCCAAAAGTTTCCATTTTTCAAAACAGGAGACATGGTTCTCAGAATTCTCGTGTTCAGACACTTTAGGATTCAATTTCCACCATGAGTTAAACCCGTTGGCAAAACTCTGATGATGTTTTGTTTCATCATGATGCGTAAACAGTTTACAGCAAAAACAATATAAACTGGTTTTTATTGGAGAGTATACCATCCATTTTCTAAGTACTTTTTCTCCATTTGGTAACGCTTTATAAAACCATTCTGAATTGAAATGTCGGCTCTTTCCTTTTATTTTAGCTCCAGATCTTTGGACAGTATCTAAAAATGGGCCATCTCTATTTTGATAGGGTTCACTTCCCGTTTTAACAATTTCAACTCTCAAATCATCAGACATTGGTGTTGGCCAAGTAGCAACATCGAAACGAATTGTCTCATGTATCTCCGCTGCATAATCAATTTGCTCCAATTCTTCATCATTGTCGCTATTCTTTATTTTTCCTTGGTCATATTCTTCTTGATGTTGATCTTCTTCAACTTGTCTTTCATATTGTATGTGAGGCTCTCTTCCCAACGTTACTCCAACCAATGCATTTTGGCACTGTCTTTTTAAATCATATGTTTCATCAAGTAGATCATTTTCAACACTTTGCTGTGTTGAAGCCGAAAGTGCAACATACTTCAAAATTGATCCAGATAAGGATTCGCGCTCAACTTCTCTTGATTTCTTGATTTTTCTTTGCTGGAATCCACTAGGTCTATTTCGCTTCAAATTGAAGGGTTATTCTGTAAAGATCGATAAATAAATACCTATTAACTTTGACAGTTTTTTTTCTCGCTCAATTTTGTATTATATGACTTTAAAAGTAAGACGAGCAGTATAACGTCGCGGCAGTGTATTTTGGTTTTCATTAAATGAAATAGGTATTACTGCAAATTACGTAAGGCTTTAAGTTGGATGAATTTTGATTCTTAGTTCAATTATAGTAATATTGATCAAAAACGCCAATTCTGCGAATCCCATTTTGTTAATTGTTTGGTACCATGCCATGGTCCCACGGTCCCAACATGTGCAAGAGAAAAGCAAAGGGTTCAAATAAAAAAGAAAGCGTTACCACACTTGATGCCGTGTCCGAGGATCTACTAAAAAGCGTATTGCTTTATTGCATTCCCTCTAAAAAAATATATGGATTCAAAACATTTAAAACAGACTTTTAAAATTATTATTCACGATCGCAAACTTAACCAGATGTTTTACGACCAAAAAAACTTTTGTTGAATGATTGTATAGTTCCTTGATATTTGTTGAGCAAAAAAGGCAAACTTAGTTACGATTTATTTCGTAAAACATTAATTTACCGGAAATCAGTGCTTGTATTACAGCGAATGGTATTTATACATTTGATATGCTTTCAAACGGCACGAGAAAGAATTGTAGACGAGGTGTGGTTAGAGATTCATTGGAAGGTAGAGTCAAACCAAGAATTCGAAGCGCGTAGGTATACCTAAGTAACACGTAATACCTAGTAAACTTAGTAAACGCACCTTGCGTTTCGGCCATTTGTATGTATGAAGACGTTATAGGTAGGTAGGTACTGCTTGTTTTACGTGTACCGCGATGATTATTAATCATCGCGGTAATATATTGATATATGTATATAAATTGTATAATGTATAGTATAATATCGACCGCAAGTTAAATTCAGATCGTCCCAAACCGATAATTTAACTTGACTGAATTTTGTGGTAAAAAATGGGCATGTAGTCAAAATCAAACTCACCTTTGACCTGTATCTACTAACTGCCAATACACTCACTCACACTTTTATTAAACGAATATTTAATAATAGGTACCTATTGACTTTCGACTACGAGACGCGCCGCGACGAATATAAACAATAACACTGACTCAAAGAGGATATAAGGGACTGACTGACCGACTGTGATTGTTTTTGAAAATTTGGTGGCGCGGGTGGCGGGAGGGGCTGAAATTACTAGCCCCTTTCACCCACGCCGCGCGTACTCGTCGGCCAGATGGGATGCGCCAGTTTTTTTTTTGAGAGAACGAGTAGCCACTTGTTCTCTCAAAAACCAGCAGCCCAAGCCGAGGCCATGTGTGTCACCCCTTGGTGCTTGGCACCCGGGGCGGACCGCCCCCACCGCCCCCCCTTTACGCCGCCAGTGGTCAAGCAAGTGCCTTTATTTGGGATATTAGTTCCTCGAATGGACTAAAGTGGCGCTGTACAACCAGTGGTTGTACACATGTATAGAAAATGTGTTTGTTATTCTTATGTTATTAGTATATTAAGTTTACTCACTAAAGTTCTTCGCAGTTGCATTCGCAATGAAACATTTGTAGGCCTGTAATCTGGCGACAGTTTGTACAAATCTTGATCGTTGAATATATTTTTATACAAAATGTTGTCCATTGAATCTATCCTATTTATAACATTCGTATTTTATTTATTGAGCACTTTACCATCATATTATTACTATCAATTATAGAATCAATGAGCTTGCAAAGAGTAGAATCGCTACTCGCAGTAGAAGTAGTTACTATGAAGATATCGACATAACGAAACGCAATTTTTATAAAGCCCTAAAACAGAGTACCAAATAGACCAAATAAATATTGCATCTGTTTCTTTCATTTTGTTTTCAGAGTATACGTTTTTAAACCGACTTCAAAAAAGGAGGAGGTTTTCTATTCAAAAGTTGTGACCGAGTTGAATGTCTGACCAACCGAGAATCGACTAGGAAAATATCCAGCGGACCTAATACGGTCCTTATGCAATATTGCTAATGAATTGCATTGCAATTCATTTTTCTGATTTTCTGAGGAACCTTTAGCAATTCCGCTAAATTTCTGTAGAATAGTGACACATTTTTCTCCATTCGTGACAGTTTCACAGAAATTTAGCGGATTCTGCTGGAGGGTTGGAAAAATGAATTGCTTTAGCAGAATTGCTGCAATTCATCTTTGTGACGGTATTAGCCCCACAGGCGTCTACGATTGCATGGCCTTCAAATAAACTGTCATTATCGGTATGGTTTTAAGGTCATTTTTAAAGCGGTCGGTTAATAAAACTGGATTTGAATGCCGATAATGACAGTGGAATGAGCGGAAAGAGCGTATCTATGCTTACTGTAGCGTGCCCGCATTTTATGTTTAAGTTACAGGGAATAATAAGTTGGCGTGCAAAGAGATAATCTCCTTGTTGGCGTGAGATTATAGGTTACCTATCATATTATATCATCTTCTTCTTCTGCGGGCGGTGTCCACAAATCGACGTCTCAAGTGCGCCTGTTTTGTGTGTTGGGGGGTGGTAGGCCGGTCACTCCAGCCATCCCAGCTCCACCAGGAAGTTCCCCAGCTTCTTGACGTCGCCGAAGACCTCCTGGAGGCTATCCGGTGATCCCAGGTAGTTCGCCCGGTAGGTTGCCACTCCGCTGCACTCTAGCAACACGTGAGCGGCTGTCTCTTCAGCCTCCATGCATGCTCTGCATAGGGGGCTGTCCGTGATAACTAGGTTAAAGAGGTGTCTGTTAAAGTTGCCATGACCTGTCAGTGCGCCTGTTTATATATACCTACCCATATTTTTACTTTTACCTATAAACTCCGCCAACATAAACCTCTCATATAAATCCATGTATTCATCGGTCTAGTTTGGGGCTCACTGGTACCTGTTCTTTTTACTAATTTTCTGCTAATGAACTTATCATGCATCAATGGTCTCTTATCTAAAGTATTCATGCTCTAGATTTTAAGAATAACGTTGACAAGAAAATTTGACTTTTAGAGTTTGACATTGGCAGTTTGTCTTATCAATGTAATGTCATCCATCAATCAATGGCAAGATGTCGTCTACATTATCTTTAATTGGTGCGTTCCATTCACTGTTAATTTTGTTATTTTCGTTATTTTTGTCCACAAATCACGTTCCACTCGCACCAACTTGTACTGAAAGTGATCATTATTATCGTTTTTAACACTTTTTGTGGACGAAAATAACAAAAATTACGGTGAATGGAACGCAGCAGATGTCGTCTAAACTTTGTTTACACTTTACAATATTACTTATTTTTAATTTAAATGTATCTGCCTCTTTATAATGAATCTGAAAAGAAATATTACCTTAGAATCCCCGCTAAGTTGTGTTTCTCGGCAGTATCAGTTCCACTATTTGCTTTCATAACGTGTGTTGTAATAACACTTTATAAGGATTTTGAAAGCGCAAATAACACACATTGTAAAGTTGCTAACGTATTCCCATCGATATCAGCCTGTATAGGAAACTATGAACCACAACAAACTATATGGAAAACGGCGATATACGTGCATGCTCCTATAAGGTTTTATATAATATATTTACGATGGAAGCATTACACAAGTGTTATTCAGGAAAATTGTAATATTATAGTCAAATTATCAGTATTTTTGAACGTTATGGAAAATTTAGCTCTATTAGGATTAACACATTGGACATCTTTGAAGACTTATCGTAAGTTATTTGCCCACATAGAAACCTTTGTGAAAACAGTTACACAAGAATTAATTACAAATTATTCTTTACAGGTCAGCATGAAATTTGTTTTAAAACATTTATTGGTACATCAGTATTCTATATGCTATTTACTTGCATATTACTTAGTAAATATCGAAGGAGACCCAGCAGAACATACAGAGAAAAGCATTCTGTAAAGTTAAAATGGAGATTTTTTTTTGTAAATGTGGGATCATTTGCATTTGCTGCTTATTTCTTCCTAAGACATAACAGCCTATGTGAACCTTACAGTAAGTAAATAATTTTGTAAATAACATAAATCTACTGTAGGTAAAGATACTACCGTTTCCAGAGCCACCTTGATTCATTATATAAACTATACAATCCTCCGACATGTCGGTTGTCAATTTTTGATGGGCAGTTGGTCCTAAGTGTAGTTCATGGTAATAGGGCCTGTTTAAAAATGAAAGAACAATAACAATTAACATTAATTTATTTCCCTTTTCAGTTTATTCAATGTTTGGGTTATCAGAGTATGTAGTGGTGATAACCAACATAGCATTCCATTTGACAACTGTGTATGATCTACAAATTAATCACATATGCATCACAAGTACAGGTGTTGCAGCTGAATGATGAAACAAAAAGTATTCCGCTTCCACATATTATGTTCAACTAATTTGTTCAGAGCTGACTCTGAACAAATTAATTTTACCATTATCTTTGAATCACAATGGTGCAGATATGTTACTTTGTTCCACGAGTATCATAATTTATTTGTTAGAATTATACAAACAATAAAATATAATATAAATTAAAACAATTATCAAATAGATTATTAAAATAGTGACCTTTGTTAAAGCACCTTTGATAGCATCTACACTAGCATTGATATTCTTAGGCAAATAAATAAAATACAGTAATTCCACAACAAGCCTCTATAAGTGTATACTTATAGCAGGGTTAAAAGTGATAATTATCAAGATAAATAATTACTTAGATTAACATACATTTTATAATTTCAAGAACAATTACTGTATTTTAAAATTCATATAAATCTTTATATCATATTCATCTATTAGGTGATATGTGTTACCACTTTTTTGTCAATTACCCTTTGAACTGGTGTCAATGACCGTCAGTTCACTACATAAATATAAAAATTGGATCCATCTCAATTGTCTAATTTTAAGACTTGGCGGAATACTCAAAGGGCGTGGTCCCACTAGCGCGTTGCGTTTCGTCGTCGCAACGGATCAAAGGGTTGACGGGCGAGAGACGAAGCGGGGGAGGGTCATGTGCCAGTACAAAATCTTGCGACGACGCAACGCGCTAATGGGGCCCGGCCCGGCTACTCCAATGTTTAAGTCCCACTTCACAGTTTGAGATGTCGTTATCTCTATTTTTTTTGTATGGCGCGTCAAAGTTAAGCAGCTCTCTGAGTTGCGCACGACTATTTGGCCGTTAATGTTATTATTACAATAATATCATGTATGGTCCAGCCAATACTCTAGAGCACTAGAATAGTGTAAAATACATATCTTTTGTACATTTTTCTTACATATTTAAACCTAAGTTTTTATTATTATGTAAACTTAAGTAAGACTGTCAATAATCCATAGCCCCAGTTGTAAGATCATTCAAAATTATTTACACCTATTGTTTATTGTGCATATTTTTAAGTTAAGAAGATTGAAATACAATGTGACTTGCAGGGTAAAAAATCAAATAATGTACATAGTAAATATACATAAGGGAAGAAAACATATTTATTCACATGCAATATCAATACAATACCAAATGGAGGAAAGATATTTACAAAAACCATCATGCCAACCCTAAATGGATAGGCGGAGGTGCATACACTCCCATGCATCCACATAATTCACCGACGGTATTAGGTAATACGGGTAAACATTTCAAATAGTATTGCAGAAAACAAGAAAACACAGGAAATGATATATATAAAATTTAGGAATTAGAGGATGTAACTTTGAGGTATGGAACCCTAAAAATATAGGTACAGATACATAAGTAATAATATTATATTGATCTTCTTTCTTCTGTAGGTATACTTCATTCTGACTACACTCAAGGATAAACAACAGTGTCTATCATTTAGTTGCAAGTGGGGAATTTTAAAATCATAAAGTTGTCATTTATTTGTGCTTATTTTCAGACTGATTCATCCTAAATTTATATTACCTATTGGTTTGTTTGATGTTCTCACCCGCTCAATATGGTATTCGTTAAATCATGTTTAAAGTATGTTTATGCGTTTTAGTATTGAGGTATTACGTTGTGGGTCAATTTCGAAAGCAATTTCTATTTTAGGGTTCCATAGTCCTTAGGAGTAACCCTGTTTTTTTTTCTGATGGCCTCTTTCCGTCCCTTATAATTAATGTAATATTTACAGAACCGAAAACAAAGTAGCTGTGACTATTTCAACATGACACAATCTGCAATAAAATTGTGTAGTTTGATTGTGATTCCTAGTTCCTTCCATTTTTTTTTTGTAATTAATTGTAACAAATATGGCATAAAACTGAACCAGGGTGAATACAATGTAGTAAACTCACATGTATTTCAATAATACATTAACACTAAGATTTGTTTTACATACCTTACAAATTGAATGAATAAAAGTTGCCAAAGTTCGTAAATTTGACCCACAATATTGAAATACATTGATACCTACTTTATTGTGACAACTATACTTGTTACAATCACCTTGACCAAGACGTTTCAAAACCTTGATACAGTTAAGATAAATGCAACACTACCCTGACTGTGACCAATGAATTACCGTAACGAATTTAGTTGAAACTGCAGATTTATAGAGCTAAGGATTCTATAACATACAGCTCAATAATTTTTGGTCTACGACAAAAATTAACGAAGATACGACTAATTTCCTAACGAAGTTTCCTGACCGGGCCGCGCCGGCCGCCGCACTCGCTGTGACGTCACGCGGGCTGATACGCGCTCGGCTAGTGCTAGGGTTCGGTTGTCTTGTTCGCGCGCAGCGTGTTTTAAGCCTCAACATGAGTTTACAGGAAAGTTTTCAACAAGCTAAGTCGGATAACCTGCCAAAAGTCGATACTTTTATGGTATTCGACTACTTAAACAATAATTTCAAATACACCAGCGCTGAGACACGTGGTTGGAAACGGAAAAGGTACACTTAGGTACCTTTTCACTTACCTTTTCTGTTATGAATACTATTTATACAAAGAAACCTATTGTTTTACCACTAGGTTAAGCATGGAAAGGTTCGGTGTACCTACCCAAAGTACTATAAGATATATAAGATACCTAGGAAGGTAGGTAGTATCCTGTCATAAGAAGGTAGATTAGGTGTTTATCCTATTGAGTACTATTTTTATTCCTGTTTATTTTTGACGACCGCTTGGCGCTGTAGTTTGAGCGTTGGCCGCTTGGCTCACTGCATCGGGTGGTTGTGGGTTCGATTCCCGCCAGAGGCAAATTTCGGAAATGGCCTTTTCGTAATCTACTCTGGTCTGGTTGTCACTGAGATCGCCCCCAGTCCATTGTATGGTAGCCAAGTATCAGCGGTGCTTAGGGGGCGTCCATAAATTACGTGAGGCATTTAGAGGGGGGGGGGGGGGGGGTCGAGCCAAAACTCACCAAATCTCACGTGGGGGAGAGGAGGGGTCTCTGCAAATCTCACGTAATTTTTTCTCCGCAAAAATTAGGGTGCGTTTCCATTGAAGCGGAGCTGGGCGGAGCGGACCGTGAACTGGCCAATCACAGTGCTCGAAATCTCCACTCCGCATCAGTGGAAACAGTGTAAGCGGAGCGGAGCGGAGTTGAGTGGACTTTCGAATAAAACAAATGAACACGCGGCCCCGAGCCGGACAGAACGGAGTCGAGCAGGCTGTGGTGCCGAGTGGTGGGCACGAAGCGGAGCGCAGTGGAGCGGAGCGGACCGGAGCTGAGTGGAGCGGAGCTGAGTGGAGCTGAGTGGATCTGACCGAAGCTGAGCGGAGCTGAGCGAAGCTGAGCGAAGCTGAGCGGAGCTGAGCGGAACTGAGCGGATCTAACCGAAGCTGAGCGGAGCTGAGCTGAGCGGACTTTCGAATACAGTATATGAACACGCGGCGGATAGCTTCCGAATTTTCATCTTCTAGTAGAGAAAGATGTAAAAGCGCTGTTCTTTTCTTAACCGATAACATGACGTATGATCACTCGATGAGATTGAATTTGACTGATCGGAACACGGCTCAATGCAGCTCAGCTTGACTCCGCCCCGCTTCGCTCCGCCCCGCTCCACTCCGCCCCGCTCCGCTCCGCCCCGCTCTGCTCCACCCAGTTCCGCTTAAATGGAAAAAGTTGCCACTTTTCACTGCTCTTCTCCGCCCCGCTCCGATTCAATGGAAACGCACCCTTAAACTGCGAGAAAACTGGGTTAAATTAAGTAAAACATGTTTCTCCACTAGAATAGGGCTTTTGAAAAATCTCACCTGAGATTAGAGGGGGAGGGAGGGGGTCGAGCAAAATCTCACAACATCTTACTAAGGGGGATGGGGGAGGCAAAAATTCACCTCACGTAATGTATGGACGCCCCCTTAGTTTGGGACCATACAGATGGCGTGTAAGTCTGGCGATATTTATTATTATTATTTATTATTCCTTTATAATCTATTATTAACATAATATTATATTACCCATCACCCTACCTAAGGATTCACTATCACTACATACCTAGTATAAAACAAAGTCGCTTCCCGCTTTCTGGCTGTCTGTCTATGTATGCTTAGATCTTTAAAACTACGCAGCGGATTTTGATGCGGTTTTTTTTAATAGATAGTGATTCAAGAGGAAGGTTTATTATGTATAATACATGCTTAATATAGTAGAGAAACACTGATAATTTTAGAGGTTTCTAATGTGATGTCGTAAATAAATACATTTTTTTGCGCTTACATTGCAAACGCTGGCTGAATCCTACGAGATAGATCAAAATAATGTACTACAGTATTGTACACCATAAAAAGGTATACAAAAAGTCCGCGATGGTATTTATGTCTATCTCTTAGGGATAACCCACAATAACCATTTTTTATCCTTTACTTTTTACGAGAAATAATGGCTTATTTACGAAGCGATTTTAAGCAATACAGCATTAATCCTTATCCAATTAAGTACCTTAAATACATTGTGCATTTAATATAGATCAATATGGCCCTTTACAGCATGTAATTTAAATGAATAACACCTAAAATAGTGAATGGCGGCGCAAGCGGGAAACCGGGCACAGCGCGAAATCAACGAGGCGAGCCCGGTGACGTCACGCGCGCTGGCCGCACTTACCGCCCGTCGATAAATTTTGGATGCATAAAATGTGTTAGGAAATCGCAACTGATGGACCGATTTCGATGATTTAAAAACTATATTGATAAGAAAGCTTAGTTTTAACTGTTAGTGTTGGTTATGAGTTGATTTGTTGACCTATTACTGATCCTCATTGATTGAATGTGCTTCTATCACACTTCAATAAACTTGGCCAATGACTTAACATTAATACATCACTGTACAACCCATATCATGAATGACACATGTTACAATAAGTTATGCAATAAAAACAAGTCAAATATTTACCATCTTACACTTTCGATTTCGAACACAAATCAAACTCCTCCTCCATTTTATCTGCTATCATTTGCGCGATAGCTAGCGATGACGTAGCCCCTGGCGATGGAGCGTTTCTACAATGTAGAACTCTACTTCCAATTGCGCCAGATCCAGGTTGTGAATCAAATACAAAATCTTCTACAAGAGTACCTAAAAGTAACACAAACTGTATTCACATCTGTATGCAAATGAATTAAGGTGATACAAATGTTCAACTGGGTGGGTCTAAGTAAATGGTTTGATGAAGCAGCTGGCTTATGTGCAATATAAAGTATACAACATTAAACCTCATATGGTCGGGAATAAAATGGCTTAGCCGATTTACTTTAAATGTTACCAAATTTTGTAGAAATCGATTTCAAAATATGAAATTGTCAACCTTAATCGTAAATGTTCTCCATAGCAACTGAACAGATTTACGTGAAACCTATACCAGAAAAATTGTCAAGACTTGTCTAAGAATCCGTGGATCCAAGATTTAATATTAGTCATTTTATTTAAAAAATAATCAATAATAACCTTAAATATGCTACAAACGTCATGGGTCATCATGACTTGGACTGCAAAATGTTCGTCGCAGATCCGCGATGGCGGCCTCCAAAGCTGGACGTGCGCGCAAATTTTTGCGTGAAATTCGTAAAAAAAATACGTCTTCTTAGCATTTTATGAATTAAATCACGTTTTAAATAGTTTAAATATAATATTGAACATAATTTTTAGGATATTATATGATTACAAATATTTTTAAATTAATATTTATGTCAGTGACGCGTTTTGTTGTCATCATAGATTATGAATAATATAGAATGATGAATAGGTATATGATTAAAAAGCATAATCGTCCTCTAAAAACCGCTTACCTACTTTCTAATCTTATTGTCTTGCCTAACAACAACAACAGGTTGGGCTAACAATCAGAAGGTCCCAGGTTCGATCCCCGGTGGGGCATGCACCAATGGATGAATTTTCATCTATGTGCATAATTTACAGTTCGCTGACGGTGAGGGAAAACATCGTGAGGAAACCTACCTATCCATCGGGATTAGGTAATAGTCAGTTCCTGTATACACGGCGACAAGGTTCACCACCTGTCACGTTGGGTTCTGACTATCTGGTGAAACGTGGGCTTTGAGTTGGTTAATCCCTCCACAATGTGGTGGTGTATGGCCACTCACGCCTCTGACTACCCCCGAATGGGGATAAAAGTCGTGACGTTACATTTCATTTTTTCATATTTTTTGTCTTGCCTATGATATCTTTTTATACCACTGAGTTGCTAGACAAACTTGTTTTTTTTTGGCGGGAAGTGGCGAAGTGCAACATTGAAAATCTATATTATTATAGGTAGGTACTTGACACTGGCTATATGCGACAAGAAAAGCCAAGACAAAAAAACATGCGTACGGCCCGCCTGATGTTAAGCGTGTTTCAGTTGATGTTATTCATACTACTTAATATTAGTAATACGAAATTATTTTTGTTTGCTTATTTTTAAGTTGGACTAACCACCGTTTGGTGGGGTAGTACCACCCTCTCATAGAAGATCAGCGTAAAGCAGCTATTACAGCTGCGTTTCGTACGATGAGTGAGAGAGCCGTAAGCCCAAACCCCCCCCCCCCCCCCTTCTCCCCTACCCCTTCCCTTCAGGTCGGCAATGTTTACTATATGTTTAGTTTTATTGAGCATCAGGATTAAGTTGGGAGACCGGAGTTCAATGCTCTACATTACTAAACCATACATCAAATAAACATCACAGCTTCTTAGGGATGGGTCCAAATTTAATAATTCGCTAAATTTGCAGTGCTAAATTTATTTAGTGTCATCATCACCTGTTAAATATTTTTTTAGAAATGTAACGTCACCACTTTTATCCCCATTCGGGGGTAGTCAGAGGCTTGAGTGGATATACACCACCCCATTGTAGAGGTATTAACCAACTCAAAGCCCACGTTTATACAGGTGAATTTTTCAAGTGTGCGTGGATGGCCAAATCCGAAACTATAAGGAATATCGAAAGGTACTCAAAGAAGTCTCGGGGCCGATTTTGGTGAAAACTAAAACTGCATCCTTGGATTTTTGAAAAAAACTAAATTCGTAGCCAGGAATCGAACTAGTTGAAAAAAACCACTGACTGTATTATTACACCATTCGATAGTGTCGCTGATAAGGAACGAATTCTGGGAAGTAATGACATACGGCAAACTTAAAAAAAACTGTGTTTTTTAATAAACTGCTGCATATTTTCAAGTTGACTGTAATAAGTCATACGTACATTACCTTTACCTTGTTCGAAATTATGCTCAATATTTTTATTTATTTACCTTCGCAGCGCAGTCATCTTCACAACATTATGTTCTTATTACAAATTTTCAATCATTTTTGAACAATTAATCAGTTTAGGTTAAGAGAAATAAAATACTATTTTGTTTAAAATTAGCTCTTTCCTTAAGTTTACCGTAAAAACAATATTCGTAGCCAGGAATCAAACTAGTTGATTTAGAATAAAAAACCAAATACTGTATTATTACACCATTCGATAGTGTCACTGAATAGAAACGAATTTTGAGAAGTAATTACAACTTCTCAAAATTCGCATGTGTGTGTGCATAATTTACAGTTCGCTGACGGCGAGAGAAAACATCGTGAGGGAACCTACCTATCCCTCGGGATTAGGTAATAGTCAGTTCCTGTATACACGGCGACAAGATTCACCACCTGTCACGTTGGGTTCTGACTATACAGAATGAATTTTTCAAGTGAGCGTGGATGGCCAAATCCGAAACTATGAGTGATATCGAAAAGTACTCAAAAAAATCTCGGGGCTGATTTTGATGAAAACTAAAACTGCATCATTGGATTTTTGAAAAAACAATAGTCGTAGCCAGGAATCGAACTAGTTGATTTAGAATAAAAAACCACATACTGTATTATTACAGCATTCAATACTGTCGCTGATAAGAAACGAATTTTGAGAAGTAATTACAATTTTCATCAAAATCAGCCCCGAGATTCTTTTGAGTACTTTTTGATATCACTCATAGTTTCGGATTTGGCCATCCACGCACACTTGAAAAAATCACCTGTATAGTCAGAACCCAACGTGACAGGTGGTGAATCTTGTCGCCGTGTATACAGGAACTGACTATTACCTAATCCCGAGGGATAGGTAGGTTTCCTCACGATGTTTTCTCTCGCCGTCAGCGAACTGTAAATTATGCACATAGATGAAAATTCATCCATTAGTGCATGCCCCAACGGGGATCGAGCCTGGGACCTTTTGATTGTTAGCCCAACCTGTTCACCACAGTCGCTTGCAGTGCAGTTGTTATCCCGAGATTCGAGTCTTCATGATTTTCCCTGTTTTCGGAACAATACACACTTAGGTGTTGTATTATTATGTACTATTCCGAAAACTAGCAAAGTGGAAGCTCAAAGAACCCCAGCGAGACAGTGGAGCACATCTTGCTTCATTGCCCTGTATTTGCACGCCAAAGATATGATGCACACAAACATAATAAAATTTGTACGGAACCCTCAGAGCACGAGTCCTACTTGCACTTGTCCGGTTTTAATTTGTAATGAGTAGCCCAAATACAAATTTTCATGTCTCTAGCTTCAGAAAAATTGGGACGCCTATACAAACTTGCACCCCCTATTTTACACCGTTAGAGGTGAAATGATCAAAAACGCTGAAATTACTATTCTTAGTTAATAAGAAGCCTAAATACAAATTTTATTGTGCCTAGCTTTAGAAAAATTTTAACCCCCATATAAACTTCCACCCCTTATTTTACCCTCTTGGGGGTAGAATTTTCAAAAGCGCTGAAATTACTAATTTGGATTTGTATTAGTAGCCTAAATAGAAATTTTCATGTTTCTAACTTCAGAAATGAGGGAATTCCATACAAACTACCACCCCTTATTTTACCCCCTTAGGGTAAGAATTTTCCAAAATCCTTCCTTTGCTCTTCTTTTACGCTATGAAAGGTACTTACTGTCCAAATTTCATGTTTGTATCACCAGCGGTTTGAGCTGTGCACGTTTTGACGGACGGACAGATAGACCGACGGACAAAAAGTGATTCTATAAGGGTTCCGTTTTTTCCTTCTGAGGTACGGAACCCAAAAAACTCACAAAACGAGGCGTTTTGTGGAGCCAGTATTTTATTTTTAATTATACCATATATTATTATTATCATGGAGCTGCTCCAGACCCATGGCTCTGGCTTGAAAATCTTGACCTTACATGAAAATTAGTATTTCGGCTACTCAGCCTACAAATACAAATATTCACGTCTCTAGCTTCAGAAAAACTGGGACTATCCATAGATACTTTCTCCCCTTAATTGTTGAATTCTCAAAAATCCTTCCTGTGGTCTTCTTCTACGCTATAAAAAGTTAAAATTTCATGTTTCTAACTCAAGCGGTTTAGGCTGTGCACGTTTTGACAGACGGACAGATAGACTGACGGGCAAAACAGTGATCCTATGAGGGTTGCATGCATGCCCGGCATGCGTTGCATTGCCACTCCATCCGTCCGTCATCCTCCATCAATCCATCAGTCATGTCATAAGGGGTAACCTTTTCCAAAAATGTGCGCGTACTAGGTCGCAGGCACAGCTAGTAACTAATAAGGATTAGTACTATTTTTATTTCAGTTATTACCCGATGTTGTCAACAATTTTTCTTGTTTTCAGTTATTTAGAATTTTAAGTTGTTTTAATTTTACTTATTTTGTCCTATAATATTAAACATTAAAATTATGTACTAGTCTTTTTTTAAGTAGTACTACCTATTACCCAGTGTTGGGCAAAATTAATATTCAGAACAATTAAAAATTAACAGTTAGTGAGCTTTTATTTACAATATCAACAAAATAACAATAAAAAAGATTACAAAGAAAAAATAACCTACCCACCTACCTATTAATAAAAATGTAGTACTTAAATTGTACTTAAGATTTAGTGAAAATTTTCCTTTACGAAGTTACCCTTATACGACTAAATAAAAGTAGGCAAGATACGAGTTTAGTATATGAGTCACTTCTGTTTTTGATTTATCATGTCGTCTTTTTGATGTGTCGTGGCGTATCGAAAATTCTAAATTCAAAAAATTCAACTCGCGGTCCTACGACATTGTTTGAGCAAAAAGCGGTCAACCTCGAGCTGTCAGTTGCAATGGTTCCAGCCTTAAGTGCTTATCAAATAATATCAAATGTCAATATCACGCAAATACAAATTACTTAAGTCAGTAAGTAAATTAATTAGGTAAATAATAATTTTACCATCTTTGGCCATAGCCTGGGCTCTTACTCCTGCTGGACCTCTCTCTACATCAGCACTTGTTAATTCTTGAATGTACTGCTGCAATTGACGAACTTGGAGGCTATAGAATATCGATCTTACTACTTCTTTCATTCCAAATCCAGCATACTTCAATGCTAATTTTCGGAAACCGGAAAATTGTAGTATGTCTTTTAACTCCTTGGTGTTGACATCTCCCCACCTAAAGTCATAACAATACATTACATAATTTAATTTTGTTTATTAAACATTACAACAGTAACTTATCTGCATGTACTTATGTAACTAATAAATTGTTATCAGAAAAGTTATAACAAACAAAAACTCAAGATCACCACTCAGTCATATAAACTAACCTTTATGTGACCTTGATACAAAAATTATTAAACCATACACAACATATTTTTTATTAGATTTGAACAGATTTATAACATTAATTATTAATTTAAATTCTTTGTTTTCAGAGCAAAATAATACTTACTTGTATCCTTCTTTCGAAAATGCTAAAATAGCATTAGGTCCCAGTATAACACGTCCATCTATTCTTGGTGTAAAATGCACACCCAAAAATGGAAATCTTGGGTCTGGCACTGGGTATATGTTCGACTTCACCAAGTTACTTTTATGTGGTACCAAATATAAATATTCACCTCTGAAAGGAATAATTTTTGGCTCCTCTGGACAACCTGTCAGCACAGCCACAGTGTCTGAATGCAAACCACAACATGTAAGAACATATTTAGCAAAAATGTTGTTACTCTTTCCATCTGATATGTGCACAGGGTAGTCTGCAGATTCTGAATCTGTGAACTTCTTTACTTCAAAGTTAAGATATGTCCTTCCAGAACACTTTACAAAGTCTTCAACATAAGATTCCGCAACTTCAGCCCAATTTACAATTCCTGTATGTGGTGACCATAAAGCTTGTACGCCTTTGCAATGAGGTTCAATTTCACATATATCCTTACCGTCTAACAGCCTTATGTCTTTTACACCGTTTTTAATACCACGGTCATACAGTTCTAACAGCCTAGGCACTTCAGATCTCTGTGTGGCCACTATTAATTTTCCACATTTGGAATATTTTATTCCTTTTTCATCCAAATATTTATATGCCAACTCAAGTCCTTGGACACACAGCTTCGCTTTTAATGAACCTGGTTTATAGTATATGCCAGCATGGATTACCCCACTATTATTACCACTCTGATGGCAGGCAAATGCATGTTCCTTTTCGATCAGTGCTATCTTTAAATTTGGGTGTCTCATAATCAGCTCTCTGGCTGAAGCAGTGCCCACAATACCACCACCAATAACTACTATGTCAAATTTTTGAGAACTTTCATTGCTGTATCTGAAAACAGGAGGTTAAAAAGATGTATTTATTATACAAGTAGTAAAGACGCAGTACTCTCTTGTCCATACCTACAATAATAATAAAGTATTTAACTCACCTTTGTTTAGGGGATGTAATCACTGAAGAGCCAGGTATTAATTGTTGTTTAATATTCCGAGCCAATGAAGAAAAATATCTAGCAGTTATTAAAGTAGACATTTTGGAAATGAAGATGAAGTTCACCAATTTTGATCTACCAATCTTCAGATGTAAGTTCTGGCTAAAATTAATAAATTAATCAGATACCTATTTTTGTAAGTACATTTACATAAACCAGTCTCCTAAATTACAAGCATTGTTATTAGGAATAAACTGAGGTAATAGGTAGGAAACAACAAACACAGGAAAATAGTATTGATAATTTTCAAACGTGATGGACGAGAGCCCGCCTATTACTATGATGAGGATTGTGGATGAGCAATGAATGTGTCCAATACAAAAAGCACCAATGTAATATTAGTCTAATAGTTCCTGCTTACTCTGTCTTGCTAATCAGCAAGGCTATGAACTATGAAGCACCGAGTCAAAATAAAAACGTCACATTTTTTATTTGTAGGTAAATAGTACCCATTTATTATTATACTTATGTATTCCACAAAACTTACCTTGCATCTGGAAACTATCCACAAACGGACGGATAGAATGAAAATGCCGAAGCTTGTAATTAGCTGTATATATTCACAAAAAAATTCACCATTCTCTTTGAACTTCACTGTTTGTGTTTGAGGGACCGACCTCTCAATATATGGTGCGTTCCATTCACTGTTAATTTTGTTATTTTCGTCCACAAAAAGTGTTAAAAACGATAATAATGATCACTTTCAGTACAAGTTGGTGCGAGTGGAACGAGATTTGTGATCGAAAATAACGAAAATTACAAAATTAACAGTGAGTGGAACGCACTAATAATATAACTATTATTATTATAGAAGTGGGTGCCAAAGAGGATGTAAAGAAGTGGGTGCTTAAACGAAAAGCCGTTTGAAAAGTTCGTTTTTTTTAGTAAGCACATAAGCGCACTTACAAGCACAAGCTTGTTGCTTTTAAGCAATGACGTCAAAAAAGAGAAAGAAATGCCATTAAAAAAAAATGTAACCTTATGGGTATGAAAATACAGCTCAAATCAGTATTTAATTAACTTGAACCTTATTTCTTTACACATAAAAAGCAATACATTGATACTAAATTATATTACCGTGCGTTTCCACCAAAAAACATGTCGGCGTACTTGTATCGCGACATGATGAGCCCGACATGTCTCGTAACATGTATTGTTGAGGGTAGCGTTTCCACTGCCTGAAGTCTCAACATGTATACCAGCATGTCAATAGACTTGTTAGGGTTTTCGTTCACACTGGCACCCAACATGTATTAAGACTTGTATATCAACATGATTATTTGCCATAAATACTGTTATCGGAAAATGTGCGTAGACATTTCATTGTTGTGAAAATCCATAGAGAATATCTTGGTAGAGAGTTGTTAAGTACATTATAGGGTCTTGTAATAATTTTAATGGCTGCTTTTTTATATTTTTCCCTTGTAAGCAACCATGACTGCGGCCCATACAGGCCTGCTCGACCGGGGTAGTACTGGGTAGTACCCTCCCACAGTAAATGGGCGTGAAGTAGCAATTTTAGCTGCGTTTCATACCAACGATAAGTGAGAGAGCCCGAACTGCTTAACATCAGACGGGCCGTATGCTTTTTTCCTAGAATTTTGCTCTTCTAGGAATACAATAGGTAGTTGATAAAAAATAATAAATAGGTATTTTAGTCTTTTTCATCGCTTGAATACACATTTTATATAATCTTGTACGTACTACTCAACCAAGCCAACTAGACACTCGGATGGAATGCGGCTTCCCCGCCCGTATAACCGCCACCGCCTGCGGCTTCCCGCCCGCACACCGCCACCGCCTTGTGTGGGTGACGTCACATTTGACAATAATCTGGTATTAAAAAAAACATTCGCCAGCGTGAAGTCTCTGAATGCTTTGTATGATAACTTGTCTCGTAACAAGTTATTCACCAGTGTGAACGCTTTCCACACAACCAACATCAACATGTCGCAATACTTGTAGTGACAACACGTCATGCGACATGTTGATTGTCCGTCAATGGAAACGCAACTCTATACATGTCGTGAGATCTGTTGAATTCTGTTGAAATCAACATATTTTTGCGCAGTGGAAACGCGGGGTTAGATTAACAACCATATTTCTATGCACATAAGGCTCACTATAAATTTTTCAGCAGATAAGTTTTTAGCTTTTTTAATGCACAAAAGCACTAGAAAAAAGTAGAAAGCTGAAAACGTGGTAAAAAAAAGTAAAAAGTAGAAAAGCACTTCCGCGCTTTTTACAGCGACTTTTAAAAACAAGCCCAAGCGTTACAGCGTGCTTTTAATATAAAGCCGTTTATCACATCTTTAGTAGAAGTGGGTGCTTAAACGAAAAGCCGTTTGAAAAGTTCTCTTTTTTAAGTAAGCGCCTAAGCGCGCTTACAAATTTAAGCGTGTTGCTTTTAAGCAATGACGGCAGGAAAGAGAAAGAAATTCCAAAAAATTACAAAAAGTAACCTTATTTGTATGTCAAATCATTATTTAATTAAATTTAACCTTATTTCTTTACCCATAAAAAGCAATAATTTATAATACATTATATTAGATTAAAAACCATATTTCCATGCACATAAGACTCACTATCAATTTTTCAGCGCGTAAGTTTTTGGCTTTTTGCTTGAACTTATGTTTAGTAAGCATTTTGCTTTTGTTGTCCGTTTATTGACGGACGAATGTTTGTTTAATTTAAAAAAGCAGAAAAGCTGAAAAGCAGAAAAGCACTTTTACAACGACTTTTAAAAACAAGCACAAGCGTAACAACGTGCTTTTAATATAAAGCCGTTTATCACATCTTTAGGCGTAAGTATGTCTCGCTTAAGCACCGTATTATTATTACCGTGTCATCTCTATTGATGCTTTCTCTATGTTTTTAACAGTTTTTGTGGACGAAAATAAGAAAATTAACTGTGAATGGAACGCACCATATGTATGGTGCGTTCCATTCACTGTTAATTTTGTTAATTTCGTTATTTTCGATCACAAATCTCGTTCCACTCGCATCAACTTGTACTGAAAGTGATCATTATTATCGTTTTTAACACTTTTTGTGGACGAAAATAACAAAATTAACAGTGAATGGAACGCACCAAATATATGTTTTCAAAGACCGCGAGACTGTGGTTGTTGTGTTGTTGTTTATTCGGTGTTTGTTTGTTTTCACAGAGTACTTTTTTGTTATATTCACGCGTATCGTAGCACTTTCTTTAAGTTAATTTTAACCTAGCTCCAGGGCTACCTATCTCGGCTACCTGGTTCTCGGCATTATACCGTCTGATAGTTGGTCCTCGGGATTCGCGTCGGGATACAATACAATGTCTGTGTCCCAGTATTGTGTTAGTTGGGATTCATATAAAAATAATATAGCTAAAGGTTTCTTTCGATTACAACAGGTAACTATAATAACTTTATCTCTTGCTTTCACAAAGTTCTACTTACCTGACATATTTGTATGTTTTTTCATCACTGATACCAATGACATTAGTTCTTTACATTTGATACTTTAATTTTTAGAATGCTGAATTTGTCGATATGACGTTAGCTGCTGAGGGACATTTCGTGAAGGTACATCAGAACATTGTGGCGCTTGCAAGCCCATATCTAAAACAGATATTACAGTCTGCTCCTTGTCAACATCCCATAATTTTTCTAAGTGTAAGTATCACAACAAGTACCTACACCAATTTCAGAAGAGATTAGGTATATATTCTACTACCTATTGCTTTTGCTAGTTCCTATGTAATAATAATTAAGCCCTTTTAACGTCTCTGCTGGGCACGGGCCTCCCCTCAATGCGAGGGGGATTCAGGCCATAATCCACCACCCTAGCCCAGTGCGGGTTGGTGGATTTAACATGTCTGAAGATATGCAGGTTTCCTCATGATGTTTTTTTTCACCGTAAGCAAGTTATAATCATATTAAAGTTATGATTCACACATTGATTTCGAAAAATCCAGAGGTGTGAGCCAGGGTTTCAACCCAAGACCTTAAGCCCGCAAGACGCTTGCTTAACCAATCGGCTACCCTTGTAATAGATATTAAAAAAAAATAAAAAAAAAATATCATAATTTTTTTGGCTGGACCCAGGATGAAAAGGACACAGTTTAAAAAAAAAAGACTTAAGTATCCCTGTCTGGATGGAAGCCCTCACCATCATCGTAATAAATTGTTATTGTGATGAGCCATTGGTATCAAATGGGCATTAACCACTTAAAAATGATATGATAATGTGTAATGTTATTTGCAGAATATTAGCCACAATGTGCTGGCTTACTTGTTGGAATACATTTATAATGGAGAGGTAAAGATTCCAAAGGATAAAGTTGATACATTTATTGAAGCTTGTAAGGTATTGCATATAACTGGGTTGGAAAACTTCATCTTACCCAAGGTAACCACCTACTTACCTACCTACATTATCACCTTACCCTTTCCTATTATTTGCCATTAACATTAAGTAAGTATGTATTTTTCTTCCATTCATGGCT
Organism: Drymonia ruficornis; assembly: GCA_947859195.1. Lineage (NCBI taxonomy): Eukaryota > Metazoa > Arthropoda > Insecta > Lepidoptera > Notodontidae > Drymonia > Drymonia ruficornis. The sequence continues at coordinate 7,404,529 of OX401911.1, read as the reverse complement.
CTTACCTGGCATATAGCCACACTATGACATTAACCTTCATAAGTTCTTTTATTTAGTTCACAATAAAATAAGATGTCATTTGGTTTATTTTCAGAATATATCATCTAATCCAAAGGAGCCTTTTTATGACATGTAAGTTAGAGATTTAATGATAGCATACATAAGGAGGTAGCCAGTAAAATGATTATTATACAAAGTCCATACAAAACATTTGAGTTAGTAGGTATATAAGTAACTTTGCATTCTATGATTAATCAGAATAGGTATATGGAAAGTCTGCATTGCACCGCATAATGCAGTGCGGCAACTTCAGGCCTGGATCTACAATTTTTTCGAACCGGGGCAGTAACTTGAAAGTGGCGCCTCTCTCTCCAACGTTTGAAATAAATTACTTTAAAAAACTCACAAATATATAACGATATTTTCTAACCAGGGCATAAAACTTAATAGTGGCGCCCCTCTTTCCAGCATTTCGAGATAAATTACTTAAAAAAACTCACACATCGGCGTTTTGTGGAGCAAGTTTTTTATTTTTATTCATACTATATTATGATTTTGGCGCCCCCTGAAACTGCCACCCGGGGCGCGAGTCCCGGCTCGCCACCCCTTAGATCCGGGCCTGTGCAACTTCATAGTAAAATGTACAGCGCCCCTATCGGCCACCCGAGGAACTAACAATTTGTCTTACAAATATTTTACGCAAAATTTTAGATGCTAGCAACTAGCAAACTAATACTCATGGTAAAGCAATTGAGTGAATACCCTGTAGAGATGGGCTGGACTAGGTAAATTTGGGACTAGGTGCACCTATTCCTAGTATTTAAAAATACGTGATCCAAACACCTGTTCCACCTAGTCCACCTAGTCCGCCTAGTCCACCTAGTCCACCTAGTCTCCAGTACTTATCGGCTATGGTTCGCGTACTTAGTCCTTAGATCCATAATAGGACTCGATACATGAGATCAAATGGGGACAAAAATTGATTTGCTCACTTCAGTTAGATGTCGCCTACTGCTTACTAATGATGATGACTTGATGATGACGACGATGATGATGATGATGAAGAAGACGACGACGACGATGATTATGCGATGATGATGATGTGATGTCGATGATGACGATAATGACGATGACGATGATGATGATGGCGATGATGATGACGATGATGATAGTGATAATAATGATGATGACTATGATGATGATGATTATGATGGTGATGATGATGATGATGATGAAGATGATGACGATGATGATGATTATGACGATGATGATGATGATGATGATGTCGATGATGATGATGACGATGATGATGATGATGATGACGATGATGATGATGACGATGATGATGATGACGATGATAATGATGACGATGATGACGATGATGATGATGATAATGATGAAAACTTCCTTTTAGAGCCATTTTTGTTATAAAGACAAAAATAGGTTATATCAAAAATTTAACACAAAAATATGATAATAATACTACTTGGACTAGAAGACTAGTTACCTACCATATACTATGTAGACTAAGCAGTTCGTTATACTCATAATAATACGCGATATCCGCACGCAATCGAGAGAGCATCACGTCCGCTGGGACGTGTTGAGTGAAATACTAGGTGGACTAAGTACTCTCCAAATTGGAATAGGTGCCGCCTAGTCTCATAAAATACCTGTTCTTTGCACCTGTTCTAGTAAATACGACTCATCTCTAATACCCTGTCAACGTAATGAAATCCATGTATCTCAACTTTCAGACCTGCTAAACCACCGGATAATTATGCAGCACATATTACCATTAATGCACAAAATTATAATTTGGAAGTGAATCCAGTAGATAATAATTATAATCAAGACAATTTGGTTGCTGCAACAGTCAGTGAGGTTAATGAAGTCATGGAAACCCTAAGTCCTCCAATAGAAACTGATAATGTTTATGAAATTACTCCCATTATAGTAGACAACAGTATTAACGACAACATTATTTCTAATTTACCGAATTTGCCAGTTCTAAAAAGAACAGAAAATAAAATACAGAAAAAGAAACTAAAGCTATCTGGGACAATCCCATTCACACCAGACACTAAATGCAATGGTAAATTGGTTTTCTACTATTCATTACTTGATTTTAACCGTTTTTAACGTGCCAAAAACAAAGGAGGCTTTATTAGGTACTTAGCATATAGTAAAAATATTTTTCTTTTAGATGCCATACCACGATACTCAATATCCAACCGTGGTTCTGTGCAGCTAATGCTTAACAACTACCTGTATCATTGCCATCATCACTCGCACGAAGGTCGCAAACGCCGATGGAGATGTATAGATTACCGGAAAACTGGATGTCCCGCAACCATTGACACGGATTGCGAAACAATTATCAATATGTGAGTTGGGTAATAAAACCATTTGATATTTCATTCGGCGCGCGTGACCTAGGCTCGTATTAATAAATGCATCTCAAAGTTGAGATTGATCCTAAGATGCAGTTTTGACGTTTAATGTAGGTATGACACATCTGTCAAAAACAGCATCTTAAGATCGATCTCAACGTTGATATGCATTTATTAATACGAGCCTAGAAGTCCCAGTGCCATTTGTCCAAAGGCTACATGTTAATGTTTATTTACAGATCTGAAGTTCATAGTCATCCTCACCATGCTAATAAAATTTTAAAGAAATTTAAACAAAAGGAAGTGTTCACTTCCTTATCAATTGCAGAAAAAATGATTAACAAGCTTGCAAATAAGGAAAAATGTAATTTAAATGAAGAAGAACAAGATATTTTGATTTCACAGTTATCATAAGTTCGATGATACAGTACGATGGTAACTAAACTACTAATGGATGGGTGTACCCAAGTTGTACCACACCACGACCGCGGTTAACCGCATAACATAATCCTTTTGGCTTTGCCGTAGTCGTGTAAACAAAACAGCTCGCCAGATGCCGCTTCATGTTATCAGGACGGGACCAAGCGACACATAGGTATGCATATTGTCTATGGTGAGTGACCAACGTGCCGCCGCGTGCGCTGCCGGTGGTATGGAACTTCCTGAATGCTCTCAATCTATGGACAAGATATCCAAATTATAAGTATAAAAGTAAATAAGTAGTTTTTTTTAAGTTCGTAACCATGACCACAAGCAATGATCACGTTTGTTTGGAACCACCAAAGAAATATATCTGTTTTATATTACTTTTGGGGAAAATATTAGGCAATGGTTGGCAACACTACCTCTGTGTCAAGATATCTATGGTGGATTTTTACTGTGTTGACAACTTAGGAATTTTCCCCTAAAGTAGGTAATTTTGGAGCCTCGACATTTGAGAATAAGCTTAAAAATCTACCAAGATTTGTTATTTCTCTTGTCGGTAGGCTGCGTTCCAGACAACGTAATTTTTGTTATTTTCGTTCACAAAAACTATTAAAAACGATCATAATACCTAATCACTTTCAGTCCAAGTGGAACGACATATGTGAACGAAAATAACAAAAATTACGTTGTCTGGAACGCAGCCTAGAGAGAAGAAAAATAACAATTCTTGGTCGATTTTTAAGCTTATTATTTTTTTATTTAATTTCAGCTCTATTAACATATAATGAGGTTACTTTTTCTTGGAAATGCTTAATAGCGACCGCTACAATTTGGAAGCGTATTAGTGTGCAATATATGAATAGCGGTTAGTTATAACAACTATTTGCTATAGCGACCACGTCTAAGATATGGTATTGAAAAACGAATTCTTCTCTTTATCTTCTACTGACTGACTGAAATCTGTATAAATTAACTACTGAAGCTGAAGAAGGCTCGCTCGGTCGTACATAATGATTTTTATTAAAAAAAACTGACAAATCTCATTAGTATTTAATTTTAATGCTCTTTTTATGTTACAAGTGTCTTAGGCGCTACAAAATGTAGCGGCTACATGAATAAAAACCATAACTAGTTTTAAGAATTTAGAGAATTTCTAAAAACAAATTGGGGAAAAATGTTGCCAGTGTTGACCACACTGTTTTTTTTTGTATTGTGTGCGAGTTGTTTCTGTTTGAGTCGTTTGAGTTTTTGCTCGCCTATCTGCATCTGCATTATTTCGTTCTAAGGAAAATATATACTAATATTAGGCAGTTAGTTATAGTGACACCGTGTAACCTACGAGCCTGTGCAAAGGCAAGCTACATCATCGAAAACTGTTCAACAATGGTACAATCCCAGTTCTCGCTGTCTTGGGATTCCTATAAATCAAGTATTTGCAATGGATTTAGCGCTTTGCAGCAGGTATTTTTCTTATTAGACCACTGTTGTATTGTATTTTTCATAATATTAATTTATGAGTATGGGTAAACAAACAACACATAGCTTCTATGTATAGCAAATATACATACTCACCCTCACATAACACAGCTTCACATACTTCAACTTTACATTAATATAAGGTTTTCAGGCAATGGATATTTAATATTTATTGCGTAAATGTTTATAATTTATATTATAATCTATATTTGAGGTTAGGAAGTATTCCTATGTTGTCCTAAGCGTTTATGCCACTGCAGCAGTACATACCTACTGTTTGTATCACCTTACCTTACATATAGCACACACACTAGCCTCAAGTCAAATCACATGCCTGTTATGCTGGCCATATTATTATGCACCAGAGTTCATTGTAATATGGCCAGCATATCAGAATCAGAATGTAGATCAGAATCTATCTGACAGGTCTACCTGTTCCAGTAGACTGGCGTGTGTATGGGCAACATTACACATCATAAACCACCTGTTGCTGACATAATGCTAACCAATATATTTGTGTAATGTTTGTTTTAACAATGGATGTGCACAGAACTGATTCCATATGCTTTGCAGAATGGAGAGTTCGTGGATATGACGATAGCAGCAGATGGCCATCTTGTAAAAGTCCACCAAGTGTTGGTAGCATTGGCCAGTCCGTATCTCAAAAATCTCATTGCAAGTGCACCATGCCAACACCCAGTTATATTTTTAAATGTGAGTATATCTTGTGTAACTGAGTTAGAACATTGAGATTTTTGCTTGAATTTGACTCCTTAAGCCTAGGTTTCCTAGGAAAGCGGTACCGTCATATAGCTGCCGTAATACAGCGGTGAATGACGTCACTAGAATGTTGTCTATGTAAACAAAATGGCGCGGTTTCCTAGAGAGTGGTATTATAATTATTGTTTTGGCGTCCATAATATTGCGTCCGTTGCTATCCTAGGAAACCAGAGCTTTATTTATAAGATATCACAAACAATTTATCTGTTATGTTTTATTTTTTCAGAATGTCTCCCACAGGGTATTGTGTTTGTTGCTCGAGTATATGTATACGGGAGAAGCTGTTGTACCAGCTGACTCCCTATCATCGTTTGCAGAAACTGCTAAAGCACTTCATATTAGAGGACTTGAGAATATTGTAAGTTATTGGTGGCAGTATAGATTATAATGAATTAATATAATGAAAGTTATATGTATGGTAATGATTAGCATGCTGAACTAAATGTGTGTTTGTTTCAGGGGAGTGCTGACACCCTTCCGGTTGAAATGTCAGCGAACATGCCACAGCTGGATGATTCTGAAGTGTGTCATATCAGTGGAATCAAGAGCATATCCAATGACAAAATAGGACAGGTGAACAGCCTTAAAGACCCCAAATATTTGTTACATCCTAAACTTTATACTTTTTACATTCAACTCCAGTGGTTGTTTGGAGCAAGATGGTTGGCTTGTTTATGTTATAAGTGTCATGAGGTCCTTCTTGATTACTTTAAAGTAATAAAATAAATAAAATAAATCTTACTTGTAACTGCCTATTGAGATCTCCTATTTATTTGACAGATTGGTCTACCAGCATCTGCACGGAAAATATATATAAAACCAGATCCAAGCATGTAAGTAATAGATTCCATACTTTAGACAAAAAATAGTTCTATGTGTCATTACCAAAGCACCATTGATTGTGAGCTATTTAGTTAACAGTGTTCGGAAAAAAATTGTACCAGCAACTCACTTAGAAAATCCCTTCATTGTTAGGGATTGCTATTGACCCAGGATTTCGGCTATAACTTTGTATCCATCTATTCGATAGAAGAAGTTGACTGGTGGACATAGGTCTCCTTAAACTGCCACTCACATGCACTGGCTTCCTGCGATGCATGATATTCATCAGGCGTCTCCGGTTCGTAGCCGCCGTTGTAGATCCTTTTCTAAATCTCCATCTGGTAGTGTCAGGGGTCGTCCTATGACAAACGATCGCACGGTCAAACGATGCGATTTCGTGATGCAATGAAAATTAGTTCCTGTGCTCGCGCGATGACTTGTAATCTCAATTAGTACCTTCTAAACAGATGTATGGCCCGTATTAAGATGAGGGTTCGAAATTTGGTTGATTTTCTATTCTACTTTTTCTTTAAGTAAGTATGTGGACTAGGAATCTTATATTTAGATGTATGATTTTTGACTATATTATCTTGAGTATCTTTAAATCCAAATCACGATTTGACGAAATTTTCTCGATAAAAAAAAATTATGAAATGAGCTCTAATTATTTACAATTTTCCTTGCTACCACGATGTTTTTACGATTTAGATCACGAAATTATTTCTAAAACATAGCAAATAATGATATCTAAACTACCCTTCAACCATATTTTAATTCATGAAGTAGTTTTTTTTTATTTCAATAAAATGTGGTTTGGCGCTTACGTTGTTTATTTCCGAGCGCGCGCACAATATCGCCATCTCACATTTTAAGTACTTGAACTAACCATGTCTCTCTCTAACTTTGTATTGTCAGTGTCCGCTCGGACTTGTTCGACGTCGGACCTGTGAAGGATTTTTTAAAAAATATTACGAAAAAATATTACGGTCGTGCCACATTACAGGTACAGTACAGTATTTACAGTCCGCCGACGCCTATGATAAATAAATAAATATCCTTGGAAATTCTTTTACACATGACTACCTGATCCCAAACTAAGCAGAGCTTGTACTATGGAAACCAGATAACTGATATTACTACATATACTACTTTTTGTTTGTAAATACAAACGAAATATACACTTAATTACACCTAGACTCGGGACATGCGGACATGTTCATGCACACAACTGCATGTCCTGGGCAGGAATCGAACCTATGACCTGCACTGCAGTGTGATTTTCGTTTGCTTTTCCTTGTCTTGTGTAATTTCTTTTCATCTCTTGTCATTTTGTGTCATCTCTTGTCATTTTGTGACATCTCTTGTCATTTCATAGTTATTCGTGTCATTTCTGTAAAAACTCCCTATTTCGCTTACTGTTATATACTTGCAGCATGGTCTTGGGCCGACAGTGGGAATACATTGCTTGTCAAAACAATGGAGTCGCTTTATTGCGTTTGTTGTAGGTATGGATGGGCAAGTAATAAATATATCATACATCAATAAATTATCGTAAAAAATAACATTACAGATATGGATAGGAAAATGTTTGTCCGTCCTATTCAATCTATTATATTATAAACGAAAGTAACTCTGTCTGTTACCTTTTCACGGCTAAACCGCTGAACCAATGTTGATGAATTTTGGTATGGAGATAGACTGGGTCTTGGCGGAGAACATAGGCTACTTTTTAGGGTTCCAAAGGGTGCTAACGGGACCCTATTACTAGGCCTACGCTGTCCGTCTGTCTGTCTGTCCGTCTGTCAGCGCGGGCTGTATCTCACGAACCGTAACAGGTAGAGAGTTGAAATTTTCACTGAATGTGTATTTCTGTTGCCGGTGCAGAACAAATACTAAAAATATAATAACATTTAAAAATAAATATCAAGTCTCAAACTTGATATTTTTGATGTGTTTATTCTACGGTGGTACGGAACCCTTTATGTGCGAGTCCGACGCCTTCAGATCTTATGAATGTTTTCTTGAAATAAATATAGTGTATTTTAAGTAATTAACTGGCCAACCCTCAGGTCCTACCTACCATGTTAGGATCTTTTTCGTTCTAGCGGGTGTAAACCGTGATTTAACGAGTTAATGTGATAATTTTTGTATTTTTTAAATTATTCAATTCAATGTTTTTGTTTCAGACATAGTCCAATATTGATTATTAAAATTATTATAATTTCACAATAAATATAAAACAATAAATAAAAGTAAAATTAAATTTAAAAAAAATATATATATTTATTTTTCAACCGACTTCAAAAAGGAGGAGGTTTCTCAATTCGACCGTATATTTTTTTTTTTTATGTGTGTTCGCGGATAACTTCGTTGTTTATGAACCGATTTTGATGATTCTTTTTTTGTTGGTAAGGAGATATCCCAGCGGTGGTACCATGATAAGGAAACCAGGATCTGATGATGGCATCCCAGAGAAATCGAGGGGAACCTTCGAAAATCGTAGGAGCGACTAGTGCGTTTGTAATTTTTTTCATTAAGTATTTTAAAGCACTACTATTTTATGAAGGTCTGGAGTCGATCTGATGATGGAGCCGAAAGACAGTCGAGGGAACTCCTCAACGATTTACAACAATTACCTGGTGTTTGGGCTTGATTAATTTGTATTGATGAGAGCTTTACACCTAGATGGGTTGTGACTGTCATTAAGGGTCTGATGATGGAGTCAAAAGACAGCCGAGAGAACTCCTCAACGATTTACAGCAATTACCTGGTGTTTGGGCTTGATTAATTTGTATTGGAGAGAACTTTACACCCATATGGGTTATAAGTGCCATTACAGGTCTAATGATGGAGACCATAGACAGTCGAGGGAATTTCTCAAAGATTTACAGCAGTTACCTTTTGTTGGGCTTACTTCATATGGTTCAAAATGCCAAAATGTTCATTGGTATGGCGCCACTAAAAATCGTGAAATAAAATTATTTTTATAAAAAAAAAACAAAACGACTTCAAAAAAACCTGGATCACTAAAAAGCCTGAAATAATATTTCTATTACCTACCACCTCTGCCTACCCCTTCGGTAAAACCGGACGTGATGGTGTGTTATCGAGTATTTGGAGTCGGTGCCAATCTTGGTATGCCAAGTCTACCTACTATAAAAGTAAGAAGATAGATTGGCACCGACCCCAAATACTCGATAACACACCATCACGTCCGGTTTTCCCGAAGGGGTAGGCAGAGGTGGTAGGTAATAGAAATATTATTTCAGGCTTTTTAGTGTTTTTTTTTTAATTTTTCATGTTTTATCATTAAAATACAATATAATATAACATAAATTAAAATAAAATACAATAAAATAAAAACCTACCCCTAATTAAACAAATACCGTCCGCGTGGGATACTGGCTGCATGTCCTCCCTGTATTCAAGCTGTTCCTGTTGTCAAGCGAATTTTTTGAGCAAGGAAAGAGCCAGCCCTCTTGTCACCTGTGGCGGTAACCAGTCTAAGGGTGATTTTGATAGATAAAAAAATAAAGATAAAAAGATAAACAAAAAATAAATGCATGGTTAAATCAATAAAATTAATAAAAACTGAAAATTAAATTAAAACATAAATTAAATATGGTAAAAAAAAATATTATGACACCGCTGATGACTTCATGATCGGCATCGAAGTTAAGTACCAAAGTATTCCTTAGCCTACGAAACATGAAAAAGATACTCATATCCGGCAGTCAGTCACTGACACAGAGTATGTACATTTTTACCCGACTACGGTGGGCGGAGGGTTATGATTTTGACCGATATGTATGTATGTTCATCTGCTCCCGTATAACGTCCAAACTATTTTTATATCATAATAATTTGACTAATGAGATATCGTTGGACGCGTCTGGATCGTCCGCTGGTTATAGGCTGTTATACGATCGAAGTATTGTTATACGTATCTATCAGCATATTGTAGGTATCGTTTGTCTTCTTTTGACTTACTTTGTCTTCAGCAATAAAAACAACATAGAAATTAAATTATTTTTTTCAAATACACTCGACATAAAAATCCCATATAAAACGAAAAAAATATATTTGAATATTTTCATCCATTTCATCTATTTTAAAAGGTGCACTGGGACATATTATTTTAATTGTACGAATTAAACAATATTGTTCCTTCAAAAAATAACTATACTATAGTCTACTCCATAGCTGTTCTGTCCTAGCTAAGCGAGAGGGATATATCCTTCGGCAGCTCACGCGACGCCAGCCACACCCCGAAACTAAAATTCATTTTTTTCTTGTATCGTCTTAATAAACGCATCTCAAAGTTCAAATAGATCTTAAGATGCAGTTTTGACGTTTAATGTATGGAACATCTGTCAAAACAGCATCTTAAGATCGATCTCAGCTTTGAAATGCATTTATTATCGTGCGATCGTTTGCCTTTATAGACGACGCCTTAGAATGTCTACATCTTTTACATACATGCCATATTTTATCAACAATATCTTTTTATCTATTTCAGAATTAGTAAACGGGCATCAAACACATCTGTGTCTCAGGACGATGGCAATGACTACACGGAAATGTTGGAGGACAGCGGCGCACACTACTCGGACGACGGATACAAACAAGAAATCGACACTGACAAGATCATTGAGAAGCGCCCTGGCAAAACCAAGATCAAAGATAAACGTATGTTTATTATGTAGGAAATCCTCACTGCTTAGTCCAATGTCGTTTACTTTAAAAAAAACCGGCCAAGTGCGTGGCGGACTCGCACTTAAAGGGTTCCGTACCACCGTAGAATATAAAAAACATTCCTAAAATGGTGACATTTAGAGTCACATGTTGAAGTATTTTGTATGGAAACCGACCGTAAGACAAATAAGTTACAAATATTACGTTTTTGTATGGGGACCCCCTTTATTTTTAAGTTTTATTTTATTTTTAGTATTTGTTGTTGTAGCGGCAACAGAAATACCCATTCTGTGAAAATTTCAAGTCTGCCTATTACGGTTCGTCAGATACAGCCTGCTGACAGACAGACGGACGGACAGACGAACGGACAGCGTAGGCTTAGTAATAGCGTCCCGTTGGCACCCTTTGGGTACGGAACCCTAAAAACGAACCTCACGAGGTGGCATTTGCGTCTAGTACCTACCGGTCGTACCTACTTAAGTATGATTCATATCCTCTTCCACAATGCATAAGTTCCATGGAAATATGATCTTTGATCAAAGACACTTCAATTTCCTTTATCGCATTGTATTTTGTATGTGACTATGATGGCAAGGCGGCCCGCCTGATGTTAAACAGTTGCCGTAGCCTATAGATGCTTGCACTTTGCCGACCTGATGGAGACTGGGACAGAGGGAGGGGAAGGGGGTATAGGCTTCCGGCTTTCTCACTCGTCTAACGAAACGTAGCTGTAATCGCTATTTTAAGCTGATTATTCTGTGAGAGGATGGTACTACCCATGTATAGACTAGCTTTGGCCACTGTTGTATGGCCAGTATTTAAATACGAACTTGTAATGATAGCTTTTACCAACTAAATTTTCGCTCAGTAATTATTACCAAGTACCAGTCGATTGTAGTTATTGTGCTCTAGTATATTTTTACCCGACTACGGTATGTTTGTATGTATATTCATCTGTTCCCGCCTAAGAACAAAAATATATTCTCATCTAGAGGATAGCCGTGGTCCGTGGTCATATCCCATTTTGCCCTAAAGGACCTACACGGACCACGGCTATCCTCTAGCTAGATGAGAATATATTCTTGTTTCATACTTTTTACAGCGCGATTTTTCAGTAGTCGGGTTTTAGTTTTTAAACTTACTTTTTTGTTTTTTTTTTGTTTTTTATTTTATATCATTTTTATTTGCAGCATCAAATCTTCAATTCACCGTTTCGATTCGCGGCTCGTTGCAAGTGATCCTGAACCGCTACATATACAACCTGCACTCGTCCACCACGCGGACTGGCTTGCGGCGATGGCGGTGCGTCGACTACAGGAACAACAAGTGCAGTGCGTTCGTCGTCACCAAAGGAAATATTGTGCTTAACAGGTATGTTAGCTTGTAGAAAGTATAGCGCTTTACATTTGAACAATTATTGGAGCATTTTTGTTGGATATTTATTCGAATGAAAGTAGAAAAAACTGCCTAAATGTTGCGTATCTTCTATATTATATTCCAGATACGAAATATAGAATACGAACGCTGTGAACGTATGTTATAAGTTACAGTAACTAGCATAATACCTATTATAGTATAATTAAGTGAATGGTTTGCATTATACTATTGACGTTCCAAATAAATAAATAATATAAAATTGTGTCACTGAAATCCATCTCAATTACATGTCAGACAGTCGCAGAGTGATCTTATAAGGCGTTCCAATTAATGCTGTTGAAATATGGAACTCCAATATCGAAAGTCTATGCGAACGATGTTGCAGATATATATTATTTTTTAATGGGACCTTTACTCCTGTAAGCGAGGATCGACAATGGTGTCCAACGATGACGCCAAGGTTTGACCCTCGGCGAGTCCCGGGGAAAAGCTAAGTTAGCAGATAGATATTAGTAGTTTTGTTTTATTAAGTAGTTTTCATTGTTCTGTTTCATCATCAACAGGGCAAATCTCCATAACCATTCGTTCCACGACAAGAAGATACTCGCCAAGATCGAAAAGAAAGCTGTATTCTCCGCCATTGATGAGGTTCAAGGGTACAAAGAGAGAGAGGAAAGCAAAATCGATGACATGGACATATCAACAGAAAACGACAATTATTTGAACGTGGAGTTTGACGACGGAAAAGAATCAGATTCTAAAACGTAAATAGTGGTTAAGTATTAAAGATTTTATTATGTCTTAGGTTTTTATTTTATTTTACAGCCACTGAATGAAAGTTATTGTCAAAAGCTACAAAAAATTAAATAAGAAAACAATAAAATAACTTTAAAAGGTACTTGGTATATTCTTTTACTCCTAGGCCAGATTACTCGAGCAATCTTATTTCTGAGAGCAAACATGGAATGTAATTCTAGTACACAAGAACATACATACTGAATTTAACAAGTTAATTTAAACGTGATCCTAATTGAAACGTGGTCGTCTTGTCCTTCTTTGAGTTGGTTGGAATGGAACCCAAGTGAAATTGTAACAAGTGTAAGTGATCTAATGTTAACTGATTTTGTAGTGTAGTATGTATGTGACTATGTAGTATTATCATCTTACCCCTAGACTTTCGAAAATATGCCGATGTTAGAAGTGAGTAAAGTTTGTTTTATTTTGGCAAAATAATATACGCGCCAGCCAGCTACTGTTAACAATGTAGTGTAGGTAGTAGACAAGGTGCTATAAATTACAACATAAATTAATGTAGCTAAATTATTGTTAGTATCAAACAATCTAGTCATTAACCGCAGGAAGTGGAATAAAACATACCTATAAAATTTCAATGTAAGGCGTATCTACTTAGCTACTAGATACAATAAATTGAAAAGCGAAGTTGATGTGAAAATGAATATGTTAGCATAATTTTAGAACCGTCATAATAAATTTAGTCGCAAAGTGTATTCCGAGGAATTTGCTATTGTTCACTTATACAGAGGAGGCGAAGGTTTTGCCTTGAGTAGCTAGACAGATTAGATACTACTTGAGGTTTTTAATTGTCCATGTTGAGGCATATTTAGTTTACAGATCATTTAGTTATTCCTTAGTTATTTATTAGTGAAATAAAGAGTGGGGCTGAAATTTTAAGGTAAGATAATAATAATAATAATAATATCCTGGGACATTTTTTACACACGGCTACCTGATCCCAAACTAAGCAGAGCTTGTACTATGGAAACCAGATAACTGATATTACTACATATACTACTTTTTTGTTTGTAAATACATACTTAATATACATATACACCCAGACTCGGGACATACAGCCATGTTCATGTACAAAAATGCATGTCCCGGGTAGGAATCGAACCTACGACCTGCAGCGTGAAAGTCGCCACCGCGCCAACCACGCCAACGGGCCCGTAAAAAAAAATACTCATTGTAATATTATGTACCTAGGCTAAAGGCGCTAGGTTTTACAAATAATAGTGTTTTGTAATGCCAGTGCAAGTCCGTCGTAACTTTCTATACATTTGGGGGTTAAGATTCTAATATATTTCTAGGCGTTTTTATTCTGAAGGAAGAAGCAGCACGCGTTAGATAACAAGGTGTGCTGAACATCGAAGGAAATTATAGTTAAAATGCTCTTTTTTTTAATAGCACTGACGTGGAAAACAAGCGTACTGCCCGCCCTGATGTTAAGCAGTTACCGTAGCCTAGAGATGCTTGCTCACACGTTGGCGACCTGAAGGAAAGTAGGGGCGAGGGGAGGGGGGTTTGGTGGGCTTCCGGCTCTCACTCATACAAAACGCAGCTGTAATACAAATAGGTAGCTGCTTTACGCCGATCTTCTGTGAGAGGGTGGTACTACATCGGTGAAGCCAGCCCGTATATGAGCATTATGAGCTGCAGTCAATTGGCTACAGGTTGGCTCTACCACCATAAAAATTACACGTCTTCCGAAAGATTTTTTTTTCTACTTGCACAGTGCCAGTGGGGTGGATATGTCCAGAATCTCCCTCGCATTGAGGGCGATGCGCCCGGAGTACCTAATGGCAATAGCCTTCCCCCTATTAAATTTTGTCCAAAATATCATCGGCAAAATGTACACCTCTGTCTACCCCTTGCGGGGAATACAGGCGTGAATGGCGTGATGGTGAATAGGAGCAATATTTTCAAGGAGCAAACCGATAAATATATAAACTTACATAGTACCTAGTTGCATAGTTTTACAGGAATGTCCTACATTGCCTAGCTATTTATAATATTTGGGTTTGTGTCTGACACGGGTTAGTCTGTCTGTTCCCATCCAGCACTGTGCCGAATTAGTTGTAACCCGTGAAATACCGTGATAGTGCATTCAGACTTCAGTGGTTTCCTCGTTACTTCAGTGAGCATAAGGAAGCAGTGAGGATTGGGTAGGTAACTAATAAGGTAATTATATTTGTTTCAGTTCCAATACCTAATAGTTAATTACCTACTCGTAAATAATTTATTTTTGTTATTTATTAAATAATAATTGTTGGTAAGTAGGTATGTTTTAAAATGGTTTTTTAATAAATGTAGATAACGTTCGTAAAAAATAATTTAGTTTTGCAACCCATTGATCCACCTTCACTTTCGTTTTTGTATAATATAATAATAATAATAATTTAGCCCTTTAACGTCCCACTGCTGGGCACGGGCCTCCCCTCAATGCGAGGGGGATTGGGGCCATAATCCACCACGCTGGCCCAGTGCGGGTTGGTGGATTTCACATGTCTAAAGACATGCAGGTTTCCTCACGATGTTTTCCTTCACCGTAAGCAAGTGATAATCATATTAAAGTTTATGATTCACACATAGATTTCGAAAAATCCAGAGGTGTGAGCCAGGGTTTGAACCCAGGACCTTAAGCCCGCAAAACGCGTGCTTAACCAATCAGCTATCACTGTTTTCGTTTTTGTATAAACTATGTAATACTTACGACCTATGTAGTTACCTAGGTAGTATAATTAGTGTACCTATTACTATAGGTAGGTAAGTATACCGACAAATCTATAAGGATATCCTCACGATTTCAAGATGATAATATGAGCACGTCTTCGTTAATGAATAAATATACCTAACTACTTAGGTCGTACTAAATAGCTGCATTGTAGATAATATTTAATAGATGCTGTATGCTTATGGTAGGTATAGTTCGCGACAGGTCGAGATGACATTCGGGTTATGAGCTTTTTGCAGAATAAAAACGGAATCAAAATTAGCAGGACCCGCAACGCAACAGAATATTTATTTTGATTTAATTATTTTGTGGGCGATTTTAATTGTTTATCGGGTCCTGCTAATTTTGATTCGGATTTTATTTTGCAAAAAGCTCATAACCCGAATGTCATCTCGACCTGTCGCGGACTATAGGTACCTATAATAGTACCTATTACTTAAATAATTACTTGTATAACACGCGTTTGTTTGCGTCTATTTTCATCAAATAAAGGTAGGTATAGGTACTAGGTAAAACCTATAATTACATCTAATCTAAACAAACTGATAAAAACCCTTTAAACAATTGAATTGTGTCAACTAATCAGTAGGTATACCTAGGTACTTTCAAGGATCTCTGAGACAATTAAGTTGTGACGTAGTAGGTATTTACGTCGTCTGTTTTTGTCGCCTTTTGTGAGATGACGTAGAGTAAGGCATGTAAGGCAAGTATCGTTTTCTCCCGGCTCTGCCCGCGCAACCATCGACGGTTCTCTGCAGCTCGATCTTTGTGCCGCTTTATCCTACTTCCTACAGATCTTGATCACTTGTATCTACTATTCAAACGAGCGATCTATTCGTCCTATTGGCAAATCCAGCACTGGATACCTATTGTTTACATCTTAGAAACAGGTACCTACCTAGTCATCATAGTAGAGTTCGGACTATTTCCGATAACTTCCCACGATAGAACCTTACTCATAGAATTTTTATCATGAGAAGGCAGGCATAGATGATAGATAGAAAGAGTAAGTACCCATAATCAAAGACTTTTCCCCAGTCCCATGCCTAGGTTTAATACATTTGACTAGGTATAATAGCAATGTGTGCGGTACTGTCCGCGAAGTATAGGTACATACCTAATTACCTATACATAAACAAAAACGGGTTCAATATAAATTCAAGAATAATTATCGCACTTGGCGGTTTTCGGCTGACGGTGGCGCTACGCACATGTGTCACGCACGGCAGATAATAACCACTCTTGGCTTGGAATTAACGTGTACGGAATAGCGTGGATATCCACTCACTACACGGTAAGTGATCTTATAGTTGGCCATAACAGAATCACGCCTGTATTTCCTAACGGGGTTGTTAGCGAAGCCCTGTTGTAGGTGACTATTGCTAACACTAGTAGCACAGTATAAATAGCTAGTAGGTACGTATTTATTTAAACTTACTAAGTAAGTAGGTAAGTACTATGTCCTATGTAAAGTAGGGACATATTCCGTTTTAATACAAAGCACTCAATTCTTGTTTAAAATTGAGTGCTGCAACGGTTCAAGCGCACAAAAGATTTTCTGTGGTGGTCCTACAATTTTCATACATGCGTCCTTTCTATCAGAAGAATGCCACTAAGTAGTCATTAAATCTTCGTGCGAGTAACCACAAAGCTGATGACCTACACCTACCTAATGAGGTGTACTTCTGTAGATAGCCAATCTATTCTGTAGGCGTTACTTTTCTTTGCGAAGTTTACTAAAATAATTTGCGAGAAAATTATTCCCACATTATTTTACTGTTTTATTCTGTTTTCTGTGGCCACGACTCCCTGGCGGCGTTTGGCACCAGTGCCAGAACATGCAAAAATGCGCTTGACAGACAAGTTAGGTTTCAAAAATTAAGTAGCTAATAAAAATAGCGATAGTAGAAATTTATCTATATTAGAGTCTCCGGCAGCACATACCTAATTACATTATTATCGAACTCAGGCAATAACATTATGTATTGTGCAGTAATTAATGTGTAGGAAGGTTTAATGTATTTTTTTGGGTATATACAATGCTTACATGACGCTCAGTAGCTACTTATTGTGATTCTACTCTGTATTTTTATTGTTACAGGCCCGAAACTTACTAAGATGTTGAAATTGCTCATTCTTTGTATCCTGTCCGTGGCGAGTACGGTGCACGGGGCCCCGCAATGGAACAAGTACCAGCGGTACCTGGAGAACCCATCAGTCGATAGATTCCGGGAATACCTTCGAATTGATACGAGCCGAGAAGAAAATATAAGTACGTTGAAAATACCTACTTATTTTTAGTGAGTGACCGTAATAGAAACGGCTGGGCATTACGGGTAGCCTCGTATCTAGCCTACCTAGCCCAGTACCTAGTACTACTAGGCTAGGTAGGCTAGGTACCTACTGGGCTACCCGCAATGCCGAGCCGTTTCTACTTCGGTCACTACCCCCCTACCTAGTACCACTAGGTACGGGGTTCTAGGAACGGGATACTAGGTACGGGATACTAGGTACGGGATACTAGGTACGGGGCTACCCGCAATGTCCAGCGGTTTGGTTAACCGCAGTATGTGGTTTAACATACCAGGGGCAACAGCATCGCGGAAGCCGCAATCGCAGTCCGTCCCTAAGAAAGATTTCTGGGTTTTTATAGTAGCCGCACTTTAGGATATTAGGTATGTATGCAATGCTGAACAAATAGCTAGGTACATCAGTCTCACATGTAGGTATATCTGCCTGCGTCACAATAAGTTAATTTATAATCACCTGTATGTAATTGTTATTTTTTACAAATCTCGTTTTCATTTGAAAATATTATGTGTAAATATTCTCACACTATAATTACCTAGGCGCACGGTTACAGGTGTAACTTGACTTTTGTTCGGTTATAAAGTATTAAAGGTAGGTAGCAGGTACTTAGATACACAGGTACATTATATCCGTAATTACCAGGCAGGTACCTAACAGATATCCTTATTGACCTAAAACGGACTTAAGGTCTTATTTATACCTATCATTTAAATGATTAAATATGTAAATAGGCACATACGTTATTAGCTACGTCCAGAAGTGTCACATGCCGCGCGAGGAAAATTTTCCTCGCGGTGTTTGACTTGCCTCACGTGAGGCAAATGCGCGCCCTGCCTCACCTGAGCACTCACATTTGCGTCGCCTAGTTTGGCAGTCGTGAGACAGAACGATGTCAAACGTGTCAAACTGATTGATCGGGTATACCTTTCCCTGTCTAGAGTGTCAGTTGCCTCGCCATTTGCCTCGCGCGGCATGCGACTGAGGCAAACGTCGTGCTTCGCGAGGCATGTGGGTGAGCAGCCTCGCGCGGCATGTGACACTTCTGGACGTAGCTAATTACGTTTAAATAATTCACGGTCAATGTGACTTAATTAGTAGGCACTGGCATATTAATTGTAGATAGAAATAGTGATGTTCTAGAATTTTTAATTCATCGAAATAGGTACCTGATGGAAATTAGATTAGGTAAAATTTGATAAATAATGAATACTTATAATAAAATTTCTATGTAAATGAAAACGAAAAAAATGAAATGTCACGACTTTACCCCCGAATAGGGGTAGTCAGAGGCTTGAGTGGCCATACACCACCACATTGTGGAGGTATTAACAAAGTTGCAAAAAAACAGGAATTTTAAAATGAAAACTGTTTAAAACGTGTTTAAATCATTGTTTAAAACATTGTGTTTTAAATGTTTAAAACATGTTTAAAACAAGTGATTTTTTGGTAACAACCCTGGGTATTAACCAACTCAAAGCCCACGTTTCACCAGATAGTCAGAACCCAACGTGACAGGTGGTGAACCTTGTCGCCGTGTACACAGGAACTGACTATTACCTAATCTCGAGGGATAGATAGGTTTCCTCACGATGCTTTCCCTCACCGTCAGCGAACTGTAAATTATGCACATAGATGAAAATTCATCCATTGGTGCATGCCCCACCGGGGATCGAACCTGGGACCTTCTGATTGCTAGCCCAACCTGTTCACCCCTAGGCTACAGCCGCTTCTATGTATCGCACAATTTCTATGTATTAATATAATAACTCTACTTACATATACCTAAAGTCCATGTTTTCAAGCGGCCTTAGTTTAAATTATTTTGGTATGGATCTCTTGATGATGATTCTGTCGTACCGAGTTGAACTGTGGACGTTTAATGGTTCAGATCGTGCTGTGGAATTCTGGGTGCGGCAGGCGACAGAGGTTGGCCTGCCGTACTCGATACACGAGCCGGCAGGTAAGCCGATATTCGTCGCCACGCTACTCGGCTCCGATCCCTCGCTGCCGAGCATCATGCTCAACTCACACATGGACGTCGTGCCCGTTGATGAGGTCATTATTAACATTTTTTAGGACTGAGGTGGCTAGCCTTATGTTAAGCAGTTACCGTAGCCTATAGATGCTTGCAATACCAAAGGCATTGCTCGCACGTTGCTGACCGGAAGGGGAGTGGGACGGAGGGAGAGGATGGGGGCGAAGGTTGGTCTTCCGGCTCTCTCACTCATCTACGAAACGCAGCTGTAATAGCTGCTTTACGCCGATCTTCTGTGTGAGCGTGTTACTACCCCGGTCGATCCAGCCGGTCTATGAGCTGCAGTCAATGCTCCACTTAATACATCGTTAATATTCAGGCCATTGGTAGGAAACTACCTATCCTAGCGATTCATATAAGATAAATAACTTATTGTTCTCGTTGATAGCCTTCAATTTAGCAGGTGCAAAAAATGCCCTTGAACGAAATACTTTTCGTTCAAGGGAATTTTTGTGTGATTTTGGCTAACGTCAAGAAAATACATTTTAAACAAAATCGTACCTATTTGTGAAATAAATTGCTTCGGTGGGTCGTACCTATGTCAGGAAGGGCCAACTGAATTCAAGCGGCCTAAAAGTTAGGCCCCTTGAATTCCTCCATTCGTCCATGTATGAATAGCTTTCGTATTAAGAGCACAGCTCGAGCGCAGTTCGACACCCCATCACTCTCATGTAGCAATTTTGAATGTTGAATGCTTACATACATAATTTAATTATTACAGGCATCGTGGACATACCCTCCTTTTGCAGCATATATGGACCAGAACGGCGATATATACGCCCGAGGCGCCCAGGACGCGAAGGACGTGGCAATCCAATACATCGAGGCGATCAGAAAGATTAAGAAGGAAAACGTGACTTTGTTGCGCACTGTACATATCACTATGATGCCAGGTAATTAAATGGAGTAGCGACTGCGGTTTCATTGTGACTGAATTAGATATCCCAACATGGTTCGTTTATAGGCTTTTTAGACGGTTTCAATCCAGCGTTCCAACAGGGGTGACCTTGCTTGTTGCCATCCATGTAGGGTTTAATGTTTGTTGCGTCCATTTTGCCCTTTTGTTATTGGGGTTTAAACAAACTTCACTTCTACACCGGGCACTCTTTCTAAAGGTTAAATACGTCAAATCATGTTGGATTCTTACGTATTTTTTTTTGAAAATGTGCCCAGTACCTACAAGAAGGAAAAAAGTTTGTTTTAACTTTGACAAATACGCGCGTATTTTAGCGCCATATCGCACGAGGACACCAGTGATAGCGCAACCAGTCACTCCACCAACAAAATGTATAGAGCTGTATGGAGGGTATCGCACCTAGTGTCCGCTTGTAGCAACCAATTCGGCTATCGAATCACCCGCTGGTGGCGCAACCATGGTTGTCTCGTGAGATAGGGCGCTTACGCGGCAATAGTTTGGAGCCTTTAATTAATCAGCCCTGAAATTTAAGTTGCGTTTGAGTAGGATACAAGCTTGTAGGCTGATGACACACGGCTCTGCGCTCATTACGCAATATTTCATACTATAGATAAGGGAGCCAGCGCCCCAGGTAGTATACCTACCTACCCAATAATTTCAGTACCTATTAATTTTCATAGTACAAACTTTTAATAACCGCAGACTGAATTTTTCCGATATTACTTGATTCTCAGCTATCGTGAATATTATAAAATATTCGCTTCTATTCTACTTATGTTATAGATGAAGAAACTGGTAGTATAAACGGCATGCAAGTCTTTGTAAAGAGTAAAGCGTTCAAATCTTTGAACATCGGTTTCGCCCTGGATGAAGGGTTGACCTCCCAGGACGATTCACTTTACGCTACCTTCCTAGACAGAAGACCTTGGCGTGAGTACAAAATATAATATTAAGGAAATATAAAAATCTTTACCTCTTGTTATAAAAGGTAGCTGATTTTAATCAAACATAGTCATTAGTATACATGTTAGGTACACAATGCTGCTTCTATATCAGATCTTTATTATGGAGACGGCCAAAAGATTGTTATTGGCTGTCGGATATTTTTGTATGGGCTTTGAGACCAAACCTTTTCGTTCATCAAGAGCATGCGTCATAGCGCATTCAGCCGCGCACGTGAGACATGCCCTTGACGCGCATGGTCAAAGACCGCATGTTGTCGGGTGGATTCTGTGCCTTGATGCATTCAAATATTGAATGCCCAAACGAAAATTAGTTAGTAGTTAGTAGTAGTGCCCAAAGTAGAAAAACAAAATGAATAGAAGATGAAGGGACTGTATAACAAAGTTATATCTATTTCTTTTGTAGAAATGCGTATTGTAGTCCATGGTGTCGGCGGTCATGGATATGCAATGCCCGATAACTCTGCCATGGAAAAGGTAAAGGATTTTATTTACATTATTCAGATAAAAGACAGGTTTCTTTTATGCTTTTACGCCGTTTTATGTGAAAGCCATAATGATAAAAATACAGGTCTTATATTATTGCATCAGCTGATAATGTCGCTATGCGTATCAAATTCTATGAAGTAATGTCAAAATGTTGTATTTTACAGGCATATAAACTTATAAACACAGTCATGAGCTACAGGGACAGACAGAAGGCGATCGTAAGATCCAAAGAAACCAACGATTACACTGGATACACCAGTATCAACATTAATCTTTTGCAGGTGTGGTTTTATTATCCCATTATACCATCACGCTTGCTATTTCCCTATGGGATAGGCAGTGGTAGTTCGGTTTCAATGTGCGAATACTGGGGCACACTTCCCTTAAAGTGCGGGGGATTTGTGCCATAGTCCACCAAGTTGTCCCAGAGCGAGTTGGTGAATTTCACTCGTCTTTTCGAAAGACGTGCAGATTTCCCACGTTGTTTACCTAACCTTTACCAATCTTATTTTTTTATATTCATTATTATTTAGGTTCCTCATGTGTATTTCTACCTTTTCTGGTCCTTATTTTCATGTATTTACTAACATCCTCAGGGTGGATTAGCTGTCAATATAATACCGTCAAAAATGGAGCTAGCTATTGATATGCGGTTGTCTCCTGACGCTAATCCAGTGGAAATGGACGCTCTGGTAATATTTTATTACAACTATTTATACCTAATAAGTTTTGTTCTGTGTATTTTAACGGTTGGGAACATCGCGGTCTTGGAATTTGCGTGTGAAGTAGGTAGTTAACGCTCCAATGGACTTCCGCTTATAAAACGCGCACACATTATATTGCCAAAAGTTAAAACAAATTTTATTGAATACTACACTGGGCACATTTTCAAAAAAATACGCTGTGCTGAGTTGAGCGTGTTTTGCTTACTTGCGTATATTTTGTTTGTTAAATGTACACAGTGAAAGAAGGAACAAAGATTGGCAACTTGGCAAAATAAAATACGCGCATATTTGACGCGGTAGTCGGTTGGAGCCTTTATTTTGCTCTTGAATATTTGACTGTAGGCTGATGGCTCACGGCCCCTGCGCTCGCCGCACAATATTTCAACGCAGGGGGTGCCTGCCATACACTTAACTTCACTAAAGGAACATTAAAATCCACTGATTAAATTAAAGCTAGTTACATATAAAATAATTTGGCAGGTGAAGTCCTGGATACAGGAGGTTGGCAACGGCACGGAGATGACGTTCTTACGCCACGAGAACGCGTCCGCGGTGACGCCCGTGGACGATACTAACCCCTACTGGCTCGCCTTGCGGAACACACTCAACAACATGTAAGTTATTCA
This sequence comes from Drymonia ruficornis, assembly GCA_947859195.1. Taxonomy (NCBI): domain Eukaryota; kingdom Metazoa; phylum Arthropoda; class Insecta; order Lepidoptera; family Notodontidae; genus Drymonia; species Drymonia ruficornis. Next base: position 7,380,965 of record OX401911.1, on the reverse strand, counting down.
TAGGTACTCTACACCACGGCCCGCCCCCCTGATAACTTCATGCGTTTAATTTCATGGGAAAACCACGCAAGAATCAACAGTTCGTTATATCCTCAGAACATGTTGTTGCAGTGGAGTGCTAGCTTATTGTTCTTTACGTTAACTGTTCAAACCATACAAGAGGTTTTTAATTCTCTTACGCACTGTTTGATAGTATTCTTGGGTCCATCTGTCACCCGACAGAGCTATGTGAAGATATGGGATGCTCTCTCCGTCTTATTTTTAATTTGTTTTTCATTCGTCCAATCATGAAGCGAGTCTACACTTGTTATAATATACTTGTTTTGACGGACCCGTTGGCGTGGTTGGCGTGATGGCGCCATTCACGCTACAGGTTGTAGGTTCGATTCCTACCCGAGACATGCATTTGTTTGCACGAACATGTCTGTATGTCCCGAGTCTGGGTGTATATTTATATTAAGTATGTATTTAGAAATAAAAAACTAGTATATTACGTAGTAATATCAGTTATCTGGTTTCCATAGTAGTCAGCAACGAAAGTCGCTGAACATTCTGAATTTTTCAAATCGGTTATATTCTTTATTCTACAAACGTTGGTAATCCTTTATAAACCCAAACATTAGCAACATGTCTACATTTTGTTTCGATAAAGGAAAATTATGGATTTGATGCAAACCAAAAGTGTGCAAGCTATTTGAAAAACTGAGAATGTTCAGCGACTTTCGTTGCTGACCGTACTAGCTCTGCTTAGTTTGGGATCAGGTAGCCGTGTGTAAAAAATGCCCCAGGATATTATTATTATTATTATTACTACTTCAACTTTTATCTATTCTTCGGCTTTCACTAAATGCGCCGCTATACGCTATACCAGTAAATTTATCTTAGTTATTAAGCCAAGAAATGTGCTAGGAAATATATTTGTTTCTAATATACGAATAGGTATTTTAGGAGATCGGGGGATTACCTTTCCTTCATGTCATTCCAGGGGTATCAGGGTGACTCCAGTATTGCTGGCAGCCACCTCGGATATGTTGTTTGTCCGCAACGTGGGCATACCGTCCCTCGGCTTCGCGGCCAAGAGCAACACCATCACCAGATTTCATACAGAGGATGAATATCTGAACGTGGAAACTTTCCTCAAAGGAATCGATATTTACACTAAACTCATAAAGAATTTAGCGAATGTTCCATCAAATAGCTCAAATTTCTTAGAGGAATACAATTCTAATAGGGATTGCTAGGATCTGTTTAATGGTTGGTAGTTTATGGTGCATTCTGTTACCTACTAATTACGACTAAACTTTTTGCAGTCTTTCTCATACATAACGACCATAACAAGGACAGCAATAGGCTGGTATGAATAAAATTACCGAACTGGAATGGTTGAGATGACTTTTTGTACCGGATTGACATTTCCAAGTTCCCCATTTATTAATACCAGCCTTGGGCAAGTTAATAATGTCAGTTCACTAGTTGGTGAGCTGACATTCTATAGATAATTAACGCCTCGCATGTCACAATAATTCATAGATCGTTTTTTGTTTTTATGTACCGTTGCACCGACATACAGGGTGAACTTGAAATCATGGGCATCCTTTTAAACCATGACTCTACACATGATTTATAATATTTTGGGAAAATAATTTAAATAATCTATTGATGAAAAATATTGCTTGAGTAAGCAAATAAGCAAACCCGTTAACTGTTATTCCTTACCTAGGCAATAAATTGTTATCAATTGATATGTTTATTAATATTTCCTAAGTATTCTGTCTGAATCATGTGTAGAATCACCCTTGCCCATGATTTCAATTTAATCCAGTATATAGTGCTACCTACTAACTTATCTAGCCCGGTGGTCAAAGGGAAATAAAATTTTTCAATACGTAAAACGAAATATGTGGTGTTTTAAGAGTATGTTATTGATACTATTGTTGTTATTGTTATTGAGCTCTCAGCGGGCCAGATAAGTTTGTAGGATCATTTTGGTTTTCAAAATTGCATGGTCCAGTTTTTGTCTTTTTCTGTTGTGTGTTTGTTGATGCTATTTGTTACTTGACACTGGTGAAATACCTATAGCTCGAGTGGGCCATGAAGACTGTAGTTCCTAAAAATAATAATTTGGGGTCCATAGTGCTGGACAGCTTGCTTGATCGACGCGCAATTTGGTTTTCGGCCAGGTTATAATTACTAATGCCATGTTTCTTTGCAGGGGTATCGGGTTGACTCCAATAATGCTGCCAGCCACTACTGATATGTTGTATGTCCGCAACGAGGGCATACGGGCCCTTGGCTTCGCGGCCAAGAGCAACACCGTCAACAGGGCGCACACGGAGAACGAATACCTCAACGTGAAAACCTTCCTCAAAGGAATCGATATTTACACCGAACTTATTAAGATCTTGGCTAATGTCCCGTCAAATAAATCAAATTATGTAGAAGAATATACTACTCAAAGGGATTGTGAGTATTAAATAATAGATTTAGGGTAGTAAACTAGTAAAAAAAGATGATATTGTTATAACATTGGTCAAAAGAAAAGTCTGCTATATTAGAATTGTAATCGGCTCACTGGCTCTTGAAGCTGGAACACGCAGTCAAACAGGCAAGAAATCCAAAAACACTTGATTTTGATTATGAGACATTCATTTAGCCTAAAATAATGTTAGCCTTTTTAACGCCTCATTAGCCATTTATAGCCTGTTGCACCTATATAAAATATCTTTAAGGTACCAATATATTAGCTGCATTACAGTTTTATAATAGTGTTTATCTATTGATCAGGGTAACTGGGCACGGTCAATAACGAGCCATTGCGAATTTTAGCCGTCTAAAATAAGAGTTGTATTCAAACAACGCCATCAATAGTTAATGATAACCAACTATGATATAATGATGGCGTTTTTTTAAATAAAAATATTATTTTAAACGTTTACAGTATGTAGTGCGTAGTTACTGACAGTGACCAGTTACACCTACTTTATTAGTAGTACCATTGTGTTTCACATTATTTTTACAAATTCAAGGTCAACTCCCCCACCTTCTTCCCGTCCCTTCGTTCCAGTCCCCTTCAGGTCGGTAACGTGCGAGCAATGCCTTTGGTATTGCAAGCATCTCTTGGCTACAGTAACTACTTAACATCAGGCGGGCCGTACGCTTGTTTGCCACTTCAGTCGGATAAAAAAATACATCTAACTTTTTCCATATGTAAAAGGGAAATCCACTTGACCGTCAAAACTTACTCGAGGCCCTCTGACGTTCACTTAGTTCACGATAAGAGATAGATTTTGATAACGGAGAACATCAACTATAGGAAGCATTGTGATAAGATTAGACTTGAGGATAGCAAATGCAAAATATTGTTTAGTAGTTAAATAAGAGAACTGTACATAAGAACGGAGCCGAACCTACCTTACACCTGTGTGTGAGTTTTTTCGTAAGGTAACGAACAGGTAGGTTAATTGATAGTTACATTATATTTTATTTGCTATAATAATAAATAGTTATATTAGTCTACCCGGCTTATAGAGGCATTTAGCCAGTTTAAAATGGTTTTACAAAAAAATATATCTGGGATCTTGAGTGATTTGTAATGCGAGTGTAAGTCCATCATAACTTTCTATCATATAAGGATACGTGTTTATCTACTTTATACGGAAGATTGAATTTAAAATAAGGCTTAAACCGAATTATACTTAAAATAATATAAATATTATTAAATAATAAATTGCCAAAGTAAAAATAAAGTTTATTTACCTACTTCTGCACAGGGCACTTATCCTAACAATGACGCTTGCGTATTCAATATTAACAGTAACATTTTTCTAGTCCAGAAGTAAATAAAGTTTGTTTTTAGGCACTTGGGCAATATAATATTATTCATATTATTTACGCGCCAGTCAATACACGAGAAATCTTACACTTGGAGTAGCCACTACTTTTATGTTTAGCCTTAGTAATACTGTTTATTATTTTAAAATATAGAGTGTTGGATTTTATGCCTGTTCTTTATTAATTTTATTTAACCCGCGGTAATGGACTAAGGTATTGTTTAAATTTAGCTTTTTATTTGCGTATTCTATAATAAATACTTACTTGTTAGTAATTCAAATTAGTAACACTAGTCGAGCGTTACTCATCTACGACGATGCCTAGGTACTCAAAAGAAACGCAACCGATTAGCAACTGCCCAAGCTCCATACAGAATCCAAATACAATCACTAGTCCTCCTAATAGGTAGGTATGCGTAGGTAATGTTTACGTAGGCTAAGTAATACGACTCTTTTCCTCATAGTTCGAGAATATGAACACCATATTGGTCCTAATATCGTGGTTGGCAGTGCTGCGTGGATGTGCAGCCGAGGACTACGCCAGCAACCCTGTTATACAGCTGTTTCAGGAGTACATACAAATAAACACCACTACCCATAATGATTTAGGTATGTTCTCCTGATTAACTTACTACGATTTAACAAAGATTATCTGAAATACTTGAACTATACGATGAAATTTATATCGTCCTACAAATGTAAACCCAGTTTAGTATTTATCCAATTTTTTTATTCAATAGATGTGTCCATATGGCGCGCATGTCTCACCCGAGCACTCATATTATGACATTACGTCTATGCGTTCCGACGTCAAAAGTAAGTGCTCGCGCGAGGCATGCGCCTGATGAAGACGCCGCCATTGGTTAATAAATGTTCAGATTTTAATTTTTTACCAATGAATGCAATTATTGAATTTTATTTAACTGTTTCCCTCTGTAAGTCTATTAAATGTCTACTGTATATTCTGAACTCTTCTTCAAGCTGAGCCACTTTATGACTCAAGTCACCTTTTTTACGTAGGGTATTTTTAATAAGCAACGAGCGGTGTTATAAAAGTTTGCGCCAGTTTAAGTCTTCGTGTGTTTTGGACCATTTCGTTGATTGTAGAGCCAGCGGTAGAGTTCTGGACCAACCTAGCCGCAGCCGAGGGATTGCCTATTGAAGTGTATAAGTTCGAGGAGGGCTACCCAGTGATGGTGGTCAGATGGGCAGGCACCGACAGCAGTTTGCCCGCAGTCATGCTCAACTCGCACGTCGATGTGGTCCCGGCTACCTTCGAGGTAGAGTTTATTTATTTCTACCCAACAGACACCGACCTCGCCGGCGAAGTCGACGAACACACACCGCCGCCAATAGGTGCCTCTATGCGCCTAGCAGGACATAGACGCACCTAGGCACCCGACAAGCCTCGCTGAGTTTCTTGCTGGATCTTCTCAGCGAGGTCGCGTTACGATCCGGTGGTAATTTTGTGGCCGTGCCCAATGTGGCGCCCTTGAGCCAGCTGTCCCCCTGCCCTTACGGCTGGAGCCGCACTTTGTGCGCTCGCCCTCAGACCGGTGAAGTTGTTAAGGCCACTCTGGCCAACAACATATAGTAATTTAAAAAAAAAAGTTTATTTATTTATTCGTTTTGGTTTTAGGATAACAAACAGCTTATATTTAATGTTGAGTATAACTATAAATAATAACCGGCCAAGTGCGTGTCGGACTCGCACATAAAGTGTTCCGTACCACCGTAGAATATAAAGTAACATCCCCAAAAATGCTGATATTTAGAGTCACACTTTGAAGTCTTTTGTATGGAAACCGACTATAAGACAATAAGTCAAAAATATCAAGTTTTTTGTATAGGGACTCCTTTTATTTTTAAATTTAATTTTATATTTAGTACCTATATGTTCTTGTAGCAGCAGCAGAAATACACATTCTGTGAAAATTTCAACTCTCTACCTATTACGGCTCGTGAGATACAATACAACCCACTGACAGACGGACAGCGGAGGCTTAGTAAAAGGGTTCCGTTGGCACCCTTTGAGTACGGAACCCTAAAAACAGTTGCCTACAGTTGCGAATACTTACCAATAACTAGTTATTTCTTTAGCCACACCTACATGCACTGCATGTTGTGCTAGGTACGAATGAGGTGCCTACTGTAATACTGTTTCGGTCAGTGGTGTGATTTGGAATCCACAATATACCTAGTTTAGCTTCGGAGAGCACGTAAAAAGTCGGTCCTAGTTATTTTCATATAGACAGTATTCGTTAAGCCATCTCAGAGGCCTTTGGGCGGTTTAAACAACTCTGACAAACCATACCATTAGAAGAAGAATAGATAACTACTTATGATTAAAGATCTACTCAGTTAATAAGATAAAAGAGTTAGGTAGGTACAATGTAGATTGGAGTTGAATTTTCTTTTGTATTGGAATAGATAAATATAAGTCCTTTTACAAGTGATATAAAACTCAAATGATGTAGTTAATAAACTTATTGGGCATTACTTTTACTGCGTCCGTATAGGTAAGCATGTAATAAAGTAATAAAAATATAATTTTATAATATATCTATCTTATATTTACTTTATATTTATTGGTAGCAACAAATTAGGGCTTCTGACTTTTATTAGATAGTCAAATAATCGTAATTGATGGATTGATGGATTGTTAGGGTCCATGACTCATAACAGACATACTCTCGACTGACAGGGAGTTAGGTATTCTTGGCCTCTTCTATTATCGATCAATTAATGTGGTTTATAATTTTGGAGGTTGACAATTCCGAGGGTGAGTGGTGGGTCCCCCTCTATAATTGTTCTCTCTCCAATATTATAAACCAAATGAATTGATCGATAATAGAAGAAGCCAACAAGACCTAACTCCCTGTCAGTCGAGAGTATGTCTGTCATGAGTCATGGACCCTAACAATTAGCAATTCTCCGCAGACAAAGCGAATCCTAAATAAATTCGACTCGTGTTTCGCCTCTAAACGAGGCATCTTCAGGAAAGCTGGACTGCGATTATAGCAGGCATAGTAGATTCACTCATTTGCACCCCGAAACTAATCACTTGGGTGATATAAAGCAATCAATATTCCACCCTGCAGGATGGGTGGACATATGACCCGTTCTCAGGTCATATGGACGAGAACGGTGACATCTATGGGCGTGGCACCCAGGACATGAAGTCCGTGTCCATACAATACTACGAGGCGCTCCGACGACTTAAAGCTAACAATGTTTCATTGTTAAGAGACGTCTACATGACACTTATGCCTGGTAAGTACTCGTCGAGTAGTAGTCAGGCAAGTGCGTGAACACGTAGCACCAAAAAATACTAATACAAGCACAATTTGAGACAAAACCACAGAACCACAGAGTAAAGACTAAAGAAAGAGGTGCCCTTATTAGATATTTGTATAAAACAAAACGTGGTCATTGTTTTTTCATTTTCATTTTACTATTTACCGGTAAATAGTTGAACTACTCGCTTCGTTTTATGTCGATGTTAGTACTAGGCCGACCACTCGGCCGACTTGCTTAGGGCCAGTCCCCTTAGTAACTGGTCCATGCACAGAACACATATTATTAGTACTACATACAGAAGAGTCACCCTGCACAGAAACAAAGACACATAAAAATGGATAGCTACTCTGCCACGCGTCAATAAGGTGCAAACTCGACTGATTCGAGTGCCCTGGAAGGGGCTCGCCGCTGTGGATATTTCACGGTTTACATGACCAAATGAGCCCGGCTTCACAATAATATAATTTTATTATCAGATGAGGAAGTGGGAGCAGATGCAGGAATGAGGCCTTTCCTTCAGAGCGATGAGTTTGCCGCCTTGAATGTGGGGATAGAACTGGATGAAGGCACAGCGTACCCTGTGCCCGCTGTGCTTATATTCTACCAGGACAAAGTAGTATGGCGTAAGTACCCCTTTGGGGGCGTCCATAAATTACGTGAGGCATTTAGGGGGGAGGGGGTCGAGCAAAATCTCACCAAATCTCACGTGGGGGAGAGGGGGGGGTCTCGGCAAAACTCACGTAATTTTTTTTACCGCAAGAAATAGTGTAAAATTTCAAGAAAACTGGGTTAAATTGAGTAAAACATGTTTTTCCTCTAGAATATAGCTTATGAAAAATCTCACGTGAGATTAGAGGGGGAGGGAGGGGGTCGAGCAAAATCTCACCAAATCTCACCAAGGGGGAGGTGGGGTCGAAAAATCTCAAAAATCACCTCACGTAATTTATGGACGCCTTTTTATAGCACTGATGTGGCAAACGAGCGTACGGCCCGCACGGAACGGCATTGCTCACACGTTGCCGACCTGAGGGGGGTGGGACGGAGGGAAGGCAGGAGGGGGAGGAGTTGGGCTTCCGGCTCTCTCACTCATCGTACGAAACGCAACTGTATAATAGCTGCTTTACGCTGATCTATTGTAAGAGGGTGGTACTACCCCGGCTGAGCCAGCCCGTACATGAGCTGCAGTCATTTGGCTACAGCTTGGCTCTACCACGACAAAACCCCCCTACTACACCACATAGGTAACATTCATTATATTGTATTGTAGTTGTATTACTTGTTACTTTAAATCTGTGTGCAGAAATCCAAGTTGATTGTTACGGTGTTGCCGGCCACGGGTCCACCTTCCCGAGCACGAACTCTACAGCCACGGGAAAGGTACGATTATTAGAATAAGACATCCAGTGTTACACACTATAATATTTATTGGTAACAAAGACATTACCAGGAAAGAGGGAGACATGTCATCGTCCAAAATAGTTTGTCACAGTACAACTCAGCCGCTCGCGGTATTTTTTTTTAAATGTCGGTATTTCCAATACGGCTCATCTTTTGATGAATAAGGCCTTATTATGTATTTAATAAGTTGTCCTTTTGCGAGTGCGATAACAGATGTGTAAATTTCGCTGCATATAGCGGTGCGCTGAGCATAACAAGTTTATTGGTTGCGATGATAAAAGGTACCATATCTGCTAAAATAATACATCAATGCTTGGTAATCAAAAAGTACATATGTATAATAATACATAGGCAGTGCAAGATTATAACGTACTTACCCAATGACATTTTCATGAAGAATTACGCCATAATTACGCACATAATGTATTTTCTACGTACGTCCAACTATGGCTGCGCCTACGCCTAAGTAAAAAATCTTCGTGAGCATATCTATCCATATCTCGAATTGTATATTTATAAAACAATTAACAAAACAATTTTACGTGGATAAAGTCGTGGGCAAAAGCTAGTCCACAATATTTTAGCAATGTCTTAACTGCCCGATGCCTTGAACAGTGGTTAATTTCAGTGCCGCAATGTGATGGACAGGTTGTTGGCGTATAGAGAGGAACAGTACCAAGTATATACGACGGCAGCTATCACAGAAGCGGGCGTCTACACCTCCGTCAACCTTAACAAGATGAGCGTTAGTATTAGTACCTCTCATTTATAACCATAAGCTCTTAGGTATAGTCATATCTTTTATAGGTGGTAGAGCCAAGCTGTAGCCAATTGACTGCAGCTCGCAAACAGGCTGATTAGACTGGGGTAATGCCATCCTTTCACTGAAGATCGGCGTAAAGTAGCTCTATTACACCTGCGTTCGATGAGTGAGTGAGCCGGAAGCCCAACCGCCCAACCAATGTGCACGCGAAGCGTTAAATTAAAACTGACGAACCTTTTCATACCGCTACCATACTGTACCTTTTTTATTGGATGACTTCTTTGAATGTTTTCAGGGAGGAACTGCTAACAACGTGATACCGAGCCACGTCAGTCTCACCTTCGATATACGTTTGGCGACCACTGCCAATGAGATAGAGTTCGATGCTACGGTATTTAATCTTTCCATATTCCATAAAAATGTCATAACTAGTACGTAAGAATAATGATTGTTTGATGCACGATTTACCTTACACTATTGGTTACTGCTCGCTCTAAATAAATATCGGCAGACTTACACACCAACTATATGGTCCCAAATTAAGCAACGCTTGTACTGTGGCTACCATACAATGGAAAAGGCTGCTTCCGTAATCTGCCTCTAGTGGCAATCGAAACCGCAACTACCCGATACAGTGAGCCGAGCGGCCAAAGCTCCAACCACTGCGCCAAGCGGCCGTCAATATGTTGACTCCACCATATGTCAGATTTTTATGCGTAGTTCTTGACAGAAATACCTAAGGGCTTTTAAATGACAACATGGGGTTCTTCAAAAGGCATGTTTACAAGTCCCTAAAAGGTCGGCGCCGCGTTTGCTCCCCTTAAGTTGCAGATGTCCTGGGCGGCGGCTTCCACTTACCATCAGGTGGACCGTCTGCCAGTGTGCCATCCTTGGCTATAAAAAAAAACTGCAACCACCAGTTTAGCATAGGAGGTCTTGACGATGTAAATGTATGTGTAGCTTATAAATTCCTTGGTAAATGTTTACAATATGTGAACGTTATTATTATTATGTATTGACAGCTACGGCAGTGGATAGCGGAGGCCGGCGACAACGTCACCCTCACGTACATCCTGCAGGACCAGCAGTCCCCGGCCACGCGCGTGGACGCCAGCAACCCCTACTGGGACGCGATTGCCACTGCTTTCGACACACTGTTAGTTAATTTGCATCATCTAGCACCCCGGTTCCACTCCTAGTTTCCACCAAAATCCAATACAATTAATGATTTCTATGTGGTCATGAAGTAATAGCGTCAGATAAAATTTTCCGCTAACAGCGGATTTTTGGCCCTTGATGATAATTTGAGTTGTAACGTGGTGTTTTTTTATTTACATTGATCAAGTCAGGTTGTTGCGCGAGCGATACGTACTAGTTCATTTTGTTCAGTAACAACATAGAGCATTTAGATGTGGTGAAACTGAACACTAATAGCTCATGTAACATGGCCGTAAAACAATATTTTATAACACTAAGGTGGCAAGTGTACGGCCTATGTTAGCCTGCAATACCTATGGTACGGTCAGCAACGAAAGTCGCTGAACATTCTCAGTTTTTCAAATAGCTTGCACACTTTTGTTTTGCATCAAATCCATATTCTATCTTTATCGAAACAAAATGTAGACATGTTGTTAATATTTGGTTTTATAAAGGTTTACCAACGTTTGTAGAATAAAGAGTATAACCGATTTGAAAAATTCAGAATATTCAGCGACTTTCGTTGCTGACTGTACCTTGCAATACCTGAGGCATCACTCGCACGTTGTCCAAATTATCCATTGCATCATTATCATCATCTTCCAATCTCGACTGATTTCTGACTTTTCTTTCAACAGCAACGTACAAGCGTTGCCCATAGTCCCACCCGGCTCGACAGACGCCCGCCACGTGCGCAACGTTGGCATACCTGCCTTCGGCTTATCACCCATGCCCGACACGCCAATGCTATTACACTCCGTGAACGAACGGCTGAACGCTGCCACCTTCCTCCAAGGCATCGACATATACGAAGAAATCATAAAGAACCTAGCAAACGTACCAGGCGACTTGACCGCTGATTCAAGCAGTTATAATTATAAGACTGCTTTGTAGAGGTTTATATGAAGACTGTAAACCTATAGGCAATTAACAATGCTCGTAAACCTCTGTACTTCCGACTCCTGACCGTCTAATTCCTGATTGACTTGGCTTAAAACTACTGTTTGACCTTAATTGTACATGAAAGACACCGAAAATCAGTTAAATAAATACATATATGTTATTGTTTTTACTGTTTATACATCCACATACCCCATGTCCTGGAACCCAAACCATTCTTATTTATAGTTAGTGCCTAATATTTTAAGTACCTTAGGTACTTAGATTACTGTTATTGAAATACCCATAACAAAAGACATAAATAAGTTTCATACCTACTTTAATATTAATTATGTACGAGTAGGTATTGGTTTGGGGATCTTTGTAAGATTCCCTTAGCCCTAAATAAAAAAAAATTGAATGTTTTCTTTGAGTGAGCAACGGTGGGCGACATAAAGCGGCGGTGCGCGGCAGCTGGGCGGCACGGCCGCGGCTAATGCGGTATTACCAGAGATCACGACTGAGCAATTAGGTACAAAGGCGGTACAAAGATACAAATCACTAGAAAGTCACTGATGATTATTTTCTCATATTAATATATACTCATGTATTCGCCAATATGCAACAAATAGGTTTAGGAATGGTAACCACATGGTTGTTCAATAAGATAACCATGGAAATAAATATCGCCAGACTAACAATCAACTATGGTCCCATACTAAGCAACGCTTGTACTATGGGTATCAAAAAGTAAAATCTTCCTATTGCCTATGATGGGTACCGTACAATGGACTGGAGGATGATATATTTATATGGTATATAAAACTATAAAGTAGATTAGATGGATAACGAGCTGTGAAAAGGTATAGTTATCGTTTAATAAGCTTATACCATCAAAAATTTAGTTCTTTAAAGATAATGCTCCGTTCTAAAGCCGTTTCCATTCTCGAAATGAATCCCACGTCACCCAACAAGGACTGCTCTGTTTCCTCGTTTGCAGCTAAATCTTTAAACCAACAATCGCCACTCCGCAGTAATGGGTGCCTTCCCACCCGTACGTGCCGCAACATTTTTAAGAGGACTTTTTCGCGACCCCGTCGTGTTCTGTTTGCTCGAGTGTCGTGCCGCTCGCCGCCCGCCGCTTGGTATCAACTGCCGCGCTTTTAGCGAACAAATGAATTCTCACCAGCGATCGGGATTTGCTATGTAAACCGTTTAGCGTGTGATTGTTAACTTGGAAAAAATCGTTTCCTTATTTTGTAAATAGCTGGTAATAAGTTAGAATAGGGAAAAGAAAGCTTATTGAAGCTTTTATTCAGATAGAATGATGTTTGTAATAATATACATTAGTCGTCTAACATTCTCCTTTCTATCTGCTTACGTTATCATCTCTATTTATAATCAACGAATAGATAGACATTTTAGTAGTTATTCAACGGATTGATGACAGATTCGCGACCGCTAGAGGGCGCAGCGAGCGCTAATTGAAATAAATTGTCGCGACCGAGCGTAGCCGGCACATAAATCAGGCCGCCTCAGGCGACCAGCTAAGTGCCTGCTACAGCGCGCTACGTCGTAGCAACTCGTAGACACGGCGGTCGGAATACGGGGTTAACTAATGTTGGTAACTTAATTAATAAAACAATTCTATTTAAAAAAAAAAAGAGTACAGACCTACTTCAGTTTTAAAAGTCTGTGGTCAAACACATTGATGCATTACGTAGAGCTTTTCACTTTTTTTGCATTTTTTATCCGTTGTTTCATAAGACTATTTTTAAGTGTGAATGTTTCGCGCTTATATTAGTGTGTCCTTTTTCAGATCTACTACAGAATAGACATAGATGATTAAAGTCACTGGAGTACCCTAAATACATACTAGTAATTAAAGGAATGATGCCATTTTTATCGTGTCTGTGATATTCGATGCTCTTGATCAAAGTATGATGCCAAGAGACATCGCGAGACGAATTAATTGAGCCAAATGTGGTGAGCGAGGCGGTGCGGCGCGCGGCGCGATTTTTGTAGCTAGTGCTCATTTGTCACCGGCACAGGGCGTACAGGTGCGTATCGTCGCACCGCTAAAAGCACCGCATGGAAATAATATCACACTGTAAATGGATATGGTACTTTACAACACGTTTTGACCAGAGTGATTGGGGCAGCCTTTGTAATTATCACAATGAAAGCACGATCAATTTACGAGTTCTGATTGGTCTAAAACTGCTTGATGCCGCTAAATTCAACATGCTAACCCGTATAATATTTGGTCTTGTAATATGTAGCAAAATGTGATTGTAGTTACAATAGTGTCAATGACCCAAGTCTTAGACTTAATATTTATGTTATTGAATGTTTTTATTACCACCGCTGGTCCCGCAATATTCCTCCTCCAATCGGCACTTCACTCGTGGCTCCATGACCCTCTAATGACGACTAGTGAGGTGTTAGAAGTGTCTCGATGTCGAATGAGTTGTCGTTTTACATCTGACAGAACATCTACGTTTACAGGGAAGGAGCATAATGGCAAGTGGAGTGCCCCGATTTGCTAATGAACTCCTTTTAGTAAGCAGTGGATGGTACCTACATCACCCATGTGGAATAATTAATAGATAGTTTAAGTATGTTCTAGCATTTTTTGGGAATCATTTTCGGACAGTTCTACATAGAAAAAAATCATAAACAAATAATCCAATTTTTTAAAAAGGACTCACCAAACTAAATGAGAATCAATCACAGTTTGCATAGTAGATGGGATTTTATAAGGGCAATGTGTAACAAAGGAATGGTCACGCGCACATTATTCCATTTTAAAGTTTTCAAGTGCTTTTCATTTCGGTTGGGGCGAGACGCTACCCCTTTTAATTTTTTGTCACGAACGCATATGTTTTCTATTCTGAAATGAACAATCGACATAATAAAAATGACAAAGGGTTTAATAGTACTAGACCTCAACGTGTTTAAAAAATAAACATTTCTTTCGATTTTTCTATGGATGATTTGAGAATTCCCACGATTATAACTTAGCAGCGGTAGGTACCTACCTTATAATCACGTTATAAACCTATGTCTGTGGTAAGTTTAATAGCCTTTATTGTGCTCTAAAGTAGTAAACGTGTGGCATTTTGATAAAAAATATTTAAGTATAAAAACTATAGGTAACTATAGACTTATCAAGGTACACTAGACAGCTCACTACTAAAGACTAGACAGCTCATCTTTAGAAATATCGATCAGGTATTTGAGGTACTCAACCTACTGAGAGGCCTAATGTAGAGATATATAAATCTCAGCTCTATAGTACAGATTGTGTACAAAATAGTGTGAACGAGGAACGTGTGGAGATCGCGTGCCGGGCACGCGGGTACGAAGGGCGGCGGATTACCGGCGGCCGGCGCCCTGCAAAAACAACATGCTTGTCATAATCGCACCGATCACAAGATATCGAACACCGGGGTTACCACTGAGCTGTGGGTCTATAGGTAGTAAGTAGGTATAGGTATCTATAGTATAGGTATTATCAATAGTTGTACTGAAATATAATGTATGTATAATATTATGTAAAGGTAGGTAGGTATTTAGTAGTAAACATGTGAAGGTACCTACTGCGAATATTTCTATGATAGAAATGAAATCTTTACGTTAAGAATATTTATACCTAATTGCAACCTTATATATTCGAAAATCTCAAGTAAACCTTAAGTACCTAGTTTATGAAACTTTAAACCAATAGCTACGATGGGCATTTTTCAAAAACCGTGCGGATTGTAAAAAACATTTTATCTAGTAAAAAATGGAAAATAATCTGAGATTTCTAATACATTTATTGTGCGCCAAGTTTTTTGTATGTAAGTATGCACCTTTTATTTTTAGGTACAACGTCTCCATGTGTTTCTGTGCCCATTGCTGACGGATATGTGTATTTCTTCATGTTTAGTAGGCAAAGTAATGATTAGGTAACTCCGATGCCGATGAGGGTGTCATCAGTACCATAATTTTAAAATTTAATTATAAAAATAAGCAATATGATACAAACATTATTCAAATTAGTTCCTTAAAATACAATACATTTTCTAAAAAAATATATATATAAACTGAAGGCCAACAATTTGAGACTATGTTGCACCCTAATTTTAATTTAAGAGACTAGTTACTACGACAAAATGAAATTATCGTAGCTAGTCAGCAGAAGAACGAAGTCAATAAAAATATAGATTATATTCCACGGCATACTTATTTATAAGTATCATTACAGAGGTTTATATTACTTGTGTTTATTCCATAAAATCTATTGTGTCCTTATTCTATAAAAGGTATTGAAATAGCTGAATGTGGCGAACTCGCTTCGTAGCTCGGCTGCAGCAGCACGCGCCGCCCCCGGTCGCGAGCCGCGCCCCCATTGGCGGAGCCCGCCGCCCAGGCAATTAAGCTGCCTCTCTCACCCTGTGATCTAACTTGACATTTTAATGTTTACTGAACTGATAGTTCGCGAAAGAAAATAGTTGGTGTGCCTTTTGTTATGGTTGTTAAAAATTCCATATTATTTAGATATGAAACTTTACAACACAATTGAGAAATAACAATAAAAACAACGTGGATATACCTAGGTAATTTAAATTTACCTATTTTATGTGTGTTTTTAAATGCTAACAAAACAAAATAGTTTGAGATGGTAATACTACTCACATTACGGCTCAAAAACTTTTTATTTAACAACTTTCATTCTTTTCGACAATGTCAATTAGAAAAAAAACCCTATATAATAAAAATACCTCCACCCATAAAAATTTGTTGCATAATCGTAAGCATGCGCCTTATCATATAACACGTTCAGTATGTTTGTACGTAATTCGGTCAGATACGTCGCCACCGACGCCGTGACAATGTAGCCTGTGGACCGGGATACAAGATGGGATCACAACCATCCTGCTCACACTCCCCGCCGCTCCATATAGCCGTCCCGCTCAGGGGGTGGGTCTCGATGTAATCAGGGGATGATGTGACTCGCGATCTCCGCAGCGGCTTCAAAGATCACAATTATCAGAGCAGTCTGTCGAAAGCCGCGGCTGGGTGGTGAAGTCACCTAGAGAAGTCAATAAAAGTTTCGAACATATGCATTTTGGCAGTATTTTTTAACATTACGGAACAATATTCTAATTATAATTCAGTGTTATGTCGCGTTAAAATAGAGAAAAAAAGTTTTGTAGTGAAGTTCATCAAAATGTGTAATACCTATAGAAAATAATTGTGATTTCTAGTCAGTCTGTAAGTGTAACAGTCGAGCTGTCTGCCTTTTGGGAGCGGCAGCGGGCGCCGGCCGGGGCTGTCCGTAGGATGGGAACAGGTCAGCCGCTTTTATCTTTTAAAAACTTTAAGTTGAATATCACAACTTGGTAGTTTTCTTTTTCACCCACTTGTTGGCTGTCTAATTTACTGATATGGTAATTAACTGAAGTGTGCAGCGATTCCAGATTATGGAATTTCTTACGTTTAATGTTTAGGTATTTTTATTATTAAAAATAAGGATGCATTTAGGACGGTAAATAACCGTTCGGTTTCTACTTGTTGGTAACATTTTATGGCCGGTAACTACTGTATTTTAAAAATACGCTTCAAACTTAACTTAGCATTTATTAAATTATTTACATTTGCAGCGACGGACATAACTTTTCTGGATGTTAGACCATTGTGATTTTAGTGTTGATTAGTGGGTGTATAATTATCTCTTGTGTCGTTATTCGATACCAAATAACTAATACATAACATACGTACATTTACTACTTTTCTCGTAGACCACCTACGCGGCTACGCCGCCGGCATCGCGGCAGCCGGCTACACGACCTACGCGCTTCTATTATAAATCTTCTTCTTAACATTTTCCAGATTCGCTTTCATATGCTCTATACAATCCATTAGCTTACATAAAATTACGAATTGGATGTACTGAATAATGTACAAACGTAGACAATTTAAATAAGACATTATTTTGTAATTGCATACCGTTTAAGTCTAGACCAAATTAATATCGTGGAAATTTAAGTTTTCTCTTCGAAAAATCTTTAAATTATCTTCGAAATTCTTAAATAATCCAATAAAATGTATTTTGAACAGTATTGATATAAACATAGAAAAATCTTTGAGACATTATCTAAGTACAATACCTACCTATATCACAGTCGGTCAATAATAAGATTACTGCTGTATCTAACAATACATGTATGTACCTATGTAGAAACGTTAATTCGCCCATTGTTCACAGTTAGCACACAAATAAGATCTTAGCAGATCAGCGGAGCCCGCGTCCTTACAAATGTAACTTAGGGACGATCCCGAAACTTAGTTGTACACCCCAACCCCGGCTCGCGTACAAAGGGTGCATGTAACTTAATCTAATCACTTAACGCCTAACTTGTTACCGTTGGTTTGTTAAAACTTAAATTAAATATGTGTTTAAAGTTTCTTACATAATAAAGATAATTAAGTAGATAGACACCCAAGTACCTAAGTATTAAAAATATATTTCTCTCACTACTTTTATTTGGCACCTATACCTATTATTACCTCAGTAAACTCATTGCCGACGGAACACTGCATTGGAAGTTCGATTTTGGTAAATGAAATACCGACTACTTAGAAATAAACTCAAACAATGTCATATCCTGGCTTCTTAATAATGTAAAGAATATCATATCAGCCAAATTAATATTACTTACTTCAAATCATTGCTATTTCTTAAAAGGCCAAACAGATCATGATATGGCCAATTCTACGATCCTGCTACGACATATCTATTTATCAATTAAATAATTGGAAGTTATAGCTACTAAGTTAGGTGCCATATGAATCTGACTGTTTTTATCCAAAAACAAAACACTTAATACAAACACAACACATAAAAACCCACAGATACGCAAAGATTAGGTACGTGTTTTTCTTTTTGAGGTAGGGTTTACCTAAATACAGAACCTCATAAGGTTCTGTATTTAGGTAAATATTCTATCCTGCCCATACACAGGTGCAGTTAAGTGTAAACAACACGAGGGCACCGATTAAGTACATTCATTTGATCGGAATTAGCGCGTGTCGCGTTTCGCACGACTATCGCAATTTGTCGCGCGTTATGTTGAGTTCAGTGCGCTGCTGGGGACACGCGTCGATGCACACACATACTCACACACAAAACACACACACACACTCGCGACTGTATTGTAGGTACCGTAGTTATTATGGTTGGAAATAATCCTGGCTTCCTAATTAACATTATAACGCAAAAGTATATTTGGTGTGGTAGCTATGATCCAATTTTGTTAATTATGCGACCCGCGATTGGTATATTTTCATATTCACAAAATTGGTTGTTTTGGCGCGCACTTACCTATTGCTTTAATCACCAGCTAACTAAATACCTATACTTACTTTCCCATCCCGTTACCATTTACTATTTTACTGCAATTTTTTTCTGATATAAAATCCTTTTATAAGTACTCCAAAAAGGGGATAATTATGACACTTCGCGGCTTTCCTTAGAGGCTCGAAAGACGAACAGTAAAGTCGTCTAAGTCCGTTTCAGCGAAAAAAATAAAAGATCTTTTCTTGAAAAGGATTCGCGGCATTAAGATGGGCGTTCTGTTACACCGTTTTGTGTTTTTTTTTCAAGAATTGAACAATCTCTCAGGATTATAGATATACTTAAGAAATATTTTTATATAGGAGATATTACGTTAGGTACCCAAAATGATTTCTGTCAAAATATAATTTAAAAAACAAAGCTTTAGCTCTGTAAATGACGACATAATTATATGACATTATTTTACATACCTACCGAATACTAATAGGCAGAATGTTTATGTAGGTACTACCTGTTTTTCCAAAATCAAGTTGTTAACATTAAGATCTACGTATTCGTTTCGGTGTAACTGTAGGCTATTGTAAGAGCCGTGGAAAAGGGGCGAAGGGGAAGGCTTCAGTAAACGGAACAAAAACACCAACGTTATTAGCGAGATTGGTGTAATCTGACTAATCTATTTTGGGAAAGGGGCGCGGCGCGCCTCGATCTTAGAAGTGTCAATTAATAAGTAAACATTTTTTTCGATATGTATTTCTTTATTTCTGGATATCATTTTTAAGAGAATCTCATGGTCGTACCCCAATATCTAGTACCTATGTCTAGGAAAATAAATATAACGAAGAACTGGAGTTAGAGTGTAAAATTGGTTACAGGTGATCGTCTTCTGGACATACCGTGCAATGTGTGCGGAGACAGGAGTTCGGGTAAACACTACGGCATCTACAGCTGCGACGGTGAGGTTTCAGCTTTTATATTGAACTTGTTAAAAATTTAATACAAAAGCCGTAGGCAAAGCCATACAATGTGTACTTGATACTTTCATGATTGATTACTTGCGAACTACTTTGAGGGTTTCCTTAGAATTTTTCATTTCATACGATTCACATTGAGCGTGTCTCCATGGAAGTACGAACTTTAAAATACTGGTAAATAAATACACTTAAATTTCCCTGACCGCATTGTACATGCGTTGTGCTCCACGCAAAGTGAATCGTAAATTAGAATCATTGGCGTAGGTACCTACACTGTTGTTCAAAAGGCATATTGTGTTGCAGGATGCTCTGGTTTCTTCAAGCGGTCGATCCACAGGAACCGCGTGTACACGTGCAAGGCGGGCGGCGAGATGAAGGGCCGCTGCCCCGTCGACAAGACGCACAGAAACCAGTGCCGCGCCTGCCGCCTCGCCAAGTGCTTCCAGGCGAACATGAACAAAGACGGTGAGTTTCTTCAAATTACTTATTACTATATCACGGCTAACGAGGAGCCATACGAAATGGTATTAGTGTTCGAGTTCAAGTCAGTCACCGCCACGCCGCGCCGGCCGCCGCCGCCCGGGATCACCTACTTTCGGGCGGTCATTTCATAAATTCTTGATGTTATGTTCGTCATGTTCTGTGTCAGAAAACGCAATTTTAATTAAGATGAAATTATAAAAATAACTAACTAATCAAATAAACTATTAATTTTCGTATCGCACCTCGTTGACCGCGTTATAGTTAAAATATAGTTCAACGAGTACCGCGACTGTTCTGTTTTGATATCACTGCACTTCATTGTTATGAGCATACCACTATACTTTTGTAATAACACTAAATGTACTTACTTACTCTATTTCAAGTCAAAACTTCTTAACTGAAGTAAGTACCTACCGTCGTTTTTCATGTGAGTTTTCACTTTTTTAGTACAAGAGTTGGCTGTAATTCCTGTAGCTAGTGCAACAATGCTTGTCCTTTAAGTTGAACCATCCAAATAGGTATCAAACCTGTGATTATCAGATAGGAAAATCGGACTACTAACACTTACCCGTAGCTCTCAAAACACACGTAGTCTGCATTAACAATTGTTATGCGATGACAATAGCAGGATCTCATTTCCCATACCCACATCGGTTATATGTCCCGATCCAACGCGTCGTCCATCAGGCTCGCAGCAGGTTGTTTTGTCCACGGCCGAGCGCTCAAATATTGAGTGAAATATGCCGTTGCGGCGGCCAGTTCAATTTCCAGAGTAGTGTTGATCCTATCCGTCATTACGTCATCGCGATGGACTCAGTATTGTGTTGCGGCTGTTCTGTTGTCGCCGTTTGTTGCTTTTATTTATAGCGATCGCTTAACGTACGCCTGGATTGTGGTTGCAATAAAATATAGGCGACAACGCTGGGATTCTTTGTTAAATATTAAAAAGATTATATGAATAAGGTAAATTAATTAGCCAAACACGTATACCTACATAGGTTTTCATAATGTGACGTACGATAATTGGAATAAGAAGTTGAAGTAGAGCTAGCTAGCAAGTTCCGGTAAGGTAATTGCGATGCGATTTATGAACAAATGACTAATTATGTGTCGAGGTCAGCGTCATATGGCGGTCGTATGCGTATAGAAGTTTGATCGCTGTCGCATCGAAATTGCTTTACCGGTGCGACAGAGACTTATGAAGAAGAAGCACGAAGACTAACCCCCTTATTCATAGAAAGTTATAGTCGACCTGCAGTGGAGTTACAAATCACATTTGTTCCTAAAAATGCCTTTCATAACCATTGCAAACTGGGCAAAATCTCTATGAATAAGGGGGTTAGAGTCTTATTTGTAAATTACATTATATTACTTGACTGTCTGTAGGTACTAAAGATTCTACTTTCTATTCTCCCTATAATTGTATTTCTCAGGGGTATAATGTATGACTCGGTCTAAATCAAAATACTCTCTGAGTAAAATCTTGTGAATAATTGAATATTCATAGAGTCCCATGTCGGCCGCAAGTCGGGCTCTATCTCTCGCCATGTGACGGAGCCTTTCAGCATAGAGCAGTGGGTGTAGCTAGATATGCCTTATCTCCTGTAGGGTTGTCAAATTTTACCTCGTCAAATAGTGTACCTACTTCTTATTGAAAAGTAACTAACGGTTCGGTAGCTGGGAGCCTACCAATGGCTTCATTATTTTTCTTACGGCTTATATTAAGACGGCCATCATGGTCTCTTTCTTTCATTACGACGCAGAAAATATTCTGAGACCGAATCTCATTTGTTCATTTGCGGAGCAATTGCGAATTAGTTCACGCGTGGTTATGGTTTAGCTGTAGGTCATTCCGACTGTCTGGGTTATTATACACAATGACCGATTTTGAGTTTTAACGGCTATACACGATCTCGGAAGCAGTTATAATTAAAAACGTTTATTTAAGTAGTAGTGTTTAAATCTGTAGTAGGTAGGTACTGTAGCGCGTTGTTTAGCGTAGCCCTGCAGCAGCGCGGCGAGCGGCGTGACGCGCGAGGCTGCGGTCTCGCCGCAGGTGTTCCGTCGCTAATTTATTCACGAGCATCACTTTGTGCCGCCGCGGCCCGGATTACCTTTATATGTTTACTCGCTCGCGTAATTATACGCCCCCACGAAACTTACCCGCCGATGCCAGCTCAACTCTACCTGTATTTACATATTCGTTAAATGTAGGAATTTTATGCAAAATATCAATGGGCTTTAAGACTTTCTGCGAGATAAACAAAATTATTACCTGTACACCATTTCAAGTATTTAGGTAAATATAGTTATTTCATTTTTCGAGTGCCTACGTACCTACTCTACAATCTAGATTAGGTCATTTTGTTAGATGCTGTAGGTAGGTAACATCTAAAAATGTCGAAGCAAATATAGCGAATACATGCAAATTCTGTTGGGTTCTGTGAGTAATCGCAGACAGAGACATTAACAATTCATCCGCTACGAGTTCGACTGCCTCGCTTAATGGCCGCAACCGCAGAATAATGGATTAATTCCATTAATCAGTGAACACCGACCTGCCGCGTGCCGAAGTGGCTTTTACTTCACATCATTCACAATTTTATCCTTGTTTTATGAAGGAGAATTTAAGGTTCTTACGAGGCGTTTTCTTGAATTAGTACATCATTAGTACATACATCGATAGTATGCTCAGTTCATATAATATGCGTCTACTTATAGAGTTCACAATTTTAAATAATACTTCGTTAAAAACTACTTACTTCGTCGTATTATTAATACTTCGTTAAAAATATCATTAAAAATATCCATTTTTCGTCAGATTTCCCAAACGAATTGTAAAACAAATGACAGTCTATCGACATTTTCGTATTGCACAAAACGGATAAAATAGGTGGATGGAAATCATTAAGTTTGCGAAGTCCAACGGCTAGGGAGCCAATCAGCTAACTTCAATATCGTTGCGCAAACAGACCGAATCGATGTTAGCCAACGCGTCAACATACCCAACTACCTCTGCGTCCCTATAGGACATTATGCCATATAGCTAGATAGCCACCTACGTTCACTGAGTTTGGATCCATATTGATATAGGTCGTAGCTTTTGCCTTCCAAACACCAATAAAAAAAAATTAACAAATTTTAATTCCTAATTGGAGGCTGGAAGGTATTATGCAATCTTTTATAGATTTTAATTTGCTACTTCTTCTCCTTATTTTTAAATGAAAATAATTATTTATTCAGGTTCATCATGAACAAAATTCTATCCAAACAAGCTCTCCGTTTTGAGTGATCAAATAAACATAATCCCCAATTTAACTTTATAAAATTAATTTAAAATCGATCAGGCTCGGAGCAAGCCAGGCGTCGCTGCGTCGTCGCTTCATCAACTTACTGTACTTTTTAATATTCGCTGAAAAAGTTAAAGGGTTGATTTCTAAAAGCTTTTTCCTCGAATGGCCTTCTTCGAAGTTAATCGGCTATCTTCGATTTTAAAGTTTGAAAGTGGAATATTTAAGTGGATAAATAGCATTTTAGCTTTTAATTGCCGTTTTTATTGATATACTTTTGTACTGTCTAGACAATAGACTCAGCATAACCTATTGACGATTTTAGAAAAGTGTTTGGAAAGATCCCCTTATTAGTACCTAGTTTCGCAACAAAATCATACCGCATCAGTTGATACCTAAATCATAAGAAATTAAAATAGGTATAATCACATTTCTTATATAAATTATCATAAGGCCCATTGGAGCGCGAGTGTCGCGAAGACGCGTCGCCGACGGCGCTGGCAGCCGACAAGGGGCAAACTTTTCAATTACCATCATGTCGTGTTACCCCGCAGCGGGTTAAATTAATTCTCTCCACTTCACAAAAAGATTCACCTTACCCACCCCCTCGTGAGCCGACATCGACCATCGCTACGTTTTTCGATTTTTCCCTGGATACATACAGCTACCCGACCCGTAACATGCTGACGTTTCGCAATATTTATTTTTAATTTAACGGGTCCCGCGTAGATTTTGATTCTCCGTCGAGCTTACCTTTTTGAAGTCCTTTTGTGTTAAAAAGAGAATTTAAAGTGTCGGTAACGAATTGAAACGTTTCTACCTTGCTATGTGAGATTTTGCTGTTGATATTAGAAGAGCGAGCTCGTCCGTAAGGTTTTATAAATTGCTTTTATTCCATTCTTCTTTCCGATTTTAGTTTTCATAGAACCTCCGACGTTCAGAAGGAAAAATAGAAACTTCAAAATGTATTACTAAAATTTAATATTCGATAGAAAAAGCGAACGTCGCAGGCAATTTATGGATTCAAATCCTTCAAGCCCCCAATTCACCTACGTTATATATTAATCAGGGGTCAGGTAATAGTTTTATTACGCTCTCGATATTCCACTTCAAAATTAATATTTGTTGGTGTAACCCTCTGTTGCGTGTTAGGATCAGGACCGTGTCGAATCGGCTAGATCGTCGCTCATAGAGCAGTGTTAAGGATCAGTAACACGTGTTCGCGTTCAACACCTAGCGAGTAGCGAGCCGCGACCACACCCGGACACGAGGGGAGACCCGGACAAAGACCGCCAATACAATTATAATAGCTGCTTTAGTTACGTTTGTGGATATTTATTACGTATAATTAGATTTTGAAGTTTATAGGAATATGTAGAAGGTGGATTGTTTTAAAATGTAGTCAAAAACTCACAGTAGCCGTGTCAGCTGTTTTGTATGTAAGTATATTTTATTTCTACATGTGCGTCCTATATGACATCAATTGATTAAAATACGTAGTCTAGTGCTATCTTAGGTAAATGAATGTATCAATGTTCGTCATTATTGAGAAGCTTTTAGGGATCACTTGAGTCAACCTATTGATACCCTAATTCGGCAAGGGATGGTCGAATAAAGGTTCTGCTTTCGATCCGATTATGTGATTTATTCACCGCTTCCGTGTTTACGCGGTGTCCTCTCAGCCAACTAAAATATTGCCTATATTTTGACAAAGCAAGTGATTCCACCCTCGTCCGGCCCGGGGGTGAATCCCGCCCGGCTAATTTCATTTTAATGTTGTGCGTGAACAAATTATTGCACTGTCATAGTGAATAAAACTAAAATGTTTTAATGGGATAATCTGTTGCATCTGGTTTAGGGGTACTCGTATTTTTTGTTCGTTTACGTGATTCTTAATTAATTTTAGGGTTGTACGGTGGGTGGGTTAATTGCATTACACACGTGGATTAGTCCAGCTTTATTGGTGAATTGTTTTTGTAGTAATTAAATTCAATTTATCCGTATTATTAGAATCATTACGATTTTAATTATCTGTTACCTAATGCTTCGCTGATTGAACCTACAAATTTGAAAATTATAGAGTGGTTTACCTACATAGGTTTAACAAGGTATCCTTTTCTGACGGAATTAACTTTAGATTGCTCTTTCAACCGAGCTTTTATGCAATAGCAAGAAATGGGAAAACTTTCAAAGTCAAAGTCAAAGTCAAAGCGTTTATTTTGTTTAGGCCTACGGGGGCACTTACAAATTGTCATTTTACATTTTTTCCTTAAATTCTACTGCCTTTACTCCCATCTGTAAAGTTTATGCTGTACCGAAGTTATACTTAGTGGTGAAATAAAGCGATGCAGCGCACTCCCAACTTGTTCAGTTCTGAAACAGGCTCGACGTTCCAAACCGCACTGCTCACTTTTTATCAACTCTATAAAAATTATGATTGTACCTACAGCTTTTATTCGACGTAGGAACCTACTTACTTATAACTTTTATTTGAAAGTAAAGTACAAGCGTGCTTGGTTTGGGACCATACAGTTGGTGTATAAGTCTGGCGATATTTTTTTTTTTATTATATTATTAACCCTTGGACACGCCAAGTGAAGTGGTTATCTAGAAATGAAATGTAAGAAAAAAACCAATATATTTACTTAAACATGTAGCCCTCAAAAACAGTGGCCCTGGGTAAACGGATAACATTATTGACAGGTAGCTATCATAGCTAAAATAAAAGGCAAGACTTTGAGTGTGTGTGAAAACCCGTTGTCATCTCGACATTGTTGGACATCTATTATACGCGATGTTTGTCCGGGACTCGGGTGGACCCCGCCGGGTGGATGGTGAATAAAAACCTGGATATTTCTCATATTCATGTCGGTGCACGCGAAAATATTCCCTGAGGTCGGTACTTCTCGGGCGCTAACTTTCGTACGGATAAGTTCTCTGAGCTGGTCGCGGTAAGGAGCAATTTCGCGCGCAGGTGTATCGGAGCGTGGGACATCGCCCACCTGACGCGCCCCCTCTGCCTCTTCGCTGCCCTCCGCCCTCGCTGGCTCGTTAATGATGATGTGCTCAGCCAGCAGACTATTTCACTTCTGAATACATCTTTCTCACTTTTGATACTGCGTCCTTGTCGTGCGAACGGGCGCTCTCGCCTCGTCCTCCTCGGGCGCCGCTCGCCTGGTCGCATCCACCTAGTCAATTCGGCAAGCGCGTATCTACTTTGTGTCGGAAATGTAATGGAACAAATGCGGCTGGAATTAACGTCGGAACGAATGTCGGGACACGGGGTCGTTCTCTCGTCGGATATTTTCCACGCGATGATTTTGATGCGCAGCTATGGAGCGCTTATAATGTTTGTGGCATAAATATTATAATGTACATTTACGGAACCCACAATTATATCAAAAGATCTATTAGAGAAACTAATTACCTGAGTAGACTAAACACATCTTTGCATCGTAATAGGATTTCAACTCTTGGCTCTACAAAATTCATTTTATCCTCTTAAGATTCGTTTTGAGAATCATTTCACCCTATTTTCCTTTACAAATCTATATTGAAAAGCCGCGATGCAAAAAATAGGTTGTTTAACATCTTGATCCAAGTCGGCATTATCTCCAGCGAGGGCTTGCCTCTTGGCCCGGCGTGTGCTGACTCATGCTGGCTGAGTGAATCACGCCGCCAACCTCTCGTCGACAAGAAGCTTCATCTTAGATGTGGGTAAACTTCATAGACGATATTTAGAACACTTATCAGACTGACTCCATTACTTGGAGAAGAAAATTAGTAAATATTTTTTACTGATCAACAAACTGAAATGTAGAGCCTCAAAAAATCCTAGTCACGCAGGTAGATATAATTTAATTATATTTCTTTTATCATTTAGTTGCAGATACATTACTTCTATCTATTTTTTATGGCATGCTTCGATACTTTCCAATAACTTCAATATTTCTTGACAGTGGGTAGTTAGTTTGTCCACCCAGAATTGTACATGAACTCTACGATTATAATGATTGATTTACTCGTTAGTTTACGTAAGCGCGTCTTGGTCATGGCTCTGTAGTCAATAAACCTTTTGACCGCTCACCAATTCGGCTTCGTGAAGCTTTCACAGGGCGTGCGGGAGCGGCCCGGATTATTGGCTCATTAATCACGCCCCACACCGCGCCGCCGCCGCCGCCGCCGCCTCCTCCGCGCGGTGGCTCGCCTGCTGAGCTGGGCCAGGGCAGATACCACTGTCGATAGATATCACCATGGAAATGTCTAATTTTCATAAATTTCTAGGATTCATAATTTCGTTATAGCCACTGAAAATAATTTATTCTTTTGCGGTTTTAGCGCTATAGAACGTAATGATGAATACCAGTGGGAATCTGCTTTAGTAGGTACCTACATAAGTTCTAAATTGTCTGAACTTTGTGACTCTGTTTTAGGTTCTTACCTGCGACTAGGTGACAAAACCAGAAAATATAGAGACGTCCTATCGCAAAGCTTTCATTTACTTGCTTCACGTTGTTGACCCTTGTCTATAGTTACCCTGGTAAGTAATTAATTACACCTAGAACTAACAATAAAGAAAATAGTCAACAATGCGGCCCAGCTTCCACAAACATTAGGTACTCCCGTCCACAATAGGGAAGCGTGCAAAGCTATATTGTAGAGTTCTCCAACTCGTTTAAACTTAAAGTTGTGACCACATCGAGACGCTCTACATCACTATGATATCGACCGCAGAACTCCATTTACACGGACAGTAACGACCTACGCTACATTATGGGTATCCAACCCTGCCGCCGCAAGATGTTGGCGTGAGTTGTATGAGTTACCTACCGTGTCTACTTGTACTGCCTTCGTACTTTTGTTGCATAGAGCTTTCGATGTATCTTGTAAGATTTATGGTTGCAGTTAAGTTTTAATTCTTCTGATCTACTAAACTTGACTTTCATTTGGGCTAAGATAATGATAATGTGAAGACATAGAGCAATTTAAATAAAACCCTATATTTTTAATAATTATCATTGCAGAACTCGTGATGTCATTAGGTAGAACCTACAACAATAGTTAAGGTACATACATAGAGTATCAACATGTTTTTGAAAGCTGTTTTAATTAATTGACGTCCACGCTGATGCCTCGCGGGTAATAAATAACAAATTCGTAGTTTTTGTATCAACTACCTTTTTTAAAAACATGTTTTGTTTGCTTTCAATTCGGCGGACGGGGGCTTCTCGCAACCGTGTTTGAAGTTAAATCTCCCTTTAAAAGGGCACAAATGTGATTCACTGAGCGCCTTTTGTGTGAGCTTAAACGATGGAGAATGAAATTTTCTTTAGCTGTTTAGTAGATAGGTACGTATTAATACTAAGTACGCACTTATTATATTTAGTATTTATAGGTAGGTAGCTTTTTAGTAGAAAAATAGCAGAGTTCAATGATTTGTGGAAATTAAGACCTTTCTAAAGCGGTTTAATAAAAGTTAGGCATTTTTCCGTTAAAAGAAATAATGTGCAAATAGAATAGATGAAAAATAAAATTTCTAATTATTTAAAAACCGTTCCTATGGGTACGTAATGTACCCACTTATACCTACACTTTAACAGCCACTACATTACCTAGTTAAGTAAATAGCTTAGTAAGTGGAGTCATTAGAACACCGAAAACTTGTTACACAGTTCGCCTTTAGTTAATTAAAATCTAGCTTATCCGCGTCACGCTGGAAACTGAGCCCCTTGGCTTAAACTACCCTTACGTTTAGGGTTCCAGGTAACATACACTTTAACTACCGTAGTATAAGCCTCATTTTTGAATAACGGCAGTATGAGAGGGTAGAGATGACGTCGAGAAAAAAACCACGTGTTCTATTTGGGATTACACGCGCCCCATAAACAAAAGGTTAACATTGCGTCAGTTACCCTGCACTATGTACGGAGCCACTACTTATAGCTTCGACTTACGGTAGTAGGTGAAAGAATGAAAGATCAAGCACAGTTATATACCAACATTTACCGTGTTACCTTACAAGACATACACTTAAAAGTGGTACCTACCTAATTGTTATATTTTTTTGTAATAACGACTATAATGAATTACTATTACCTATTCACCTAAGATCCTACAACGAAGCGCGATGAATGGACATAGTGCACCGACCCCAGATAATGGGAAACGGTAAGGCAGATGATGATTCTCTTAAGATCCTAGGAAGGGGTCATCAAATCTTCGTGTAGAATAGGTAGGTACCTATAACAGACATACTCAGATACCTACATCATTTGCGGTGGTAGAGCCAAGCTGTAACCAATTGACTGCAGCTCATATGTACATGGGCTAGCTCCACGGGGTTAGTACCACCCTCTCAAGGAAGATGGGCGTAAAGTAGCTATTACAGCTGCGTTTCGTACGATAAGTGAGAGGGCCGGTAGCCAAAACCCCCCTCCCCCTCCCTCTGTCCCACTTCCCTTCAGGTCGGCAACGTTCGAGCGATGCTTGGTTTTGCAAGCATCTATAGGTAGCCTAGAGCCAACTGCTTAACTTCAGGCGGGCCGTACGCTTATTTGGCAATTTAGTTACATACAAAATATATCATGCTTAAACAGTTTACCGACAACAACTGATACTTACCTACTTTACTAGGTACCTACCATGGACCAATTACTAAGGGGACTGGCCCTAAGCAACTCGGCCGAGTGGTCGGCCTAGTACTAACATCGACATAAAACGAAGCGAGTAGTTCAACTATTTACCGGTAGATAGAACAATGAAAATGAAAAAACAATGACCACGTTTTTTTTTCATACATTTATTTAATAAGGGCACCTCTTTCTTTAGTCTTTACTCTGTGGTACCTACACACACTCACAGAAATACCTACTCCAATATTCGAAATTAAAAAATGTTCTGCTGCATTCACATACAAAAAGCTTTATTTGCATTTCAAATCTGATTAAATCATTAACAATTCAAACGCTTTTAAAGTTGTATGTCACTGCTTGATCCGAAATAGTTTCAGCGACACACTCGCATCGGTCGCTAAGCTGAGCACTTATACCGTTCACGTTCTCCTATAGGCGTTATAAACAAGGGTGCATCTGTCAATATCGATTCAACTGTGCAACAATACTGCAAGTTTTGATACTGAAACAGCTTTAGTAAATACCTATATATAGGTAGCTCTTATATTTTAACCACACATGTATCTTATTACCAACATTAGCATTGATACGATTCTGACTACTAATTAGATTTTTCACAAGTGCTTTGTGGGCTTAAATGATCTGTTTAAAAATAATATTTTTTATTACTTATTTGATTTAAAACGATTTCACCCTGGTTACCCGTTGTAGGTTACCTACGTGTCTTGAGAATGGCACTTCAATTAATTTCGTAACTAATGTAACGTCTGTCGATACTACGAAAAAATAATCACTTTGAAATCTTATCATCTATTTTGGCATCGCATGCTAACGTGATTACGTCAGAAGACCTAGTTGGGCTGTTGTATTGGCATTTGAAAAAAATTTTGCTAATGTTACCTACATTCCTTCAATCTTTTTCTCGCTCGTTGAGCTCTTTTCTTCTATCTTCTAGTAACTACTAATAGCTATTAATAAATACCAAGTAATAACTGGTATCTCGTTGTATCTAGATTCTTGAATAATAGTAAGTAAGTATCGATATTTTTATCGTACACTGAATTCTCATTTTCCAACCCTACCGAGCTCTATGTAGAGTGTCCGCGGTGCGGTGCATCGCAACCGCGCGGGAACGCAGCGTATGCGCCGCCATGTGCGGGCACAATGGCCGCATTCTCATGGACTCAGCCGCGGTAAGCTGATTGCGTGACGTCACACCACCCCCAAACACCCTGCAAGTTGGACGTGCAATTATAAAATAATATTACCTCTCTACTTTTTGGGTGATTCATATTTGGAATGTTTTTCGACTTGTAGAGTTACCTATAAGATTCGGATCCTACCCCACAATCACTAGCTGCCCTGATAGGTACCTAACCCACTTGACTCGATCGAACGCTGTGCCAAGAGGCTAATAGGTGAAGAAAAGCTGGTGAAGGCTGGGCTTCACAGCCTTGATCATCGCCGTAAAGTTGCCTGTCTGTCGGTCTTTTACAGGCTGTACTTCGGAGAGTGTGCTCAAGAGCTCCATGAGCTCATCCCGCCTTCTCCCTTCTACCATCGGACCTCCAGACGCACCGCAGGATATCATCCCTACTTGGTTGATATTCCTCATATCCGCACACAGCGCTACAAATCATCAATCATAATGCGCACAGCCAAGGAGTTTTTCCGAGTGCGTACGAGTACGAACAGGCATCTTCTGGGTGCGCTCACTCCACCGTCGACCTCATCTCTGCCCCTACGGAAAGATTGAGGTCAAGAGCAAGCCCATTTTTAATAATACAAAAATGCCTTCCTAATTAAGTTTATCCCTACAATTACATTCGAATCAGATCGACAAGCGAATGATTGTAGAGATACATTTTGACGGTATAAATAATACATACTTGTAATATATTACAATATAAGGGAAAATGAAGATAATAGGTAATACCGTTAATTTGATCGTTACAACCACAGCTTGAAATTTCCGGGGTGTAAGAAGATTCCTCATTACTTTACATAGTGTCTCAGTAACTTATAAGACAACATAGATTAATTATTGGTTTTCGCGAGAAATCTATGTAATGACAGAAATAACTGTAGACAATATGACCGCGGCCTATGACTGCAGTACAATACACGGCGAGGTCGAGTTATAGCGTACCGTAGTACCAAGTGTACCTAGAGAGAGAGTAGAGTAGCGTGCTGCAATCCCGGCTTACCGAGGGATCGCCCGCGCATAATCGGGTCATGGCTCTATAATCCGCTGTGTAAAACACCTACCTATGCACTGGCGGCTGATTTCCGAACACGTTTATAAAATGTTTATAAAAGACTTTCGCAATGGTATAGAATGGGGCTGAATTTCATGGCGAAGTTCTTGAAGCAATTACAAACATTATAATAGAAATATTAGAAGGTACATAGGAAGGTATGCCAGCTGATAGAAAGCACGTACCTAATACAGATTTATAAAATACTAAAACATTACTTATTTTTGATGTTGAGGCCACTAACTAACAAAGGATGTTTTTAATTTAATTTAGTTAGGCACAACTGGCCATAACATATCAAAAGAACAAAAAACAGAATCAATCAATCAATTGCAAGGAATTTTGAACTCTAAGATCTACGTTCATGATCAATTGTGACAAAATAAACGAAGAAAAATACTTATTGTTTTTTTTAAAGTAGGGAAATGGCATCTTCTCTTTTTATAAGTGGCTAGCCAATGTTAAAACAGTTCAAACCAAGAAGTTATTTTTTATTAAGTATTATTATTTGGACTCTGTACTAGTTCGGTAGGTGGGTAGGTAATAAAATTATACTTGGAAAGTACATGTACCTACCTACTAAGTTTTTTTTTTACGAAACCTGTGACATTTGCTAAGCTACGTATCTTTTAATTAAGTGAAATCACCAACAGCGGTGCAGCACGAGCGCGGGCCCCGCAAGCCGAAGCTGCAGCCGGGGCTGGGCGGGCTGCCGCCGCCGCTCATCCACGCGCACAAGCCGCACGCGCTGAAGCTCTCACCGCCCTCGCCGTACACGCCGCTGCCACAGCCGTTCAACTTTCAGGTACGTTGCTAAGTTTTCCATTATTACACTAGAAGTTTCAACTGTAATTTAAGGGGGTACGAATGCTAATGGTGACAGCTAGGTAGGTACCAGGCGATGATGTTTCTATCGAATTTACGATGTTGTTAAATATTTTTAAAATTAATAAGTAGCAAATGGGCTAACGGATTCATCGACAATTTTACGTAAAACCACCGTTTAGGTAACACTAAAGAATTTTCACTCATTTTCTGTAGGTACTGCATTGTGTCCGCGATAACTATGAGTACATATTCTTGTTTATTTATATAATTTATTTAAATACTTATAACAACAATACTTAGGTATAAACTACTTAAGTGCCTACAAAAACCTAAAAATACTATAAATAAAAAATAGTATCTAAATTGCTGTCCTTGGGCAGGGTGCCCAGGAGGCTGGCTATATTTCTGTAACTGTTATGGTGTCTGTGAAATCCCTTGATCAGGTTCATAGAAGCCGAAGAAGGTGTTAGGCAATGAGAATATAACCACTATAGTTACTTATACTTAGTAGGTACCTAATCGTAAGAAGTTCTCGTACCGAAGCTTATAGGTACTTATTTACTAAGTGAGAAGCGTCTCTATAACAAAGAGTCCGATGAGTCTTCAAATTCGTGTATACCGCGAACAGTTCAGTATCGGCATGGGTGAGCCGGCGCCGCTGAGCACGGCGTCGTCGGCGGGGTCGAGCGGCGCGGGCGCAGGCGCGGCGGGCGCGGCCAGCCCGCTGCCGCTGGTGCCGGAGCCCTTCCTAGCGCCGCCGCCGCCCGGCCTGCTGCACATGCTCATGTCCACTGACAAGTGCCAGGTTGGACTAGGAACTCTTTACATACTTACACTATACCACAGCCAACAAGGCGATACCCCCCTCCTTTCCGCTCCCTCTGTCCTACTTTCCTACGGCAACGTGCGAGCAATATCTTTGAATGGTATAGCAAGCATCTACAGTCTACGCCGTAGACTCTACGGTAGCTGCTTTAACATCAGGCCGTAGGTACCTACCACAGAGTAAAGACTAAAGAAAGAGGTGCCCTTATTAGATATATGTATGAAAAAAAACGTGGTCATTGTTTTTTCATTTTCATTGTTCTATCTACCGGTAAATAGTTGAACTACTCGCTTCGTTTTATGTCGATGTTAGTACTAGGCCGACCACTCGGCCGAGTTGCTTAGGGCCAGTCCCCTTAGTAATTGGTCCATGGTACCTACGTTCGTTAACCGCCTTATTTAAAAAAAGTTCAAGTCGGTCAAAGTCGAGCTCGCCAATATTTGGAGGGCCGTTTTATAAATACAAGCTTAATTTTGTGTGAGAGATCGTAATGTAAATTAAAATAAATGTAGGCGAAACTTTAAAAACCAAACATTTTATAAAATAACTTTTTCAGTTTCGTATTGCATCTCGTTGGCTGTGGTATAAGTACCTACCTAGCCGAACCTGCCTGACTACATACATTGTAGCTTTGGTCGTTACTCGTCAGAAAGTTACGGTACCTAGGTAGATTTCTTAGGCCACAAGTTAGATACAATGCTGAAGAAGTTAGATACACACATATAAAAAGTAGATAGGAACCGTAGTTCTTGTTGTAGTAGGTAGGATACATGTGGCACCGAGTCCTTAATGGGTGTTGGTACCAGTCATTTCAATGGGCTATTCATGTTATGATCTAGGAACTGATGTGGAGTGCGAAGCAGCTACAACTGCAGGGCGACCCCACGTTGCTG
The DNA here is from genome assembly GCA_947859195.1 of Drymonia ruficornis. Taxonomy (NCBI): domain Eukaryota; kingdom Metazoa; phylum Arthropoda; class Insecta; order Lepidoptera; family Notodontidae; genus Drymonia; species Drymonia ruficornis. The sequence goes on along the minus strand of OX401911.1, from coordinate 7,346,072 downwards.
CGGCCACCGCCCAGTGCTTTCGGTGCACCCCTTGCGCCGACATGGGAACTTCTTCAAGTGAGTACCCACCTGCCAACCCTGCTTATTCCAACTTTGTTAATATGTAGATGTTAAGATGCCTCAATTTTCCAACACTCAACATGTTATCGACATTATACACAGGTCACTCCGCTCCGCTCGGTTTACTGCATCAAGGGTTGCGGGTTCGATTCCCGCCAAAAGCAAATTTCGGAAACAGCCTGACACTGGGATCGCCCCCAGTCCATTTTATAGTAGCCACAGTACAAGCGTTGCTGAGTTTTGTGACCATACAGTTAGTGTGTAAGACTGGCGATATATTTATATTTATATAACTATTTATTTACACCACGAAGTCCTCCCAAATGTTTACGATGGAAACTTAAAACTTAGAAGGGGTGTGTACATGGACTTTCGATAGGTGGCTTTTTGACTGAAGGGGCGGGCGCGGTGCCGCGATTGGGCGGCCGCGGGGTGACTTATCGCCTTTACTTGACTTACCCCGCCCATCGCCCTCCGCGCGACACGCCACTCAAGCCATTCGTATCCAACACCCACATTCTAAGTCAAAAAGACGCGTTGTCGTTGAGTAGGTACTATTATGAATTCCGGCGAAATAGGTTGATAGGTATACCAAGTCCTCTAATAGGTGCAGTATTTAGCCATAATACCTATAGCGATACCTAATTATAACGGCCAGGGCCACAATTCTGCAAGTTTTACCACTGAAAATCCACTGATCGTGAATATTATCTGCCTGAATTCTTCATGGAAAATCCTTGGCGGTCGATAAGTTGTCGGCCATCTGATCGATGACGAGTTCACAAAGATAATAAATACTAACCGAACACGAATATAAACTGGCCTGTTGTTTTTGGCTGGTTAAAAATTAGCAGTCTTGGGGCCCAACTAATGAAGAATTTATAATTTACGATGAAGAATTCACAAATATATTATTCATGACCAATGGTTTTCAATTGGTTTGAAATTAACCGACTAATTTACCAGGCCGTTATACACCGTGTTCATGTTCATTTGCTTTAACTTTAAGGGTAAATTCCTTACGTCTTTTTGAGTTAATTTCTCAAAGAAACTAAGTGCCTAATTCGTACCGTTATTATTTAAAATTATTTAAAATCTAAATTTAATCACTAATCTAAGTTAAACCAGTGTAAAATCTTCTTAATTCATAACCATATACTATTTTCGTCGTAAAAAGTTTTCAATGTTCGTTATGTACGACAAAGTTTAAAAAATGAGTTCGTTTTGATGTTGTTTTTACTTTTCTCGTATGTGTCACGTCAAATTGACGATACTGATTTAATAAGGACCTTTTACAATAGCCATCAATTAAATATAATATTTAGTTATTTTGGATACCGCAATATTATTATTTTTTTGAATATCTTAAAACCGTTTAAGGGATAAGTTTATGTTAATGTTCCAAGCACTATGTCGAAGTTAAAGCAAATGAACATAAACACGGTGTAGAACCGGGACATTACCGGGACTTTGGTGAACTTCAGCCTAAGGCGGGGCCTCGATTTTTCGAGAGACTTATGCAATGCGATGAAAAAGATGTCAGTATTTTACAATTTACATTTAGAATATCTCTGACCAATACTTCGGGAATCGCCACCGTCATCCAAGTAGGCAGGTAGGTCTAGGTAGTACTTAACTACTTATCTACGTAAGTAGGTCCCTACCTACCTATGTTAATAACTTGATATGTGTGTATAGGAGACGAGCGCGCGGCTGTTATTCATGGCGGTCCGGTGGGTGCGGTGCCTGGCGCCGTTCCAGGCGCTGGCGCCATCGGACCAGCTGGTGCTGCTGCGCGCCGCCTGGAAGGACCTGTTCCTGCTGCACCTGGCGCAGTGGTCCGCGCCCTGGGACCTGGCGCCGCTGCTCGCCGCGCCTGCCGCCAGGGCGCGCCTACCGCCAGACCCCCTCGCCGACCTAGAACTTAACACCTTACAAGTAAGGATTTTCTTTCCTTACTCTTGAAACTTTTTGGATACCTACTTAGTTAGAAATTTTAACTACATTGTAATTAATACCTACTCCGTATAAGGACTGGAGATTTATTGACGGGCCCGTTAGCGTGGTTGGCGCGGAGGCGCCTTTCACGCTGCAGGTCGTAGGTTCGATTCCTACCCGGGACATGCATTTGTGTGCATGAACATGTCTGTATGTCCCGAGTCTGGGTGTATATGTATATTAAGTATGTATTTACAAATAAAAAAGTAGTATATGTAGTAATATCAGTTACCTATCTGGTTTCCATAGTACAAACTCTGCTTAGTTTGGGATCAGGTAGTCGAGTGTAAAAAAATGTCCCAAGATATTATTATTATTATTTCATTATTCTTGCCAATAGGTAGGTATACTGAAATGCGGTAACGGAAACGTACCTACTTATAAATGCTTCCTTTTGTAATAAGAATCCTACTCCTGTGTTTGGACGTCTTACAGTCCTGTCTACAATATAGGTAACTAGGCAGTAGATAAGATATTATGTAGGCAGTCTAAGTAGGTGCCTACATGCTGTAACTGGATCATTCTTTAGTCGTTTTTATTTCTTTTCAAGGAAATACTATGCCGGTTTCGTCAAATAGCACCAGATGGCAGCGAGTGCGGTTGTATGAAAGCGATTGTCCTGTTTTCACCGGGTGAGTTAGCTTACCTATAGATGTAAAAAAACCGATTTAAAACGTTTAAAATAAAATTTTGCCGTTTTAAACCCCAAATATCCCATTTAAACCGGTTTAAAACTCGCGAGGCCGTATGTTACAGTAACGCAGACGTAACGCGAAGAGTAACATAATAATCAACGATACCAGTAACATAGAAGTAAGGGGCCATCCATTAATTACGTCACACGAATTTAATGATTTTTAGACCCCTCCCTCCCTTGTCACAGCTGATCACATTTGCGAGTCTCCCCCGTCCCTGTGTAACGTCACATATAATTTACAATTTTCAGAAATTTGCAAAATTTTTCGTTAAAAATTTAAATTTCGGTTTTAATACTTAGATATATTAGATTTTTAAATGTTACGTCACAAAATTTAGGACCCCTCCCACCCCCTTGTCACACAATGTCACATTTCGTCGAGCCCTCCCCCCCTTTACTTGAGACGTAATTTATGGATTGCCCCTAACCACAGAATAAATATGCATGCTCTAACGTACAAGCGGATTTTTGAGGTTATAAATCGACTATACTTTAAAAAATCGACATTTAAAAAATCTTTACACAGTTTATAGCTACTCCGTCATATCCCAACCTAAAAATGTAGTTATAATTAAGAAGAACATAGTCATCAACACCAACCGTTTTACATCAGAAAAAATGGTTTATTTCGGTTTGAAACCTTACATCTACATATAAGCCTACCTACCGACTATTTGCACTTGGCTTACATTATAATTGATTCCCTTACCTATCTAATATTGGCTACCCTACAGATACACCCGGATTAAGTGAGACCCAACCGGTAGAGATGTTGCAAGACCAAGCGCAGTGCATTCTCGCTGACTACGTGCGAACCAGATATACAAGGCAACCTACTAGGTAAGATACTCTTCTACAAGTCTAGAATGGACTACCTGCGTACACACACACGTGTACACAGTTGTAGGTACCTAGAGACCTTCCCCCTTTACGGCCCCAAGTTTGCTAACTCTATACATTTTCAGTATTATCTTTGTGAATTCTTCATTGTAAATCGTACATTCATGGCGACTGACATGTTGTTGGCTATTGGACAATACGTCGATCGCCCAAGACATATTACAATTTCGGTTTTTTTATTGCCTAAGATAGCACACTGACAGGTCCAGCTGATGGTAAGTGGAAACCTCTGCCCAGGACATCTGCAACTTAGGGGAGCAGACGCGGCGCCGACCCTTTAGGGATCTGAAAGCATGCCCTTTGAAAAACCCCATGTTGAATTCACGAAGATAATATTAGTGTTGTTTTAACTGGCTTGAGGCCTAGTGTTTATTAAGTGAAGACAGCCAGACATCAGTGGAACCAAAGTATCTGAATCTTATTTCCAGGTTCGGGCGTCTGTTGCTGTTGCTGCCGTCGCTGCGCGCGGTGCGCGCGCGCTCCATCGAGCTGCTACTCTTCCGGGACACGGTGGGCGACGTGTCGGTGGCCGCGCTGCTGCACGACATGTACCGCATGCAGCCCGCGCCCGCGCACGCCTTCCACCCCCCCGCACCCGCCCCGCCGCCCGCCACCGAACCGTGCTCATCGCCATAGGACACCATATTGACAATACGTGGCCTTCGAAGACCGATACATATGCTAGGTACATTCTCGTCAAAACCACGTTAGTTGAATTCAACTTTGAACAACCAACTATAAACTGAGGAGTACCTATACTATAATAGTCATGCACACGGACCAACCACACTGGACTCTGCACTCTAGGAAAGTTTCCGAAACACACAAACGCTAGTTGTGTCAGATTTACGATCGACCAATCTCAATACATTATTTTCAATCACAATGCGTTTCCTTCGCTCCCACCCCACATCTTTTTTCGGTATAATGCAGGTTAGTCCCAGTGCGGAGTTCAGCGGGTGATTGGTCCGTGGTTATGCACTTCCTAAGTTGGTAATTCATGTGCTGTGCTGGACTTTTAGCCAAGAGATTTGGACTTTCGTCGATTATGTATAAATTTAATATATATTTAGAATAAATAATACATATGTCATTATGTAATTGTTCTAGTCAATCTAGTCATTTCTTTATTGTATGAGAATTGTAAATGTTACGTTCCCATTGTAATCTAAAGAAATGTTTAACAAAGATTATATCTAGATATTTATCAGAAATACATATCCAATACTAGTGAAACACGTTAAAGTTTTAAACATCCAAAAGGTAATTTTCAAACTCAATGTAAATATGTTTTGGTTTCATAAAGATTGTTATTCCTGTACTAATTCGTAATTATAATTAAACATAAAATATGAAGCGAGAAATTAAAGAAATATTAAAGTAAAAGCACATTTTATTTTAAAAATAAATACACACATTGTCCTAAAGCCTGAACCGCACTTGCCGAGGCGCGGCGCGTCGCTGCGGTACGCGACAAAATATAATTCGTATTGGTTTATATGGCCATAAACGCACTACAGAGGCGCTTTTGCCTCCGGAGGTAACTGTCGCGCCGCGCTGCTAGTGCGGTATAGCTCGCTGCAGTGGAGACGCGCGGCGCGACAGTTCGTTCACGGCGCGGCATTGCTATGCAGAGAAAGTGTCACGCGTGCGGTTGGGTAGTGTCGCGCCGCTTCGCTGCCGCGCCGCGCCATGCAGCTCGAATGCGTTTTAAGCTTAACAAATACCTACATCTATGTACCATTAGAAAAATTCTCGTGCTGTTTGTAAAAAACTAAATAGTTAATTTAAAAAATATAGTTATTCATTATTTACAGTCAGCCGTCAAAATAAATAATATGCATGAAATTACAATGTATGTACACGGTATACAACTTAAATTCCAAAATCTTGGATACAGACCAAAAATGATATTTTTATACAAACCTGTATCAAAGTTATTATAACAAAAGTTGTATACATTGTAGTGACTATAATTTTTGAGGCTGACTAAACACAAAGTGTGTTTTCAACCAGTAACATTCACTTTTCCCATTGACTGTATAGCTTCAACAGTGGACAGATCTTCATAGTCATCATCACTCTGTTTCACCTCCTCCTGTGGTTTCTTCTCTTCTGTTTTTGGCGCAATCCGTGGAAAGTCCAGTTTACTCCAAGCTCCAGGCTCTGCCTTTTTTAGTTTTATTTCAATTTTCGTCGACAGCATAGATGCAATACTACTCTCTATTTTAATCACCTGAAATATTACAATACGTAATAATACATGGCTGAAGATTCCTGATCAAACATTTCCACAACTTTCTATGATACTTGGGTGAGTGGGTTGGGCAGTACCACCCTCTCACAGCAGATCGGCGTAAAGTAGCTATTACAGCTGCGTTTCGTACGATGAATAAGAGCCGGAAGACCAGCCCCCTCCCTTACGCTCCCTCCGTCCCACTCCCCTTTGGTCAGCAACGTACGAATAATGCCTTTGGTATTGCAAGCATCTATATTCTATGGTAACTGCTTAACATCAGGTGGGCCGAACGCTTGTTTGCCACCTTAGTCATATAAAAAAGTGAATGAGAGTTCTTTAAGCCAGTGTGTAAGTATGTCAAAAAGTCAATTCAAACAGCTGAAATGAGCTGTTCTGTACTTTTAAATATTACTTACACCTCTTAGTTTGAGATCCAATTCAAAGGCAGCGTCACCCTGCTCCCGGAATACCAACTTCGTATTAAGGCGTATGGGGTTCAATTTGACAAAACTCAATGTAGGATCATATTTCTTAGCATATACGCTTACAATAACATAGTCTGGCGTTTGGTGCCAGTCCCAGCGACATTTCACTGTGCCTGCTGGTGAACCCTGTAATACATACACTACTATAGTTATTCACAACAAGTAAAAGGAAATATATAAATAATAGACTATTTTAAATGGTATGTAGGTACCTCTTTAGTCCATTTATGCATGCCACTTGTGCAACCTGGTTGGCTGAGGAAAGTATTAAAATCTGTTGTTCTTTTCTGACAACACGACCAGAATTTGAGACCTTCATGGAATACAGGACAGCCCGGGTGGTACGTACACATGCTGTCATTGGAAGTTGGACCTTCATATGTGGCGCTGCAACCTCCATTTTTGCAAGTTGTACCAATGGCAATGTTCCTAAATGAAACATACACATTATTACTATTTTTGTAATATAAAATTAGATGTTTAAACTATGATTTTTAATTAAATGCTGCTGAAACATAGGTATGTTAAGCCAGTTGGACTTGTTTCAGTTATTACAGTATTGTTAGAGAAAGACAGACTGAATTTTATGTGTTATCATAAAATTGTAAGGATAATTAATAATGTTGAGAGAGAAAATCTTCTTCAAGTTCAAGCTAGGAATTCTTAAGTGGTCTTTGTTAGCAAGATTGTAGTGGGACAATTACATGCACGGTATTGTGTTTATCATATTGTATGAATTAGTGATATTCAGATTTAAATTTTGAAACATTCTCTTACCCATCCTCAACAGCGGCAGTAGTTTGTGACGTGTTCTGTAGTGCTTGCTTCAGCGACTCAGCTACAGTTGGTTTTAAGGTGACTAGTGGTGTTTCAAACGGTGGTCTCTGTAATTTTGGACCAACTATTGGGGCCCTCACTTCTATTACATCTTTCTTATTCAAATCCTTGTCTAATTCCTTCTTCTCGGGTTCAGGAGGTTTCTAGAAGTTTATATTACATTATTATATAAAATATGAATTATCTAAATAATATTTACTTAGTATTTATGCACTACACATTTAAGGGAACATCAAATACAGAACATATGAAACAAAAATTTAAGAGAATGGACCTATAAGGAAATTGTATTATCAAAAATGATGTAGGTACAAACCACATTTGAATGCTTGGACTGTGTGCAACCCTTGATGTTAAGAAATTCAGTGAAATCAACACTCTTTTTATTGCAGCATGACCATCCTTTGTATGCGTCGTGGAAAACTGGCGAGCCAGGGTGGTGGCAGCATTCATCTGTTGGTTTACACAGATAGATTATATTATCATAATAATACTTTAATTTGAACCACCAAGTCCAGCTAGCAATTATTGGGATAAGTCCTAAGCAGAGGCTAATATAATCCTAATAGAATATGTTGCTCAGATCCACAAATTAGGATTATTTTCTAGACGTCGAGTCAAATTCATGAAGAAAATTGCAACTTCTTCTTTTTGTGTCCACGGGTCTACTATTGTTAGACCATATTTACAAGTTATAACATACTTACCGGAAAAGTGTGCTTAGAAAAAATGAATTTATTTATTCTCGTGATTTGGCTTGGTTATAGAAAAATCTGGAATTTTTACTCACCCTTGTCGTTTTTAGATGGATCGTAAAGTTGACCACAACCACGATTATAACACTGCACAAGATTCTGGTTTTCAGGCATATTTAATAATGTATTTTTACCATTAATGTAAGGAATAGGGAAGATACGTGACGTAGAACCAAATGAACACTAAATTTGTGCTCCGCGCATCGCTTTTGCGCACAACTGTCATCGACAAATTGTCATCAACAATGTGACAATTGCCGATAGACAAGGGCACAAAGATGCACCGGAATACTTATACGAGCGAGACAGCCTACCTCCTCGTAGCGTTGCTCCGGCCGCCCTCGGTATGCCTCGGTAGTAGGGTAAACCGGGGATAATTGAAACAACATAATTTTTTCGATTACCTACTGTAATATACGAGTGAAACGAACGAGTGTCAGACAACAACTGCTTTATTATATATAGGTACCTTCACTCACAATCATGATACTTTATAATTACCCTCAACACCTACCTATGATATCTATGTACGTCAGTCTACATGAGTGACTCATCGTTCGTAGCTTCGTTGGCCATGTTCGGTTATTTGGATAAAAGCGAGTGACGCAGTTATGACGCCTTAAATAATTTCGCACCAAAAACTGAATTTACGATTTTAAATTGATATATTGATTTTACGTCCTTTTAAATCGTGTTTTTCACAGTTTTTATTATATTATAAGAGTCTAACTTAACTGTTTAAGATTTTTAAAGTCTATTTATTAAACAAAATATTGACGGTTTAAGTAGAAAATTGACAAAGGGTCATCTGAAACAACTTGCTTCTGGGGGTTTGAAACGTTTCAACCGACCCGTCGTTTCAACCGACTTCTGCTGTTTACCCGGATACAAATAAACCTCCGCCGTAGTCGGGTAAAAAGAAGGTTTGAGTTTTTAGAGTACTTATCTATGTTTGTAAGGTTGTATGTATCTTTCATTGGTTTTCTTTCTAATTAAAGAATTTTGAGGCCTTATGTTATTAGTGATCTGCGAGCACCCACTCGGGAGCCCTCCCAGCGGAGTGATATAATAACAATGCAAAGGGCGTACCTTGCAAGGCGATACGTCGATAAACTCGCTAGTGTGACAGGATACTTTTATATTATACATTATATTAGTGGTGGTACACAGTTAAAGTTATATTGTTACAATTGCCCCCGGTCTCCCCTACTGGCATGGCCGCAAGCATCTTATCGTGTCACACACATCTATTTTGTATTATTCATCTCGCTCTCACAAACAATGCGAAGCAAATAATAGTATTAAATAAATTTTCGCTGCACTTTCGAGTGGAAAGTAATTCCGTGTGATTTATTTTTTGTTCCTGAATTGTTAAAACAATTCCTGAATACACGGGATGGCATTTTAATGTATATTAATTCCAGGAAACTAAAAACAAATATGTCAGTACTGATGTGCGCATGACGTGCATTCAAATTGTTGTTCCGCGCCCGACTGAGTCGAATGTTGATACGGGTCTCGATTTTGTGGTGCTGACAATTTTGGACCGGAACCAAGTCTATACTATTTCTTAATGTCATTGATTTTTACACTAAAACCGACCTTTATTATTTATATATTTTGAATGAAATTTGCGAAAAATATAAAAATCACTCACGCTTGCCCAATTGGCCCACGGGGCTGCCAGCACGGCCACCTCATTTTATACACCTGGGTCCCGGAAATACAAAATCAAACCTTACCTATTTATTATACACCAAAGTAATAATTGTCTGTACCAAAAAAAAACTTTTTTGTTAACTCACCTTGAGGAAACAAAAAAAAAATAGAAGTGACAGTTTTTAAAACGTCAACTTATAAAGGAATAAATATCATTGCTATATTAACACACCATCTCTATGGTAAACTTATCAACATTTGTACAATACGACGACGACGATTCCAGTGACATCCAGAACGTATCTTAAATTTGTCAAATTCGCAATGTAAATTTATTCTACACACAAGATACAAAAGACAATCAAATTATACATTTTGTATATCCAATATACAATCTGGCAGCCCCGGGAATCAATCGACCAAAAACCAAAACGTTTTTCAATATTTTTCTTCGTTTCCTTGTCTATGCCACACTCTATGCCATTCGGTTTTTTTTTGGTAAGGGGGCGGGCTATGGGGGCAGGATCGTCGATTGTCAGTGATGTCAGATTAGGGGGAATCCCCCAAAATATGGGGAGTTTTATAGCTATGGGGAATCCATTTTTAGGATGATTTGTGAACGGAATTAATGTGTGGACAATATGCATACGTAAGCAGAATGGGTTTATTTTTCTTCAAATTCTGATCTTTAAGGTGATTTTGGGTATAGTTTGTGGAGGCAATATGTAACACCAGATTGTTATCTGGCAACACTGTCTATTGTTTCGCCGACCAGCGTTGCCAGATGGGGGGGGGATCCCCTGCAAATTCGGGGGTTTTTTCGACTTTGGGGAAATTCGGGTGGCAAGGTTCTTTGTGGGGATTTTCAGGGGGAAAAATAAACAACCTTGACCTACTTAGTCCACATCGTATCTTATACTAAATAGGTACATTTTATTTTTATCAAACACATCGTCCTGTCCAGTTTATATTTAATTTTATAAACCTTAGAGAGCTTACCTTAACTTAACCTACCAAAAAGGTTTTGGGGATTTTTTCTTCAAAAAGCTAATTTTCGGGCAGATTTCGAAAAAAGTTGGGGGGAAATTCAATTCTCATGGTCATCTGGCAACACTGTCGCCGCTGTCCGTCAATTTTTCTTTTTTGATCGCGAATTTGCGAATAATCAATCAAAGAAGAAGGCAAAGAAAACTACGAAAATAAAATTATTGCAGCCCGTATTGTTTAGCGTTCAATTGTGTATATCCCTATGTATTATTTTGTTCGGTATAACGAACAACCTTCGCAGTGCAGCAGAAACATGGTGTCATTTTATTTATAATCGATGTTTATAATACATTACGACGTTTATTTTTGTTATAAAAATGTAATATCTCAACGTAAAAATGCAACAGTAGCATAATCAATAAGAAAATATGTATTTGATAGTGTGAGTGTATCAAACATTGAATTTTGAAAATGAATCTGATGCGCAAATTGCGTGGGGCGACGACTTCGGCCTCTGCCGAGTCTGCAGAGGCCAGCGGCTCCACATCGCACGTACAACTTGGCCTCATGCACCTCAAGAAACTCTTCGCCGAGTACACGCATCCCCCACAGCAACTTACAGAGGCAGAGAAGGATGATAAACTATACAATATGCTACCCCTCTTCTGTAAGGTAAGTAAAACCTTTGTTTTCATTTATTACCACTGATATTACTAGTTAAAATGTTGTTGCGACTATGCTACCCATTCCTTTAGCAATACTCCAATAATACCTGATACCAGCTAACATGAGCATTATTTATGAAGCTATAATATCTGCATTTTAGGTATTTGGTACTAGTCCATCAAGTGAGATGAATGAAAAGTTTTGGGACATATTATCATTCTGCCAACAAGTCTCAAAACTCATGGTGTCAGAGATAAGGAAGCGGGCCAGTAACCAGAGTACTGAGGCAGCTAGTTGTGCTATAGCTAAATTTCTGGAGATAGAGAATTCAGAGGAGTCTAGTAATGGCTGGATGCTGCTCTCTACATTAAATCTCTTGGCAGCTGGAGATCAATCATTAATACAGGTAATTATGCAATAGTATATTTCTATAACATGTACCACATCATCTGTATTATCTCAGAAGTTTTATTTTATCTTTTCCCATTTGTTTATGTTGAGTACTTTATTGATTCATCTGGTTTCTTTTATGTATTGTTTATTAATTTATTTGTTAAATACCAACTGGTCTATAGTTACCTATCTCCTTTATATTATAACACTGCAATATCTTTTGTTTGTTTTTTTATTATTTGATGCCAGTACAATGCAACAATTGAGACCTTGTTCTCAGTTCAATTTTACCACAATTATGTTTTTTTTTATTTCTAGGTCATGACCACTGCATCAATACCTTCAACATTGGTCAAGTGTTTGTATCTGTTTTTCGATCTGCCTGAAATACCAGAGTCTGAAGCAGATGTGCAGGATGGCAATAGTGATTTCACACCTAGAGAGAGGCGAATCTTGTTACAAAAGATATTTGTGCAGGTACAGATTATTCTCAAACACATTCAAATGACTCTAATGAAGCATAAGATCTTATTTATTAGGAATGTTATACCTAAACTTCACTTTGTTTCGTATTTGTATTGAACAAATAATAAGAGGACATAGCAAAATCCCACTAATATTATAGATGTGAAAGTTTGGATGGCTGGATATTTGTTACTCAATCACACCAGAACGGCTGAATGGATCTGGATGAAATTTGGAAGTCAGATAGATTATAGTCTGGAATAGCACATAGGCTACTTTTTATCCCGGTAAAATGTATGGTCCCCATGGGATAAATTATGCGCGGACGAAATCGCGGGCAAAAGCTAGTAATTTATATTTAACTTATGTCCATTTCGCTATATAAATAAAATAGGATATTACAGTAAAGATTACCCTTTAATTACAAGTTGTTCTATAGGTACTGGTAAGGCTCTGTAGCCACCCATTTCCATGTGAGGAACTAGCAAGGAAAGATGATCTCAGTCTGCTGTTTTCCGCTATCACATCATGGTGCGCTCCATACAATATCATGTGGAGGAAGTCAGCTGCTGAAGTACTTATGACTTTGTCTAGACATGGATTGACACAATCAGTAGTACAGTACATACACAGTGAGTACCAGCATGATATCATTCTGCTCTAAGAAATTAATCACATTAATCACTATCTAATGATAGTGTTTACACTTACAGTCTGTTTTTTCTAAAATGTCTTAAACTCATAACAAACCGTCCTGGTTACGAAAATCATGAGTTTTGGCATCAATCACAACCTTTACCTAAGTTATGAACGTCTTGATTATTAGAAGAAACACATATGGTATGAATTACACCAAAAACTGCTTCAAATTAACTATTCAAACACATTAATTTTCATAAAATCAAAAAAATATCAGAATCCATTTCAACAGATTAAAAATGATCATCACAACTTGACATTTCTAAATGCGAGTTTGTCTTTGGATTGTAGTGATGCGATAAGCGGATGAATGATTCGACCAGTGTGAGTGAACTGTACCTATAATTTTTAAAACAATAATAAAAATTTATTTCGAAGAAAAAGAAATAAAAGCGCAACTTTTAAGTAAATTTAGCAAAAACAATTATAGTAAAAAAGTTGTGGACGAAATGGCAGCCCGCAAAAATATTATTGTTTTACGCCTTCCGCCCTATCATTGCGAATTAAATCCGATCGAATTAATATGGTCACAGTTAAAAACTCATGTTGGCAAAAATAATAAAACCTTCAAAATGGCTGAAGTCAAGGAATTGATCAAAGAAGGCTTAAGCCAAATTGGTAGGTGTCCTGGAACAACTGCATTAGTCATATAATAAAAGAAGAAGATAAAATGATGCAGCTTGACGGATTAATAGATGCTGCATCAGACGCGCCGACCCCCAGTTTTATTGTTCACGTATCCGAAACAGAAGACTCGAGTGAAGTAACTTGTAGTGAATCAAATTAATAAAAAAGATATAATCTAAGAAGAGAAGAGATAAGAATATCTTGTCTTTTTATTTCTTTATGTTGGCTAAGATTGTTTTGAGAAATTATTTCTTTGATCATGATAATGAAGGATATTCTGGCAGCTTACTACAAAAATATTACTGTCAACGCTATTAATTCCCATAGTCATAACCACATTGTCAGGAAATCTCACATCATGAAAATCATTCAGTTACAAGCTTCCTGAGTATATTTGTTCACTTGTTCATTCGATAATGTCCCAACACTATCAATTGTCTTTGGTTACTAGGACGCCATCTTTGTTTACCATTTAAGTCATTTAAGGAAAAACGGACTGTACATTGTTTACATATAAATACATTATTAGTAATCATATTATGATCATGTTTACAAGGTTTGATATTAATTGTAATAAATTATGATCAATTTTGCATTTGTAGATAAAGGATGTGTTGCACTTTGCATAGAAAATATGCAAAGAATACCTGAGTTAACACCACTGGAGGTAAATGCAAATAATTCAATAACATTTGTATTATTTGTTCTATTGTTTTAAATTAATTATGCACTTTTTGCAGGTGGTGGAAATGTTCGTAGCAGTATTCTGTTTCTTGAAAGACTCTAGTGAAGTTAGTCAGTTATTACTGGATGACTTTCGCTCCTGCCAAGGTTACTTGTTTCTATCCGAATTTCTTCTAAAGTAAGTATTAAGAAAAATACGAAATTATTGGCATGGGCATGAGTATTCATTTAACCTAGTCACATTTTGTAGCATGTAGATTTAAATTTTTGTTTTGTTTATTATTTCACCTGTTATTTTTATTTTGTTTATCACAGAGATCACGATGTGCCCGATTATTTGACATCAGGGTAAGCATCATTCACTGTATAATAATATTAATAATTAGCACTTTTAACGTCCCTATCCTGGGCACAGGCCTCCCCTCAATGCGAGGGAGAGTCAGGCCATAATCCACCACACGCAGTGCGGGTTGGTGGATTTCACATGTCTTTCGAAAATTTATTTGATTTTCTAAGACGTGCATCATTCACTGTATGCATGATTTAAATAGTTGTTGATTTTCTTTTATACTTAACGATGCAGTAGTTTAGAAGTTCTTTGCATGTGAGAGGTACAATGTTGAATGATACATACAAGATGAACCTGTATTATTATTGTGAGGCAGGTATACGTTTATGTGTACGTACGTGGTGTAGGTTGGAGGAGGAGCGCGTGAGCGGCACGGAGGGGCGCGCGGCGCTGCGCAACCTGGTGCTGATGGTGTCGTCGCTGTGCGCCTGCGGCTTCTCCGAGCTGCGCCCCACGCGCGCCAACACCGAGCTCTTCCAGCTGCAGGGCTTCGTGCTGCCGCAGCCCACCACCCCGGGACAAGCCGTTAGAAACGTTCAGGCTTTTCAGGTTAGATCACAATCCTCTCCATCCAAAGGTTGTCTGGAAGAGATTGCAGCTTGGGATAAGACCGCCCACTGTACACTGTTGTTTGTTTCTTGTTTTGTTTGTCATTTTTGTTCTTGTATGTGTGTGTTGGTGTATAATAAAGTGTTATCTATCTATAACAACACTACTTTCTTATATAACTATGGCGGCAATCAAGCGTAGCAGTACCGTATAAACGGTTACCGTAGCCTATAAATTTTCGCAATACTAAAAGCATCGCTCGCACGTTGCCGACCTGAAGGAGAGTGGGACAGAGGGTGTTGGTTTGGTCTAGGCCCTCTCACTCATTATACGACACGCAGCTAAAATAGCAACTTTACGCCGATATCCGGTCCAACCAGCCCGTATATGAGCTGCAGTTAATTGACTACAGCTTTGCTCTACCACTTTACCTTATAACATTATCACGATATAACTTATGTTTACTTGAATTGTATATAATTTTATGTCTTTATTACAGGTGCTACAATCTGTCTTCATGAAGTCTAATTCGGCCGCTTTGTGTTGCACAATACTAGACGCCATATCCAGTGTATATCACGCTGACAACGCTAACTACTTCATACTTGAAAATCAAAATACACTGAGCCAGTTCTCGGAGAGGATTTACGTAAAAAATGCTGAGATACAGGAGAAGTTCTTTGAGTTGTTAGAATTTATCGTATTCCAGCTGAATTTTGTGCCATGCAAAGAATTGATTTCGCTGTCCCTTTTGTTAAAAGCTAACAGATCAAGAAGTTGTAGTACACTTTGTATGAAAACTCTGCTAAATATTTTAAAGTAAGTTTTCTATTTCTCCTTACATTTAAATTACGTATATTACGTACGAGACAAAATTCAAAATTATTACATTTTTTTAGACACAACGCGATTTTCAAAGACGTATACCGAGAAGTAGGAATGCTAGAAGTATTTGTTACTTGTCTATCACGCTACGCTGTATATCTCAAAGACAAACAAATATTGGAGGAAGAGAAGGCTAAGAAGGACCAAGCTACTGACGCGACATCTACCGACAAAGCGGCAAACGAGTCTCCTAAAGCACCTGAGAGGAAAAAGAGGCAGTCTTCACGTCAGGACTCCTTGATAAGAGACCCGAACTTGGACGCAGAAGAAGAGGAACTGGGTGCTTTAGTGATGGAAGGCTTAACAGCGCTGTTGAATGGAAACTCGAATAACTGCAATGTGTTTAGAGACTGCGGTGGCGCCAAATGTGTGCATGGGATGGTGGTATATGAGTCTTGTAGGAGCCAGGCTTTAGGTCAGTAATGAGAATCAATATTAGGTCACATATCAACTCATAACCAACACTATAGTTAAAACTAAGCTTTCCTATCAATATAGTTTTTAAATCATCGAAATCGGTCCATCCGTTGCGTTATGAATAACACATTTTATATAATGTGTTGCATGTGCGTGTGACGTCACACGCTGTGTCAGATTGAAGGCGATCTGTACCCGCGGCGGCCGCGCGCAGCCCGCGCTGTGCCCGCGCCGCAGTTCATTACAAAGCGCGCGTGAGCCCGATGACGTCACATCAACCGCGCGCGTACTTCGTTAGTAATTTGGCTCATGCTTTTTGTCATAGAACACAAATTTTTGCACTGTATGTTATGGATTTCTTAGCTCTCTAAATCTGCATTCTCAACTAGATTCGTTACGGATCTCCATTACAACAAAAAAAAACTTGAGATATGTTATAGTTTTTTTTCTATTACGATTCCACAATACGTTATGTTTGTTTTTCTAGGTGTGGTAAGGGAGCTAATAGTGAGTGGGTCGGGAGAGGAGGATATGTCTGCGTTATTATGCGGCATGCACGCCGCGCCGAACGACGCGCTGCAGCTCAAACTACACATTCTGAAAGCATTGCTGGCGTGTCTACGGGACTCGCACCGAACGAGAACTATATTTAGAAAGGTATACATTATACCTATTACATTTTTACAGGACAATATTTGAATTTGTGTACAAGATAAATAATATATTGTCTACAGGTCAGTGGCTTCGTGTATGTAACAAGTGTCTTAGCCTCACTGGAAGGCAAGCTGAAAGGGGATGAAAGGATGGACCCGGACACACTTCAACTGATACACATTGTCTTCTATACTATAAGCACAGCAATGCGGTTTGAACCAGCGAATGCTAAATTTTTTCATCATGAGGTAAGCAAGAAAACTTACATCTATACTCAGTATTTTTTTAGGGTGATAGTACCAGTCAAAGACCTCTGCCAATTATTGAAATGACTCGAAAACCTTAACCCGTGGAATGTCCCAAAAAAAAGTCAGTACATTTTCTAAGTAACTTATGCACATGCGTATGTGCACGCATCACTCGAGGGGACGGGGTTGCTGTTAAAAAAGCGTCCCTTTTGCGCTATTAATTGGGTTCAGTATTGTCACCTTAAAATTCACAGAGCATATAACTAATAAATGTTAGAAGTACTTATTTAATTATGTGATCTGATTTGTTCCACAGCTATGTGCAACAACCCTGTGCAATACGATTCGAATGTTGGGTTGTTTCTCTGAAGACAAGGAATTACAGAATGACACGGAAGCAGGCGACACTGAACTCTATGAGGTCTTCCATGAAATATTCACTGGAAATATTTTAGAAATGACGTAAGGATCATGCTTTATTATCTTGATTCATAATTTTATAATTACATATGTTTTATTTTTTATGGGCCTGAGGTGGCAAACAAGCGTACGCGTCTGATCTTAAGCAATACCGTAGCCTACAGATGCTTGCAATACCAAAGGTATTGCTCGCACGTTACCGACCTGAAGGGGAGTGGAACGAAGGGAGGGGAAGAGGGGGAGGTGGGCTTCCGGCTCCCTCAATCATCATACGAAACGTTGCTGTAATAGCTACTTTACGCCGATCTTATGTGAGAGGGTGGTACTACCCCGGTCGAGCCAGCCCGTATATGAGCTGCAGTCGATTGGCTACAGCTTGGCTCTGCCACCAATAATATGTTATGTGTTGTAATCTATGATTTTTCACAGTTTTCCCGAGAAAGTGCCAGTGGTGTTCGTGCACGCATGCATCATACTGCGATTGTTGTATGACGTCGCACTCGACTCATTTGATAAGCCCACTTTCTGTGGATCTCTGAATGTGAAGTCTCCTAGCTTGACTCGACAGAGCTCTGCTATCAACGAGGTAAGACTTATGCCTCGAAATATAAAAACTAATCGCAAGTATCGGCTACGGGGTTGAGGCGCTCATGGTCATCTGCAATCACTGATCGGTAAACGACCGGAGGTTAAGCAATGCTTGTCAAGGTCAGTCTGAGATGAGTGACCATTTTGTGGCATTTGAACTGAGCGTCTCCGTGCTTCGGAGGGCACGTAAAAAGTCGGTTCCGGTTGTTGTCATCTAGACAGCACTCTGTAAGCCTTGTTCTTGCCTTAGAGCGGCTTGAACAACTCTGACACCAGGTTGGCCACTAACCATACGATAATAAGAAGAAGGTTACGGTATAATGTCATTTTTTTTGGGAAATTGAAGAAATGGTCCAAGCTTTATCGGTCTCTGTTCTGTCCAAGCTTTATCGGTCTCTGATCAGTGAATTTCAGGCGGGTTTTTGACACGGTTTTTGGACAAGTGCGATTACCGATGGCCATACATATGTACGAAAATAACCAATTGCAATCATAACACAAATTTAAAATTGGATTTATGGGTTTTTGTTCTGACGCTCCTCGCTCCTCGGCGACACGGTTCACCACCTGTCACGTTGGGTTCTGACTATCTAGTGAAACGTGGGCTTTGAGTTGGTTAATACCTCCACAATGTGGTGGCAATGTGGTGGTGTATGGCCACTCAAGCCTCTGACTACCCCCGAACGGGGATAAAAGTCGTGACGTTACATTTTTTTTACGCTCCTAATGTGTGGTTGTCCAACAGTCGAAGCCCGCGGGTCGCACGGCTCCCCTGAACCTGTCAGTGGGCAGCAGCAGCGGGGAGGCGTGGGTCATCCACCCCGGCGTGGTCATCGTGCTGGCCAAGCTGCTGCCGGCGTTGCCGCGCCCGCCCGATCACGACGCGCACGCTCGAGCCATTAGAGACTACTTGGCGCATGTCCTCAAGAGTCTCGTGAGGAGGTATTGTATTGGTCGCAAAAATGGCTTCTATATCTGCGCTGGACGAGATTGTGAAGTGCTGTAGCGTTAGTCAGAAGGATGCTTAAAGGTAGGAGTTGGATCAACGCGGCAGACGGCAGACGTCAGTCCCATTGAAATTGTAATGCCGTTTGCGGTTGCGGCACATGTCATCGCGACAATGTATGAGACTGCCGTCTGCCGTCTGCCGCGTTGATCCAACTCCTACCTTAAAGGTACCCGAATAACGCGCGGAACTCTGTATGCAGTAACAAAATAGAATGACGAGAGACGATGAGATTTGTCGAATTTGCCCGCCAACTAGATATTAAATTGCATGCTTAGGGTTGTATTAGAGATGAAATTACCACAGTCTAGGTCAATTACCCGATTTACAATAAATACAACGTGGATTATGTCGCGGGACAACTGTATGATTTATTTGTGTGATATGACCATAACTGAGTTTGTGCACCGGTTGGTTGTGTTGTGCAGCGAGCGCAACCAGCAAGTGATGTGCGGCGCGGGGCTGGCGGGCGCGGTGCTGCGCGTGCTGGGCTGCGCGCTGCGCGCCGAGCGGCACCCGCTGCACGCGCCCGCCATGTACATGCTCGAGCGGCTCGCCGCGCACGCGCTCCGACCCAGCGAACTTAGGTATTTTATTCAAAAATCCTTATAATCTTGTCTTTATCTTCTAGCAAAGTTGATGTTGCTGCGCTGCTAAAAAGGCGCCAGCAAAGTTGTATGAGATTTCATTATTGTCGTGTTTTAGCTGCAAGCAATATATTGCCATCCTTTGGAAATCCATTACAGTTCTGTTTTTAAATTACGAATAAGCTGATTGCCTGGTTCAAAACAAGTTGGTCAGTCGAATTTGCAGTCAATTGGCTACAGCTTGGCTCTACCACAACAAAAGTTTTGCCTAATATTGATTGTATGACATCACAGAATATCGGTCGATACTGTTCCTTGGCGCTAAAAATGCTGCAGTTGCCTTAATATTCACAAAGAAATTGGACCATCACAGATTGGTGATGTTATTGTTACAGGGAGTTTCTCCGAATGGGCAATCCCCTGAACTGCGTGGCTCCTGAGCCGGGGCAAGTTTGCAAGCCCGGCGGGCCGGTCCCGCTGACCAGAATTAAGACTTTAGTATCGATGACTACGCCAAGAGATTACAGGTACGGAATAAAACAAAGAACATCTTGTATTATAATTATATCATTTTGATCTTCTAAATTCCCTCTTCAATAGGTCTCAAAACTCGTGCACACTACCACCATTCGTGGAATTCGATATGTCCGCTGAAGGTTTCGGATGCTTGTATCTGCCCAGCATTGCACCGCAGTCGGCTAATTTAAACGCTCTTGGAACTCAAGATAATGCTACACTTGGTGGTATTGGGTCTGGTATGTAATTATTTTTTCCTCTTCTAAATTTTCTAGATTTTGCTAGATTTTCTTTTGGTAACTAAATGCTGTGATTCTCAGACACTTACGAACGAGCGCAGTTTCGAATTTATAATATAACTAGCTTCTGCCCGCGACTTGGTCTGCGATGAATTTATTACATTCTGCAGTTAGTTTTTCGATAATCCTACAGGAACTTAACATTTTCCGGGATAAAAAGTAGCCTATGTCCTCCAAGGACCTGTCTATTTCTATATCAATATTCAGCAGAATTGGTGAAATAAATAAAAAGACAGAGATAATCGCTTTTAAAATTAGCTAAAAGTAACCGATTATAACATCACTACGACATTACATTATAATTATACAACAAAAGAAATAGTCAACACGCGTATATGGCCGTCCTAAATTTTTCACGTCTTAATAATGTGGATTGTAGGCGATAGAGTCTTCCCGCCCCAGACTGGGTTGACGTATTCGACGTGGATATGCGTGGAGAAGTACTCGGACCCACGCTCGGACCCGCACTGCGTGCGGCTGCTGACGCTCGTGCGCAACCTCAACAACAGCCGCGACGAGCACCTCGTGTGCCTCACCGTGGTGCTCTCGGCCAGAGACAAGGCTATCATCGTGTCCACGCAGGAGACATTGGTGCCGCATAGTGAGTTACCAATCAATTTGTTTATTAATTGTTCATTGCTGCGTAAGTGTCTCCTTCCTTCTTTTGCTTAAATTCAAGTGGGTTCCTAGACAAATTAACTTTTCCTCGGGAATCGTCTAGCTAGAGGGTCATACCTTGGCGTCATCGGTAACGACCATTCTCGTTACTGGACAGTAACAGTAACAGTGGTGGAGTGTGTGACAGGCCTAATCCCAAATTTTACCTTTCTTTTAATTGTGTAAGTAATTCACGCAGTTCGCCTAGTTCATAAAGCAGAATAGTCTACGCAGTTGTTGTAAAAGTATATGTATGTTTGTTAAGTTCACACATTAAAATAATTTCAAATGTATTTCTTGACTATGAAGTTCATAAGTTTTTACTAGACTTGGTCCTTTTACATATTTTTTTAGACTGTATTCCACTCCCCCAATTTATAGAAAGTTATGATGGACTTACATTGGCACTACAAATCAGTTTTGTTCCTAGAAATACATTCTAAAACCATTGTAAACTGGCTAAAAATGTGTATAAACTTGGTGATATACTTAATGTAGACGTGGGTGAATGGGAGCCGGAGGGTTCCGGGGAGTGCGGCGCGCGTGTGTGGTGCCCCGACCTGCAGCACGAGGGCCAGTGGCACCACCTCGTGCTCGTGCTCAACCGCGCCGTGCTCAAGAACTCCTCCTTCTCACTCTATTTGGATGGTAACATAACAACCAAGTAATAGTTCCATTAGTAAATAGGATTTTGTCGCGGAGGGGTGAGGGGCTCAAACAAGATTTTTTACGTAGTGTTGACACCACAGATTTTATAAATGAGAATGACAGTTATATCGTGCTTTTATGATGGCGATACGATTTGGAAAGGACTTTGGGCTACAAACACAGATGTCCAAATAGATATTCGCGCAAACTACTTCCGTTCGTAGCATCTACGAACGTGCGATCATCTTAGTACTTATTCCTCCAAAGGCGTTATTGCGTTTAGTTGTTCCGGAAACAAGCGCGAGGTTAAAGTCGGTATTAATAAACGTACTAAACTGAGACATCGAATTTGGGTACGCTTATGAGATGTCATTATGCACCAGGATGACATTAGAACATTTTCAAAATTTCTCTCGGAGTTGAAACCGTTTTATGAATACCAGGCTAAGGGCTCATTCGCACGAGCGTTTAGGGAACGCTGACGTAGTATACACGGGTATCCATTTATTAGTTTCATTTTAACCGACGTTGAAAAAACGCTCGTGCGTATGAGGCCTAATGGTGAGCGTGGTGTATGTGGTGTGTGTAGTGTGTGAGTGGGGTATGGTATGGTGTGTCGCAGGGCAGCACATGCACTCGGGCAAGCTGCACTACGTGAGCGCGAACCCGGGCGGCGGCGCGGCCACGCTGTCGGGCGCGTCCAGCGTGTACTGCGTGCTGGGCACGCCGCCGCACTGGCGCCGCTACTCGCGCCTGGCCTGGCGCCAGGGGCCCGCGCTGCTCCTCGAGGACGTGAGTCCAATACCTACACTGACAACCCTAGCTTTTGCACACTTTCTTCGTTCTTATTGTACCCATCACTAATAAAGATTAGATAGGCGTACCGTGAACACGACTGAACAGTTATTCCCAATACGAAGGCCAAAAGGGCGATTCCTCAAAATAAAATAAATAAATAATGACTCATGAATATGAAATGCTTCTGGTTTATTTATCCATTTCTGCATCTTGATCAATAATAATCTTGCAAATGTTAATAGCCTATCTATTGTATGTCCGACTCCTGGGCTAAGTCCTCCCTTTTACGTCTCTATATCGGCGTCGGACCATCTACGATTTTTGGTGTTACATCTTTCTTATCTCCTCTAGGTAATACCAGCACCGACGGTTTCCATAATGTACCAACTCGGTCCCCACTACGTGGGTACGCTCCAAGCGCCGCTACCACCCGGTCAATATCAGGAACCGCTCGCGCCTTTGGTCGCTGAAGAAAAAGTAGTGTTTGGCATCAACGCACGAGCCATGTCCCAACTCACGCTGGCCAAAATCCGCAAAGTGTACAGCAAGAACGACAACAAGGCTATAGCGAAGATGCTAGGGATGTCTTCACATGAAAACGCGACGCCGATCAGGATATTGCACAACTCTGCCGGACATCTTATGGGGCCGGCGCGGTGCTTGGGCGGGACCGTGGTTGGGTATTTGGGCGTGAGGGTGTTTTGTCCTAAGCCTGCTGCTATCATGGTGAGTGGCATCTTTCTCTTTTAGGGCCCCAAAAAATCAAAAAATGTATATTATACATTATTTCATTACGTTACGTTACCTAGTACTCAGGTCAAAATATTGTACATCACGACTGCTATTGATTGTTCGTTCGAAAATTATCGCTTTTAAGAATTTGGCCACTGCTTCTTCCGGTGTTTTTACACTTTAAAAGTATTCTGTTAAAACCCTACTTTTCTAATAAAACCTCCAAAAATGTTATAAGATGCCATTTGTAATTATAGATTGATACAGTTGGCGGCTGCTCAGTGTTACTAGGACTAATTGCAATGTCACAAGACGTGGAGTGTCTATACGCAAGTGTCAAAGCCCTCGTTTGTGTGGTCCGCTCGAATAAGGCCGCGCAAGCTGAAATGGACAGAAGGAAAGGATATCAAACATTAGCTATGCTATTGAAGAGGAAGAAACAGCTGCTGAATTCGCATATACTGCACCTCATATTTGGATTAGTCGGGACTGTTGACAGTCAGAAGGAGACTTCTTCTATACCAAATTTGATAGCTTTTCAGGTACGTTTTAACTCTTTATAAAGTGATATTTCTTTTGTTAATCGTTTTGAACATTGTTTTATGGTGCGCGTTGTTTTAGGATCTAATATGCGAGCTCGAAGTATGGCTCGGCGCCCCCGGCGGACTGATAAAATCCCTTCTAGAACATTTGCTAGAATTAGCAACAGAAACAGCGCACAGAACGCACAATCTACGCACAATGAGAGAGTTACAATTAGTGTCAAAGCTCCTCTACATAATAAATGATGTTAAAGTGGTTTGCACAAGAAATGTTTTGATCCAGTTGCTCGCTGCTTTGCTAGGAGGGCAGCCTCGACCGAGTGACCTCCTCTGCTTAGGTCAATTCATGGCGTTTACATTGCCACTACCTTCCCAGACAGAAAGGGGTATAAATCCTAATGAAAGCGACTGTGAAAAAGAATCTGAAGGCGAACAAATAATTTTGCGGAACAAATGTTTTAACGTTATCCACGGGTTACTGTTCACGGCGAGAAATCTGGTGAATACTATAGTTTGTGAGGAGATATCTCGAGTGTTGGGCATGGACTGGCTGTTGAGCTTCATGCTTGAAAACGTCCACCCGACGACGGTTCTATGGGCGCTGAGGATATTAGTCGTTCTGTGTTCGGGCCAGGGCCAGCAGTCTGCTATAATGCAAAGGTAAGCAACGACCTTATGCGGCTTTCCGTGATCGATGCTGTAAGCGATTTACCAACAGTCATAAATGATTAATTTATATGTGTAGGTTCCGCGAGGGCGTCGGTAACGGCGGGTGGTTGCGTCACACAGAGATGATAGCGACCCCGCAGCAGGCGGGCGTCGTTGTATCCACTACCGTGCATTCCAACTCACACTTGCACACATCGCTGTTACATACGTCTGGCTTCACAATATTGGCTTGGTAAGACTCTTAACATTTTCTGTGTATTTTCAAACAATACACTTCTACGCGTACGGGCAAGTTGTATAATGATGTCTCGAAGTCTGTACTACTACATGGGGTTCTCCAAAAGACATGTTTTCAGGTTCTTAAAAGCCGGCAATGTGTCTGCTCCCTTTAAGTTGCAGATGTCCTGGGTGACGGTTAACACTTACCATCGTCCATCTGGACCTCCTAGGCAATAAAAAAATCACAGGTTATGGTGACGATGACAGTTGGTTATTATCTATTAGGCCGCGGCCTCGACGACAGCGGCGGCGAGTGGCGCGACATAGAGGGCGGTTCAGGAGCGGCGGGCCCATAGATCAGTCGAGGGTTGTCACTCCATTTAGGTGGTCGTAGTGTTGTTTCTCTACTTTTATCGAATCAACTTGCATTATTGTTGTAATTGTGTATCAAAATCACAGAATAATATAATTAAGATGTAAAAGCATTATTACTACGTTACGTACGCGTTTAACATGTCGTTTCGGTACCTACTGATTTACGAGTGATATGCCCGTTGCCGTCGAGGACAGGCCAGTTGACGCCGCTCGGTCTCCGCCCCACTTAACCGATCACGTGTCACGGGCATCGTCGCATAGGCATAAAAAAAAACCGGCCAAGTGCGTGTCGGACTCGCACATAAAAGGTTCCGTACCACCGTAAAATAAAAACGTCAAAAATATCAAGTTTCGAGTATGGGGACCCCTTTTGTTTTAAAATTTTATTTTATTTTTAGTATTTGTTGTTGCAGCGGCAACAGAAATACACATTTTGTGAAAATTTCAAGTCTCTAGCTATTACGGTTCGTAAGATACAGACCGCTGACAGACAGACGGACGGACAGCGTAGGCTTAGTAATAGGGTCCCGTTGGCACCCTTTGGCAAAAGAAGATCTATTGATTTTTTTTCCTGCGACATTACACGGGTTTAGTTTGTGGTTGGAATGTGTTATCTGATGTAGGTTGGTGCCGGCGCACCTGCACATCCCGGAGCTGTACTACCTGGTGTTCGGGCTGTCGCTGGGGCAGCCGATGCGCGTGTCGTGCGGCGAGCGCGCGGTGTCGGTGGAGCGCGTGTGGGGCGCGGCGTGGGGCGCGGCGGCGCCGGCGCGCCAGTCGCCCGCGGCGCTGGCGGCGCGCATCTCGCTGTGCCCCGACGCGGTGGTGGTGCTGCTGGCGGCCGCGCGCGCGCTCGTGCACGCCGACCCCGCCGCCACGCCCGACTGGCTGCAGGACCATCCCGTCGCCATTATTCAGGTACGAGCCTATCCTGACTAGTGGCTTCGTCTACAAGAGTTTCTACAAATCGCTACGCTTAAATGTATGGATATGATGACATTAAAAGTCGACCTCATTACACTCCAGTCTACGATGGTCCGCGACGGGAATCCGTGCATAAAGAGATACAAATCTTTCTGTAGTCAATCGACTGCAGCTCATATACGGGCTGGCTCGACCGGAGTGGTACCACCCTCACATAAGAACGGCATAAAGTAGCTGATACGTTTCGTACGATGAGTGAGAGAGCTAGATGCCCAACTCCCCCCTCTTCCCCTCTTCGTTCCACACCCCTTCAGGTCGGCAACGTACAAACAATGCTTTTGATATTGCAAGCATTTATACGCTACGGTAACTGCTTAACATGAGGCGGGCCGTAAGCTTGTTTGCCACCTAAGTACCATAAAAAATGCGTGTTTCATCCCAACATGAACCGCAACCCCGCATCACGTTCTCTTGCAGTCTGTGATCCCTACTGCGCGTGGCGGCACAGTCCCGTGTTTATGTTTACCGAATATGGTTTTAGGTTCTGTTCTCGCTATACAACACTCTGCCAGACTTCGTTCCAATCATGATGACTGCGGAGGTGCTCACTGCGTTGGCGGCGATTCTATTCCCGCCGAACTCGACGGATGATATCAATATGCGTAAGTCGAAATTAAATTTTAACGAATATCAATTAAGATGTCTCTCGCGATACAAATCCATATGTGATACTGATATGCTATTGCCAAGAATCAATTAAAAAATAAAGTTCTCGATAGTTGACGCCTTATGGAAAAATCCATAACTTTTTTTGAATATTTTTCATCTTTGAAGCGTATCGTTGAAGTTGTCTAAGATTTTGTTGTATCGTAAAATGTTGTATTAAGCTCATTGAACTACTATGTACTACGTACTAGAGTTAATACCGCACATCACTACGCTGCCCGTTCAATTGCGGCCCTGGGGGCTTACCACCACCTCTTATAGCAGTTTTGTTTTAACGTTTCAGCGGCCATTTGTGCAATGACGTTTCTTATTGTCATGACAATAAGGTACGTCATTGCACAAAAAGACACTGAATGGTTAAAACGTTCCTGTAATTGAATCGCAATAAGAGTTCGTGGTAAGCCCCCTGCACCGCTGAATAAGTAGATTGATTCTCTCCGACCCGCCTGCGCTTTGTCTACCTGCGTGTAACGCATGCCGTTTGTTTGATGAGGCGCCTCTAGTACGTAGTACATATTAATTCAATGGTAGAGTCGTTTCAGTTTAAAAATGCACGCCCCTCCACCAAACGTGATTATTTATGTGTGAAAATAAATATTTATTGAAACGCTTTACTTAAAGAACTGCTAAAGAACCAATGATATTGACGCGGTTGCGTGTAATACGTGCGTGTACTTTGTGTATTTAGAGATAAATACATTGAAGAGGCGTGCATTTTTATACTGAATAACCTCTACAGCGATATGCGAGAGCGGCGAGAGTTCAGGCGCGTCCACGCCGGGCTCGGAGAAGGAGGTGGTGGTGGCGGGCGGCGCCGCGGCGCTGACGCAGCACGCCGCGCGGCAAGGCGTCATGGACTTCCTGCGCGTCATCGTACTCGACTCCTTACCGCTCAACGTTACCGGGAAAACTGCACCGGTACGTTATATTTAATTTAAATTTGCTGTTATAAAGTTTGCATTAACCCCTAAATTTGCATTCCTTTTATTTATCTAAAATCCCACTAATATTATAAATTTGAAAGTTTGGATGGATGTTTGTTATTCTTTCACGCCAGAACGGCTGACCGGATCTGGATGAAATTTGGCACAGATATAGACTATAGTCTGAAATAGCACATAGGCTACTTTTTATCCCGATAGTATGTTCCCGTGGGACAAATGCGCGGACAAAGTCGCGGGTAAAAGCTAATGAAATATAAAACTGTAAATAATATTTTTATAATGAGTTTGATGTTGTCTTGTAACTTATGTTTGGCTTGAGACTTTGTTTGGATTATATTGATTGCATAGATGTATTCTGCGTTGCTGCTGGAATGCAAACGATATTTTTTTGCGTTATTAGATTTTCAGTTCAGATATAAATGTCTAAGGATATTGAATACACGAACCCTAATTTGTAATTACCCTCAATATCTAGCTAACGAGTAATTAATTAACATGATAATAATGGTATACGTAAGAACTAATACACTGACAATCAGCTTGAACATTGGTTCTAGAACGCCGAATGCGCAACTGACTCAGTGCCATCGTCAATGTTTTGTACACCATGTAGCTCCGCTGCGGGGATATCCTTCTTTTATAGTGTAAATATGGGGACCTTTTTATAAAACACTTGACAAATAACGTGTCTAACGCTGTCCTAACGAACACAACGCATAACTTATTTAATTAGACTGATAGCAACTCTAAAGGTGGCAATAGACGGCCGATGGTCTGGTTCAGAAATAACATACATCCATGGTATGATCAGATAAACGGAAGGCACTCGTGTTGTACATTTATTTGAATATGCCATACAGATCCGATGTATGGGCGTGTTTAAAACAGTCGGCCAATAAAACGGTATGTGTATGGAGTGCATCAGATCCGATAGTCTCATCAGTCGGAATAAAAATCGAACCTCTATTGCCATCCGTATACTAAATCTGTACCACGCGCCTTATTCTCACGCTTCTTCGTAATTATATAAAACTAGCACATTGCGTATTATGTAATTGAAATCTCGCTTCGCCGACGCGTGCGATAAATGCATTGATAGCGACACCGAAGCTTATACGTAAAGGAAATCGTGGGACGCTCTCAAATACGTGAGTTCAAATAATATATGTATGTGGTAGTGGATGACCTATTTATTTATTGCATTTGCTTCACGCACATCGAGATACACACACGTAGTGTCGCGCCACCCAATACCAATATCGATATTGTGACTATAGCATTCCTTCCAGGTTATCGATTTGGTATTAGACGCGTCTCCACCGCATTCCACGAGTCAACAACAAATAGAATATCAGACGGAAGTCCTGACGACTCTCATGGAGAATCTGTTGAACACGGAGTTGTTTGGATCCGAATCGAATATTTCGAATGTGTGCTATTTAGCCGCGAGACTGGTGGATAAACTATGGCAAGGACAACTGTCGCGGGATCCTCACGAGGTAAGTAAACCTCTTTGTCACTTACACACGACTTATATCCAATTTATTTTCTCCCAAATAACACTTAACTATTTGTAGTTAATTGATATTTGAACCATTTTTTTTTTCACAGGTATTCGATTTCATAGTGAAACTGATAACGCAAGCTAAGAAAAAATCATCAGTGATATCTCTGGAAGGATTGCATCACTGTTTGAACAGAACCATACTGTTTCTTCTGTCACGTTCTACTGACTCCATCGCTGATCAAATGTCGGTTTTGGAAGCTCTTCATAAACTGACTACCAACAGGTGCGTATTGATTAAGATATCAGGGTAATCATTGGAATACGATGACGTAAAAGTTCTGCAATAGGAGGATTTCTTTACAAGGTACATAGTCTCTGTAGGAGTAGTGGTCTCTATTAAAAGAGAATCGCCTTTAAAGAGGGGTGACAAGGCCTATTTTTCTCGACCTATATACTTATAACATTTTTATTTTTTGGAATCGTAGGTTATTAATATTTGGCGCTGGTAATCACGAGCTTGAATTCATCGGCTGCCTAACCTACTGTCTTTTGCAATTGAGTTCGAACATGAAGATCGCTCTGGATTCACATATGCGAACCACGTGGCACGTCAACCCTAGCGGCGACTTGGAATCAAGGGACGATAAACTAACTACACATCAAGGTAAATTAAGTGACCTAGCCTTCTTTAGGTACTTTAAACCCGGGTTTTAAGTACGAGACCTTATTCTTGATTTGTTTTAGGACGAAACCTAATGGCGGGTGCAGCTCGCCGCGTGTGGGAAGAGTTGTATGTTTGCAAGAAGCCAGCTATAGAGGAGGTGTTCAAGATAACACTAGTGCTGCCCGTCGGGAACGCGCGCGCTCCTGATCTCACGGCCGTGAGGGAGCAACTCAATGAGAGCGCGCACAAACTGTGGATCAATTACATCGACACGGAGCGGAAGGTTAGTCGTTATTACAAGTGGTGATATAAGTCAAAAGTGTGTGACTATTATTATCCGTAAATGTGTCGTAGTTTTTTTGACAACATTATTCGTTGTGCTTATTATTATTTTATAAGAATCACAAAGCAAATATGATTATTATTTTCGTGTTTTTATGGACAAGTTGCGCATTTGAGCATATTTTAACAACTAGTAGCCAGCTAGAAGTATATACCTAAAAACAAAAAAAGAGAAAAAATAGTAGTAAAAAAAAAATGTAGAAGTAAAAATCCTACCAAGTAAAATGTGGTTTCAGAATGATGAATATCAGATTGCTATGAGGCTTTACCCGTATTTTTTTGTTTCAATAGGCTACATATCGTGTGCCTTGGGAGCTGCACAATCAGATCCAGTCGAAGATACAGAAGGTGACTGGCGGCCTGACCCGCCTCGCCTCCCGGACTAAAGTGAAGAAGGACGATTCCGCGAAACAGCGCAGCAGCCCGCCCCGGGACCATGCACTTGCATACATGCAGGACCACGTACAGCTCGTTCGGTGAGGATATTATGTTTCAGAAATATAGATCTTAAACCTATGAATAATGTGGTCGACTTGTTAGAATTTGTCCTATTCTCAATTTCATAATGTGCTGAGGTGAAATTGAGCAAGCCTTTCTATAGCCACATATTAGCACGTTTTAGCCGTTCTTGTTGATAAGTAAATAATTTAGGCACATAGGTTTAAAAATAAAATAAAATTAACGCGACAAACCAGCGTATGAGCCGCCCGATGTTAAGCTTTTACTGTAGTATAGACTGTAGCATTGCTTGCAATACCAAAGGCGATTGGCGTCTGGCGATTTATAAACTAGTGAAGTCGCGGGAAATCGCTGGATGCAAGTGGCACAGGACCGGTCGTTGTGGAAAACCTTGGGGGAGGCCTATGTCCAGTGGACCTCTTTTGGCTGAAATGATGCTGTTGATGATATCCAAATTGGGTGTATTTATTATTTATGAATCCAGCGGTGATTGTTGAATGGTGTTTTGGGTGTTTAATGGTGGTGTCCTCTATCTACCTAGGGTGTGTCTAGGGTGTACGTGTTCCTTGGTATTGTGTACCTATAGTGTAGGGTACACAGATCTCAATAAATACACTTACATAGGTAAATAGATGTTCTATATTTCTGACACACTATTCGTAACAAAAGGTCACATCTTAAACTCCCATAATACACATCATTACAAGTAGGGGTCGCGCGGACGACTGACTACTGTTGGCGTCGCCTCTTTGCGGCCGGTGACGTCACGTTAGTCCATCGTCCCTACAGTGTATAGCTATGTCTTCACCAGTGCGCTTTCATGTTCATCTTGCGTCTTCAACTTTTAATTCATCTCGCGTCAAGCGCGTGCAATATTGATTGCCTTAAGGGGCATGCAGCTTAGTGTCTACACTTGTGCGTCCTGGTCGGTCGTCAAGATGTACAAGTGTAGCTATTTGTGCAGAATAATTAGTATTAACTACAAGGAAAAAAACTTAAGATAAAAGAGTATCTGGATAAACGATGTTTAGAAGACACGAAACAAAAATTACGAAAGAAAACATTCATAATTTCAATGTTTTAACTTTATCTTCCGCCATTTTGTATGTAAAGCGCACGGAATGTTGCACGCGAACCCACCGGTGGCGGATCAGCGTGCGCTACGGGCGTGCGCTGTTTTTGAGCTAGAATAGGGCGTGCGTTATTGCATGCGCTATGGCGCTTCATGCATGCGTCAGACGAAAGCGCAAGATGAACGTGAAAGCGCACTGGTGAAGACATAGCTTATATGTTTTTGTGTGTGTGTGCAGCCAAGCGTGGTGCGGCATGGTGGGCGCGGCGGGCAACACGCGGCTGCACACGCTGCGCTACGTGCAGGCGGAGTGGGCGGGCGCGTGGCGCGAGCTGACGCGCGAGCGCGCGCTGTGGGGCCCGCCGCGCGCCTCGCCGCTCGACAAGTGGGCGCTCGACTGCACCGAGGGGCCCTCGCGCATGCGCAAGATGCTGCGCCGCAACCATCTCTTCTACGTGCACTACCCCTATCGGCCCGACCTCGATGATCCGGACAATGTTAGTATACCATTTCTGTGGCTACCAGCCTATACTGTTATTATTGTCCCCCGCTTTGTTATGGAGGGAAGTGGATAAATCTTCTTCCAACTCCTCCTATCTTTTCTTCTGATTAAATTCGTGCGGGTTCCAAGACAACTTAGCTTTTCCCCGGGACTCGTCGAGGGTCAAACCTTGGCGTCATCGTTGGACACCATTGTCGATCCTGGCTTACAGGAGTAACAGTGGTAGGAATATGTGGCGGGTTTAGTCCCAAAAAAAAAACCATTTGTAACAACGTTTCCGCATTTCGCATGTGTACGGGACCTTAAAAGGTTGGCACCGCGACCGCGTCTGCTCCCCAAGTTGCAGATGTCCTTGGCGATTACCACTTACCATTAGGTGGACCGTCTGTTCGTCTGCCTTCCTAAACTATTAAAAAACCCAAATCCGCAGATCTTATGAAATCACTATTTATCACATAAGTACTACACATTCACTATTTTTTTATTGTTTAACTATTGGCTAGATTTTTGGAACCTGGATAGGTTTATTAGTTAGGCAATCAGAATCTGTTATTATTTTATTTTAGAAACAATTAAAGTACAAAGTAGCGCAAAGCGTGGACAGCAAAGAGTACTACCGGGTGTACCAACAGTGGCGGTCAGCGGGCGCTATCCTAGGCGAGGCCGACGGAGTCGAGACTACTGAACTGCCTCAGGCATCTGAAGAACCGACTACGTAAGATCCCATGCCATCAAATAGTGTTATAATATTATGTGATTCAAATATTTTTTTATAAAAAGCCATCAAAGAACGTACGTTCGAACGTGTGTCACGGACACCAACGCGGGTGTATAAAACAAAAGACGAACTATTGTATTTTTTGAGGACATAGTACGGGTGATGACAAAATAAATGATGTCAGTCAATGATACGAACCAATATGACCATTTTTCAATGAGGCCCTCGGCGTGAGCTACGGCTTCATGTCTAATACCTATTATTATATTACTATTTTAAAAGTCACATTAACAGAGTTAGAATTCAACAGCAATCTTTAAATATCCTTTGTCACAGGAGCAGGGAAACATCCCTCGATGAAGCTAACGGTGAAGGCTCACCGTCGGATCTAGTCAGCAGCGGCGTAGTTAGCCGCGGCTCTAACCAATCTTCTGGCGAAGGTATCCATTTATCAATTTCAATTATACACTTCTAAACCTCTATACGCTTAACCCATCTATCACTAGTAAAAAATAACTTGGGTTCTTTGTAGTATGTGCTCTCCCACGAGCGAGTTTTTAAGTGTATTTTTGCGTATTTTACTTACTTTTTTGTTCATAAAATTGTGAATTTAATTGATATTGTTACATCAGCAAATGAAGACGGCCCCGATAACGAGGATGAAGATGAACAGCCAACAACTCCGCCAGATAATCAAACACTTCTCAGGCTATTAGAACACCATGAAAAGGTATAAACGACCCAACAGTCTATAATACGCATAACCTTCTATTACTGAATATTTTAATTTTATTTCTAGATAACCCACATGTTCCGTTGTGCAAGAATACAAGGTCTGGACACCACAGAAGGCTTGTTATTGTTTGGCCGCGAACATTGTTACGTTATCGATGGTTTTACATTGCTGAAGAACCGAGAGATCCGGGACTTAGACAGCTGTCCCGACGACTATGAGCCTATACTGCCCAGTCAAGGCATTCAGAGGAGTAACCAAAGACAATGCTCAAAGTTCTTGTACGAGGACATTAGGTAATAAGATTCATAAAAGTGACGTTTATTATTCCATGTTATTAGTTTTTTACGTTATGATGTATGATTCGCAGGGAAGTTCACAAGAGACGATATCTATTGCAGCCAATAGCTTTGGAAGTATTTTCCAGCGATGGTAGGAACTACTTGCTCGCTTTCCCCAGAAAAGTTCGGAATAAGGTAACGTAGGGTCAGCGGACACAGACGGAGTGCGCTGGCGAAGCCAGAACTCCATAACAATGGGAATCATTATTAAATCGACAAATCAACTCAAAACCAACACTATAGTTAACACTAAGCTTTCTTATCATTATAATTTTAAAATCATCAAAATCGGTCCATCCGTTGCGATTTTATAACTCATTTTATATAACGTGCGGCCGGCGCATGTGACGTCACATGGCTGATCGGCTTGAAGGCGCGCTGTACCCGCGCTAGCCCGCGCCGCCATTCACTACAAAGCGCGCGTGGCCCAAATGACGTCACAACAACCGTGCGCGAATTTCGCTAGTAATTTAGTCATAACTTCGTAAATTTTCGTCGTAGAACAAATTTTATTGCACTGTATGTTATGGATTTCTTAGCTCTATAAATCTGCATTCTCAACTGAAGTCGTTACGGAAACCCATTGAAAGTCCTTTACACACTATGATTCTCTTGACCGTGCTTTGCGCGGCTCCGAGCCGCGCATTGTAATTTTATTTCCTTATATTAATTATAGCCTATGTCAATGTAAGTAAAGTTCGATTTAAATTGTTACTAAATTAGGCACTTCGTCCGTTTGCACTGACCCGTAGTTTATGTATCAGTAACTACATGAGTGATGTCATTTATTTCAAGTTGCATGTGTGTAAGAGTTGGGTCATTAAATGTGCGTTGTTGGTGCAGGTGTACAGCCGGTTCACGGCGTTGGCGACGGGCATGGCGGACAGCGCGGCGGGCTCGGTGGCGGGGCAGAAGCGCGGCGTTGCCGTGGAGCAGCCCGCCGGCCTGTTGGCCACGCTCATCGGCGACACATCAGTCACGCAGCGCTGGCTGGTACATACTATATAGTAGCGACTGTAGCGATTTTAATTTATTATATAAATAAATTATTAAATCACGTAATTTATCCCAGCATTTAGATAAAATAGCAGCCTTGAGCCAACTTCAAATGTCGTTCCCGCCAGTAATCCCGTCGGCTTGAGGCATACTTTATTTCTTAAGCTGACCCCACATTGGACGTGCGCGTTCCTGCGCGTAAAACGAGCGCTCATGCCACTCTCGCGGCTCGCACGCGGCGTTCGCGTCGTTTACACGCTCGAGGAACGCGCACGCCCAATGTGGGGTCAGCCTTATTAGTCAATACTCTTCGGGCATCACACGCTGTCAATATTTATTGTTTTCAGAGAGGCGAAATATCAAACTTCCAGTATCTAATGCATTTGAACACACTCGCGGGACGGTCGTATAATGACCTGATGCAGTACCCTGTGTTCCCCTGGATCTTAGCTGATTACGACTCGCTGGAGTTGGATCTCAACGACCCGGCCACCTTCCGCGATCTCACTAAACCTATGGGCGCACAGAGCACGAATAGATTAGAGCAATTTAGGAAAAGATATAAGGTATGTCGACGTAGTTTTGAATCTTTGTAAGAATTAAACGTAAACTAACCTTTAGTTATTACAAGTGAATAATGGTCAACATTCTTTATTTATAACTAATTTCAAACATGATTTGTAGCACTGAAACATACAAAATTGAACTTTTTCAGGAATGGGATGATCCTCACGGGGAAACGCCTCCATATCACTACGGCACTCATTACTCGTCCGCAATGATCGTTTGCTCGTATCTAGTCAGGATGGAGCCTTTTACACAACACTTTCTTAAACTTCAAGGAGGTCATTTTGATTTGGCGGATCGGTAAATTTATTTTTCTGATTGTTTATTTGCAAACATTAATGCTGTATATTGAGAATGAGATTGTGAATGTTTGCTGCAGGATGTTCCACTCTGTCAAAGAAGCTTGGAATTCAGCATCACGACATAATATGGCGGACGTGAAAGAATTGATCCCGGAATTCTTCTATTTGCCTGAATTCCTCAACAACTCTAATAATTTTGATTTGGGTAATAACCGATTTTGTTTTTTTAGATTTTAGTAAAATGTTGATGATGTTTCTGTAATGTAAAAAAATTACTTCTGAGATGGTGTGAAAATTTTCTTTTAATACAGTGGAGAAACAATATCTATAGGTAGACCATAACTATTGTGCGAGTAGCCGGCTTTAATCGCAAACGTGATAAAAATTGTAGGTCGGGTCTTTTTGTCGTCTGCAAACGTTGTCGAAAAGTTAGCAATTGAAGTAATATCCCCAAATTTATTGAGAGTCATTATCGATTCACATTGGCAGTAGAGAGCACTTTTGCTCTGCCATTGTGGATGAGTGTAATGTGAGGACCAGGGACTGCTGATCGTACGTGTGTACGTGGGTGACCGGCTTGTGCATGTGCAGGGTGCAAGCAGTCGGGCGTGGCGCTGGGCGACGTGGTGCTGCCGCCGTGGGCGCGCGGGTCGGCGCGCGAGTTCATCCGCGCGCACCGCGCCGCGCTCGAGTCCGACTACGTGTCGCACCGCCTGCACCACTGGATCGACCTCGTCTTCGGCTACAAGCAGCAGGGCCAGCCCGCCGTCGACGCCTGCAACGTCTTCCACCACCTCTTCTACGAGGGGAACGTCGACATATACAAGTGAGCGAAATAACTTATCGACTTCGTAATAGAAAGTAGAAGTTATTGAGATACCACCATACCATGGATGCTTGTGTCTAGCGCGCGGAGACTTACGAATTGGCCTCTTAATGACAGGCGCACACTGAGGACGGCAGGGGAGGGCATTTTAATTTTTATCAATCGAATTTAAGACTTATCCAATCGAAATACGGTATATATATCAACGCTCGGTGATCGACCCTGGAGCATCTCGGGGCAGTTTTCTCGGTGCACCGAAGAGCTGCTGGAGCACCTTATTTCGATTGGATAAGTCTTAAATACGATTGATTAAAATTAAAATGCCCTCCCCTGCCGTCCTCAGTGTGCGCCGACCATAACATTATAAGATTTAAGCCATAAGATTATAAGATTTTAAAATAAGAACAATTTAATCTTAGTCTTTTTTTGTTCCAGTATTGACGACCCGCTCAAAAAGAACGCGACTATCGGTTTTATAAACAACTTCGGACAGATACCGAAGCAGCTGTTCAAAAAAGCTCATCCTAGCAAAAAGATGTCGCAGCGGAGTTCCACTATACTGGACCCTAATAACATAATACCTTCCCAAGGTATAACGCCGCCCGAGAAATTGTTCTTCCACAATTTGGAGAACTTGAGGCCTTCCTTGCAGCCTGTCAAAGGTACGTTTTTTATTTCTGATAAATATGTATGGTGTATAGCGAACAGTGTCAATATCATTAATTCTTTTGCAGAAGTAAAAGGCCCAGTTGGTCAAATCCTCTATACGGATAAAGCGATACTGGCAGTCGAACAGAACAAGGTGTTAATGCCGCCTTCGTACAATAAGTACGTGGCGTGGGGCTTCGCGGACCACTCGCTGCGGATCGGGAACTACGACAACGACAAGGCGGTGTTCGTGTGTGAAACAGTCGCGCAGGCGTGTGGCGAGATCGTGACGTGCGTTTGCCCATCGGATAAGACTATTGTTACCGCTGGCACAAGCACGGTAAGATTGCGTGTTACGAAGTAATTTTTAAGATTACATTTACATTTTACCTGTTTAAAAAATTGCTGGTATTTGAACAAATTTGCTGTAGAGTTTTCAATATTATTAGTTTTATTGCAACCCTTCCTGAATTTGTTCATGCGTTGGTATGAGTTAGTAGCAATTTATGGCTGTCTGAATGCATAACTTAAAAATTGTATTCGTGAATTTATTTCTGACTTATACTTTTCATGAAATTCTAAATTAGTGGGGCACAACCGCCAAGACAAGACTTATGTCGCACCGAATTGCTCTCTCTCTCTACCTTAATGCATAGGAGAGAATGAGATGGAATCGCGTTTTGTCACGTCGCGATTCGGCTGTGTTACTAGTGGTGGGGCCCCACCACCACCTCTTATAGCAGTATTGTTTTGGAGTTTCAGCGACTTCTTGTACAATGACGTTTCTTATTGTCATGACAATAAGGTACGTCATTGCACAAAAAGTCGCTGAAACGTTAAAACGTAAGCCCCCAGGTATTGCTTTTAACTCGCTATTTAATGTTATAGTGGAACGGGCCTTCCACTCACAACGTCCAGAATACTGCACAGGAAGTGGTATATGAGAATGATTTCGCATGCAGGTGGTGACGGTGTGGCAGTACTGGGCGCGGCGGCGGCGGCTCGCGGTGAAGGTGTGCCTGTACGGGCACGAGGAGGCGGTGACGTGCCTGGCGGCCAGCGCCGCGTACAACCTGGTGGTGAGCGGCAGCCGCGACGGGCAGGCCATCGTGTGGGACGTGGAGCGCGGCGCCTTCGTGCGCCAGCTGCTGCCGCCGCACCGCCACGCGCCGCGCCCGCCGCCGCCCGTCTCCGCGCTCGCTATCGATGACCTCACCGTGAGTGCCTTTATTTTACTTACTTATAAATTCAGTTTGAGCAGAAACTGAGCTTAACTAAACTCGTTGTATTGCCATTGTCAACTTTCTCATGGTTTTAAAGTGTGAACAAGTGAGCTATATGTTATGTTTTATTTAATATTTTTAGCCCCATATACTCGGACATTATTTTTGTGGTCTAGCTGTGCGAACGAATGCACCGACGCATTGAGAAATGAATATCAACCAATATTTATTTATGAAACACGTTTTAAATTATTATTAGCAGTACAGATTTCTAATAGCGTTGGTCCTTCACTCAGACAATCATTGTTTGTGAATACGGCAGTCAGTTTGTAGGCAACAGAATTATATACAAATCCTAATTACTCTTGTGAAATGTTGTTGGTAGACAAAACGGTGTTTTACTGGAGACTAGTGAAGATATTTTGGTGTGTAAGGCGAAAATCTTAACGAACTGTTTAAAATGATTGAACATTTCATGGAGTCCGAACTACTTTAAATGATTGAACTTTTTATTAAGTGTTAATACTTTGTTCGTGTGAAAAGGGGTGATTCGCATTGAAACGTCGTCGTGTTGTGTTAGGGCGACATAGCGACGTGCAGCGGCAGCTGGCTGTACGCGTGGTCGGTGAACGGCGAGCTGCTGGGCGCGGTGGACACGGTGGGCGGCCGCGAGCGCTCGCAGCAGGTGCTGTGCGTCGCCTTCAGCCAGACGCGCGAGTGGGACCCGCTCAACGTCATCATCACCGGCTCCACCGACGGCGTCGTCAGGGTACGTAACCCTCACATAATATACAACCACAGCCAACGAGAAGGATATGAAAATTAATATATTATTTTCATGTGTTTCGCTTTCCGACACAGAATAAACCACAAATTTATAATGGCTGCCCGAATGTTGGCGAACCCAGCGGTGATCGACTTGAACTCTTCTTACATTATTACCATTTCGTATCGCTTGCGTTGAGTCGTCGCAACGGATCAACGCATTGTATCACTAACGCATCACCCTCCCCCGCTTCGTCTCTCGCCCGTCGATCCGTTGATCTGTTGCGACGACGTAACGCAACGCACTAGTTAGTGAGGCCTCATCCTTACACTTGCAGCTTGTGTGCAGCTTGCAATAATTACAATAGGTATAGGCAAAAACAATGAAACGTGTTCAAAATCCAGTCCTCGCCATTTCTTTGCTATAAAGTAGGCAGACTATTACTCTCTTTACATCTTGACCTTGTAAAATTGTGAACCCAATATCGTATGAAATCTTCCATTCGGACGAATCTATTCTTTAATACTTATTTCCTTTCCCCTAGATGTGGTCAATAGACTACGTAGCAGAAACAGCCGATGAACAAAGCGAAAGCATAGAAGGCGGAAGCGTAGACCCCGCCTCAGGGTCCGTGGACATAGAGAAAGAGCAAGAAGATCACAAACTGTCCGTGCAAGAGAGCGAGGACACTAAATCCGAAGTCGATGTGAAGGTGGAGAACGAAGTAAAGACTGAAGATGTGGAATCTGAGAATAGGGAAGCTGCTATCAAAAGGGTCGAGGAGCTAGTCAAACAGATGAGTCTGTCACAGGACAATGATGGTTAGTTACAGAGAAAATTACGTAATATTTCGTTTAAAAAAATCTTAAGTATTAGGATTAATTGCGCGCCTTGTGTGTCTTTCGCTTTCTCACAGAATATTTTATTGTATTTCCAGGTAACCTACAAAAATCAGCATCAGAAAGTTCACTGTCAGACGCGTGCGAAACGACCAGCGCTAAGGAATCGGCGCGGAGACATGACGAGAAAGACACGTGCAGTGACAATGAAGAAACACAGTACCCAGAAAACAAGGAAGAAGCTATCGACTCTTGCGACGAAGCCAAACAGGAGTACGACAACGAGAAGGACTTGGAGATGGAGAAAGAGAGCGCCCATAGGAGCAAGCTCCAGAAACAAGGGAATGTTGTGCTGAGGAGAAAGTCTAAGGGGAATCCATTGTACCGCAAAAGTGAGCAAATATTGTATTATGTCTATTATATGTTGATCTATAGTATTTTTACGGTGAGGATATTTCTCTCAGATATACTGGCTGAATTTTTCAAGAGGGCGTGCATAGCCAAATCCGAAACTATAGGTCATCGCGAAAATTATTCAAAGGGCCCTCGGGGCATATGTTAATAAAAACTGAAAGGAAAAATCTAATGATGCAGAAAAATGAAGTTCTCTGGCCTGGAATCATCTAAGTAAAATACGCATACGCGCGTACTCATGTAAAACGTACGTTTGGTTAGAGCAACTTTAACGCAGATTTGAGAATGGAGAATATACTCTTCGAAATTCTAAGGCTAATTACACACTATAGGTGGCGGCAGCATAGGCGACTCAAGCGAGTCCTGTTCCATGGAGACGTCCTCGGGTGTCTCCGTGGAGGCCAGCCAGGAGGGCGGCGGCGGCGGCGGGCTGCGCACCAGCAAGTCCGACACGAGCCTCACGGACTCGTTCGTGGTGGTATCCGCGCCCGCCTCGCCCGCGCCCACTCACAAACCACTGAGCAAAGGCATTCATCAAACTACACTTGATACTGGTTCGTGTGACTCAAATCTATTTACTGGATATTTGTTATCGTCTTTCAGAATTGAATTTACCAGAGATTTCAGAATATTTGTGATATTTCCTGTTTTTATTGATAATTTTAATGCATACTTTATTACTTGGGAAGAGGAGATCGGCGTTACGTTGTCTAAGGAAGTGAACGCTCAATCAGCTGCGTTTCCCCAGCTATTAGGGTGCGTTTCCACTGACGTGGAGCTGGGCGGAGTGGAGCGGAGCGGCGGACTGTGATTGGCCAATTGTGAACGGTGCGTTTCCACTGACGCGGAGCTAGGCGGAGCGGACCGTGAATTGGCCAATCGCAGTGCTCGCAATCTCCACTCCGCTCTTGGCCCATCACAATTGGCCAATCACAGTCCGCCGCTCAGCTCCACTCCGCCCAGCTCCGCGTCAGTGGAAACGCACCCTTACGTGCTCGACGAGCAATTTAGACTCAATGTTGCACTCCGTTGAGTCCAGTGAAGACTGATCGAGCTAGGTCTAAGCGGCGGCGTTGTTACAGAGTGCGCGGTGAAGTGGACGCGGCGGCTGGTGGTGCGCGGCAAGCTGACGATGCACACTGCCTACGAGCGGCGCGACAACGCCTGCCCCGCCTCCGTCACGGCCGTGGCCGCCGCGCGCAGCGGCCGCGGCCTGGCCGTCGGCGACGCGCGCGGGCGGGTGCGTACACACACCCGACACACACACATAAAAACACATACACACACACACCTACATACACACATGTAATTGTATTCACTTTTTAGAAACAGCTCGTCCCTTATTTTACCCTCGACATATTTGCGCGAGTGTTACAACTTTGATACTCCTTCCTGTCTTAAATCAAATGCACCTATTTCGACGCGGTTTCGTTTTGTGTTAGCTATTATTGGCATAGCTGGATGATAATGTAGTGTTTGCTGTTTTCGACATGATAATGGAGTTTTTATTTTTCACTTAGAATTAATTATTGCAATTTATTTTTTATTTATGTATAAAAATTTAGATCTTCCGCTGGTCGGCACCGGACATGTCGAGCGCATCGGGCGCCAAAGGCGGACCGGCCGACCACTGGATTCGAGACGACACCGCGCCCTACTGTACTCAGTGTCAGGTAAGTAACAATACTCAAAATCATATTACATATTTAACTGTGTTTCAGAGAGACGCTTGCGTATGGTTATTTAAAAATAAAGAAAAAAAAACTCGCGGTATTTTTTTTAAGAACGTTAATATCAATATTTGTAAATAATTGAATCTTAAAAAAACATAGCTAGCTGCATTTATTTTCCCAAAAACTGTGTGGTAATTACACGTTGGTAACTGGCAAGTTGTGCGCAGGTGCGTTTCACGGCGCTGGAGCGGCGGCACCACTGCCGCGAGTGCGGCGCCGTGTTCTGCGGGCGCTGCTCGCGCTACGAGGCGCCCGTGCGCCGCCTGC
This sequence comes from Drymonia ruficornis, assembly GCA_947859195.1. NCBI lineage: Eukaryota > Metazoa > Arthropoda > Insecta > Lepidoptera > Notodontidae > Drymonia > Drymonia ruficornis. The sequence continues at coordinate 7,303,250 of OX401911.1, read as the reverse complement.
GCGCGCTGCGCCCCGTGCGCGTGTGCCAGCGCTGCCACGACCACATCACGCGACGAGACTAATCGCCGCCCACCCAGAATACCGTTCCTTCAGGATTAGTTCGTAACCGAAATCGTTAGCATGTTGCTGTGACGACGACGACACCACATAGTGGCGTTACATCCCTACTACATAGAGTCCGACCGAGATACCGGTCTAGGTCTCGGCCATTCATTGATAAAATTGACGTCTTAGTCTCGGCTTAAACTTTGGAAATAAAACTCGGCCGTAGGGACTGCGTATGATTGGGAAATTAGTGTATTTTAAAGGTGGTTCGGTCGGCACATAGTATATTCTCGATTGCTCTACTGGGTGAAATCAAAATCGTCGGCAATGTTTTAACCAATGATTCTACACATGATTCCAATTTTTTTAGGAAAACAAATAAAAAAAACTATTGATAAAAATATATTGATCGGGTAAGCAAATAAGCAAACCATTTAACTGTTATACCTTACCTGGGTAATAAATTTTTATCAATTGATTTGTTGATTAATATTCCCTAAATATTCTGAATCATGTGGAGAATCACTGGTTAAAATATTGCCGACGATTTCGATTTCACCCAGTATATTAAGCCATTTCTCGGTCTCGACTGAGACTTCATTTTATTTTATTATAGGTTTCGGTCTCCGTATTGGCAGAGATATAAAAACTCGTCTCGGTCGGACCTAATACTACAAGAACCCGCGCCTTTTCCGTCGTTACCTTGTGCATTTAATAACACCGATGATATTACCTGACGGTGCGGGTCATGGCCCGTCATGACGTCAGAATTGAAAGACATTCGCCATTTATACCAGGTACTTAAATTTTTCTGTCCATCTGCGGTAATATGTATGCGTTTGATAAATGTGCTATTCGTCGTCGAAATATAAGGTTTTGTATCCTAAATGGAAAATGCATAAACACCAAAGCGAATATTTTGTAACGTTATTGATTCTTAGCCACAAAGTGTAGGGCTTGTATAAATTTATAACATAATCGTAAAAAAAATAATTGTAATACGTTTTGCTAATACTAAGAAATCGTAGAATATAGTAGTGGGGAAGGCTTTGAAAGTGCAGGCATCGGCTGGACACACTTGCCTCAAGACGAAATGCTACAATGCAGTGTTGACAACATTTATCTAACTGCATTCATAATCAATCAATAAAAAGTAGCCAAAGTAGTTTTTTTCGGTTTTATCCCGTGTAAGAAAATACATGTTTGTGGCCCTATTATGATTAACTAACCAAAGTGTTTATACTATATTTTTGTGTTTATTTTATATGCTATAATTTATTTAGTTTTCTGAAATTATTATATTTTTTTTATATTTGCGGTGCTGTTTTTTATATTTTATTAGAAATCAGTATTAATATGATAAGGGAAATTAAGAATTATTATTGTTTCGAATGTTATTTATGTTATAGATCTCGTAATCTCATTATTTTTATTAAGTAAATGAAATTAATCACGCCTGAATATAATTAATGTTTGTAATGTATTTTAATCGAATCATTTTAAACACGTTAGGAAGCTTTTTCTTTGAATTGTGATATATTATTTAGTTTGAAATCTAGGTACAATTAATGTATAAAATTCATTCCAGTATTACGGTGGAATTATATGTGAATATAAATTAGTACTAGTCATATTTTTGTATCTTTGTTTTGTTTATGCATGTTTTGCTCTTTATCGCAAGTGTTGAGTGTGGGTGTTATAATGCATTATGTCTATTATGTAATTACAATTGAGTTTAAAAGTTACGATAAAATCAGGTTAATGTATAGTCATGGATATTTAAATTGTTTACGTCGGTAGCTATAGATCACAGCTTACGCATTTATAGACAACATTCCTAGTCGCATGCGTACAAGTTTACGAAAGTATTGCAGTTTTTATTAAATCTTTACAGAAAAAAGCTTATTTACCGTATTATGTAACCGTGATTGTCTATTAATAAATACTGCTTACTAAAGCTTTTTGTGATTTCACTTGGGAATCTTGAATATCTATTACCTACATAAAAATAAAGAAAGGTAACTATTCGTCAACTTAATTTAATGCAATCTCACCCTATCGTTTGCGCAATACAGGGTACATTCTGTCTTGTTAATCTATCCTCCAAACATAAACTCACTATTGAGATTTCAAAGATCAAAGTTATGGAAAGTAATATCGCGTCTTGCCGAAGTAAATCCAAATATACTTTACTCGCATTCGTAGTTTTCTATATTTATAAATAAAAAATGTAGCAAATTAACTAAAATAAATAATGAAGTTAGTATAAAAAATTACCTATATTCTTGCTTCGTAATTTATTGGATGGTAGCGAAATTAATTATACTTATTATTAGTAATAAATAAGTGGATGTTTCTTAGTCACCCGACCTGAAATGTATAGAAGAATAATTTACAGACAATATTAATACGTTGTTTAGGTAGTACGTAGGCACTGAAGTTTATGCCGTTGACTAATGTATTTGTGTACCTATAATTGAATAAAGTGGTGCATCAAATCAATTGCTTGTTTTATTTCACCTCTAGAAAATTAATGAATGTTCCTAACCTTTTTTTAGTTAATAAAATTGGCGAAGAAGTTGCAGATAGAGCACATATTAATTAATCTCCGAGATCGAGGTTTACGTTTCATGTCCACACCAAAAATAATAAACATTATATCAACTAAACATAATTTATTATTCTTTATAATATTTGAACTCTCATTATCTAAAATATCTACATATATACGCCAATATTTACATGCTTTAGACAAAGATCAATCGCTGTATTTATACAAATAACACCCAACAAATAAGAATTCGAAACATGTTTAATATTTAAGTACAACTTGTCCAATAGTATATTCCAATAAGCACATGAAAATATATTGAGGAATGACCATCATACCCATCCAAAATAGCCTATGACTCTAATGTACTACTTTGTATAATATTATAACAGATATTACTAATTTCACAAGTTCGCTTGGTGCTGGTTGAAGTTGTAATGTGCTTCATTGATGTCCCAATCAATATACCGTATCACATATTACAATAACTTTTATCTACTTATTATGTCAACCATGAAAATAATTTTAGTTTACGATATTGACCTCTACATTTTAAAAATATAGCAATTTGCGTGTTTTCGTGTTCGACAGCGTTATTTATTAGTATATTACATTTTTAAATCGATAGTGACATTGGTCTTGACCACAAGATAGTAGTAAAAGCATTGATTCAATGAGTAACGGGCATATTATTTTGATTAGCTCCATAACAGCATTGATCATATACTATCCTCTGACCAACACCACAGTATCGTATATTACCTACATAACTGCCATTAAAGCTGCATAGCATTATACTTTGGATATTATGTATTTTATAATAACGACAACTTTTTTACTTAACAAATATTTTTTAAATTTTAAGTACTATTTTATAAAAAAATTACAATTCGTAAGTACATAAGTGCGAATTTATGCAAGGCTAGCCAGTGATATGCATTTAATATTTTAAAACTATCAGTTTAATTTGTGTTATTAGAAAAAAAATACTGGAATGTGGAGATGCAAATTTTATTGCTGTTGTTATGTGTTTAAAACATTTTAGGTATAATAATTAAGAAAAGACCAATGTTTGAATATGAAAGCTCAGGAACAATCAAAATAATATAATTTTATGAAAAACGCTCCTATTGTGGGGCTCGTCATAACAAAAAAAATAACAATATAAAACAATTACCTAATGTCACTAAATTATTATTTAAAATAGTTAAAGTACCTGAAATTTAAAATGACTACTAATGACATGATATTGTATCATTTGTTTGAACCAAACACCTATATTATAAAACGTATTAGTAAAAAAGTACAGGTAAGAAACAAAACCATTAATGATAAGACATAAATATCCTATAATTTTACAAGTATATACAAAAGGCAAAATATATCCAAAATCCTATAATACATACACTGTTTTAATATTAAAATACTTGTTCGTTTATTTTGTTGTACACTGTTCGGCAACAATGCGTTCGGCCCTACTAATACTGCATGGACGAATATCATGGAATTAACTTACGTATTATACACGAACACTATTATACAGTGGTTGTGCAGCGCAGAAGCACGGTGCGGGTATACTATCGAGTTAAGTACAACATTCATTACCTTAGCTAACTGTGATAACACAAACATAGCCCAGTGATTTGGTAACTAGCTACATGTGAACAAGCAACAAGCAATTGCTGTTCAGCAAGCAACTGGCGTCAGCCTAACATCATACCTAGTTACCTAATCATTATACCTATAGTTTATATCAAATAAAAAACCCCGTCGATCGGGCACCGGGTTTGTTTTCATTCAAAAAGTAACTGTGTAGTCACCTGCTAATATTGTTTTTTATGATATCATTTCACTCTCCAAAAACGTTTCACATACAAACATCCATAACAAAGCTCATCACATGTTTACGTTCACTTTTACGTAGGAATAAAAATTGAGTACAGTTTTTATAATGATTTTAATCAATTGGCATAATAATTATAGTAAGTACTAGTATATCATAAATGATTATAGGAATTTTATAAGAACCTTTTCCCAAAACCATCTCCATATTCAAGCATTTGCTATCGTACAAATACTGCTATTAGTGTTTCTTATCACATCGTTACTTCTTCACAAAAAATCCTCAAGGTCAATTATATTGCAGTCATAGTGAATGGTCCGTTGCAACAAGTTGAGCACGTTGTAGTCATCTCACTCTTATATGCTCGATTTATAATTATATAATCTATAACAACAACCGTTATTATGTATTAAGTGGCACTAATCGATACATTAAATGTTGAAACAGAGAATCCTTCGTCGAGCTGAGCTTGTGCTCGCAAGCCTCGTTTCCATTGGACGCTAATCGTCTTTTTGGTGTTACTCCTTTTTTAGTAGATTTTCTCGATTTTACTTTATTCGAAGCGATTTCTTTAAAATTATATTCTACCTTTATTCCCTAATAGTAAGTAACGCTTGTAAGTACATCAGTGTGTCGTAGTTTTAATATTCCTGACATTTAGTACACTTGAGTATCATATTGCAGCGCGACATAAAGCCACAAGCTTCGCAGCATTAAGCGAGAAGCGGCGTCGGGTCAGAACCGAGTGGAAAGTATGTCGTCGTCGAATCGCGAGGGTTGTACTCGTTCCTCCGGCTCGGGTAGGTCGGCGGAGGCGGGCTACTCGTCGCGGGTCTCCCAATCGATCGGAGTCTCGAGAGTCATGAGATCGTCGCACAGCTCGTAGACGGGAGCGGCGGCGGACGGGCTCGGCTACATGGCGGGCGCGGCGCCGGGCGGGGGCGGGGGCGGGGAGAGGAAGGGGTTGGTGCCGGGGTTGGGCCCCGCGTACGAGGCCGCGCGGCCCGCCAGCGCCAGCGCCGGCGCGCGCGCCACGCGGCCCAGCCACGCGTCGGGGTGCGGCAGGCAGCCGCCCGCCACCACCGCCACCGGCGCCGCCCCCGCCCCCGCCCCCGCGCCCACCGGCTCCTCCGCCAGCGCGCGCAGCCCCGCCGACAGCTGCTGGCACATCGCCGCCACCGGGTCCGCCGGCTCCTGCAAACAACACACAAACAATAAATACCGAATCACGAGCGTGTCATATAGCACCTCCACACGGTACAAACATAAGAAGGTGGGCAGTCTCGTTCTCACACGCAACACGTTAGTTTGTCACGCAAATTGGATATAATATGTCTAATACTAATATTCACCTGTTGCGCGGGCACTTCGGGCTTGTTCTCGGGCGGCGACGAGCCGAGACCGGCGCGTTGCCGCTCCAAGTTGGAGGGCAACTCGCTTATACGCAGCGACATCTGCCGTTTGAACGGGGAACTGGAACACAAAGAAAAGTTTTTTTTTTATTATTATCATCTAGGGGCTACTTCGAACGTTTGGTGACTACCTCGCTACTCGTGCGGTACAACACTTCCAAAATGTTAATAATAATAATATCCTGGGACATTCTTTTTACACACGGCTACCTGATCCCAAACTAAGCAGAGCTTGTACTATGGAAACCAGATACCTGTTATTACTACATACATATACTACTTTTTGTTTGTAAATACATACTTAATATACATAATTACACCCAGACTCGGGACATACAGACATGTTCATGCACACAAATGCATGTCCCGGGTAGGAATCGAACCTACGACCTGCAGCGTGATAGGCGGAATCTTACCAACCACGCCAACGGGCCCGTCAAAATTAAAGTAACCACGACCAATATTGTTCCACAATCGGACGGTATGTGTGGTACGTGCCATAGACGAACCATATAAAGGACTGGGTCTAAGCTACCAGGCCGCGTTGCTATTACATCGCACAGCTCGGCCGGTGACGTCATCACAGTAGGCGTGGCTTAAGTCAGTGTGCTGTTGGCATTCGTCCTGTGCAGACGTCTTGCCAACGTTCGCATCCCAAATATAATTCTATTCGACACTAGATGGTATCCCTCGGTACGTTTTTTATATGAACCTACACTTAGTGACATCTAGTGTGAAAAAGTTAAACTACGTACTAACATCGAAATAAAACGAACCCAGTAGTTATGCTATTTACCGGTAGATCGGGGAGGCGGAGCTTGTAAATTGCCCTCCCAGTTTTTAACCCCCACCACCCGCGCCACCCCGCGCAAGATTTCCACGCGTTGTTTCATAGGGACATCTAATAAGGGCACCTCTATCTTTAGTCTTTACTCTATGTGTACATACCTATTATTGAGATGTGCGAATCCCCTGAAGGAGCCCTGCCGCTCGAGCAGGTGCGGCGCGGCGTGCGGCCGCTCCACCGCGAACGGGTTGAGCGGCGAGGCGCGCGGCGGCGCGGCGGGCGGCGTGCTCAGCGCCACCACGCCGCTGTTCACTACGCCGCCGCCGACCGGCCCTCCAACACTGATGGTGCCGCCACCACCCACTGTGCCGCCACCGACGACAGCTGTACCGCCCCCGCCGCCATTGATGCCACCGTTACCCGCGTCCACTTCAGACGCGCGACGGGCCGTTATACCTGCAATATGATTAGCGATCATGCTTATGAACGTGGTAAGATGAGTATGATGCGGATGACCTTCCTTTTCTTTCCCCCACCGAAGCGATAACGATGTGTAGGTTATTAATATAATAATTGAATCACATGAAAAATATCAGATATTTTTCTTAAAACTGTATTTTACGTAAAATCATATTCTATCACTAAGTGGCAAGTATTATTATTGCTTATAAAAATTACTGACGACAAACATTGAGAGCATTAGGCGTAGCTCAAAATTTATGAATATGTGTTATAACAGGCCGCATCTGACACGACTTCCTACTCTAAAACTACTCTACTCTGGGTTTCCCAGGAAAGCGGTACCGTCATATAGCGGCCGTAATATAGCGGTGAATGACGTCACTAGAACGTTGTCTATGTAAACAAAATGGCGCGGTTTCCTAGAGAGCGGTATAATTATTATTATTATTATTTTGGCGTCCGTAATATTGCGTTCGTTATGTGACGGCAACGCTATCCTAGGAAACCAGAGCTTAAGCTGTGTAACCGTTGCGGTTACTGAAAACTTCTATTGCCTCTGCCCCACCTGACTTGCGGAAGGAGCCCTGCCTGGTGAAGGCGTGGCTGGCGGCGTCGATGCTCATGGAGACGGCGCACTCCTTGTCGCGGCGCTGCTTGCGCTCGAGGCAGGCGGCGAAGGCGCAGCCCACCGCGTGCGACAGCCGCTCGCCGCTGTCGCGCGACGCCAGGAACCCGTGGCACATCCAGCGGCGCGTCGTGCCGTCGCGGCAGATGTAGCTGCCACCACAACATACACCTTTACAACCTATAGACCTATAGATGCTTGCAATGCAAAAGGCATCGCTCGCACGGTGTCGACCTGCCCCTCTAGATAAGTGGCTTCATCTACAAGCGTTTCTACAAATCGCTACGCTTAATGTATAGAAATTACATTACAAGTCGATAAGTAGATCACGTGACTTATGTCATTTCGATACATGAAGCGTAGCGATATGTAGAAACGCTGGTAGACGACAGCCACTTGTCTAAAGGGGCTGAAGGGGAGTGGGACAGAGGGAGGGGAAGGTGGTGGGGGGGTTGGGCTCATCATAGGAAACTCAGCTGTAATAGCTAATTAGCTGATCTTTTGTGAGAGGGTGGTACTGCCCCGGTCATGCCAGCCCATATATGAGCTTCAGTCAATTGACTACAGCTTGCCTCTACCACCAATAGAACAACAACCCGATATAGTTCACACGCATAGGGACACTGAAGGTAATAAATGCCTATATTGCCCAATGTAAATGGGACAAGCCTGCTGACGGCACCCACGCCCCCTAGGTGCTTCTCCACATGTTCACGTACGTATTCATTCCAATTTGCATTATCGGGCACATTTTTAAATGCGAGGGGGATTAGGGTCATAGTCCACTCTGCTGGCATTAAGTGTGTAGCTAGCACAACTCACCTAAATCCCCTTTCGTGGTTTCTATCTGGCGCGCAGAAGGAGACCTTCTCGATAGTCTGGTCCACTATGAGCCCCTTGGTCTCCTCCTCGACCACGCGCAGCCCGTCGCCGCTCACGTGCAGCACGGCGCGGACCGGCCGCCGGCGGGAACTCTACAGACATACACATACATTATTCAATATTATTGGCTATATTAAAATAGCGGCATTACGCAACAATCGATCGCTCTCAAACTCCAAATAGTGCCCCATATCCGAGTATTTTCGTAATCTAAACGTGTATTTACTTTAAGCCGGTTTTCCACCGCGACGCACAGAGGGTCTACGCACGTGCGTCAAGCTTCGCTTTGACAGAAAATGTATGTAATTGTGTCCACTGCATCGCACGGACACGCTACGCACGAATTGACGTCGTTTGCACACGCGTGGCTTGCTCGAATATGGCGCCCACGTAGCTCAACGCAGTCAACGACATGCATGCTATGCACGCGGTACACGGAAGCGTACAGTTATACGTAGCCGTGTGTTAATATTCGTGTATAGCGTGGGCTGCAGTGGAATCGTAGACCCACGTTGTCGAACAAATGAACACACGCAGCTTAAATGCGCCGCGTGTCCGTGCACAGCATGCGCAGCGGTGGAAAACCGGCTTAAGTGTAGGTAGTTCACGTTTCCTCCGCTTTATTGTGAATTAGAAGTATCGAATACCGTCCACGGAGGGTTTTTGCCATAGAACATGACAAATGCGCAGACAATGAAGATGATGATGACAAATATGAAGTACTCGTTTCGCTAACGAAGAATTTCGCAAGAATTAGAAGATCTCGCTAACTACCAAGTAGGTAACTTCTATAAGAATTCTTAGCAAGACAAGAATTTCGAGAACGCTCTCTCATTCAGTCTGTGTACCGCGCAATAACGTTAGCCATGCAATGCATATACCTACCTACATCTGTGTAAAATATTCGACCAATTAATCATAAACGGTCAATTTATATCAATCACTGTATTCAGATCCTCCTTCGTTTACATTGAGTTTAATTAAAATCATGTGATGTTCTGAATTTTTGGCGTCAATTCGATTGATTGGAACTGGAAGGTCTCTTTGCGATAGCATGGAAATTATGGTGATATTAACAACGGCCGGTTGTCATTGTGTTTTTTTATTTAGTAACTTTTTGTTGATGGAACGGTTAAGAATGGTAAAACACATTGTAAAGCAGGTAAGTATCTATAGGCAGACTACAATGACTGCCCAGTAAACTGAAACACTTGTAGGTACATCGATTCGTTCCGATGGTGTGAGTGTGCGGCATCACAGTGGGCTGACCAAGGTCGACTGACTATCTATCGCTTTAACAACATTGCGAAAGTCTTGGCACATCTATGACATCGGGCTCATAACGGTAATACAGGTGTTAATAATTTGCATACAACGCGTATATGAAAATGCAACTGACATGTAGGTAGTAGCTATGACACGGTAGGTGGAGACTAGCAATATAATATTGTGTTACAGTCAAAGCAAATGATCTCACACTGTGTTTTATTGGGAGAGTTTAATAAAAACAACGTGTGAGATGTAGGTACCTAAGTATCTCAATACGTCTATCATTTTATCCCTAAACAATCTAAGGTAACAGTATCTGATACTACTTTATAATAGAACTACAATAACTAGTAGGTATTTTAATCATATAAACTAAACGTGCTTTCAACAAGTTTAGCCGCAGTTTGTTTATCAATATCTGCTTGCACTCTGACTCAGAAGAGTAACTTCCTAACGATTAGGCGGGCATAACATTAATTAATTTCTCAATAAAAACGCACTAAGGAAATAACATTTCATTTAACATAGTGCCGACATATTGACGACCGCTTGGCGCAGTGGTTCGAGCGTAGGCCGCTCGGCTCACTACATCGGGTGGTTGCGGATTCGATTCAGTCTTTTCGTAATTTGCCCTGGTCTGGGTGTTACTATGTATTGTATGGTAGCCATAGTGTACAAGCTTTCTTCAGTATGGGACCATACAGTTGGCGTGCTGGTCTGGTGATATTTAAAGTCATAAGCCTCGTGAACTCACCCTGAGAAGCTTGAGCGCCTCCTCGCAGACCTGCATGCCCCTAGACTCGAACACCTCGACGCAGCCGAGGTACTTGACGGGGAAGGTGCAGGTGCCGGCCCGCACCGCGGCCTCGTCGGCGTGCCACTGGTGCGGGCGCGCGGACTCGGGCGGCGAGCCCTTCCGCCGGCGGAACGACTCGCGGAACGAGCGCCGCAGCCGCTCCATGCCGGCGCGCGGCGGCGACAGCGCACCGCCCGCACCGCCCGCGCGCGCGCGCCGCAGCGACGAACGGACAGACGACTTCTGGAACACGACCACATTTATGTTAATACTACTAGTGGTACTTCGTTTATGCCATTCAGGGATATTGAAGCTTTCTAACAGTGAAACAATTTTCAAATTCGGATCTATAGTTCCAGAGATTCTCTTTATAATAATACACTGAGAAAAAAAACTACGACAACAAAACGAATGCGAGTCATTACATAAAACATTTGCTGTAAATATAAAAACAAAACGTTTCGTAAAAAATATTAAATGCACTACTAGGAACAACACAAAACTAAAACCCGACTACTAAAAAATCGCGCTCTAAAAAGTATGAAACAAGAAAATATTCTCATCTAGAGGATAGCCGTGGTCCGTGTAGGTCCTTTAGGGCCAAATGGCATATGAACACGGACCACGGCTATCCTCTAGATGAGAATATTTTCTTGTTTCATACTTTTTAGAGCGCGATTTATTAGTAGTCGGGTTTTAGTTTTTAAACTTACTTTTTATTTAATTATTTTGGAGTTATAGGTAACAATATATATATTTTTGAAATGTGCTCATCAAGCTCTTTCATTTGATACCCCACACGGTTTCATTAAAAAATGTTTTTTTTTTAGTTCATGACATTATGTCCTCTAGAGGGCGCCATATGCAATTTTATGTGAGGTCACTTAGCCTATAACCAGCGCGCCATTAAGCCGCTTCTAACGATACCTCATTTGTCAAATTATGACAAGTCGTTTGGAAGTTAGGTGGGAACAGATGCACATACATACATACATACATACATACATACATACATACATACATACATACATACATACATACATACATACATACATACCGGTCAAAATCATAACCCTCCGCCGTAGTCGGGTAAAAAGCATTTTTCTATCGTAAAATTTTCTCTCAGTGTATTAGTATCAATTCTGACTCCGTGTGGCCGATAGGATTTTGCAAACAAACTTTCTTCCCCTGTATAACACTTTTGGGGCTGTAAGATAAATTATGGCTAAAACGACAGGAGAGTTTAAACTCCCGTCTTCCATATAGAAGCTATAGTTTAAACTCTCCACGATCGATTAACTTTAATTGAACTTACGGCCATTAGGGGATGAATTTCCAAAAACGATGATACAACTGAGTTTTACTTAAAAACAGAAGCCTAACATATGTCTAACTTCAAAAATGCTGAACTTCTATTTCAACTTTAATTTAACAACTAGGGGATGAACTTAAAAAAATCTTTTGTAAGTAGTTACTACCGACGTTACATAAAGGCAACGACATCATAAGGGACGCCTGGTTAACATTTTCGACCAGACCACTCAGTTGCTTTGCATTGTTCGTCAGTCAGTAAGTAAATAAGTTAAATAGAAATATAGAGTTTCAGTAATAAATGAAAGATATAGCATATATAAATATATAGCATTCTAAATTAATTTGTACACACCTAAGTATAACATAATTGAAACATGTATAAGTAAAGAATCGTTATTTCTTATGGTTTAGTCTTTATTTATAAAGATAAAGTTTGTCTTTAGCCGATAATCTTTTATAAATTTATTCAACACATTAGATCAATTGGCATAACACCTAATGTATAATATGTAAAGTAAATAAGGAAATCCTGGCATACAATATTTAATAGGTAGATAAGTAAGTACAGGGTAACCACATTATATGTATACCTATTTAGCCAAGAGTAAATAGGTGTAAAACTATACAAATTTTAATTTCGTCAGAGACGATAAGATTAAATATACTTTAGGTTCTTATAAGTATTTACTGTATGTGATAAGCACTGACGCCAGTTTTAAATTTGTCTGTGTGTAGGTATCTATATGTAGACACCCGTCGTTCGGTGCCCCCATAGGCTCAGAACATAGTAGGTAGGCATTTAAACGTGTTAACTTTTTTCTACTGAAAGGAGTCCTCATAGGAAGCAGTGTTCCGGTGCCCCGGTAACCGGTAACCGGTAGTAGATTCCGACTCTTGCATAACTTTTCATTACCTGAGTGCTTTGTTTCGTTAGTTCGTGCTTTTCGATTTGATTTCAAAAGTGATACTTATATTTTTGTCAGCTCCAAGATCTTAAATGTAATAAACGTATCGTTGTTTTACTTTCCCAACCTTGTAGTTATCTCAAAAGGGAGATTATGAAAAAATAAAAATCTTTTTATAAATGTCATATTGCCCTGCCGGCCCCAGTCTGCGCCGGCCATAACATATATGTAAATTGGATTGTATGGTTAGAATAGATATCCATTGCTAAATTCTTGTATATTATGTTATAATTAACTAGGTACCTTAGTTAAGTGTGTCTTTAGCCTAAGTATTAGTTTTATTATGGTTCGCTAGAGGCGCTGTTCAATATCTCATGCATGCAATAAAGAGAACACTACTATATACTAAGGTATTAGTTTCTTTTACGAAAATACCTACCTACTAACACAGCATAAAACCATCAAAAGAATTTATAACTCTTCGTAACCAATTTGAAATGAAATAAGAGTAGATGGCTACTCAGGCGTCAATACGAACAGATGATAGCAATTATTATTGATTAACACACGCTATATTAGGTTTTTGGTAACTCATTTACTAATGACCCACCGAGCAGATGTACAAGCATTAGATAATTTAATAACCTAATTGTACCCATTCATAAGTGGGTCCTTTACCAGCTTAAGTACATACCTACTTAACAAATTGTCATTTGAAGACTTTGCCAGAGCATTATAGTTATTATTGCGTTTGACATAAAGCCCATTTAGAGACGAGCTGTACCTACTTCAAATTTGCAACGTAGGGTAAAAGAGCTAAAAATCAGTCATGTTTAATTTTCCCACCATTATGTCATAGAGGATTTTCGATACATCCAACAATGGTCTCAGAATGGTATGACAGACGCAACTATTTAATAATTTTATTGGCTTATGTTCTACCTGCCAACGCGATGATGACGTCTAGATAAATTTTATATTTTGCATACCTATTTTAATAGTAGGAAACTACGTGAGGTACCTATGAACCTCAGGAACAATAAGCGTTGACCAAAGCGCAACCGTCAATACACTATAAAATAACGTATGCAATGAGTCAAGTTCGAATAATGAATTGTAAATGAAGCATAATCAAATGAGTGTACCATTTTAAGGTCGGGGTTTGCGGCCGCCTGGGCTCGATCGAATGGCTCGTGCGCCGATGAACCTTGGTTCCCCATGATGCGGCACTTCCTAGGTAAACAATGTCTTCAGAACTAACACTGCACTAGACTGCATAAATCCGCCTGCTTTACTGAATCCACTTCACCTTTTGCGTCATCACTATTCACATTACGGCGTATCCGCGCACTGATTTTAACGTTAATTTCATTCATCAACAAAACATGTTGCCCCATACAAGAGTACTGTCCTCTTCTGATAAATGTTCTATCCGCAGTACAGTAAGATAATAATTTCGACGGAGTTGAAACTCGACAAACATGGCAAAGCCCAGAATAAATAGTTTAGGTCTGCGGTATGCTGCAACCTTGGCAATTGGCGCATAAAACATTAGGTATTTGCACTGGGTGCCTCAATAATCACTCCACCCAACATACATTTTTAAGTATATAAACATCTAATTATATTAAGACTTGCGCATAGTTGCGACTTATTTTGATCTTCTAAGATGCGGTAGTAACTGCAACACGAGGCGTGTGAATTCGTTAACAATAATTTTTAAAAACGGGGGTCAACTTTTCCCACAAACGATGAATAAACGCAGAGAGGCGCATTGAACCCGGTACCCGACCCGTGCGGGGCGAGAGGTAACGTAGGTAGCTGGGAACGAATGCCGATGCCAGCTGAACGTTATTTTTTCCCACAGCATTGTTCTTTGGACCGTAGCGAGTAATGATTACTGAATTAATCCACTTTTTAAAAATTGCACAAACACTATCTTTATAAGTGAAAGCGAACACAAAACTTCATTTTGACTAGTATAAATTGAGGAATGTAGAAGGAATTCAAGGATGAGGCGCGCGCGCCGCGCATTGAGCGGCCAACTGTCGCACTGACTACTGACTGTGGGTTGAACACGGCGGCGCGCGGCGTGCGGCGTGAATCGCACGAAACCCTGCAGGTCCCCGTCCCGTCTCATACCGCACCCCGCGGACGACCGGTCCTTTGCATTGTCAAGATTGACGATCGGTGAGATCATCAACGAATAGCCAGTCTTTAATTCGAATTCGATGATTCCAACATTCGTTCCGTCGCGTCGTCTGTATCTAAACTTCTTACTAACTGGGATTTAACTCTGTAGATGAAATTCTTTAAAAGTATTTGGCAAAGGATTACATATTCATGATTTGGATTTGGAGTAAAACAATTTTAAACGTTGAGTTAATGAATGAATAAAATATTGAGATCATGATTGTCGGGATGATGCACAACAGCTGGAATGAGCACGCGCGAGTGGGACGGACGCAGGTGCTAACCCAGAGAGCAGCCCATTGTAAGCGTTTGTTGAACATATGGCTTTGATCGTCGAAGTTTTGTGAGCGAAACGAGACTGCCGTCTACATAACTTATTTTTAGCTGAGCAAGCATCTGCAACAGTAGCAGTTATATTGTTATGAATTTGTTCTTATTGTGGAGCGGTTTGTTATTCCTAAAACTAGGGCAACAGTTTATGCAACCTTTGATCAAACCAGCGTTATATTATAGTCTTATCCAAGTTATCCTAAAGAATAGGAGGCGCGATTAGTGATGGGATGTTCTCGAGAACATTCTCACCCTTGGAAACTTACTCGTGAGAATTTTTGAGAATCTTATATTTTGAGTGACGTTATTCAAACTTTCAATCTAAAAAACAATTAAAACCACCATACTTGCATGTTTAATGAGGTTTATGCCAAGTTTAACATGCTTCAGAAGATATATTCTCGAAAATTCTCATGAGTAAGTTTCCGAGGGTGAGAATGTTCTCGAGAACATCCCATCACTAGGCGCGATAAATGCAAGGTCTTTTAGCAAACGAAAGTTAAAAAAAATCTCAGGTGCTTGAGTCATGGTCTGAGTCATCGTGTGGCTGGGCTGATCCGTGTTTCAGATTACATTACTCTAACACCGTAAGATATCATCCAGATACCTATAGCATTACTTGCTTCAACGAATGCATTTTTGTTCATCACCAAGCCAAGACTTTATCTAATATCGAGAGTCAGAACTTTCAAATATAGCTCCAGTACAGAGATACTTATTCTTTTGGTTTATAACTAACTGGTACTAATATGGCTACGAATATTATCAAAAATATACTTTATTGAATTTCAAGAAATGTGAATCTACTTTTTATTGAAATACAAATAGAACTTTCCCAAGCATCACTCGAAAGTAACCGTAAACAGTGACAGGCGTTCAAGAGCTTTCACTAAACAGATTAACAAGTTTAAATATGGACTCATATTGTCGTCAACGAATCATGACTACATTATCAGCATTCATACGCAATCTCTCTTATTTTTTAATCACCACTCATCAGACCAGCTAAATTTTGTTTTCATAACAAACCATTTTGAGCTCGACTGTAAACGTCTAGATGGGTACCTACCACAGAGTAAAGACTAAAGACAGAGGTGTCCTTATTAGATATATGTATGAAAAAAAAAACGTGGTTATTGTTTTTCATTTTCATTGTTCTATCTACCGGTAAATAGTTGAACTACTCGCTTCGTTTTATGTCGATGTTAGTACTAGGCCGACCACTCGGCCGAGTTGCTTAGGGCCAGTCCCCTTAGTAATTTGTCCATGTGTACCTACCTATCGTATGAGTGTTGAAATTTAAAATCATTCATATCAAGCAGACTACGAAGGACCAAAACAATAAACTTTATAACCAAAACCTCTAAAACATAGAAGGTGAACATTATTGTTTTACTATCCCACAAAATTAAGGATTTAAGACTTCAATGAAAGCTTCTTTTAATAATAATAATTAAATTTATAATAAACATGTATCAAACAAATAACACATAGTAGTAACAAACTAACAACATCATCATTCATGCATAATTCGAAGTAATGGAATGTATGAACTTTACCTGCAATAGCAAAATTTTTGAGGAAAATCCCGTAACAATAACGAGGAAATTATTTAGATGAATAAGTACATACAAATTCAGACTTTAAATTCATAGTTATAATAGGCGTACATATGTACATACATGAGTTTTTTTGTCAACCATTAATGTTTAATTTAATCGAACTTAACGCACAAGCAAAGTATAAACACATGCAGATTTTCCTTAATAACATACGTTACTTATATTAGCGAAATTATTAAATTATCATGAGCATTTTAGTGAAGCCAAGACAAATAGGGTTCACATAAGGATTATATTTTGTGGTTACTACAATCCACACATAACGAGTAATAAGGTAATACCTACGGTTGTCTTGTGTCATTCAACTTCTCGATACATACTACAGGAAATCCTACTAACCCTATTTGTAAGTTGTTTACACAAGATTACATAATGTATCTATGATACACTATTATCAACGTCACTACGTCACAATCTGAAATAAAAAAAAACTATTCTCAGTGGTTCGCATCCTCTACTCCGCAGCATGTAACAGTAATAACATTCAACCGAATTAAGGTGATAGAAAAACATTACAGCCGATTTTAAAACTAGTTAAAAATAGCATTAAGGACGCTGACATTGTTTCAGCGTCAGCAACCGTAAAATTGTAAGCACCATCATTGTCTGTTCGGCTATAATTTCCGCCAACCGTTCAATCCTATTCAACTGCAATACCGTTACGTGACACTTGGGTATATTGAGACCGATATAGTTCACGGCACAATCATGTAACCTCGATTTTGAGAAAGGCTCAGATGGATGATAGGTATTTGAATAGTGATCGAAATGAATCTGTGACAAATACAATTTTTGGCTGACCTAATCTAATCTGCTCTATTTCATTTACACCGAATTAGTACATCGCTTTGACCGATAAAGCGCTTAAATTATGGTGTGTGGATTATGTGTTTACTTTCGTTATTTATTGGTGGTAGAGCAAAGCTGTAGCCAACTGACTGCAGCTCATATATGGGCTGACTCGATCGGGGTAGTACCACACTCTCACAGAAGATCTGCGGAAAGTAGCTATTACAGCTGTTTTATACGATATAATCTCTGATGAAATAAGATTATTTCTCTTTCTGCTACCTCACGATTTCACATATGCATTACTGCTTCATTAACTGTAGAAATAGTGTCAGGTAAGTGATAATTTTATTATAGGTTCTCTTATCGATTAAGCTATATAAACTATCATAGTTTAATTAAATCTTCAATTGTTAAAAACATTAATTCTTGTATGAAATGAGGGCTACAGTTTACTAACCCGATAACTGGATTCTCTACCTACTAGCCAGAATATTTCATTACATAGGTATTTGTTGCAAGTATACGTGTACCTCCTCAACAAGAGATTAATAATTCTAGGATGTCATGAGTGAACGCAGGCGGTACAAAGACTTACTTACGTGATTATTTTTTATTATAATTATTACAAAAAAGTAAAAGAACTTGAGATTTTAATATCCTCAAGGTTAACAACATTGTATCAAGTTTTTACTTGCTGACTGTTTTTCAAGAACGAGATTTTATTTTTAGCGCGGATATTGAACAACTTACCTATCCCGGTTTTACTAAGTACTACTTACTTACACAATATTGACAGATAGTACCTACTTACTACAAAAGTAAGTAAAAAAAATATATACAAAAGATTATAGCAATAGTACCTACGCCTTATTGCCACACAATTTTATATGCTATGATGTTGATAATTGATGGAATCACGCGTTACTTTGCGGAAGTTCTTCAAGAGGAAAAAAATTACCATACATACTATACCATACATTGTAATTTATAGTACCATACATAATATAAATTACTAAAATCGAACTGATTGATTTACCTATAACGTCCGTTTGTTTTTATTGAATTTTTACTCGTTAGAAATTACTTGATATTTTCGGAATGTGTTTTTACATTGGTATAATTGTACATTATGCAATTTTGCGCTTGGTATCGAAAAACTGACTAAGTGCAGTGTAAGTTTTTATTTAGTGTTCCGTATCTCAAAAGGAAAAACGGTTACCTTATTTATAGAATCACTTTATTGTCCGTCTGTCAAGACATGCACAACCTAAACCACTAGTAGAACCTACATTTTATAGTATAGAAGTACATAGGAAGATTTTGGAAAATTTCACTCTTATGGGGGTAAAATAAGAGGGGAAATTTCATCCCAGATGCAATCGCTAATTCATTAATTACTTCCTTCTATTGGAAAATATTATTAAAGGATATCTATTCTGAAAGTAATATAATAAAAAACCGTTTTAGTCCTGCCGATTTAAATTTACTAACGGTATTTTAAACTGGCTGTGCAAATTATAGGTTATGTGCAATACTTAAGTAAACTTTTATTATTTTATAACGGAGGTTATGCTATGTCTGGCCAAGGTTGTCAATAGAAATGCTAGCATGCATACAAAGTCGGTACATCTTGGTCTACTTGCATAGTAGCTATCATAGTAGGTATTACTTCTACAGCCAGTATGGCGATCACGTTTGTGACACAGCGGATGTCACGAACATGTGACTCGATTGCGAATGCGGTCTTCTGGAACCATTGAAGCACCAGTACTCGACTGTCTATCCGATTGAACGGATATTTTCGTAGTGTATTATCAACAAAGACTTTATCGAATTTAAAATTAGAAAACTAAGAAACAATATTGAAAAAACTGTTAAATAACCATATACCCCAATACGAGATCAGATTTAAAGTGCAGACAGTTAAAAGGACAATTTAATTAATTTGTACTATTGCAAAAGTTTCATAAATTGAACGTCAAAACGGCGCAATACGGAGACGAGGCAATGACTGCATGGACCATGTTCAGTTGGAGGAGACTTTATAATAACGGAAAAATGGCAGATGCAGTAGATGAGTCGCATGTAGAACTGCCAGCGGATACGAGGCAGCTCGTGTACAATGTGTACGTGTACTTCAGCCGACGGCCGGGCAGGAGCGCGAAGGCGGCTCTCACGAAGACGGCGAGTGCTACCATGATCCCCAGGGACATCGTTGCCGAGATCGTAAGAGACAAATATCGCGAATGACGCTCAAGTGTTAGCGGACTTTATGACTTTCTTTGTTTACTGACGCTTCGTCTGGTGTTTCGACGTTGTAAATCGCACGAAACAATCATTGCAGTCGTCTGGCTGTTTGATCTGTGAAACTGTCTGCAAGTAATTAGCCTACTTTTATTTCATGTGAATATTGTGGCACAGATTAATTGTGGCCTCGATCACTTTTGTATTGTTCCGTCCACACTGAAACACTTAATTTAATATCTCATTAGACTACCTTGGTTATAGTTGCCTTACCTATATATTTTCTGCTACTCACACATTATGTTATATACCTATCAACTGCATCTCAACGGGGAATAATCTGTAGCACACACTGTAGTAATCATCATGGATATTTGCTTTGTTCAAAAATAATTTGATCTCATTATGAAATATAGCGTTCACTAGCTCCTTATTTATTTAATTGCAAAGTGTGTAAATTACCCGTTACGTAATAAAATCTGTGGGGTAAGTAATAAGTTGTTTTTTTTATCCATGTTGATTTGAATTCATAGGTGCGTATACTCACTTGGTGAAATATAAATCCAAATCAAACGCCGAGAACGCTAAAGATAGTACACTGGCACTAGCACTGATGAAACACGCGAATGAACTCTACGCAAATAATCACGTCGCTCTTAAGGACACACTTGGTTACAAAAACATATAATTCGCTAAAAAAAGTTTAATAGGATGAGTATAAAAAGCACGCACACGCCACTTGTTATTTTCCACCTTCCAATATTATCGACACTACAATATTTAGGTCTGAGAGTCCTAAAATTAATATCACGTTCAGATGCCAAGTTCGAAGACGTAACATGTACACGATAGGTAAGTACTAATTACTCGACTGCACTAACTATTTCAGGCGTGCGTACACGTGAACTACCAGTATAGTCTGATTCACAGCGTTCAACACCACTGACTAACTGGCTGAAAGTTTCAACACTACAGAAATTGCTGAAGGTCGCATACGAACCGATTCGTAGATACTCTCGAGCATTTACCGATCTACTACGATCCCATTCATTCCAACGTCGAAAATAAATTACAAGCACAATGAAATTGTAAAATAAAGTGTGTGCGTTGATTTAGGATAGCGTATTGAATGTCGAAATAAAACTTAAATAAAACAGTCTGCCTGTTTAGGTGGGTTAAGCTTGTGGGCGATTGTTTAGTTGCAGTGTGTAGCTTTGAACCGTAAGAACTTTTACTAAAATCAACGTTAAACATGAGGTAAACATGAGTTATGTCAACATTAACAAGCATTATTTTGATATACCTGGATCAGGAAACTTGAGTAGATACGCGTTCAAACCGAGTTTAACTTTTTTGTAATAGGTAACACCGTCTGTGATTTAACGGTAAATCTGAGGTAAGTACTTATTACATTTTTACCTATAGTACCTATATACATTTTAGGTTTATTTCAACCGCAAACGGTATCCATAGATACCTAAAATTATTTGGTAGGCGAAAATAAGTAGGTTTAATAAATTAGACGTATTAAGTAGATGTACATCACTAACCTTGGACTACATAATCAACGATTATGTTAACCTAGAAATATCGAATGAATTACTTGGAAATTGTACAAAAAAAATAAGTACACTTTAGGTAGTAGGTATAGTAGTCGTCTGCACATCTGCGGTAACATCTCCATCATAAATAAGCTCGATCCTTAGCTCAGTTTACCTTTACTCACTCCGTGGTCCAAATATTTATTTGATAAAATATTGATTTCAAATTCGTCTCATTTACCTATTGTTCAACATATAGATATATGTTGTATAGGTATATGTATATATGTACCTACCTACCGATAGACAATAATTTTATCTTTGGAACAAATAGGTAAACTGATAACGCCAACAGCAAACACGTCAATTAATTTAAATCTTGTCTTAACAGACATCACACACGTAAATAAATATAAAATATTAAGTAATTTTATTCATATTCATGTAGCCCTAAAACGGAATTTATGAATACCTATTTAGTATAGAGTAGGTACCTACCTAAAATAAACCCGACCTTTTAAAAACGTATTGTGCGTGAAAAATGTTACCTACACCAGGTACCTACCTAAAGAATGGAAACCTGTGCTGAATCCCTTCACTTTTATGTAGGCAGACAATGACTAACTGCATATTCAATTCATCCATGTGTGCAACTGTATAGTAGGCAGGCAGACTAGTTGCACAACATCTTACGTTTTAACATGGAACCAAATCTTGTTCCTGTATGTTTTTTCCGTGTAAGTATTTTCGACTCATAGCCTGGGACACAATGCAGAAGCATCCTGACCGCGAGTTTGCACTCCTTAAACATCAAGGGGTACCTATAAGTGAGGAAAACAAGTTGAAATATTTTTTTTTCAACCTAAGTTGTAAAATCTCTCCACAACAGATCAAAGACACTATGTGAAATCTATATCAAAATATTGCATTATTTATTTGACAGGTTTTTAGTACCGTTGTGCTGTCATCAGCTGCATGTTAACACTTGGAAGTTGCTTGACGGTTGCAAATTTCGGCCACAAAGACATCGATATGTTGTTATCTCTATTTTTGATATAGCTTTACTAAAAACAAAAGCATATCAGTAATGTTTCGTCAGGGTAAACGAGGGGTGAGAGGTGAGACAACAAATTTGACGGTCCGTAGGTAATCGTCATGAAAATATTTAAATGCATATTTAATTATCAAAATGTAGGTATATATGTCAATTTAGTGAATTGAAGACGATGCCTTATTCGTGTCAATAGGTTGATTGAAAAATCTATTTGCAGTGGGCGGTCGATGGCTCCTAGGCGCCGCCGATCGTCACCATTCGACACCCACTGCGTGGTAGGTACTTTAATTATTATTTTTATTACGGTCAACTATACGATCAGTTACTACTTAGTACTGCTCTCATGTATTTATCACACTAATGGATAACGTCAACCAAATAAAATTCTCACCCTCCCATCCTTCGCTTAGGCCGGTGCCGCACGGGCCGATTGCGATGCGAAAGCGTTAAAACAGTCATTCCATTAGTTGGCCAGCCTGTTCATTAAATGGCTGGATCTGGCTAGATGCCTAGGCCGATCGTTGAATGGGTTAAGTTAGCTCAGCGTCCAAGAGTTGGCTGGTTGATAACTGGCTTTTAGGAAAATCAGATTTTTTAAATCTGAAATACTGAAATTTAGTTCATTTTTTTGCCATCGCAGCGATAGCAGATTTTCTTTCTGTCTGAACTGACCCTTACGAGGCGCGGCGCGGTGGCGCCTCTATAGTGCGGTGCGGCATCTAGTGCGGTAGGGTAGTATCGCGCCGCACAGCCAGAGCCACGCCACGCCGCGCCACACTACGCCGCTAAAGTGCGTTTATAATAAATAGCTAATTTAACTATTTGGCAGCAACATAAACATGGGCGTAAAGAGGTGGGCAAGAGGAGTTGCTGACCCCTTATTGTATACCTGCCTACTTGAGGTGTACATTACATATAGATATGGAATGCCCTTCAAACATCATAATTTCCTGTTATGCACGTTAACAGGACTACATCAGACTAATAATAAACCATCTATTCTCTTCTAATTAGTTACCAGAGCTTGTGAACTCTCCATCCATTTCTATATTTAATATATGTATGTGCAAATGTGTGTGGAGTATGTATTTACAAACAAAAAGTAGTAAGTATATGTAGTAATATCAGTCATCTGGTTTCCATAGTACAAGCTCTGCTTAGTTTGACGGGCGCGTTGGCGTGGTTGGCTAAGATTCGGCCTTCCATGCTGCAGGTCGTAGGTTCGATTCCTACCTGGGACATGCATTTGTGGGCATGAAAATGTCTGTATGTCCCGAGTCTGGGTGTAATTATTATGTATATTAAGTATGTATTTACAAAAAAAAGTAGTATATGTAGTAATATCAGTTAGCTTTGCTTAGTTTGGGATCAGGTAGCCGTGTGTAAAAGAATGTCCCAGGATATTATTATTAGTTTGGAATCAGGTAGCAGTGTGTAAAAGAATGTTCCAGGATGTTTATTTATTTAAGGCTGGGTAGGGAAAGGGAAGGATGAATTATTACGATATTTTAGGATAATGAGCAGATAATACCTAGTGGCTTCCAAGTAGGAACACATTATAGTTGGCTGAAACTTGAAATAGTGCCAATTTTTTCTGTACATAATAATTGACTTACTTTTGGCAAATATCCATTTTATCTACTTTAATATGAATGACTACAGACAGATTTAAAATTGTAACAAGAAAAATAACATGCTGTTTTAAAGTACCTAAAATGAAGTGTTTGGTTTGTTACATTAAAATTTTAGCACTAACTTTCAACATTAAGGAATTTTAAAATCTTCTTACGTAGGTGGGTTATTATTTTAAGTGACTATACATTAGGTACATGTTTACTGCACATCATGCAAGTACGTAATTATAAGTTTTATACTTACCTATAAAATACATTTTATAAAAACCTAAAAATCTGCTTTTTACAAGATTCTAATTGGATTGCATAAAATCAAACACGCAATCAGTAATTATTTAACTACAGCATATAAGCGTGACCTGTAAATGATACCCCGAGGAAAGCTGATATCTTGTTATAGATATTATGATAACTTGTGTAGGTAGTAGGTACATAGGTAGGTCCCTACTTGATATAAAAATAGAATATACTTACTTAGCAGAGAAGTTAGGTGACTGTGATCGTATCTTCAGTGGCGCATAATGTGAAATCAGTATGTATTCGCTTGTACAGTTTTCACTAAAAATCTTTTATGTAAATCTCTGATTAGGTAGGTACTGTAAGCTGGCGATAAGCTTTCTAACTTATCACACACGTTTTCTGCACAGGTAAATGATATAAGCATATAAACTAGGAATAGATAAATGAAATTTAGGTACTATTAATTTCCGGAGTAGGAACTTCTGAAACCACGGGAGATTTATGCATTTTTATTTGATTTATCGCGTTTTGAAAAATGAAAAAGCCCGACACTGAATCAAATGAACGAGAACGAACAGCGCTCAATGTCCTCTATCTCTGTCTGCCTCTCTCTGTGACATGACTGACAGCATGTCTGATGTCAGCTTAGATGTCAGCGACCAGCGTGTTCCAATAATATGAAAGCAACAGGAAGGCACATATTATCGGCTTGCTGTGTGCAAATGAGACAGACACAATATCATGCTAAAAAATCCCATTCATACTTCAATGGTTCGGTCCCTTGCATGGATGTACGACCAACGGGAATTGGCCGTTTTCCGACTGCACGGCACGGCACCGGCACCGGCACAGTGACAGTTATTTGCAGGGTTTTCATTTGTCAGTAACCAATGAAAACTGGTCACTGACCAATGATAAAGCTGCCGCCATGCCGGTGCCGGTGCCGTGCCGTGCAGTCGGAAAACGGCCATTGGCCGTTTTTCGATTACACGGCACGGCACCGGCGACGGCACAGTGACAGCTCTTTGCGTGGTTCTCATTGGTTAGTAACCAATGACAACTGGTCACTGACCAATGAAAAGGCTGCCGCCATGCCGCCGCCGGTGCCGTGCCGTGTAATCGAAAAACGGCCAATTGAGTGATCTCAAGATAATGCTAATGCTGGAGAAAATTTAATTTTTACACATTGCAACAAAACTTAAATTTCTTTGATTTGGAGAAATTGGAGAAAACGTGCCGAGCGAGAGCTACAGACAGGCGTGTCTCGCTCGCACTTGCCATAAATAATGTAATGATAATTATTTATTTATTTTGGAAGAATTCCATAGCGTGTTCAATGAAAATAAATGACAATGGGGTAAAAATTTCCCTCTTGCCCACTTCAGAGTTCAGATGACGGTGTGTCCCATAAATATGAGCTATCAACTGTCAGTCTCCATAGTATTTTTGTAAACAAACAGCTACTATCTAACAAGGAATTTAATAAGTTACCTAAACATCAATATGTCGATGCTACTTAGTTCGTCTCATCATCACATCCTTGTAGGAAAGGCCTTACCCAGCAATCTCCGGGTTTTTCCAGTCGGGTTTTCCGGAAATTTCCTTTTCGTAATTTGCTCTGCAGGGCTATTATATATCTCAGTTGACAACTTGCTTCCGTTGTACACCGAACTTTGATGGTAAATTAGAATGACATAACATTGGCATTAGAGAAACCTCCGTTATAGTTATAAAATATCGGTCATGTGCGTTACTTAAAACTGCGTTAAAATTTTATTATTGCGAGCACACCCTAGTTGTAGGGACACTGTACTACAATGAACCCTCTCACTCGGCTCGTTTTTTGTGCAGCAGTCAGCTGTCCAGTATTTATTTACGTTCGTGGGTTCGAACCTACCGATTTTTCGGTACCTACCGTCAAAAGGGGTGAATGGGCACGATATTGAACTTTGCGTACAAATATCACTAGTTATTCTTCATATAATTATACTGAATTTGGTATCAAAACTTGAGTCGCACCTCGTAGATTGCTATAAACTTGACACTAAACCTTAAAAACTATCCAGATTTACGTAATTATCGAAAATATAGGTAGTTCCTATTTAAACACAAGTAGGGGTCATTAGGGACGTCGTTGTACTAATAGGGAAAAAGCGTTAGGGCTGTCAGATTTTTTTAAAGAATAACTGCAAAAAAGGTTTAGGAAAAAAGAACATTAACTAAACAAAAAGCAGTCTCACATATTAATTATTTTTTATCAGTAGGTTTTTATGTTTAAAGTATAAATTAACACTTATGTTTTAATTAAATTATAAAAAACAAATAATATTAATAAAAAAATATGCACGAACATTAACAAAACAAAAAAAAATGTCTTTCATATTAATATTAAGCCGTATGAACATTAAGGATACCAAAATCAGTCTTATATGAAATATTTTAAGACAGACAGACACATAAAAACATATGCCTAGGCGTCAAACACATAACATTTCTTTTCTGCGTCGGTGGTTAAAAATATGATATTCCATTAACAACAAGTGACAACCCTGTCCCTATAGTCCCTTTACTGTCTCTTGTTATACGTCGCCGTGCCTATTTATTAAAAACTACGTCCCTATTGCCCCCGTGTAGTGTTCCTAGAACCCCCTGACGTGTACCGAAAAACCTCGTTGTTTTGAAATAAATTCACAGTCACAGTAAAATCAAGTTTTATCATGTAATAAATGATTTAATTGTAATCACTCCTCGATTTACAGCTTCTAGAATAAATGCTAACTTCGCACACAGTCTTCAAAACTCAGATTTTTCCACAAAAACAAAGTAAATTGATAAGAAACTTTACCCTCTAAGTAGCACTATTTCAGATGATGATTTCAAACTGACTTTTGTGGTATCTATATGTAGTTGTATGTTTTATATGTGTTTCCATTCGGGAAAATAAATATTCTACTATACATTCTTGCCATTTCATAAGCTGTGACTAGTAGGGTGTTAGAATTATTGTTGCAAATATTTCATTCCCGAAATTTTCCCTATTCCCCCCACGATTCCTATTGACCCCATTTGACGGTATTTCTACCGATTTGGGAGCTGTTCTACCGATATACCGAAACCAAGGATCTTTTATTACTACAGGATAAACCAGTTGAGTTTTTGGTTAAGAAGAAATTCAACTTTTTTCTCCTGGTTTAAGGTCTATTATACCTTGACAATTCTGTAGACAGAAAAACGAGCCGAGCGAGAAGCCCCAGTTGGGACCGTGTCCCTCTCACTCCGAGTTGCCATGCCAAAATAATATTATCATTGCCGTCGAGGTCGACCCAGGAGAAGGTGGCGAGATAACCTGGACACTTTTATGGGAAAGACGTGGCCGGAAATTGCCATGGACAGAGTGGTGTGGAAAGAATAAGGCGAGGCCTTTGCCCAGGAGTGGGACAGCCTTATAGGCTAATAAAAAATAAAAATCTAAGCTTTTAGTTTACGACTAGCCAAATGGCGTCGCGGCAGGCCCAGAAGGAGATGGCGGGATGAGTTATGGACCCCCCCCCCCCCCACTCATTAACAGTTCGCCTGCAGTCTCTGGTCGCATCAGGCGGTACGATAATTGCCTGCCAGCGATGGTCGGATACCGGCTCGGGGTCCACGCACTAGCAGGCCGTAGTCAGCAGTTCACGGACTGCCGGTAATGGTCGCATACTGGCTCTGGGTCTCAGCGGGGCTAGCACCGCTTACCAAGACTTTTTTCACGCGGGAGTCGACTGAATTTGTTGACCCGTCACTTTAGTCTTAAGTGCTAGCATGGTTGCCACGAGAGACTCATTTCACGTCGTGACACAGTCCAAGATTGTTTCAAGAAAACTACTACAGATAACATATTATCTATCGCTCCTTGGTTCATTTTGTTCATTCATTGTCGCTCTTTGCTCCATATAATAAGGAGGTTGTATTTGGTTAGCTCACTGGCCGAATACAATCTTTGATTTTTATTGACATTTAAAGAAAATAAAGAAGTAATAGCCTGACAGAGAAGTTGTCATTACAGACAACTGTGATAGTAAATATAAATAAGGTAAATACCTATTATTGTTAGGTTTTTATTGTTATTATAACTATCCAACCGATAGGGAGCCCAAAAAACTATAAGTAAGTACCTATTCGTTCATAGATTTCAATTTACGCTGGCTAGGGGCCGTTGAATCCGTACTCATGTTTTATTATGTTAATCTATTTTTTCAGTGCACAAATCAAAATCTTAGTTGATTAATGTCCTCCAATATAACTTTCGCCAATGGCGAGTATACTGAAGAATTGCAAACGAATTGGGAAGCTTTGCGGGCTACTACGGTAACACGGTCCAGGCAAACCGGTAGAACAGTAGAAGCAGGCAAGTACATACAGCCTCTAAATACAAGCGTGCGTACAAAAGTTGCATGGGTACCTATTTGTGTATATAATTATGAAAACATCTAAATGTTATATTGGATATTGAACTGTCTATTATTACAGACATGGCGGGATATAAAGCGGAAGGCGAGGAAAGAGAATGCCGACGCCAATACAAGCCGGGCCAAGACGGGCAACACAGTAGATGTTTTCATTGTGTCTGATACCACATTAACGGTATTAGACACAATTGGACTTGACTGTTTCACCGATATAGGCCCGGAGAAGAGACTAGATGTTGAACACTTATTGCCTGCTGTATTAGGTGATGATTAAGATGTGGTTTATCTTATGATGTCAAAGTATATTGTTTTGTACATGGCTGATACATTTTTCAAATTTGTGAACTGCCATAGTAATCTAAGTGATTTGTTTTCCGTAAAACTAGGAATATTCGCTTTATGAAATAAAATTTATTGATAAAACTTGTCCCTTTTTTATTTAAAACTCATCATACGAGCAAAGTCACAGCGAGTCGAATTGGAGCGCCGATTGTAATGCACTACACAAATAGGTAGCCATATCCTTGCTTATGTTAAATCCTTCTAATATTATAAATGCGAAAGTGTGTGTGAATGTTTGTTACCACGTATCTCCATAACTACTAAACCGATTTTGATTAAATTTGAAACGTAGATAGTATAAGCTCTGAAATAAGACGTAGGTTAATCCAATTCCACGCGGGCGAAGCCGCGGGGAACAACTATAGCCTAATAAATTCAGTGTTTGGTAGCTCAACGGTATTATTGGCGTCCCTTATATGCCGCCTCTGTAGTTTTTGACCAAAATAATATTACTGTAGGCTTGCATATTTCTAACTTCGAATATAAAATAGTCTTTCTTTATATAAATTATGTCTCACAAATTTTGTCACTACCTCTCTTCGACTGTGAAACAATATTCTTTGGTGAGTTGTCAAAGCGGTATCAATGTGGAATTTTTTTGCAAGTCGTGCTTGCACTTAAGACAACATAGTTTTATCTATACGTCAAACGAGTTTTCTGACATCTCTTGGTTTTTTCACGGCGCACCATGCTAGCCCATAAGACAACACGGTTATGTCACGCCTAGAGCCCGCGGGGAGGTGTCAAAATCTCTTGTCGTGCACCGCTGTGCTAAGACCGCTGCGGGGCTAGCACCGCTTACCAAGACTTTTTTCACGCGGGAGTCGACAGAATTTGTTGACCCGTCACTTTAGTCTTAAGTGCTAGCATGGTTGCCACGAGAGACTCATTTCACGTCGTGACACAGTCCAAGATTGTTTCAAGACAACGACTACAGATAACATATTATCTATCGCTCCTTGGTTCATTTTGTTCATTCATTGTCGCTCTTTGCTCCATATAATAAGGAGGTTGTATTTGGTTAGCTCACTGGCCGAATACAATTTTTGATTTTTATTGACATTTAAAGAAAATAAAGAAGTAATAGCCTGACAGAGAAGTTGTCATTACAGACAACCGTGATAGTAAATATAAATAAGGTAAATATTATTGTTAGGTTTTTATTGTTATTATAACTATCTAACCGATAGGGAGCCCAAAAAACTATAAGTAAGTACCTATTCGTTCATAGATTTAAATTTACGCTGGCTAGGGGCCGTTGAATCCGTACTCATGTTTTATTATGTTAATCTATTTTTTCAGTGCACAAATCAAAATCTTAGTTGATTAATGTCCTCCAATAAAACTTTCACCAATGGGGAGTATACTAAAGAATTGCAAACTAATTGGGAAGCTTTGCGGGCTACTACGGTAACACGGTCCAGGCAAACCGGTAGAACAGTAGAAGCAGGCAAGTACATACATACAGCCTCTAAATACAAGCGTGCGTACAAAAGTTGCATGGGTACCTATTTTTGTATATATTTATGAAAAAATCTAAATGTTGTATTGGATATTGAACTGTCTATTATTACAGACATGGCGGGACATAAAGCGGAAGACGAGGAAAGAGAACGCCGACGCCAATACAAGCCGGGCCAAGACGGGCAACACAGTAGATGTTTTCATTGTGTCTGATACCACATAAACGGTATTAGACACAATTGGACATGACTGTTTCACCGATATAGGCCCGGAGAAGAGACTAGATGTTGAACACTTATTGCCTGCTGTGTTAGGTGATGATTAAGATGTGGTTTATCTTATGATGTCAAAGTATATTGTTTTGTACATGGCTGATACATTTTTCAAATTTGTGAACTGCCATAGTGATCTAAGTGATTTGTTTTCCGTAAAACTAGGAATATTCGCTTTATGAAATAAAATATATTGATAAAACTTGTTCTTTTTTTATTTAAAACTCATCACCTACGAGCAGAGTCACAACGAGTCGAATTGGAGCGCCAATTGTAATGCACTACACAAATAGGTAGCCATATCCTTGCTTATGTTAAATCCTTCTAATATTATAAATGCGAAAGTGTGTGTGAATGTTTGTTACCACGTATCTCCATAACTACTAAACCGATTGTGATGAAATTTGAAACGTAGATAGCTCTGAAATAAGACGTAGGTTTATCCAATTCCACGCGGGCGAAGCCCCGGGGAACAACTAGGTATAGCCTAATAAATTCATTGTTTGGTAGCTCAAAGGTATTATTGGCGTCCCTTATATGCCGCCTCTGAAGTTTTTGACCAAAATAATATTACTGTAGGCTTGCATATTTCTAACTTCGAATATAAAATAGTCTTTCTTTATATAAAGTATGTCTCACAAATTTTGTCAGTACCTCTCTTCGACTGTGAAAGAATATTCTTTGATGAGTTGTCAAATCGGTGTCATCGTGGATTTTTTTTGCAAGTTGTGCTAGCACATAGTTTTATCTATACGTCAAACGAGTTTTCTGACATCTCTTGGTTTTTTCACGGCGCACCATGCTAGCCCATAAGACAACACGGTTATGTCACGCCTAGAGCCCGCGGGGAGGTGTCAAAATCTCTTGTCGTGCACCGCCATGCTAAGCCCGCAGGTCTGGGTCTGGTCTAACTTGTGTTTTCGTGTATTATAGTGTGTAATATTGGCGGAATATTAACCATTATATGGTCATAAATGTGCGTGAGTGTGGGCAATTGGAACAAAAGTGATGAAACATGATTTTCGGCTTCTCACAAGAAGTCTATTAATTTGTCAGTAAAGTATCCGCCACTTTACTGATAGGGTTTGGGGGGGTAGAAATAAGGTAGTTATAAGGTAGATTTAAGGTAGTTATAAGGTAGAATTAAGAAAAAAATGTAATAAAAGTATACTGATGTTAGGCTCCAAAGGGCTAGTTCCCAGGGGCCGTAAAACTAATCTTTAAAAAAAAAAAAAAAGTTATAATATTGGGGCTTTTTGGCGGGAAGTGGAAAAGTCATGTTGTCATTTTTGTCTTAATTTCTAAAACTTGTGTTTTCGTGTATTATAGTGTGTAATATTGGCGGAATATTAACCATTATATGGTCATAAATGTGCGTGAGTGTGGGCAATTGGAACAAAAGTGATGAAACATGATTTTCGGCTTCTCACAAGAAGTCTAGTTATTTGTCAGTAAAGTATCCGCCACTTTACTGATAGGGTTGGGGGGGGGGGGTAGAAATAAGGTAGTTATAAGGTAGATTTAAGGTAGTTATAAGGTAGAATTAAGAAAAAAATGTAATAAAAGTATACTGATGTTAGGCTCCAAAGGGCTAGTTCCCAGGGGCCGTAAAACTAATCTTATAAAAAAAAAAAAAATAGAATATTATTATCCGGCGTTGTTTTTCCATAATTATTCTATTTGAGCTATTTGTTAGCCTGTCGTAATGGATACAGTTGTTAAAAGTATGTTGGATGAAGATCCAGAAGAAGAAAAAAAGGTACCCATACATTTTTTGTTGTTCGATTTAGGTAACAACCTAATAATAATAATAACATCCTGGGACATTTTTTACACACGGCTACCTGATCCCAAACTAAGCAGAGCTTGTACTATGGAAACCAGATAACTGATATTACTACATATACTACTTTTTTATTTGTAAAATACATACTTAATATACATGTACACCCAGACTCCGGACATACAGACATGTTCATGCACACAAATGCATGTCACGGGTAGGAATCGAACCTACGACCTGCAGCGTGAAAGTCGCCTCCGCGCCAACCACGCTAACGGGCCCGTCCACGTTCGTCTAACGTTTGTATCTTTGCGTTTGGATAGCTTTTATTTATTATTTCAGGGTTTGGTTATGTTCGGTAGAGATCTATCGAAAATACCTTGCTTCAGAGAAAGCTTCCTTAACGGTCTTGCTACAGGAGTTGGTTGTGGATTGGCAGCATTTATAAAGACATCCAGACCAATGTTGGCACAACACGTTGGAGTTGGCATGTTCTCTATAAGCACACTACTGTATTGGTCATACTGTAGGTACCAATGGTCCCAGCAAAGGTTTGATGCGCAACTTTTACAAGATGCGTTGAAAGATAAAATACTCTATGAAGGCACCGCGGTGGAGAGAGAATTGGAACAGAAAGGTGTCCTAAAGTCAGCATAGGCATTTAACATATTTTTTTACAGTGTTGATCCTAAATCCAGTAAGTATTGAAATAAGTACTAGTCTTAACTATTACACTTTATCAAATTAATAATAAAGTTCAGTAAAACCTGTAAATAATGTTAATTATGTTTCCTCCCACAAATAACTGTATGTATTTTTGTTTCATAACTTGCATATAATATGTAGGTATCATAGATAAAACTACTACCAATATTGCCATATTGTAATTATAATCCATTGTAGCTTTGCTGGGAAAAAATAAATCAAGTAATCTATAATTAAAATACTTTAATTTGTTTGTAAAATGGTGCAGAAAACTTATTTATTATAATTATGATTCTTGTTCCAAGTTCGAAACAGCTATAAATAACATAGCTATGTACCTCTTACGGAAGATGTCCAGCATAAGCTAATCTCTGATTATCACAGTTGTCAATAATAAAGAAAGCACAGCTTATATTGGAAATGTTCCGACTAGCATGCA
The DNA here is from genome assembly GCA_947859195.1 of Drymonia ruficornis. Classification (NCBI taxonomy): domain Eukaryota; kingdom Metazoa; phylum Arthropoda; class Insecta; order Lepidoptera; family Notodontidae; genus Drymonia; species Drymonia ruficornis. The sequence goes on along the minus strand of OX401911.1, from coordinate 7,269,256 downwards.
ACCGACCATACTTTATAAATAAACATCTGTTCACAATAATTAGAAAACATAATGTGTAACTATAATTTTATTTATTGGAAGTAGGTAGTGTATAGATCATAGGCAGTAGGTAGAGTTTTTTTTCACTGTTTGTTATAGATAGTAGTAAGTAGATAATAAAATGTTATTGTTAAAGAGCCGTTTCATTTCTTTTTGATACCATACCACAGTAAATATAAATGCCTTTATTAGCCCACCCACCACAATGGCCGTTTGCCGACTGCACGGTAGAGGTGAGTCGTATTTACTAGAACAGGTGCGAAGAACAGGTATTTTACGAGACTAGGCGGCACCTATTCCAATTTTGAAAGTACTTAGTCCACCTAGTATTTCACTCAACACGTCCCAGCGGACGTGTTGCTCTCTCGATTGCGTCCGGCGATCGCGTATTATTATGAGTATTACGGATTGCTTAGTCTACATAGTATGGTAGCGAACTAGTATTCTAGTCCAAGTAGTACGATATTTTTGTGTTAAAATATTGAGATAACGTATTTTTGTCTTTATAACAAACACAATGGCTCCAAAGGGAAGTAGTTATCATCATCATCATCACCGTCATCGTCATCATCATCATCATCATCGTAATCGTCATCATCATCATTGTCATCGTCATCATAGTCATCATCGTCATCATCATCATCGTCATCATCATCATCATCGTCACCATCATCGTCATCGTTATCATCATCATCATCATCATCATCGTCGTCATCGTCATCATCGTCATCATCATCATCATCATCATCATCGTCGTCATCGTCATCGTCATCATCGTCGTCATCATCGTCATCATCATCATCGTCATCATCATTATCATCATCATCATCATCGTTATCGTCATCATCATCATCGTCATCATCCTCATTATCGTCATCGTCGTCGTCATCATCGTCATCATCATCATCATCATCATCATCATCATCATCATCATCATCATTATCATCATCATCATCATCGTTATCGTCATCATCATCATCGTCATCATCCTCATCATCGTCATCGTCGTCGTCATCATCGTCATCATCATCATCATCATCATCATCATCATCATCATCATCATCATCATCATCATCGTCATCATCATCATCATCATCATCATCATCATCATCATTATCATCATCATCGTCATCGTTATCATCGTCATCGTCGTCATCGTCGTCATCGTCGTCATCATCGTCATCATCATCATCATCATCGTCTTCATCATCAGTAAGCACTGGCGTGGCGACATCTGACTGAAGTGAGCAAAAGTCATTTTTTGTCCCCATTTGATCTCATGCATCGAGTCCTATTATGGATCTAAGGACTAAGTACGCGATCCATACTCGATAAGTACTTCAGACTAGGTGGACTAGGTGGACTAGGTGGAACAGGTGTTTGGATCACGTATTTTTAAATACTAGGAATAGGTGCACCTAGTCCCAAATTTACCTAGTACAACCCATCTCTACTGCACGGCACGGCACCGGCACCGGCATGGCGGCAGCTTTTTCATTGGTCAGTGACCATTAGTAGGCACTAGGCAGTCAAAGAGAATGTAGAAAAGGTACCTGTGACATCTGCTACTATACAGGGCGGTGACGATTATAAAATTAGGGTTACATCAAAGTCCAACATTTCAAAAAAAAATAATGCGGAAATAGTCTAAACGAAACACAACAACCTTTATAAACGTCTACCGACCTCATAGACTGATCTATAAGTACAAGCAGGGCAACATCGCTTCGGTGTCGGTCGGTGTTTTTAGCGGTACCTTTGTAGGCGTAAAGTTAAAAAAGTCAAAATAAAAAAGCAATCCCTCAATTTGAATATAATTAAAATTAAATTTTATAATATTTTATGTGCGAACTACTAATGTGATACCCAGTATGTAATTTCAAAATTTTTCGTTAACAATTCAAATTTCGGTTTTAATACTTAGATATATTCGATTTTTAAATGTGACGTCACATAACTTAGGACCCCTCCCACCCCCTTGTCACACATTGTCACATTTCTTCATCGACGTAATACCATTGAACATGACTGTGGACTACAAACTTTATTTTCCATTCATTTAATCAAGAATAATCCTTATGTGACGGACTTAACGCCCACGATGCACGCATTATAAAAACCGGTCCGAGCCAGATACCTATAACTGCGCCTTCTTTCCCTTTCTAACAGTACAACCTTTCATCCCTTGTGTTGCCAGTTAATATTTATTCGATCACCTTAAACTTGGTACATTTTCATGTTAAGAATAATAAACAATAAAGTCGATTAATGAAATACCTATGGTAAAGTATAAGAATATCCTAAGATTAAAATTTCAAATATAAATAAATATCTGGAAATAAGTACTTACCTTCTTTAATAATTCGCTTGTAATTGTCAGTTCCGTGATGTCTATAGGAATCGTAGCAGAAATAAAATTAAAAACTTGAAACACAGAACGTCAATTTGCGTGACACACGACATTTTCAGCTAATTTTAAATCTAGAGGATTGTGCTGAATTTTCTCATAAAAATGGGTAGAATATGCGTAATGGAAGGGTGTAAAAGCGAATATTATCCGAATTAAGGATTATCTTAACATAGGTAAGTGGGTAACTATGTTTTCCACGTTAAGTACATTTTAGATGTTCGGGTGACATAAATTTCGCTAGTAAAAAGGACTATAATATAAATCTTATTTTGTGTCTGTGTTAACTGAGGAATATCGTCCACGGGAACTGTTTGCAGCGATAAAGTCGCGCGTTTCGTTGCCGCACGACTACATCGCTACTTTTTGAAGTCGGTCGCATTTGCAACGCGCGACAGACCACACGCTGGTAAAACGCGACGCTCACGCCGCGTTGTCACGGCTCGCCGGGCTCGCACACGGCGTTCGCGTCGTTCACACGCTCGAGGAACGCGCACGTCTAGGGCCAGATTAACCCTTTCAGGCAATGTAATTCTCGGGGCCCCTTTCCTTTACCCTTTTGTTACTTTTTAATAGTACATTACTGCCACGGTCTGTAATGAGTGTGTTGCTGGGCGCGTTGTTGATGGCCGAAAGCGCGGCGCAGCGCAGCTCCAGGGCTCCACAGCGCGGTCAGCATTGCAACCCTTGATGGACAATATAAAATAAAGGCCGAGACCGATGGTTTGTCGATTGAAATTGTTTGAAATCGGGACGACTTTTGACTTTACACTTCCCGATTACTCCTAAGCAATAAAAAACAAAAAAACAATTTTGTCTTTTACGGATCCCAGGCGTGTAAATTGGTTACAACAAATACCTATTGGCTACAGAAAAATTACCCAAAATTCCGTCATATGCAGCAAGCATTTTAAGCCGACAGATTATGTCCCTAATTTAACACAAGGAGTTTTAAAAGAAAATGCCCTGCCCTCACTGTTCCTTTTCGTTAGCACAAAGGACAATGGGCAAAAATGGTCCAAATGTCCAACACTTCCGAGACCTACGTCACTCGATAGACCAATACATACTGAGTAACTTTTGCAAAGGCAGTTCAACAAAATAGGTTGTCAGTAAAAAATGAAAAGTTTAAAAGAATATTTTTATTTTTTTATTTCACACTTAGTGTTATGTCTTATACATTTTTTTCGAAAGGCAACAATATAAATACACTTTCTAACATTAAACAAAAATAAAAAAAGCTGTCAGAAAGCAAAAAATGCCGTGAAACATATTTTATTATTATTATTGTTACCTGATGATAAGTGAAAAAGTAAGGTAACGCATAGAAGGTACCTGCTTATTTATTTTATAGAAGCGCAACATCAGAAAATACGTAAGAATGCTGCTGTTGTTGTTGTTGTTCACTTTTCATCAGGTAACAAAAATAATAATAAAATATTTTTCACGGCATTTTTTGCTTTCTGACAGCTTATTTTATTTTAATTTAATGTTAGTAAGAGTATTTGTATTGTTGCCTTTCGAAAAAAATGTATAAACATAATACTAAGGGTGAAATAAAAAAAAAATAGTTTTTTAAACTACCCATATTTTTTTTACTGACAGCTTATTTTGTTGATCTGTCTTTGTAAAAGTTACTCAGTATTTAGTGGTCTATCGGGTTACGTCAGTGGTGTATATTTGGACCAAGTCCCATACAATTTTGCCCATTGTCCTTTAATTTTGACTTATGGTCTAATTAGTTGGATATTCTTAGGGTACCGTACCTAATAAGGAAAAAAACTAAACCCTAATATGATCACTTTGTTGTCCGTCTATCTGTCTCTATGTCTGTCTGTCACAACTTGCAAAGCCCAAATCAAACATAACATGTTAACAGTAGTGGGTACCTTTTATAGCATAGAAAAAGAGTAAATATAGGAAAGATAAGTATAGGAAAAACCATAGATATGGAGAGCCTAGACAACGTCCAAGCGTGTGAAGTGTCATGTTACTTTATATTACAAAGTGGCAAAATCTACGATCTTAAATACTATTTTGTAACTTCATTTAGGTTGCCAAGATACAGACAGGCACTCGTGTGGTTTGGCCACCGCAGACTAATTTATTGTACCTACTCATGTTCTTAAGAAAATAAACATCCTTTTCCTTATTTTATAATTTTCCTATCATAACAATCTCGGAACAAAAGCACGTTTTCACTAGATGTCCATGGGCACGTTCTCAAAATTTCAAAATATTATGGTCACTCTTGTTGGCAAAGGAAACAACGTTCAGTATGGTATCTCGCTGTCGGCTTCACTTTTGCTGCCAAGTCCGCATTCCAGGTGTTAGAGACTTAAAACTTCCTTGCATTTCTTCGACCCCCTCCCCCCCTTTACGTGTGACGTAATTAATGGATGGCCCCTATTACTAAGCTTACGCTGTCCGTCCGGCTTTCAGCGGGCTGTATCTCACGAACCGTAATAGGTAGAGACTTGAAATTTTCATAGAATGTGTATTTACACCAGCAAATACTAAAAATATATTTTAAAAATAAAGGGGTCCCAATACAAGTAACTTGATATTATTGATGTTTTATTCTACAGTGGTTAAAGGTTCCCTTTATGTGCGAGTCCGACACGCACTTGGTAGGTTTTTTATTATTCTAACGACCCCAACAACCGCCCGACAGGAAACGCTCAATATCGGCGTTTTTTTTTCTTTTAGCAGAATCTCTATTTGGTTTGTACTTATAGCTCTATGACTTTGGGGCGGCTTTTGATATAATTGTACCAAATAAAATAACAATCGTAAACGGCATGAGGACCGTCGATCTCAGGGAATTAATTGTTTCGTCTTTGTTTACGTAACATTGGGCAATGTACCTAATTAAAAATGTGATTTAGGGGACATAAAAATTTTAATTGGTTTATAGATAAGTTACATATAGTCCAAATAGGTATCTACTTAATTACCTACGAAGCGCATCTTAATTGCTTTATGTCTTACATTGTATATCGAATTTATAAACGCGGTGGCCACTTGGTCATATATACTAGGCAACTACTTAAGCAATAAATTGTATTTCAATAATACAACGAATATACGTTCTACTAATTAGGTACTTAGATAAGTATACATAAGTACGTATAGTTTGGATAGGTTGAACTGAGACAGGCGCGTTGCCTTCGTAAGACACGACAGTGATACGAGGCCGGTCCACAGTATCAGACATGTCGCTCGACAATAAAAACCTGATATAAATAACAACTAAACACCGCGAGTCATCGTTTACTTCCACATCTGCCTACGGATAACATGGACTATAAAGACGCAACCACAACATTGGTGTTCTTCGTCAACGGCAAAAAGGTAAGATTTTTTATTGCGTACTAAAAATAAAACCTTATTATAATAAGTACCTAGTAGGTACACCAATTACAAAACGTGGTAAACATTTAATTTCAAGTTTACCTACACAAGTTATTTCAATCTGATACTGGGAAGAAACCAGTTTGTTTAAAAATTATATTCCATCAACCGAAAAACATACATAGGTACATTTACAAATAGAAAGTGGAAATTGGCCTTATCGCTATTAGTGAAGACAACCTTCGGATGGAAAAGATCTAAAGGAAATTATACCTTTGACTATACCCATGCTGGGTACTTATCTACAACTCCAACCACCACCTATTTTAGCCACGCCTATTCACGTTTCAGGTTGTGGAAAGTAGCCCCGATCCAGAATGGACTTTATTGTGGTACCTTCGGAAGAAGCTTCAGCTCACGGGCACCAAGTATGGCTGCGGCGAGGGGGGATGTGGTGCTTGCACTGTCATGATATCCCAGTACTTGAGAACCGAAGATCGTGTAAAGTATCCTTTTTAGAATGAATTTACCATTTGGCTGATGGGTGGAGATGAAGAACGCATAACGTTCTAGAGTTACCTACTTGAGTTACTACGGCGTTTTAGACCATAACGTACATTTCTGGATAAGCTTGTGTCACACAACAATATCTACTTATCAATAAATTGTTATGAAATGTTTTTTAACATGCCTCAATTTAGTTAGGGGCCATGACCCAACCATGATAAAAATCACCACATTTCAATTAAATGAAGGAATGCTTAAAATCTATTTCTCTAGTCCAAGCTTATAATAGTAATTTACTTAATTTGACGTATCAACCAGACATATTGCGGTGAATGCTTGCCTAACACCAGTGTGTGCTATGCACGGTCTAGCTGTAACAACAGTGGAGGGGATCGGCTCCACACAAGATCGATTACATCCGGTTCAAGAGAGGATAGCGAAGGCTCATGGATCGCAATGCGGGTTTTGTACTCCAGGCATAGTAATGTCAATGTACTCATTACTCAGAAACAAAAACAAAATTAACTACCCCGATATAGAAACTGCGTTACAGGGCAATCTATGTCGATGTACTGGCTATAGGCCGATCATAGAAGGGTTCAAAACGTTCATGGAAGGATGGGAGAAATATTACAGTCCCGAAGGAGAAATTAATTCCTGTTTGATGGGTGAAGAATGTTGTCGAAATAAGAAAGCAAATGAAGACAGAAATGTACCTAAATTATTCAACGAATCATCGTTTAAACCACACGATCCTACGCAGGAACCAATTTTCCCACCAGAGTTGAAATTAAACTCTTGCTATAGCGAAGATTATTTATTATTTAAAAGTGAAAACGTTACATGGATTCGACCAAAAAAGCTTGACGAGCTACTGTTGTTGAAATGTAGATTTCCCAACAGTAAAATTATTGTTGGGAATACAGAAATAGGTGTAGAAGTAAAATTTAAGAGGAAAATATATCCTATACTACTTTATCCATCAATTATAACGGAAATGAACTTTTGTAAGGTTTCAAATGAAGGCATCGTAATAGGTGCAGCTATATCATTAACGGATCTGTCTTATTTCTTACAAGATCAAATAAATTTAAATCCTAGCAGAAGCAAAATCTATGAAACAATTAAATGTATGCTTCACTGGTTTGCTGGTAATCAAGTAAGAAATGTTGCGTCGCTGGTAGGAAACATAATAACGGCTAGTCCAATATCCGATTTAAATCCCATACTTATGGCGTGTTCTGCAGTAATCAATGTCTACAGTGATAAAAGAGGACTTAGAAAAGTAGTTATAGACGACCGTTTTTTTAAAGGATACAGGAGAACAATAGTGGAAGATGATGAAGTGGTCACACATGTCGAAATTCCATTCACTAAAGAAAAGCAATATTTTAAAGCATATAAACAGGCAAGAAGACGAGACGATGACATCTCAATAGTAACAGCTGCATTCAATGTTACATTTGAGCCTAAAAGTAAAATAGTGGTGGAAGCTAAATTATGTTACGGTGGTATGGGACCAACTACTATATGCGCGAATAAAACATCGAAAATGTTAACAGGTCTTCGATGGGATCGCAATATGTTACACAAAGTACTAGATTCTTTAACGAATGAGTTGCAGCTTGATATATCCGTTCCCGGAGGAATGGCTGACTATCGTAAATCACTTTGTCTCAGTTTATTTTTTAAATTTTACCTGCACGTGTCAAAAAATGTAAATACTAATGGAGAAGTGATGAAAGATTACGAAATCAGTGCCTTAACAGAAATTCCGATAATACAGCCGAATAGTACGCAGTGTTTTGAAATTAAAGATCAAGACAGAAAAGTTTCTGATGCAGTTGGTATTCCTATACCTCATATGTCGGCAATGAAACAAGCTACAGGAGAAGCAATATATTGCGACGATATTCCATCTATTGAAGGAGAGTTGCATTTAAAACTAGTTTTTAGTTCAGAAGCACATGCTAAAATAAAGGCCGTAAATGTCACTGATGCTATGAAAGTCCCAGGAGTAGAAGCGTTCATATCGGCCGCCGATTTAAACGAAGAATGTAATAAAATGGGTCCTATAATGAAAGATGAAGAAATATTTTCTAAAGAAATTGTCACTAGTCGCGCTTGTGTGATAGGAGCCATATTAGCTAAATCTGAGAGTGCAGCTCGAAAAGGGAGAGATTTAGTGCGTGTTGATTACGAGCCTTTACAACCAGTCATAATAACGTTGGAAGATGCAATATCGCAGGAATCATATTTCTCGGGCTACCCGCGAATACTCCAAAAAGGTGACGTAGATGAGGCATTTTTAAAATCAAGTCATGTGGTAGAAGGTCAAGTAAGAAATGGAGCACAAGAACATTTTTACCTAGAAACCATATCTGCGTACGCTGTCAGAAAGGAGGACGAATTGGAAATTATTGCTACTACTCAAAATCCTGAGGACATCGCAGTAAGTTGATGATATTAGTGCATATTTATTTACTGTTTAATTTGAATTATTGTTTCAACAAGAGATATAATTATGTTTCCAGCACATCGCTTCAGAAACGCTTGGAATACCAAACCATAAAGTTATAAGTAAAGTCAAAAGAATTGGAGGTGGTTTCGGGGGCAAGGAAACAAGAGCTGCGGTTTTAGCAATACCCGTCGCTGTTGCTGCTTATAAGTTAAAGAAAGCCGTAAGAGCTGTTTTGGACAGGGACGAAGACATGCAAATGGCTGGATATAGACATCCGTGCTTAATTAAATATAAAGCGGCGTTCATGAGCGATGGCAAAATAAGTGGTGCGAAATTTGAAATATTTGCTAACGCAGGGAACTCTATGGATATATCTTGCTCGGTGAGATTTATGTAATTCTTATTTGATAATATTTTGTTTTGCATTCATATAATGTATTTATGTGTTTTTTTAAATTACAGATGATGGAAAGGGCCTTAATGCATGTCGACAATTGCTATTTTCTCCCAAATGTTGAAGTGAAAGGATATCTTTGTAAAACAAATATGCCTTCCAACACTGCTTTTAGAGGTTTTGGTGCTCCAAAAGCAATGTTGGCCGCAGAAACTATGATAAGACATGTAGCTGAGACTTTACACAAAAGTTATGAAGAAATTGTGGAGATAAATCTTTACCATGAAGGTCTCATGACTCATTTCAACCAACCGCTTACATATTGTACTATATCAAGATGTTGGAATGAATGCATAGAGACGTCTAATTACAGGCAAAGGAAAAAGGATGTCGACGATTTCAATAGGTATGTGCGGTTCGGATTTAAAGTATATTAACAGTCTTTAGTTGATATCTACAATTGTATTTTAAATGAAAATATTTTTAATTTACAGAAGGAACCGTTGGAAAAAGAAAGGAATTACATTAGTTCCCACAAAATATGGCATATCTTTTCAAGTAGACGTGTTGATGCAAGCAGGAGCATTGATTTTAATCTATAAAGATGGATCTGTGTTACTTTCCATTGGAGGCATAGAAATGGGACAAGGTCTCTTCACAAAAATGATACAAGTGGCATCGAGGGCTTTAGAGATAGACTATACAAAAATTCACATAAGCGAAATGTCCACCGATAAAGTGCCTAACAGTTCGCCCACTGCAGCAAGTATTAGTTCCGACATGTATGGAATGGCTGTTGTGGAAGCATGTAAGATTATGAAAGATCGTTTGGAACCTTACAAAGCTAAGAATCCAAATGGAAAATGGGAAGATTGGGTTATAGACGCTTACGTCAATAGAGTGCATTTATCGGCTACGGGCTTCTATGCAGCTCCAAAGATAGAATACAATCCTGCAACTAATTCTGGGAATCTTTATGAGTATTTTACATATGGAGTCGCATGTTCCGAGGTTATTGTTGATTGTTTGACTGGCGATCATCATGTGCTCAGAACGGATATCGTGATGGACCTGGGAGAGAGTTTGAATCCAGCTATAGATATTGGACAAATAGAAGGTGCTTTTATGCAAGGCTATGGTTTTTATACGTTGGAAGAGATGATATTTTCTGCTCGTGGCGAAGCTTTGTCCAGAGGTCCTGGAGCTTATAAAATACCTGGATTTTCGGACATACCGAAAATGTTTAATGTATCTCTTCTAAAAGGCGCTCCCAATCCACGTGCAGTATATTCTTCAAAGGTATTATTATTATACATCTATTCAATGGTTACTGGTGTACCTGTCTTTCGAGTTCCTCATTTCCTGTTCTGTATTTGTAGGCTGTGGGTGAACCTCCTCTATTTCTGGCTGCGTCAGTATTCTTTGCCATAAAAGAAGCAATTAAATCCGCTCGGGCTGACAGTGGGGTATCTCCGAGCTTTGTAATGGATACACCCGCCACGTGCGCTCGTATCCGTATGGCCTGCGAAGATCATATCACCATGCAGGTGAAGTATTACTAATAAAAATAAGTTTTTAACAATAGTAGTTTTGTATGTTCCTATAAAAAAAAAAAAAAAAAATTACGGTGGGTAGTATTTTTTTTGTGTGTAAATATAATTAATTCAAATAAATTTACTTATTCCTACCTCAGTGTACCTTACCTACCTGATAAGCTGTATTTATTAGTGCATAAAGCGTAAAGTATTTTATGTGAATAAATTACATAAATCAATTGAATTGATGCAGCGGCTCTAGTGAGTATCGCAGATACTTACCTGCTTTCTGTTTGTGAACAACATAGTAGGTATTCAAGCGTAGCTAAAGAAGTGTATATAGGCATATCCATAATTTTGACGAATGCAATTGCTTCGGTTTTATATTTTACGCAGACCCGTTAGTTCCCCTCCAAATATGTTTTTGTGATAAGAGAGGATTCAAGTCCAACTTTACTGACCAAGTAATTGAATGCTTATGACGTGCTATTTCTTATTTCAGGTTAAACCTACGATAACGTCTAATGGGAACCCATGGAACGTGATAGCTTAAATACTAATTTAAAAGTATCTACTGAATCCACCATTTTAAATTATCTATTACTGTGTCTGACTGCATGAAATTGTAAATTACTCGCAAATGTGTTATTTCTAGAAGACTATAATATGTACCTAAAGCGTCTCCTTATCATCTTGTTAGTATACTCATCATACACAGTTCATAATTACATCTAATTAATAATAATACTTACTTATTATATACGTATCTAGTACCCAGACTAGATACATAGTGATGCCAATTACTTTGTCGTCAAATCAAGACTAAATTAACACAACTAAAAGTATTTCCATCTTGTTCATACAGGGCCGGATTTGGGGGAGGGCATTCGGGGCAACTGCCCCGGGCCTCCACAAAAGAGGGGCCCCCATAATAGGCTCCGATAAAAAAAATAACTGTCATAAAATTCTCAAAAATGTAAATTATAAAAAAAATAATCATAACCGTTTATTAAAGCTATCGATCCTACGGGGCTATTACGTATGTCAGTTGACAACTGGCTTCAGTTGTTCACCGAACTTTGATGCTGACATAACATTGGTATTACGTATTTCTTGCAGGGCTAACCTAACCTAAACTCACTGTACCTTGATATCCATTCACCGAAATACGTAAAACCAATGTTATGTCTTTCTAATTTACCATCAAAGTTCGGTGTACAACCGACGCCAGTTGTCAACTGAGATACGTAATAGCCCTGCTGAGCATTAAAAGTGAAGTGATTTACTTCAGGAACTGGATTTCAGCGAAATCATCAACAATTTTTTATCGAAAAAAGCTCGGAAGGTTCCGTCCGTTAACACTTAAATTTAATTTCAGATAATTTTTGTTATTGAATATATTGATTGTGCGTTGTTCCAAAAATTATATTTATTGAAAAACTCGACTGAAAAAATTGATCATTTTATTTGGAAAATAATTAGAGGCCAGGCGCCTCGACTTTTTTGTTGCCACAGGGCCTCCAGACCTCTAAATCCGGCCCTGTGTTCATACTACGACCATGACAAGGATGGCAATACAGTTAGTTTAGGCAAGTTTAGTTGTGAAACAACAGAATCAGCACCACCATCCTCTTTATAATTTGTTTGTACTTACTTATAAATAAAAACTTATTAAAACAGCCTTTTGTTACCTACCTATATTTATTTCCACGTTGTGACCAATAATACAAGACGTAGGGCAAACTAGCATCTTTGTCAACAGTCTCGCCTTAATAGGTACTTATTTCAAAATATACCGGCATAAATTAGGTACCCAAGTACCTACCCTTTTTATTTTATAATTAAAAAATTGTAAGTATTCTTGATTCTTATTTTATAACAGCCGTTATAAACCCTATATTTTCCACTAATTGTTTATCAATCTGTGATCATAACATAACATACTTATCTAAGTAAATACCCCCTCTTACGTAGATAATTTTCCGAGTTTCCTTCCTATCTCTGAAAAATCATTAGCTAACAATATAATTAATTTGATTTGAATATGATGCTTCTAATTGTACCTACCTATTTCAATTTGTTGCATAACAATATTTTTAATTGAAACCTAAATAAGTAAGGTATGTATTTAGATTTTTAACGAGTTTTTAATGAAATGAATTTAGTAGGTACCTACTTAACTACTAAATTCATTTCATTAAACTTTTTATGTAAGTAATTACTGAAGTAGGTAAGTACCTACAACATGTTTCTATTTCATCAGTTATGTTATGAACGACCGATATGTTATCCGCGTTGAAAAGATACGTATATGTATAGAACAGATAACAAGTTATTATTCGATTTAGTTTACTGTCCCGAGGTTGAAATGCGCGGGCGCAGCGGCGCTGACGATCAAGAAACGTCGTCAGTCGTGTTTCTCAGCGAAACATTGTCGGACGTGCGTGTAAGAATAATAACTTCAGATCAATTAAATTTTAATTAGTATGGGTTTATTGAATATTGAGGAGGAAACCGGAGAAGTTTTCTCTGAACTAGTATTCTACGTAAACGGAAAAAAGGTTAGTACCCATCAGTGCCCTTAGTTTAATGGATAAGTTTAATAATCTATAGATATCGAAGTTAGAAATTTAAAAACAAAAGGACAACGTTTATAAATAATTTCGTTGTAAAATTAATGGTCAGTGTTTAAAGTGTTGGTAATGGTGTTGTTAAAGGAGGTAGGTACCAAAGTAGATAGGGTCGTACATGTCCTTTTAACAGTAGGTAAGAAGTGATTTATAGATGTACCTATAGGTACACTATGCTGACTTGTTTTGCGCATTTTCTTATTATGATGATACCATTGATACCTATAATATCTCTGGACACTCTGGTGCAAGTCTGTGTAGATATACTTAAAGGTACTTCCTAGTATAATGTCTTTTCTGTTATCGAGTATGCAGTTTTATTTAAGTGCCTACCTACATGTTTGTAAAGTAATAATTAACTATATTATCTCCAGTGGCAATGCAAATAATTCTGGTTTAAGATCTGGTTCAATGCCATATGTTAGAGTTGTATTGGATAGTTACAAGATAACATTTCACCTCAAAATCTGACTAAATTAATATTTCCATAAATAGGTAGGCAGTTCGCTGACGGTGAGGGAAAACATCGTGAGGAAACCTACCTATCCCTCGGGATTAGGTAATAGTCAGTTCCTGTATACACGGCGAAAAGGTTCACCACCTGTCACGTTGGGTTCTGACTATCAGGTGAAACGTGGGCTTTGAGTTGGTTAATACCTCCACAATGTGGTGGTGTATGGCCACTCAAGCCTCTGACTACCCCCGAATGGGGATAAAAGTCGTGACGTTACATTTACATATTTTTTTTTACATTTTAGGTAGGCAACTGTAACTGACAAAACTATCTGCATGGTTTTACACTGAAATAATTAAAAATCACACGTAGGTACATATCTAATAGGCATTTATCTTTTTTATCTATTGAGAGAAATATTGCTATTGAGAGTAGGTATAGGTATATTTATTCATAGTTCACTAATGTATTAATATTCTATAAAATTGCCGGAATGTCTACCTGATTATCATCTGCTGTTACAAATTCAAACTTATTCAGTTTTAGGTATACGGTGAATAAATTAATACTTTGGTGTCACGGCTATTTAACAAATGATATCTAAAATTGTGTTTAAGATAATAAAAGATTTGTCAACTTCATCCATATTGAAATATGCGTAGACGATATTAAAATACGAAGGTATTGCGTCATATCCAGACGAGATGTTTTTATTTGTTGGGTATGAGGAGGGTCGACGGATTGGCCCTGATAGTACTGACTGACCCATGTTGCCCTCTCAATGATACGTAGCAATAACAATAAAATTGTGACCGCATTCAGTAAATAGCCACAATACAATACTTACATTGTCTATTGGAAAATAAATAAATAAATTAGGTACTATAAGAATATTTTTGCTGTTTCTTGTTTATTACCTACTAGACCAAATGTGCAAATAATATAAAGGTGTACGATGAGATGAGTCATGTTACTCGCAAGCCGTTAATTGTAATGGCAAGTAATTAAATTTCCGTTAGAAAGGGCCAAGTTAAGCATAAAAACAGACTGCAGCCATTATGTTAGGTATTTCTCTGTTCTAATGAGCTTATTGCTCACATGTTACGGTTGGTATTCAGGGGGCCTATTACGAACCCAGACCATCTGTTTCGGTTTCGTTCGATCGTGATATTGACTCTAAATTAATACAGAAATGTGTCAAAATTCAAAAATCTAAGCCCAGATTTATGTTTTCGTATCGGGTTCGTAATAGCAACCAAGTATTCCAAGAGTAGCGTAACAATAAAGCGCACTACACACTGAAGCCGCCGACACATTTCGGCGGCTTATATTGAAGGGCGGCGCTTCGGAGTGTAAAGCGCTAAAGTCGCCGACATGTCGGCAGCTTCAGTGTGGAGTGCGCTTTAAAACACATCCTCATTTTCAGGTTATAGAACCCAATCCTGATCCAGAATGGACCTTACTATGGTACCTCCGGAAAAAGCTACGGCTTACGGGCACCAAACTGGGATGCGCCGAAGGAGGGTGTGGGGCATGTACTGTCATGGTATCGAAATACAACCGAAAGGAGAAGAAACTCATGTATCCTTTTAAATAACGTTATTTTTTGCCATATCTTTAGAAAAAATATTTTTCATGGTCAACTTTTAATGGTTATAATTAAATATGCTAGCACATATTAAACTATCTGTGTGAGTAGTGGGGTAGTAGTATGTAGGGGCACCTTCAAACAAATATTATGTAATTTATAATAGAATAATTTCTTTCACTTTAATATGCAGTCACCTCGCAGTTAATGCATGTCTAGCACCAGTGTGCGCTATGCACGGCTTGGCCGTCACCACAGTCGAAGGCATCGGATCAACCAAAACAAAACTCCACCCAGTACAAGAACGAATAGCTAAAGCACACGGTTCGCAATGTGGATTTTGTACGCCTGGGATCGTTATGTCTATGTATACTTTGCTCAGGAGTTCTAGTACCATCAAATACTCGGACATAGAAGTCGCTTTCCAGGGCAATCTTTGCAGATGCACAGGATACAGAGCTATCATAGAAGGCTATAAGACTTTCATGGAAGATTGGGAGACTAATCGCGTAACCAATGGCACACAAAACGGCCATAACGGAGTTAACGGAGAAAACGGACATAGTGAACAAAACGGCCAAAACGGTAACGGAGTTTGTGCAATGGGAAAAGACTGTTGTAAATATAAGACTGAGGAAAACGAAGAAAAAAGTGAAACAGAATTCATATTCGACAAATCGTCGTTTTTGCCTTATGATCCTAGCCAGGAACCAATATTTCCACCAGAATTAAAATTATCATCGATTTACGACGATCAATATTTAATATTCAAAGGAAAGAAAACAACCTGGTATCGACCCACGGAATTGACTTCGATCTTGAAACTGAAGAACAAGTTTCCCGACGCAAAAATAGTTGTTGGAAACACTGAGGTGGGAGTTGAAGTTAAATTCAAACATTTCGTTTATCCTACTATCATAATGCCGAATTGCGTGCCAGAAATGAACATCATTACTGAGAACGATGGTGTTTTCACAATAGGAGCTGCCGTAACACTAATGGAAGTAGAAAACACATTTAGAACGTATATTAATAATTTGCCTCGTCACAAAACTAGAACGTTGGTTACTATCGTGGACATGTTAAACTGGTTTGCCGGAAAACAGATAAGAAACGTAGCAGCTATAGGTGGGAACATAATGACAGGTAGCCCCATATCCGATTTAAATCCTATTCTAATGGCTTTAAAAGTAAAGCTTAATCTTTTAAGTGAAGAGAGTGGACATCGCTCCGTTCCAATGGACGAAACATTCTTCACTGGATACAGAAGAAATGTGGTCAAACCAAATGAAATTTTATTATCTATAGAAGTGCCATTTTCAAACAGATATCAATACGTAAAAGCATTTAAGCAAGCTAAGAGGAGGGAAGACGATATTTCTATTGTCACAGCTGCTATTAATGTAGAATTTGAAGACAATACGAATGTTATAAAGTATTTAAATGTGGCTTATGGAGGTATGGCTCCTTTTACTAAAATTGTTACGAAAACCGGCCAGTCATTAAAAGGAGAAAAATGGAATGAAGTAATGTTGGAGAAAGCATTTTCACTGCTCATGGAAGAATTACCGTTGAGTCCTTCGGTTCCTGGTGGAAATGTACAGTTTCGAAGAGCTTTGACAATGAGTTTATTCATGAAAGCTTATTTATCAATCGCTAAACAAATGTCCAAAGATTACATTCACGAAGATCTCATTCTTCCGTATCATAGCAGTGGTGCTGAACAATTCCACGGTAGCATACCAAAAAGTTCTCAATATTTTGAACTAGTTGGTGATAAGCAAATCAAAAGCGATGCAGTTGGAAGACCTATAACGCATATGTCAGCATACAAACAAACAACTGGCGAAGCGATTTATTGTGATGATATGCCGTCTGCCGAAGGTGAATTGTATTTAGCGTATGTTCTCAGCACACGAGCTCACGCAAAACTATTATCAGTGGATCCTCAGAAAGCGTTAGAAACACCTGGAGTAGTTGCATTTTTCTCAGCCAAAGATTTAACTGCTGAACAGAATGCTATTGGCCCTATCTTCCACGATGAAGAGTTATTTGCTAGTGAAAAAGTAATAAGTCAAGGACAAACTATTGGTGTCATCGTAGCTGAGGATCAAGCTACAGCTCAAGCTGCTGCTAGAAAGGTTGAAATTAAATACGAAGATATACAACCAATAATTGTCACAATGGAAGATGCGATTAAGCAGAATTCATTTTACCCACAATTTCCAAAAACCATACAGAGAGGGGATGTAAAATCTGTTCTTGAAGATAAAAACAACATTATAATTGAAGGAGAGTGCCGGATGGGTGGACAAGAACACTTTTATTTAGAGACTCACGCTGCATTTGCAATTCCGAAAAAAGAAGACGATGAGTTAGAAGTATTCTGCTCAAGTCAACATCCTTCTGAAATTGCGGTGAGCATTAAGCTTCTACACATTGTTTTAGGCATTTCTAATATAATGTATTCATATAATATGTTTTCTTTTTTCAGAAATTGGTCAGTCATATATTGCACGTACCTATGAACAGGATTGTAGCCAGAGTCAAACGTATGGGTGGTGGATTTGGTGGTAAAGAATCTCGAGGTATGCTGATATCCTTACCTGTTGCGTTCGCGGCTCATAAGTTGCAGAGACCGGTCCGATGTATGCTCGACAGGGACGAAGACATGCAGATGACTGGCACGAGGCATCCTTTCTTGATCAAATATAAGGTTGCAGTAACTAAAGAAGGAAAAATCATGGGAGCCAGTGTAAATATTTACAACAATGGAGGATATTCCATTGATTTATCTGGCCCTGTAAGTCATAATTCTATTTTAGAAAAAATATGTAATGTTTCTGTAATATAAAATTGGCAATCATTTTATAACTTGATTTCTTTCAGGTTGTTGAAAGAGCGATGTTCCACTTTGAAAACGGTTATTATATACCAAATAGCGAAGTAACAGGACATATCTGTAAAACAAACTTACCGTCGAACACTGCTTTCCGGGGATTCGGTGGGCCGCAAGGAATGTTTGGTGCAGAAAATATTATACATGACATCGCATACAAACTAGGAAAAAGTCCTGAAGAAATAAGCAGATTGAATTTATATCAAGAGAACAATATCACCCACTACGGGCAGGCTTTGATTCATTGCACTTTGCAGAGATGTTGGGATGAATGTGTTCAGAAAAGTAAACTCGCGGAGAGAAAATTAAGTATCCAGAAATTCAACAAGTGAGTTATATTATATCGATGACTAAGTTAATTATTTAAAACGTCTAAGTATGAACAGTAGGTAGATATTATGCACCTGTACTAATCTATGTTTAATATTTTGATTTATAGGGAACACAGATGGAGAAAGCGGGGAATATCTATCGTTCCAACTAAATTCGGAATTGCATTCACTGAAAAACTACTAAATCAAGCTGGTGCATTAGTTCTTATATACGTTGATGGCTCAGTTCTGCTATCTCATGGTGGTACAGAAATGGGTCAGGGTCTTCATACGAAAATGATACAAGTGGCATCTCGTGCTCTCGGAATAGAAACTTCAAAAATACACATCAGCGAGACGTCAACTGATAAAGTACCCAACACTTCTGCCACTGCCGCCAGTGCTGGGTCTGATCTTAATGGAATGGCGGTGTTGGAAGCGTGTGAGACGCTGAATAAACGGCTACAGCCGTATAAAGACAAGAACCCTGAAGGGAAATGGGAGGATTGGGTCCTAACGGCCTGGATTGATAGAGTTAGTTTATCAGCTACCGGATTTCATGCGACTCCTGACATCGGATACGATTTTAAAAATAACACTGGAAAACCATTTAATTACTTTACATATGCTGCTGCATGCTCTGAAGTAGAAATTGATTGCCTCAGCGGTGATCATTTAGTGATTAGATCAGATATAGTTATGGATTTAGGTGAAAGTATAAACCCTGCTATAGATATTGGGCAAATCGAAGGCGGGTTTATGCAAGGATATGGTCTGTTTACGATAGAAGAGCTTATTTACTCTCCTACTGGAACATTGTTTTCTAGAGGGCCTGGTGCTTATAAGATTCCCGGTTTTGGCGACATTCCTCAGGAATTCAATGTATCTTTGCTGAAAGGGGCTCCGAATCCAAGAGCGGTGTATTCTTCTAAGGTGGGTAACTTAAAAATGATTATTATAACGTCAAGATCATAAATATCATTCACAATTTAAATAAATTACTTTGTTCTCAGGCTGTGGGAGAGCCACCGCTGTTTTTGGCGTCATCTGTTTTCTTCGCAATAAAGGAGGCTATACGCGCGGCGCGCGAAGACGCGGGCGTATCTCCAGATTTCTACTTGGAATCGCCTGCAACGTCTGCGCGCATTCGTATGGCATGTGAAGATCACATCACTAAGAAGGTAAACATCTTTATAAATAACATT
This sequence comes from Drymonia ruficornis, assembly GCA_947859195.1. Classification (NCBI taxonomy): domain Eukaryota; kingdom Metazoa; phylum Arthropoda; class Insecta; order Lepidoptera; family Notodontidae; genus Drymonia; species Drymonia ruficornis. Next base: position 7,249,472 of record OX401911.1, on the reverse strand, counting down.
GAAGCGATTGGTTTATTGTTTTATGATAATAATGTTTACCTTTCGCCGCTAGATAGTAGAGTACTGTAACTGAGATAGTTATAATTGCTGTACAAAAATAATGTTATTTTTATGAAAGTACTGTCTAATTTTGTTGGTTTATTTAATTTTATTAATTATTTTCAGCTCGACATTCCGGAGCCCGGCAGTTTTGTCCCGTGGAACGTCGTCCCATAGTTCTATTTAGACTGTGGTTGTGATATTGTTGTGAACCTACACATATTTTCTTACATAGATATACATAAACATACATACATTGTTTTATATTATTAATACCTGGTGTTTCCAATATTAAATGGTGTTATTACAATAGATGTCTATTGTTAATTACCAAAAGTTACAAGCAAAGTGAGAAGGTATAGACAGTTAATACGTATGTAAAAACTATATATGTAATGATAAAATCATTTATTTTAAAATCGTAAGTATCTAATAATTATAATACAATTCAACTGACTAATAAAATAACAAATTATGTTCAATAAATTAAAGATTGCAATTCTTATGACAGATAAGGATTGAAGACTAAACTATTTCATCGTTTGCTATAACTTGGATGTGGCAGGCAACCATTGCTGTAAAATGCTAATTGTTTCCGTGTATATGTACTACCTAATCATACAGAAGTCATTAATCGGTATTCGATAGAAACCAAAACATGTAAAAAAAAATAAAGAGAATATGCGACGTCAGCAGGTACGAGGAACTAACGAAAACCACTTATTCTCTGGGGAATCCCGTAGTATGTAAATGCATGATAAAATTACGCGGTTATGGTTCACATAAATTCGATAAAGTTCGCCTGAGAACAATAGCTGGTTCTATAGAGCACCAGTTAATATAATGTACAGTGCCCGGAGATTCATATGACACATACATTTTCATTTTGTAGTCCCATATGTTTACCGCAACACGTTATTCAACTTGAATCTGAAACATTGTTTCATTGGTACTGACTGGGCTTTATTTATCGCCCGGGACTGTCTCTGTCCTGTAAGAATCATAGTTACAGAAAACTTTGTAATTATCTACATTTGCTTACAAATATTATTTCGATAGCCACAATACTAGAAGTTGTTTCAACTCGACAGCTTTTCTTAATCAATAACTATTGTTTTTAACGAACAGTCTTTTCAGGTATAATATGGCTCATCAATATAAACTTATAATTACCTAGTTATATGGAACACAATTTATTCTTCGATCGCAGCATAAATCTGATTTGGTATTCTCCTATTCCACGAACCTGATTCAGTGATTGTCCAAAGAGACTAGTATGGTCCATAATACATAGTTTAGAAAGTACATTCATGTAAACTGATTAAACCGAGGAACATTCGTAATGCATGTTCATATAGTTATTTGTAGTTAAAAAATGTAGTGTTTTGTTAAATTGCAATCTTTCCATGTAAGGATATCTTGAACGGAGTAAGGGTGGAATAGCGATACAAAACCGAATAAGTAACGATATTTTAATGAGTCTTGGAAGATCATAACATTATGGAAATCATACCCGAAAGCTGTCTATTTACCGATGTCATAGCTATAAATCATTTTATTCTCACAACTAATTCATACATGAATCACCGCAACCAATTTGGCATCGTCTCTGTACAATACACAATACAATAAACCTTGTAGATCGTATTTAAAGAACCTATTACACTAGCGACTCTCATTTATCCGATTCTGATGAACATCCCGAGCCTGAGCTAGGACCTGAAATAAAACAATCGAATATGGGAGAAATATTGACTTAACACATGCGACTTACCTACAATATTTTTACAACGCCTGGACAGAATGTTAGCTGACAGTTGTTCTAACAAGTTCATTGATAATTTTACTATGGGATAAGAAAATCCGTATTCACTAGGGGACATTTGTACAGCGACTCTGTCACCCGACACGAACTCTACGTGTCGGGGGACATCACCCGACATCGCAGGCGACATCTAAGTGTCGCGAGACATGTCGCTTGTCGTTGCTCCGAGAGCGAAAATCACTCCGTGTAAAATTGATTGCATTTGGGGACTATCTTCGACATTGCCACCGGACAGTCTCACGTAAATGTCCCGCGACTGCTCGCGACATATCTCTCGACTTTCGTATATTACCATCGTTATTAAAATACCACGAAATTATAACGAGACGTCTCAATCGTTACCGTTTGCCGGTACAAAACTGGCAAAGCAAATTACATTGAGACAAGTTCTAATTTCTACCAGAACACAGCGTGTGATTCTCACCTGAATTTCTAGAGTAGTTGCGCCTGCGCGGGGCGCGCGTGGGGCTGTCCGAGTTGTACTCCGTCTCGGTGTCGGGCGGCCCGGCGCGCGGCCGCGGCACTCGCCCCGCCTCGTATCTATGGAATGTTTTATTCTGGTGTCACTGTGTCAAATGGCAAAGGTCAAGAGAAATATTGAACGATTGCACATGATGTTAATATCGTGATGGATACCCCACTGGTGGTATTTATTATTTTTTTTTTTAAGATTTGAACTGATGTGCGAGTATGCGACTTTTTTAGGATTGTGGCTAGCAAGCGTACGCCCCGCCTGATGTTAAGCAGTTACCGTAGCCATACCAAAGACATTGCTCGCCCGTTGCCGACCTGAAGGGGAGTGGGACGGAGGGAGGGGAGAGGGGGTGGGGTTGGGCTTCCAGCTCTCTCACTCATCGTACGAAACGCAGCTGTAATAGCTGCTTTACACCGATCTTCTGTGAGGGGGTGGTTCTACCCCGGTCGTGCCAGCCCGTATATGAGCTGCAGTCAATTGGTTTGGTCCTAACACCAATAAAACAGAAGGTCAACAGTGTAGACAGACTATTTTATGAGATGACACATTTTTTTCGAGATGGTAAGTTATAAATATCATAACATATTGTCGTACCTCTCTCTAGATCTGGACCGCGGTCTAGATCGCGGTGAGTAAGGTGACCGGCGCGTCCGCGGTGAGTATCGACTGTCGGGTGAGTATCTCACCGTCTCCGGTGAATATCTGCTTTCCGGCGAGTACCGACTGTCAGGTGAGTAGCGGCTGTCCGGTGAATAACGGCGGTCACCGTATCTGAGCATAAAACGGGGAGAGCACATTAGGACAAGATAAATTATAATGATATGCAAAAAATTGTAAATCCTTTCAAATTAACGAATACTTTTATGGACTACCAGTCAATGGCTCATAACATAGAATCATAATTCTATAACATAGAAAATAAATATATAAATTTATAATTTTTTGAAATAATATATAAATTTTTGAAAGACATGTGAAATCTGCCAACCCACATTAGGCTATGGCCTGAATCCCCCTCGCATTTAAAGGAGACCCGGGCCCAGGAAGGTGAATTTACACTATTAGAGGTTAAAGAATAGCTCTGGTTCTATAGTTAGAACCGATATTTACCTCGGCGGGTGTGGCGACGGCAGCCTGCCCAAGGGAGGCGGGCGCGGCAGCGGCGGCAACAGCGGCGGCGGCAGGAACATCGGCGGCAGCGGCGGCGGCACCAGCGGGTTGTCCACGCCGTGCAGCGGCGACGATACTTCTGTTAATAAATTAATAGGGCATTACGTTGACTGCACACTCAACAGCGAGAAACGTGTGCTGATGCGGCTTCTGTAGCGCCCCATCGTATTTTAGCGCAGTTGGCGCAGGTGTGTCTGTGCGTTGGTTCCGGTGTATAATGCCCGATGAGTCTATAAATGGCAGATGCTATAAACGACAGATTCTCAAAACGGCAGATCTCTAGCACTAATGGGTCTTATGGGTCTTATGGGCGACTTTAAAGACACATCACTACATCCGCCCATAAGACCCATAAATGCAATGGAGCAATATGCCCTACTTCGTTCCCACGTTTTATAGTTCCACGTGCCACTTGCGCTGGGACCGACGATAACTTTCTTTATATTTTTTTTTAATTGTTCCCGATGGCATGGAAATCAGCAGACTCAGACCTATAATAGGTCCTACCTAAGTCACTTCCTATAGTTATCGACTCTCTGATTGGTTGGTAGATCTTGACCGACCAATTAGAGGCCGATCCGCCGGTCAGTCGACTAATCAGAGGGTCGATCACTACGGGTCTCATGGGACGAATTCGAAGCGATTTTCAAAAAAAAAAAAACGTCGTGTACTGACTATGGTGTGGCGAGACGGCGCCGTCCGCGGTGGAGTGTGTGGAGAGCGAGGCGAGCTTGCGGCGCAGCGCGGCGGCGTCGTCGCGCGCGGCGTCTGCCTCGCGGCGGGCGGCGCGCGCCTCCAGCCACGCGGCGTGCGCGCGCGCCTCCACCGCGCCCACTGCCGCGCGACGCGACGACTCCTGCTCCGCCAGCTCCAGCGTCAGCGCGTCGCACTTCTCCCTGCACACGCCCATTGACAAGACATATAAGAGGACCGTCTAAGAAACCGGGCCTTATGACTCAACTAGGCCGCTCATGTTATCACAGTAGGGGTGGCTTAAATCTGTGCACATGTCTTGCCAACGTTCGCATCCGAAATATAATTCTACTCGACACTTGATGGCGACCCTTTGTACGTCATTTTCATCACCATACACTTAGTGACATATAGTGTGAAAAAGTTAAACTACGTACTAATATCGACATAGAACGAAGCGTGTAGTTTTGCTTTTGACCGGTAGATAGGAAATAAAAAAGTGGGTGGAATCTAACACCCCTTCACCCGCGCAAATGGTCAAGCGTTGTTTGATAGGGAAATCTAATAAGAACATCTCTTCTATCTATATTATCTTATGATACCGACACACAGGCTAGAAACACGATGATACAGGGGCGCTAGTGAAATACTCAATTCCATCCGGAAATCCTACTCAGACAGAATTGAATTTATTTTTAGCAACTTTCAGTATTTCTTGCGGAAGATTAGTATTATTTGCACAACAATTTACAGTAATATTAGTTTTTTGAGCAGCCTATTGCGTCCTTTTGTTGCTACCATAGACAGTGGAAAAAAATATATTTCCAAGAATTGTAACTAAACTGAAGTAGTGACGAAAATCTAAATAAAATAATTCATCGCTATAAACATCGCGTTTTCACTGAAGAAATATTTACACCGATTTGCGACGTTCGTTGCTTCTATTCTGTTCTATCAAAAAATGTTAACAGTAAAAACGACATGCCACTTACTTATGTCGCTGCACTTCTTGTTGCAGCAATTCCATTTTTTCGACTGTGCTCGCCGATTCTCCTTGTTTACCGAGCCACAGCGATTCTTTGGCATTTAGTTCCCTGTAAATTTTACACATATAAAAACAAACGTATTCTAAAATTATATGAATATTTTCTAGTATAATTCCGCATACTTCAATAGTTCTCCCTCACGTTCCTGGAAGTATTTCCCGAGAACCTCAAGTCTAGTGGTAGCTTCAGTGGCGCGCTGTGTAGTAGTATTTAACGATTCTTGTGTACTTTCAAGTTCTTCGCTCAGCCGTGTTCGTTCTTTAAGTTCAATCTATAAAAAATAACCAGTTATATTAAACTCCACAATATAAATTGTTAAGAGTTGATTATGTTGTTTTTACTGTCGACTTTACCTCATATTTGCTAGCTAACGAGTTCTTCTCTTCCAATGCTTTAGCTAATTTTGCTTTGATTTCAGTGTGGTCTATAAAAGACGTCACATCAACATTTGATGAACCTCCGCTCTTTAATTCTTTGATAGCATCCTGAAACCAATGAAAATGGTAAAACCACTTATACAAATAAACAGTAACTAACTGCTCAGCAGTTTGGCAGATGATTAAGTATGTAATGTGGATTTTGTATAAGCAGAGTTGCAAAAAAACAGGAAATTTAAAATGTAAACTGTTTAAAACGTGTTTAAATCATTGATTTAATACAGGAGGAAAAAAGTCATTGTTATTAAATGTTTAAAACATGGTGTTTAAAACAAGATGATTTTTTCGTAACAACCCTGTGTATAAGTAAATAAATAAAAAAACTTTATAGTCTGTGTGTCTTCAATTTCACTTACTTTTAGCGCGGTAATTTCATGTTTCTGTAATTCAATAGTATTTTTAGCTTCTGCTAGTTGTTGATTAATTTCGTCAAACTGTTTCTTCTGTTTCTTAAATTCCTCCAATGCAGTCTCAGCTGACACATATTTCAATTGATAATTGTCCCTATCCCGAATCACAGAAATCAATTCCTCTTCAAATGCTTGAATCTTATCTGAAAACAGTTACATATTTATGCTAGTCGATAAATTATAATCCTACTGTAATACAGCAATATTATGATTTAAACTAGTCAAGTTATGATAACATAATATAATTATTCCAAGAAATATGAGCTTAATTAAATACAAATCAACATTTTAAACTTATTGCAACAATTAACTTGGTAAGTTATAACAAAACTTAGGTATAGACATTGTTTTCCACTATGAAATTCATTATATGAGGAAAGTATGTCAGGAGATATCATTTTAATTACACATATAATTTTATAACGAGTTTTATTAAAAGTATATTGAAGCAATTATTGCTTAACTGGGTTATCAGTAGTCTCATAATGAAGGAGCATTTAAAATTTTAATTCTCACCATTCAATTCTATTATTTGCTCTTCAGAATTAGCTCTCTCAGCCAAGAGCTCACTAAGAGTATTCTCAACCTCACTCAGAGTATTCTGCATCTCCCCAGCAGTATTCTCCGACACTCGTAGAAGTTTTTCATTGGCATCTAAGGAGTTCCGTAGTCGATCATTGTTCGCCTTGAGCTCTTCGATTTCTCCTTTCAATGACTGCACCATGTCGTCCATGCCGAAGGAGCTGTCTTCGATCCCGGCCAACTTGTTTTTAGTAGTAGCAAGTTCCTCTTTGAGGATCTCACACTCCTGGTAGCAATAAATAAGTTTTAAATGGCGTAAATTGTCTAGTGCAGTAAGTCAAACCATTGGCACGCGTGCCATTAATTATTTGGACACGGCATTTAAGGAATTAAGGTACCTAATCGAGACCATTTATTTTTTCCTCCTCATTTGATGTCGTACGAAATAAAACATACAAAGTTCATTGTAAACGTGCCCACTTGTGTCAGAATAGGAAGAGATTGCGCGATAGAGATGGTTAGATTTTGCTATTGTGATGGCACTTGGCTTCTTTGAACATATAAACAAAATTGACACATTAATGAAGATTGGCTACACCTGGTCTAGTGATTTTCCACCCATGTAATGGAGTGGCTCCGAATTCCATCCCCATCCTGGACACTTAACTATTGACGTGATTCCACTCCTATTTTAGCTTAGTGGGATGAGCTAAAGGGACTACTAGTAATGTGACAAATGACTACTATAGCTACCTCACATATCTGGTAGACAAACTCACCTTAGTAGTAAAAAGCAAATCTCGTTGCAGTGAATTGATAGTGCCGATAAGGCGGCCGTCTTGCCGCTTGTTATCAATGTAGTAGTACCCGAGTGTGAATAGAAGCACTGAGCTGGCCGCGGTCAGCAGGAAGGTTAGCAGGCGATTGCCGTGGCTTGCACCAACGCCGTCACAGTGCTCGTCCGTGTAACAGGTTTCTCCTGTGAATTTAATCATTGAGTACAATTTTAGGAGATGCCAGAACACTTGAGGCAAAATTGCTTTTCTATTGTGTCTGCTAGTTTCAAATATCACTAAAACATATGTCAGATGTTAGGCCTCCATAAAATTAAATGTTCTAATGAAAAAGTGTTTGATAGTATAGTAGCAGCTTTTAAATACATACTATAATTATTGCCTATTAGGCACTATTAGGCAAGGAAAAAGTATGAATAAAAAGACCAATGCGGTCTAGGTAATATAATTAATTTAATTTGAATAGAAAGTCTTAAACAAACATAAATTGAAGAATTTATAAATTATTTGATGGATTGCCTCATGTTAATAAATAAATAATGAATATCAAGAAAATAAATTATGCATACTATCAATTAATTGCACTGATATTACAAAAGATTCCACAGTACCTGATCATCAGATAAGAAATGCATTATCTGTACTGATAACAAAATATTGATAGATAGTGTATTCCACAACTATTTGAAAGCTCAATGGAATAGGATTGCAGAATAGATAAGATTATATTTTTTAGAAATTCTTAAATTAGTGTGAATTATTCACAATATTTAATATACTTTATATTCTACTTCTACTAATATTATAAATGCGAAAGTTTATGTGTGTCAATGTTTATTACCACATATCTCCATAGCTACTAAACCGATTTTAATATTTTTAATGAAATTTGAAACATAGATACTTAGATAGTGTAGGCTCTGAAATAGGCTACTCTTACACATCAATTTTCACGTGAGCTAAGCCGAAGGCAGGGCACAGCTAGTTAAAATTAAATTGCTAGACAGTTTTACTTACCAACAGAAGGAAAGAGTGCCTTAATTTCTTCATTAGTCCCCATGACTGAATAATATGTAGACCAAATGTACTTCAACATCGAAAAACTTTCCTCACCATCCACCTTTTGACTCTCATAAGTTGGATACGCCTCTGTATTAAATAAACTCTCAGGAGACTCAGTAGAAGATGGCCAAATATCTGCTACTGTTGTATACATGTTCGAGAAGAAGCTTTCACTGTTTCCCTCTTGAGATTGAGTTTCAGTAGTCACTTCTGGAGCTTCTGTTGTAACAGATTCTTCTATGGGAGGGAATGATGAGTGTGTATCTTCATAAGGTGTTGATTCAGTTGTAGAGGCAGTATAGTCATCACTGATTATTTCTTGGGAATTGTATGGTGCCGGAGTTGATAAACTCTCAGATGAATATGTCTGTTCACTTAGGGTGGATTCAGTCATAGGAGCACTGTAGTCATTGTTGGTTATTTCTTGGGAATTGTATGGTGCCGGAGTTGATAAACTGTCAGATGAATATGTGTCTTCACTAGGAGTGAATTCACTTGTAGACGAACTATAGTCATTATTGATCATTTCTTGAGAACTGTATGGTGTTGGAGTTGTTGGAGTGTCAAACACTTGATTTGGAGATTCAATTGTTGCTACATTTTCTACATTCGAAGGTACATTATTAGTAACAGTGGGAATCATAATCGGTTCAATATTCACAGCTGTTATTCTTTCCGTTGCCTCGGAACTTGTTGTGGATGATACTTCTGGTGAAGTTTCTGTTGTGGGTATTGTTTCTGTGGACTGTGCCTGAACATCAGGAGATGCTAATGTTTCAGTCATTTGAATGGGAGGTTCAGTTGATGCGGCTGAATTGTCATTTTGTTGCATTACATTGACATTAGCCTTGTTATCTTGATTTAAGTTGTTTTTATACAAATTATTGTATATTGGTGGTATGACTGGCATTTGACCCACTATTGGTGTATTAGGTTTGTTTATGTTAGGAGTATTCTTATCTTGCCTGATTGGTTCTTGTGGTAACTGAGGTTTGTCATTTTGAATATTAGATATATTTTGTTCTATATCTGTGCGTTCTGGCTCAATCACAGGATTTGGCACAACCTGCTTTTCAGGCACTTCTAAAATTGGATCCCTATTTAAATTATCATTGTTACTTGCCAATGGTTTAGGGAGGGGAAGAGGTTCAGGTGTTTTCTCTGGTTCAGAGGGTTTGTCAGTTACTAGTTCATGTTGTCCCGGAGTGATGGAGCTTGGTTTAACATGTGCAGGAACTTCCTCAGTGGATAATAGTATTGTTTCTGTGGATGTTTCTAAGTTCCTATTTTCAATTACATTTGATTGCACTTGTTCTTTTGATTGGTCATTGGAAGCAATGTTCACAGGATCAGACTGAGGTACATTTAAACTTTGTTTTGGTTGATCTTCACTTACTTTGTTGTTATTTTGACTAGGAACATTAGCGTTCACATTTTGGTTTTGTATTTCTGCTACTTTGTTGAGTGCTGGAGTAAGGTCCTCATTGGATGGCGGTGTGGAGGGCGTGGTAACATCCTGCGCAGGGTTAACAGTGGCCTCAGTGGTGTATATTGTTGTGCCTTCGATCACTTCGTGTGGCTGTTGAACTTTGTCAGGCTGAACATTTTTCTTCTCTTTTATCTCATAAGGCACAATCACCAAGTCATTCTTTTGATATATTTTGTGTTCTCTTAGAAACTTTGAGTTAGCGAAACCTGACTTTCCGTTTACATTCACGAACCATAAGTCAGCATTGGTACCAGCTGATTTCATGAACACAATAGCGTCTGAGTTTGCACGGTAAGAAATAAGGCTCGGGTCAGCACTGTTATAATTTATTAACGTTTTGGCTTTAGATATTGGACCTGAAAGTGTTAAAAATATGTTATTAGAAAGTTATAACACGAAAACTGACTGACATTGCAACGCCGTGATGCTACTTACTATTACATTCTTCATTAACACAATAAACTTTGTCAGGGGATCTACAATGAGATATGGATATGAATAACGTAATGAAAATTAGTTTTAACACAATCATTTTCGCATTCTATTAATTCTCTAATAATATTTCTTAAAAAAATCGCCAGACGTTAGGCCACATCATCTGTCAAGTCGATCGTTCGGTCGTTATGTGTCACGCAGAAAATAATAATTTGTTAATGTGGTAGTTACCTATGCGGTAACCAATAAAATATTATAATAAATAAAAGTTTTTTTTTTCAGTTAACTTGACACTTGTAGGTTTCGTAAAATATTCCTTAAATATGGGCTAGAACGAAAGTACTTGGTATACTCGCGTAAAATGAAACGTAAAGGTCATAGACCAAGGAGCACTAGTAGCACAGCCGGTTGCGACGGCAAGACAAAACGCGAAATAAATCGATTTCGTCTCATTCTCTCTTATGCATAAAGAAAGAGAGAGAATGACTCAGCGCGACATAATGCGTAACAAAAGTCTTGTCTTGGCAAGTGTGATATGGTCTATGGTCTACCGCTACACGAGCGGGACGTTCAAATAATAATGCCCACAACCTACCTTCACGCAATTTTATTCATATTTATCAATATGCATGATAAGTCAAAATTCCCAGCATAAGTTGAGCTCTCTTAATTACGGGGTCAATAATAAAGAGAGCTCGGTTTAGGTTGGTAATTTAAGCATAGACGTGAAGGCGGCCGTGGGTACTAAACTGTTACTACCTACCTACTATAAAGCAAGTACAGTCAGCAAACATAAGTAGCTAAACAGTCTCCAGTTTTAAAATTGGTATTATATATTATGTACCTAGTTTTTATAGTACAAAAAAAAAACGGAATGGTAGCAAGAACATAGGTATTTCAATATTGTTTAAGAATAATTAATGGTTTTGATGCAAAACAAAAATGTGCTAGCGATTTGAAAAACTGAGAATGTTTAGCGACTTATGTTGCTGACCGTACCATGTTATTGTATACTTCTTGGTTAAAAATATTCAAAGACTATAAGGGTGACATTCTCTGTGACATAGTAACATAGCAACGATAGCAACTTGAAAACAATGTTAAAATAGCGATAAAAATTTAAAAATAAAATCTCATAAACATGTCTCTCGGTTCACACGATTCTCAAATAACGCTTATAGATTTGTCAAAACAGTTACCCTTTGAAATAGGTAATGTATTTACTACTACTGCTATCATAATCTATTTTAAAATAATATTTTTTTTGGGATTAGGCCCGCCACGCCACACTCGACAATGGTGTTCAATCTCGACAATGGTGTCCAGCGATGACACCAAGGTTTGACCCTCGGCGAGTCCCGGGGAAAAGCTAAGTTGTCTTGGAACCCGCACGAATTTAATCAAAAGAAAGGTTTAGAGGAGTTGGAAGAAGATTATCCACTTCCCTCCGTAGCAAAGCGCCTAGTCAAAAGTTATGAAGATGAACATTGTCTTTATCATCTCGATAGTCGTTTTACCATTACTTTACTACCAATCTACCCAAACTATTTAATTTTGATGTCTGCCCTCATCAAAGACAGGTCGCGGTCAATATTGTTGTCTTGTCTGAGGCAGAAATGAGAAGTTGCTCTCCTTTATATGTCGCGATGTATTGTGTCACCATTGTACCTTGAAGTTAGTTATGCAAGAGTCAAACACGCAGGTAAAGGCAAACTAGCGTAGGGCCCGCCAGATTTTAAGCAGTTACCGTAGCCTATAGATGCTTGCAATACCAAAGGCATCGCTCGCACATTGCCGACCAGAAGGTGAGTCGGACAGACGGAGGGGTCGGGGGGGACGTCTGGCTTACAAAACGCAGCTGTAATAGCTACTTTACGCCGTTCTTGTGTGAGAGGGTGGTACAACCTGGGTCAAGTCAGCCCGTATATGAGCTGTAGTCAATTGGCTACAGCTTGGCTCTAGCACCAATAAAACTACTGCTAGATAGGCTCACACGCTTTAATATTTTGAAATTTTTAGTACCTGCTGCTTATCTCTATATGCATATATTATTATTATATTATATTATATACATATAAAAATGAATCCTATTTATTATCATGACTTGACGCGAGAACGGCTGGACCAATTTAGATGGTTTTTTTTTTAGAATATTCCGTGAAGTTCAAGGAAGGTTCATACATTTAAAAAAATTGAAAAAATTGCCCAGAACACCCTAAAAACACCCATTTTATGTAAAAAATATGATTCAAATTACTTTCAATAGATGGCGTAACGAACGCCGGTGTCAAATGGCGACTACAAATTCCTGCAAATTCTTAATTTTCTAATTGTTCATTTTAAATTATCAAACAGAATTTTTAATATTTATCTGAAAAGGGGAAGAAAGGACGACGAACTGGGGTACGGGGGGTTTAGTTCTTTTACGGCTAATAAGTTAATACAACATTTATTAATTCTAAGGCGGCACGAAGTTCGCCGGGACAGCTAGTACATAGAATATGATTAATTTGTGCCAATCTATTGCAGATGAAAAAACTAAAGAGGAACTATGTTTTGGAGAAACGTTAATCGTAAGTTGCGGACATTACGAAGGCGATATTGGAGGTGAAGACTCTGAATCAGAGTGGTCTTGTCATGAAACCACTGAAACTGAAGCAACACAAGAGAAAAAAGATGACACTAAAGTAGAAATAAAGCTTCCAGCCGAAATAAACCTTGAGAGTGATGTAGTGGAAGAAGCAGATGATGACTTTCACTTTTACTTTTTCCATGATTGCGAGAAACCACAGCCACCGCAAGACAGCCAGGCGAGTCTAGTAATTGTGAATGGTATGCCGAAAATCAATGTTAAAAAGAAAGAACGCATAACTTGCACCTGTAAAATCGACAAGTCGGGACATTGTACATGTTATACCAAATTACCCTGCAAATGTGGAGCAAAAACTAAGGCCGAATGTGCCTGCGAGACTTATAAAGAGATTTGCATATGTCATGATGGACAACCGCAACCAGTTTGTAGGTGCAAAGGTAGTGATGTATGTCTTTGTAACCCGGATGGAAAAATTAGGCCGGTTTGTACATGTCACAATGTAGACAAACCATGTGTTTGCTACCCTGAAAAATTTCCAAGCCCTGTTTGCACATGCAAACGTAAGCCTAAGATAGTACAGGCACAAGATATACAATCCCAAGTTGGTGGGGAGGGGGAAGAATTCGGCGAGGATTATGTCAGTGTAGGCAAATCTGAACTTGAACCGGATCCATGTGAATGCCAAAAACCTGACTCCAAACCTCTGTGTGTCTGCCTTAAAGGCAAAGAGTGTATTTGCAAGGAGGAGGCATGTGTTTGCGGCGTGCAGAAAGTATGTGTTTGCGAGCCGACTGACAGTCAAGAAATCGTCTGTAAAGATGAAGACAATAAGTCTATTTGCAGTTGTCCAATAACTAAAGAATGTACATGCGAAGCTGATACACCCGGTAACTGCACGTGCCACGATGTGCCGATAAAGGTTTGCTTGTGCGGTGATCCAGAAAACTGTAAATGTACCAAGATTTGTGACTGCACAGACCCATGCATTTGTGATACGGCCCCAGTGAATCCGGACGAATGTGTCTGCCTAGATACAAAAGCACCACCTGGCATGGTCTGCACCTGTCCTCGTCATGCCGATGACACCAGAAAACTTAAAAAAGTACGTGCAGGTAAACAGGGCTATCGCTGGTGTCATGAAATAGATCCGCAACACACATATTTTGATTATGCTTATGGAAGGCATGACAAAATATCTTATGAAGTTCAAGAAAGAGAAAGAATTAAAATTATGGGACTTAATTCTGAAAAATCAGAGGAAGAAGTTTGTCCAATACATTCTGTAAAAGCACCACCGTATGAAAAAAAAGTTAGGAAACCATCTATAGACTGCTGCAGTTCCGTTGGGGGTGCGGCTGATTCATTTGTTAATGAGCTTATATTATTATGTCGATTTATCTGCGTGTAAAAACAATTTTAATCTTATGTTTAGGACTCAGCATTTGTGTGGAGACACTTGGTATGGACAAAGGTAGATTTCTTGTTCACGTTGTGTCCCACGCGTCAAAGGAAGGCGCAAAAACTGGTTCAAAACTCGTCAGTATTTTGGATTGTAACTTACATACTATGGAGGAAAATAGAATTGAGTAAGGTTTTAAAACTTATCAGTCGTACTTAGCCAAGTAACTAAATGTTAAAATAATCGTAGTTGATCTACTTATTTACGTTCTTTTGTATTTTCGCATAGCGAAATATAATGTCGCCCGAGAATATTTAATAAGTTCTCATGGGTGCATTGTGCTAACCAGGGAATGTGGTTGAGTCTTCTGTGAGAGTGTCTGAGAAGGCTTGAAGAAAATTAAAATACACATACTCATAACCTCTTCATTACTTCAGGCTGATAACAAAGAAAGCAATGACAAAGGAGCGTCGGAGTTACATGGCGATCTGCGAAAGCGGTTACTATAACAAAGTGACTCGTATCTGCGGCGACAAAGACGTTGTGAAACGATTCTATCACTCTTTCGAGAAAGCTCACGACTTTTTACTGGAGGGCGCTAACATTGTGCTCATGCGGTATTTGGCCCTTCGTAGGTACAGAGGTAACATAAAAACTGATACGGTTCTCATGGACGGTACCATTTGTGAAAGTATTTATGTGAGTATTGTAATAGTCTTAATTAATATAAGATTTACACTAACAGTTAGTGCTAATATCATTTTAATTTTGCCAGGTATGCCAGGGGGTGAGTCAAGGTATCGTGAACGGGAAACCAATGTTCGTTGTGAAGATCGAACGTCACATTTTAGAACCCACAGGACTCATACATCAGACGTTGACGGTCCTAACCTTAAGAGGTTTGTGGACAAATTTTATTGGACTATTTATTTTTAATCGTTCAGGGGTCTTGGTCAAACTATTCCTTCCAACCAGTTGGACCACGGGCCTTCAGTAAGAGCAGTGGTACAAAGTCTCTCTGTCTTTAGCCCAAATAGTTTTTGTTAGTCTCAACGATTGAATGTTAAATTATGTTAATCAGGTAATATAGTAAGTCACGAGTGGGCAGACAATTGCTACATGTTGCATATAAATCCACTTTTGAATGTTGTGCCTGAAAAGGACTTGATTGAGCCCCACGCTCCTCTGCGGGAGAAATGGCGTGAAGATCTTCAACTACATTCTGATTACCTCGACTACAAGGTAAGTTAACATAGGTAACTATTTTATTTGTCAGTAGGCCTAGGCTTCTTATGCATGAATAAATTCATTTTTCCATAAAATATTTGCTTTGAGGCTTATTCTTACGGGTATTTTTCTAATCTGAGATGGTAATATTATGATGGGTTGTGCTACTATTACTTTATATAATGCGGAGAGTGTTAGGTTTTGTTTATTCTTGATTTGGTGCGCCCATGCATCGCATGCCTCGCCCGAGTACTCATGTTATGACATTATATCTGTGCATTCCGACATCAAAACTCAGTGCTCGGGCGCAGCATGCGCCTGAAGTAGACGCACCCATTGGATGATCACATTTAAGAAAGTCCAACTTTCCGCTTTTTCCAACTGTAAGCGAAAAACGTTCTTAATTTTCTTTTGATGAGAAAATTTAACGTCGCAGTCCAAACAAAATAAATAAATAGTAGGATCGCGGTTTTTATCTGTGAAAAGGCAAAGTTTTGTTTTGACGAGAAGTCTCGGATTCAGTCCAGTGGAGCGCAATGTACCTACAACTGAATGTTTCAACTGTAATCCTGTGCACGGGCTTTAAACATGCTTCGCCGAGACGTTTGTTATATCCCGGAGAATTATTCAACAAATTCACAAATTTCATTGGTGTAGGTATTAAGGGGGATTGGCGTGGATTCAATTTACTTAACCGTTTTCTTAAAGTGATACAGGAGGACAATTAAGTTCAATTTTCTTTAAGTGAGTTGCCCATAGCAGGTCTTTTCCTAATCATTGTGCATCTACAGGACAATATGTGTGTAGTCACTAATGGAACGTATCTGGTTCAGACTTCACACATCAATGGTTTTTTACTTTCTTTACATTGGATGTCTATAAATGGTTCCTTTTCACTGTTTTCAGAGCACTCGTTCGTCTGAAGGCGCTCGCTACGTAATGGAAAGCGGAGCTTTGACTGGAGCAGTCCGAGACTATCTTCAAGCCATACTCCTCCTTCGTCCTCACGACACGCTTCACTTCACCAGGCACTACTTCGGAGCGGTCCTGTCTGCTCTAGACCTGCCCCATGATGAGTACTTTGATCCTACATCTAGACATGTTCGATATTATTTCTTTGAACAGTAGGTAATGTTAGCTACCCATACCTAATAACTATTATGAACAGGAAAACTTTTATAACATTTACATTTACTTACATCTTTGTGTAGCTGTTTATTATTCCGGTAATTTTAGAATGACTAGCTCATAACCAAAGTAAATCATATTTTTATTAGGAATTATTTTATTAATGATAAAAAATCTTGGAGTTAGAATTTTCAAATAACGTTATTTTATTCTAATTTATAAAAAAATCTACTTTATTGGACGAAATTAAAGGTAACTTCAACTCTCATGACACTTTTTTTATTTGCGTACTTGTAGAATTATAGTCTTACGGTCACTTTTTCTTTTAGAAGCTAGTGAGTAGGTATTACAGTAGTTCCAATGCTCTGGGGAATTACTCGCCCTAATGGCCTTGTTAATCGTGCGATCAGGTGCTGAGTGCAAATACTAGAACACCTAGCAAATGAATGTGGGAGGTAACTAAACTAGCTATAGATAGGTCAAATGGGTATCTAATAGCCAGAACTATTGGCAACGATTTTGCAAGGCGGTCGGTTAAGTGTCTTTCGAATACAGTAATATAGGTACCTACATTAAGGACTAAATTATTTGCCGTTCGTTATACATGATTATGAAAGTATAGACGTAGCTACAGCTCAAGAAAGATATTTATACATCAATTTAATAAAAAAGGTTTCGCAACTTTCAAGATAACAACATGATAAGATTTATGAGAAAACGTGTCCAATATTAATAACACAGTAGTGTATTACATATGTACATACATTCAGTGGAGGGATTTGCGTATGTCACGCGAGATCCCTCCAAACAAAATGACAAAACTGCGCCGGAGAAGACCCTGGGACACGAAAGGAATTTTAATTTTTTGTTCCTTTTGCACAAAGGAATTTATTATTAAGTCCCCGTATCACAGGCATACGATATTACGAGGAGGACAACCCCAATTTTCGCGCACCTTTCTTTGACAGAAGAATTTTTCTAAATATCGTGCCGTTTCCTTTTCAATTATGCCACAGTCCGCGGTGTTATGTCCGTTATTTTCAGTTATTTTATATTCAGGAATCGTTTCATATTTATTGCCTATATCAGCGACTTACCTATTCGTATTTTTGTCAAGACTTTTAGTTCGTGTTTCGTGTTTTATATTCCAGTAGGTACCGCCTACTGCCTAGTCAGGAATAAGTGAGTTATGGGATGGGTGTATGACGTGTTTTATTTAAAGAAAAATCCAAATCTAGGAGTAGGTACTAGGTATATTTTTATTAGTTAATGTCTATTTCATCTTCGCGGCATGACCCAAAATACCAACTCTAACTCGTTTCCTTTGAATCCTCAATTTCAAAACTTGGGATAGCGTAATGAATTTAAATTTTGTTTACAATATTATTATTAAGCTCTATCAGGCTAAGTCGGATAAGCGTTAGAAGTTTAAATTAACTTGTTAGGACGGGTCCGTACGCCCTCGTTGGCCAATACAGTTTACAAACAAGACTAGGCGAGCCTCTACCATTGCATACAAATTGGCAACCCTCAAATTACAATA
Source organism: Drymonia ruficornis (assembly GCA_947859195.1). Lineage (NCBI taxonomy): Eukaryota > Metazoa > Arthropoda > Insecta > Lepidoptera > Notodontidae > Drymonia > Drymonia ruficornis. Next base: position 7,231,185 of record OX401911.1, on the reverse strand, counting down.
TGTGAGTTGAATGTGGCAATAGAGTAAGTTACAAAATGGTATAACCCTAGTTGGATTACGTGCTGCCTACGCGATTCCAGCTTTTAAATTAGCTCTGTTAAAATATAACTTCAGTTAAAACAACCGACAGGCGTTCCCTTCAATAAAGGTGTTGTTGGTTTGATATTTTGTAGTCAGGATTTTGTGGAGATCAAATTTAGTTCGGTCCCCTAAATGAGGTGTTTTTTAAATCAAGCAAGTTTGATTAATGTTCCTTTATTAGCGTAAACTTTATACGTCGACTTAATTGCTATTATAATGACTACCCACTAGATAGATATAGTACGTCTACGAATTGTCCTATATTCTAGGAAGTTGTACAACACGTGATTTGGATGTGTATACAAATTTCCAACGTCTATGATGTATACAGATGATAAAGTAGATAGGTACTTATAAACTACTGGTACCTAAAATTGAATTAAGTATAAGTAATTCTAATTCCCCTCGCATTGAGGGGAGGCCCGTGCCCAGCAGTGGGACGTTAAAAGGGCCAAATTATTATAATTCTAATTTAAAAGTTTTAAAAGGGAAATATAGGTTGTATCAGTGGAGTGGGGCGGCCGCTATATCCGTCATAATCAGCTTAGAGTGTAGTCTATAGTGCGGTTGGGGCGGTGCTGGTGAGCGCGGTGTCTACCGTGCCAGGTGACGCTAAGCTTCTTTGCCTCCGTGTTGCATTTTACTTCCATGTGTGTATTCCTAAGTGCTTGTACTTGTTGATTAAAGCGTACTAGCGTAGTAAGTATACTAAAGACCGCCAGAACAGGAATACAGTCCTAAACTCGCTTCTTATTGTTTCTTGAGACGGATTTTTAGGTCGTATTATATTTGATCTCCATAAGAAGCAGTATTCAGTGTACTACCAGAAACTACCTATTATGAATAAATACTAAATATCGCCAGATTTACGCACCAACTGCATTGTCTCGAACTAAGCAACGCTTGTACTATGGGTACCATACAATGGACTGGGAGCAATCCCAGTGACACCCAAACCAGAGTAAATTACGAAAAGTCTGTTTCCGTTTGCCTCCGTCGGGAATCGCACCCGAAACCACCCGATGCAGTGAGCCGAGTGGCCAACGCTCAAACCTGTGCGCCAAGCGGTCGTCAAATAGTAGATGTACTTAACTGCTCGATTTTACTTTTCAGCAGTTTAACACGCGTCAGAGCTTTCGTGTCCGAAATGTCCAATATCATAATTTTATGTTTGGCCATACAAAAACGTCGTTAGATATCGGTTACGAGTTATATCAAGCATAAGCGCCAATATTAACCTAGTTTTAACGCTGCAATCATGATAGCGAGAAGAGGTCACGTATCTGAAAGTATTCATCGATGATTTTAATCTAGCTGTTTGACCTATTTAGTTAAAAATCTGATGCGAACTTGAGAATAGTTAGTAGGTACCTAATACTTATTTTATAATTCAGTCTGATTATATAGTAAAACGAATAGTTAGGTGATTACATTTATAAGGCACTTATTTCGGAGTAATCTGGAAGGTGAGTTTACTCATATCCAAGGAATACTTTCAGGTATGAAGCGAGCAATGTCTCTATACCAGCCTAGGTATATAAGAACAATTTTAATGAAAAGACCTGTGTAGCCTTTATAGTAATACCTAGGTACCTATTGTGCTTGAATAATATTGTTGAAGATTGTTACCTAAACAATGTATTAAGACCTAGGAGTGTCATGATAAAAAAGGAGGTAGGTAACTCTATTAAAACTAGTAATAAAATGGCAATGATGAGAGATGCCCCGAATATTAGTTTCGTATACAAATATCTACAAAACTTAGGTATGCAAATCACAATATTAATTTAACGGCCCAATGCTTATAATTTGGTAATAAAGTGTTTGTTTACGCGACACTGATCGAAGCATAGTGCAAATTCCAATTTTGAGCGCCCAGACGGCTTATTAGTGGCTGAAATTTGGCAAACAGACTATCCCGTCTCTAGTGTCGATCAAGCTATAAATTACGTTAATTGTCAACGTTTTAGTGGACAGTTGACGCATTCCCTACAGAGACGGGGGCCGAGCTACGGCCGCGTCAGCCTACCAGATAATTAAATCTCTATTTGGACATATTGACGATGCTTTTGGACACAGTGTAAGTGGTAATTGGTACAGTCGCTTTATTTTTGTAGTTCCTAATGTTACGGAAACTATCAGGGATGTTTTATTTAAAGGTTTTGGTTTTTAAATTGAGTTTATTATATTTGCTTCAAATCTTACGATAGATTTTGCAACCAATACCTACTACTGGACCAATTCTAATGAAACCTTGCACACCGATTCAGTCCCCATGACAATGATCTAAATATATAAGAATCAAAGTCCTGATTGACTGACTGACTGACTGACTGACTGACTGACTGACAGACAACGCACAGCCTAAACCGCTGATCGTAGAGACTTGAAATTTGGAGGGTGGGTTTGTCTTGATGTGTAGAGGTGTACTAAGAAAGGGTTTTTTGAAATTCAACCCCTAAGGGGGTAAAATAAGGGATGAAAGTTTGTATGGAAGTTCGTCATTTTTGAAGTTAGAATTATGAAAATTGCTGATTAGGTGTCTTTTGAAAAATAAATAAATATGGGTTTCAGGGTTTTTGAAAATTCGACCCCTAAGGGGGTAAAATAGGGGATAAAAGTTTGTATTGAAGTTCCGTCATTTTTGGAGTTAGAATTACTTAAATTGGTGATTAGGTGTATTTTTCAAAAATAAATAAGAGTAATTTCAGGGTTTTTGAAAATTGAAAATTTTGAAGATTGTGTTTAGATTTCTTTCGTGTTTTTGGAAATTCAAGCCCTAAGGGGTGAAATGTGGAGTGAAAGTTTGTATAGGGGTGGTCGAGTTTTGTTATTTTGACGGGAAAGGGGAAAACGGGGTCAAGGGATGTTTTAATAAGTCATCCATATCTCGATATTGGTTATGATTGCTTATTTGAATTGATCAGACTGGGGTTTCCGTATTTTTAATCATTTTGACGAGAAAGGGGAGAGCGGGGTCAGCGCATGTTTAGTCATCCATATCTCAAAATTGGATATAATTGTTCATTTTAAATAATCAGACTGGGGTTTCAGCGTTTTTAATATTTTGAAGGAAAAGGGGAGAGCGGGGTCAGCGAATGTTTAGTCATCCATATCTCGATATTGGTTATGATTGCTTATTTGAATTCATCAGACTGGGGTTTCCGTATTTTTAATCATTTTGACGAGAAAGGGGAGAGCGGGGTCAGCGCATGTTTAGTCATCCATATCTCAAAATTGGATATAATTGTTCATTTTAAATAATCAGACTGGGGTTTCAGCGTTTTTAATATTTTGAAGGAAAAGGGGAGAGCGGGGTCAGCGAATGTTTAGTCATCCATATCTCGAGATTGGTTATGATTGTTCATTTTAAATAATCAGACTGGGGTTTCAGCGTTTATAATATTTTGAAGGAAAAGGGGAGAGCGGGGTCAGCGAATTTTTTGTCATCCATATCTCGAAATTGGTTATGATTGTTCATTTTAAATAATCAGACTGGGGTTTCAGCGTTTTTAATATTTTGAAGGAAAAGGGGAGAGCGGGGTCAGCGAATGTTTAGTCATCCATATCTCGAAATTGGTTATGATTGTTCATTTTAAATAATCAGACTGGGGTTTCAGCGTTTTTAATATTTTGAAGGAAAAGGGGAGAGCGGGGTCAGCGTATGTTTAGTCATCCATATCTCGAAATTGGTTATGATTGTTCATTTTAAATAATCAGACTGGGGTTTCAGCGTTTTTAATATTTTGAAGGAAAAGGGGAGAGCGGGGTCAGCGAATGTTTAGTCATCCATATCTCGAGATTGGTTATGATTGTTCATTTTAAATAATCAGACTGGGGTTTCAGCGTTTTTAATATTTTGAAGGAAAAGGGGAGAGCGGGGTCAGCGAATGTTTAGTCATCCATATCTCGAAATTGGTTATGATTGTTCATTTTAAATAATCAGACTGGGGTTTCAGCGTTTTTAATATTTTGAAGGAAAAGGGGAGAACGGGGTCAGCGTATGTTTAGTCATCCATATCTCGAAATTGGTTATGATTGTTCATTTTAAATAATCAGACTGGGGTTTCAGCGTTTTTAATATTTTGAAGGAAAAGGGGAGAGCGGGGTCAGCGAATGTTTAGTCATCCATATCTCGAGATTGGTTATGATTGTTCATTTTAAATAATCAGACTGGGGTTTCAGCGTTTTTAATATTTTGAAGGAAAAGGGGAGAGCGGGGTCAGCGAATTTTTTGTCATTCATATCTCGAAATTGGTTATGATTGTTCATTTTAAATAATCAGACTGGGGTTTCAGCGTTTTTAATATTTTGAAGGAAAAGGGGAGAGCGGGGTCAGCGAATGTTTAGTCATCCATATCTCGAAATTGGTTATGATTGTTCATTTTAAATAATCAGACTGGGGTTTCAGCGTTTTTAATATTTTGAAGGAAAAGGGGAGAGTGGGGTCAGCGAATGTTTAGTCATCCATATCTCGAAATTGGTTATGATTGTTCATTTTAAATAATCAGACTAGGGTTTCAGCGTTTTTAATATTTTGAAGGAAAAGGGGAGAGCGGGGTCAGCGAATGTTTAGTCATCCATATCTCAAAATTGGTTATGATTGTTCATTTTAAATAATCAGACTGGGGTTTCAGCGTTTTTAATATTTTGAAGGAAAAGGGGAGAGCGGGGTCAGCGAATGTTTAGTCATCCATATCTCGAGATTGGTTATGATTGTTCATTTTAAATAATCAGACTGGGGTTGCAGCGTTTTTAATATTTTGAAGGAAAAGGGGAGAGCGGGGTCAGCGAATGTTTAGTCATCCATATCTCGAGATTGGTTATTATTGTTCATTTTAAATAATCAGACTGGGGTTTCAGCGTTTTTAATATTTTGAAGGAAAGGGGGAGAGCGGGGTCAGCGAATTTTTAGTCATCCATATCTCGAAATTGGTTATGATTGTTCATTTTAAATAATCAGACTGGGGTTTCAGCGTTTTTAATATTTTGAAGGAAAAGGGGAGAGCGGGGTCAGCGAATGTTTAGTCATCCATATCTCGAAATGGGTTATGATTGTTCATTTTAAATAATCAAACTGGGGTTTTGGCGTTTTCAATATTTTGAAGGAAAAGGGGAGAGCGGGGTCAGCGAATGTTTAGTCATCCATATCTCGAGATTGGTTATGATTGTTCATTTTAAATAATCAGACTGGGGTTGCAGCGTTTTTAATATTTTGAAGGAAAAGGGGAGAGCGGGGTCAGCGAATGTTTAGTCATCCATATCTCGAGATTGGTTATTATTGTTCATTTTAAATAATCAGACTGGGGTTTCAGCGTTTTTAATATTTTGAAGGAAAGGGGGAGAGCGGGGTCAGCGAATTTTTAGTCATCCATATCTCGAAATTGGTTATGATTGTTCATTTTAAATAATCAGACTGGGGTTTCAGCGTTTTTAATATTTTGAAGGAAAAGGGGAGAGCGGGGTCAGCGAATGTTTAGTCATCCATATCTCGAAATGGGTTATGATTGTTCATTTTAAATAATCAAACTGGGGTTTTGGCGTTTTCAATATTTTGAAGGAAAAGGGGAGAGCGGGGTCAGTGAATGTTTAGTCATCCATATCTCGAGATTGGTTATGATTATTCATTTTAAATAATTGGGGTATAAGCTGAGCTGAATATGGTAGGTACTACTTCAGTTTGATCCCATAAAAAATCATTTCGTAAATCAACACCCAAAAGGGGGAAACTAAAGGTAGAAAAGTACGGCAGAAAAATATGTTTGTACCCGATTGACTTGAAACTTAGTATGCATAGGGTAGGTGAGGGAGGAAGGGGAAGACGTAAGGTAGGGGGAAGTGGAAGGGGGAGGGGAAAGGGAAAGGTAAATGGAGGGGGAGGGAGCAGAAGGAAGAGAGGGGAGGAAAAGGGGTGGAGAAGGGGAGGGGGATTTGGGATTTTGGCTCTATATACCTACCTACCAAAACACGCATTCACCGAATTAGGTACCGTGATAAAGTTTGTATGGCTCCAATAAAAATCGTGAAATAAAATTATTTTTATAAAAAAGCAAATACTGACTTAAAAAACCCTGGCGCACTAAAAAGTACTAAAAAGTCTTAAGTCACTTGCCCGGTTTTTTTTTATTTTGAAGTCTACGCGGACGAAGTCGCGGGCAAAAGCTAGTATTACTATAAGTTCAATATTCGATTTTTAAGCTCTACCGCACAGATTAGATAGTTATTGCTCTGACGCTGCAGAGGTAAGTACTACCAACCTAAACCGTAAGTCTGAAGGACCTGTTGATTTTAAATTAGGAATGTGTGTGACTGAATGTGACTTTCGAGTCCATTATTAATTATTGATGAAAAAAATATTGTAAGTAATAAGAAAAACTTTTAAGCACTTTTTTCATAGTTTAATAGAACCCGCAGCGCGGTTGGCAATCAACCGCTCTGCGTCGTTGGTAATATTTGTAAAAAGCAAAATACGCGCTGCATTTTAAATAACAAGCGCTTAAATTTTGACACGTTCGTAGCGTCCCCAGGCGTGGCCGTAACCGCGAAACTTCGTTCGTGTAATAAAAAGTTAATACTTGGCGCAGGCGGGCCACCCGGTCGGGCCGGATTGCGCATTACTTGCTACATTATAAACAAGCCTGCCTGTGACACCCCTCCTTTATGACCGCCTCTCCGCGGACGGCATGCATAATTAAATCTACGCGGTCAAATTAGCAATTTGGACCCCAACAATAGGACATAGTTCAGTTTAAGCGTCTTTATTGTCCAAACAAATTTATTCAACCATTACTGCTCTCAATTAGCGCACAGTAACTACGCTGAATTTTCACCACTTGTTTTTGTTTTATCTTCGTTAAGGGAGTTTTATTTTAGTAAATTGGACATGTTTTTAGTCCTTTTAATAATAAATGGAATATCTTTAAGTTAATTTTTAATCCGACTGCAGTGCGCTCGGAAACATGACAGTGATTAATGGTTCTACTGAATGATAATTGTGTAGTGTCTGATCCTTTGTTCTTCGCCATGTGCAATGTCCAATGTTGAAATCTAATAAACATACGTACTTGCTTCCGGTGTCTATCTGTCTTCGGAGCCTCCATTGTATAAATATATCAGTTCCTATTTATTAAGATTCTGGCTGCCAATATTCTTGAAGTGATCCCTATCAAATTGCGCCGTTTACCTACTATACTTTTCCAACTATTATCCTATCCTATTTCCCACTAATATTATAAATGCGAAAGTAAATGTATGTGTGTGAATATTTGTTACGACGTATCTCCATAACTACCTAATCGATTTTAATTAAATTTGAAACGTAGATAGTGGAGGCTCTGGAGTAAGACTAGGCTAATCTTGCATTTCAAATTCCACGCGGGCGAAGCCGCGGGGCATAGCTAGTTTTAAATAAATTCATAAATATTTATGTTCTTGCAATCGAGCTTCCAATAAAGTGGAATGTGTCGATAAGTGTATGGAAATTCAGCAGCTGGGCGGAGCGGGCGTGCGGTTCACTGATAAAGGACTTTAGGGCTGTTTTTCAGTCGAGTGACGCTGCAACGCCGTCATATTATTAACGCGATAGATATTGTAATGCGAAATATATAATCTTAAATCGTTTGGCAAAATAAACAATTTCGCACGCTTTTATCGATACTCCGCAGGCGAGAGCGTTATGGATATAATAAATAGTTATATTTTCTGCTATTTAGTTAGGTAGGTACTATTTTATACCGTGTAACTACGTTAGTATGTACCTTGGGAGGTAGATACCAAATACCTTGTTAAAATACCTGTTGCATCTGTCTAATTAGTAGGTAGGTACTTAGTTGCACTACCTATGATACGCCATATTTAATCTACAACAACGGGTATCTCATCAAAAGCTTTACATCAAAAATTTATTCCAGGAACCTAGAATTAATTTAAACTTTGCATTTAATCTTGTTGGCTGACGAAACTTCTGCAAAGTGAGATAAAGTATCACCTAAAACAGCAGAGTTCCCAACATTATCAAAGATAACACGCCGGACACACAGACGAGAAGTTTACCTAACATTAATTATTAATACAATAAATTGATATAGGTACCTAATATTAATATTTTTTATGTAGATAGGTTTCATAGTCATCGGTACTTAGACTTCTAATGAAATTTTATGGAAATAAAAAAATATGAGCAATAAACCCACAACTTTTCGTAATTTGCCCTGGTCTGGGGTCACTGGGATCGCCCCAGTCCATTGTACGGTACCCGCATAGTACAAGCTTTGCTTAGTTTGGGATCATAAAGCTGGTGTGTCTGTCTGGATTGCCCGACAATTTTATTCGCAGATGTCGGAATAGAACGAATAAACGCTTCGTTTATCTACACAAAATAGAGCAATTTTGAAGACTTTATGAAAAGTCATGAACTAGAAATCGTAGTTTTTAATAACTATAAAATAGTTTCCTAACTTTGCAGACTGCTCTAGAATTTGCGATATTTCTTCTTTTCTTTTCTTTTATTATTTTATCGCGTGCTGAATACATACGATCGAAGTTGTTTAAGCTACACCTGTTGAATTTAAATGTGCCCTTATACATTATGCATTTAATTTCAGTTGTTAATTTGCAATAAGCATAAATTTAATAAACAGTATTCATATGGAAGTTTCTCAATCCCAAAACGCAATATTGGTTTCCAGTTGGCGGAGCGTGGCGAACGTTTCACAGAAATAGAGCCAACTAAATAGGGGAAATATTCTTGAAATAGAGCTCTAGTGCCGTTCGGAATTAATGCATTTTTATAACATTAAGTATATCCGAGAGCGCCATGTCGCCGTGTTGATGGAAAATTATGTAGATGCATCGTGTTTTTAGTTTTTTTGTTATTACGTAGCGTAAAATGCGATAGCGCTAACAAATTTATAACTTCATCCTATATTTTTAATGCGGGGTCATATTTTTTTACTATGTACCTACGTTAATACATGGATAGAGTTTTGATATTTACTAGTTCTCTTAATATAAGAACTAGTAAATATCAAAATTATCTATAGGTTTTATTTGAGGGCCCTTTGACTTGAGTCAAAGCCTCAAAGGGTTATTTTAAATATTGTTTTGAAATCAGGTTATTCTAATTTGGTTTCGTGTTAAGTATGTTTTATCTTACTATCTATGATGAGTAATTGGCAACTATAGTTTGTACAAATGTTTGTGTGTGTATTAGATAGGAACCCGCGGGTCGTTTGGGCGCGGGCTTACCCTTTACTAGTCCGCGGACGAAAAATATGTTGTACATACAACTTTGTGTGAAATGCCAAAAATGTAATGAAAAATTATTAATATTTCCCTACCAACTCCAACAAACATGATGATGAAAATATTTGCGTGCATATTTAACGTAGAGTACCTATGTTTCCTTGGTTTGTGTTATTTATTCATTCTGTGTGTGTTTTTAAACCTACCTAACTAAGGTCTCTGGCCTCACCGCGCTCACCTATTTAACTCTCTCACTTACCTAATAGGTCCAACCGTTTTTTATTCCAATTTATTTAGGTATTATAACTCTAATGTAAAAAAGAGCCGTAGAGCTATGTACAGTTTCTTTTCAATCCTGCTAGATGGCGTTATTAGTATCATAAAAAGACGCACACTATGTAATAATTATTATCCACACAGCTGAAAATGATTCAAATATTATATTTTAAAATAAGTTACAGTTTTGTTTGAAAAACAATTGGATTATAATCATAGTGGTAGTCTCTTCCAGAGGTGTCGGGTTCTTGTCCCTGTTTGTTTAGCGACTAATTAGACAAAGTTGGCGAAGTTGGGCGTTTGCCGATTCACTCGAGCGGGCAGAAGCTAAGGTTTCCATCTTTCTCTGGGGAGTAACTACCTCTGACCTAAAAGATAAGTCTGATTGACTTGTTGGTGCATTTGCATTAATTAGGTATTTCCTAAAAAGGAGGACTAAATTAATTTAATTATTGACTATTTCCGGTAATCAGGCGATAAATGAACTGGTTACTACAGAGCCTTTGTATGTCTGAAGCTCTACCATTTGTATTTCGCAAGTTCGTTAATCGGTAAAGTCTACGTAAAATTGTCGTTTGGCAAATTGTACAGCATCCCTATCAGCCACCTGAGGAACTGGTATTTGCCAAGATACAGGGGGAGGGGGAGCAAAAATTGCTATACCATTTAATTCATCCAAACCCACATAAGTATTATTTCGGACTTATGATCAAACATCATGAGTAATATGATTTGAGTTTTTTTGGACGTGCATCAATGATTGGAAAATCTCACAAAGGGTTTTATTTTCTAACCTGACGGCTGACAGACAGAGCTAACTCTGTTTACCCGTTTTCCAAGACTACTTTTATTTTGTTTATCTCTACACTGAATACTGTGGATTGTGGAATCATTAGGTAACAATACTTTTTTATTTGAACCTAGGTAACGTAGATACCTATAAAGGACAAAATCATAAACAATTTTTTAAATAGTTGTTCAAAATTGATGAATAGATTTGGTGGGTATCTACATTCCTAGGTAGATATTCTGTTATGTTGAACCTTTTAGGTAAGTAGCTCTATGTGAACGGTACACAATTTTAAATTATAAATATAGCATCTAGTAGGTACCCTAGCTTATGTACTTTTTTATTTGAAATAACGAGAAATTCAATCTCAAGCTTTACTTAAATTGGATTAAACCAACTTTGGTAGACGAAAATTCTTTAAAACTCTCTTTGTTCTTTATTCGAGGATAATGTAGAGTATTTATATTCTAAGAATGTGGTTCTAAACATATAGGTGCTCCAGGTACCTACCTAGGTATCTACCGAGACTGGGGTATCGCTGCAGGCTTGTGTTGACGGAGCCGAACTATTAGCTCTATCCGAGGCACGTACAGTACCACGAGCTGGTAATCTCCGCTCCCAGTTAAGACTCTTGTGTATATTAGGAGCATATATATGCATACATGCATGCTCTTGTTGTCCACTTTCAATCCCACAATGAACTCACAACCCTGTAGAAACCAAAAACAAACATTGTTTGCTGAAATTTAGAGCAAATATAGAGTTAAACTTTTGCTTAACACAGCTAAAATTGACTTAATCTAGGGCGCTTTTAGGTAATGGATATTAGTTCTCAGAATACAATTTCGTTTCGTAAAATACTGAACTAGTACTAAACAATGTCATTTTGCACGGCTACGAAATCGGGGTCCCAATCGAATTAGCTGAACAGAACCAAATACTATTCATTGTTTTATCCGATATGAACCTACTTATACTCAAAGGTTAGGTATGTAATCAGTGAAATTACTAAGGTTATTATAATAAGGGTACGCGCTGTTCTGCTACGCGCGCCATTGCGACCCACAAAAGGGCCAGAGCAGATATAAAACGGTGTCTTAGAATGAAAACTTTGCCATTGTTCCTGCCGAGCCATGGGTCGGCGCATTGTTCAAGTTATATTAAAGTGGAGTTTAATACTTCAAAGGATTACTGTAAGATGTGGTCATGAGGCTGTTAAAGCCGCGCCGGGGACTGCCTGTAGATAGAAGATTAATATTACGCTGTAGACGACGAAGGAAGCATCCTAGTTAAAATAAAATTTAATTAATGGTCTGATAATCTCAGTATATTGCTTTCCTACATACCCTTTGTTGGCTGCCGTGTGAATAAATTGAGTCAACAGAGAAAATACGATGTTAAAGTATGTTAACGATACCAAGATATTTTTTTATTTAGGCAGGTTAAAACGAAACTAAGTAAAATGAAAACAAAAACAATACAAAATTATGTAGGTACTTAATAATGGATGCGGCGATTAAAAATCTATTTCCATCCTAGCCTTCAATCCTTGCTTGGCGCAGTCGGTTACGAAAAGGGCAATAAGTAGGTATAAGTTTCTACTTCACATGGCCACTTAGGTACAAGTGTAGAATGCCGCAGGGAGCATCAATTTACGTGGCTTGTTAGGATATATTTCGGCAATAACTAGCCCACAACACGATGTATCTACCACAAATTCGTGCACGACTCAAATTGGAGCCAAATTGGCTTCAGTGCTCGAGATATGATAGTCAAGCACCATAACGGAATGTTATAAAAGCACCTCTTGAGTCCACGATGCTACGAGGGCCTCTCGCAGACTGGTAATAGGCTTTTTGGACCAACGGATTGAATTAGTACCCAGCCCCCCTAGCCAAGTGGCTTTGTTTACAAGCGTTTCTACAAAACGCTACGTTTAAATGTATGGAAACATTAGAATTCGATAAATAGATAACGTAACTTATGTCATTTCCATACATGAAGCGAAGCGATTTATAAAAACGCTTGTTGATGAAGCCACTTGGCTAGGGGGGCTGTTCAGAGACGCTGAGGCATGTAAACAATCTACTTAGCCAGAGAGCCAAGTATAGATTGTCTATATGCGTTGGGAATGACATAAGTCACGTGATCTATTCCAGACATTTTACGAGTTTAAGAAATGCTTGTAGACAAACTCGGCTACAGGGGCTGGTATAATAAATAGCTCTTTAAATTACGGTAGCTCTACCAATGACATATTATATTATATACCTGACCTGCCAATGGCCATCGCCGTCGAGGTCGACCCAGGAGAAGGTGGCGAGATAACCTGGACACTTTTATGGGAAAGACGTGGCCGGAAATTGCCATGGACAGAGTGTGGAAGGGAAAAGGGGAGGCCTTTGCCCAGGAGTGGGACAGCCCTATAGGCTAACAAAAAAAAGGCCTGACATACACGGACATTATAATAATAACATGCCATTGTAGCGTTATTAGCTAAATACATAATCCAATGATTATACGCGCTAATGCAGCGGCAATGCGCCAATGCGCGCGCTTGCAACCGTGCAGCCGCGACGCCGGATGTTGCGTGACTAATTGGACATCGGGTACTTACCTTGCATTCCTACAATATAAGTGCAGTAATTCGCATCTAAATGTTTAATATATTATCTTTACGCTCTACCATTAATTTTAGGTAAATATGTTTTACGCTCGCCAGTCAGCCTCCAAAGCAATTAACAATTTGACCTACAAATATTTTTAGAGACTCTAGCAAACATTTCAACTCGCGGTGTGGAGCGTTAGGAGTCAGAACATGTATTATGTGTATCTTCAAGATACAGTTCGTGTTTTTATCCAAAGTCACCTGAAAGTCGTGAGATTCTCAGAGAATATTTTGGGGTATATAGGACATATTATAGAATATGCAGGTACATATATCTTTCGGCACGACTCACCTTACAATGTCGATATAAACAGGAGGATGTGGCGGAGAAGTTTTATTTTCTCCCATTTGTTATTTACGATTCAAGAGATTCAACAACAACATATCCTGCAATATGGTTGGTCCGTGGTTTTCGGTTTATTATTGTGCCATACATTGTACAACATAATATGGAAAATATTCCAGTGTAGAGGTGGTATGGTTGGTGGTTGGTATTGGCGGTAGAGCCAAGCTGTAGCAAACTGCAGCTCATATACGGGCTGCCTTGACCGGGGTAGTACCACCCTCTTATAGAAGGTCGACGTTATGTAGCTACATATTACAACTGTGTTTCGTACGATGAGTGAGAGAGCCGGAAGCCCAACTCCCCCTTCACCTCCCTCTATCCCATTTCCCATCAGGTAACGTGCGAGCAATGCTTTTGGTATTGTAAGCACCTATAGGCTACGTTAACTGCTTAACATAACATAAGGAAAAAAGAAATTCATTTCAATTATGGAATACTTTATTTTTTTTGTTAAGTAGTAGTTGAAGGCAACTACTGGTAGCACAGCCGCCCACGACAAGACAAAACGCGAGATAAATCGATTTTGTGTAATTCTCACCTACTATGCATTAAGTAAGAGGGAGAGCGACTCGGTGCAATATGATGCGTGACAAAAGTTTTGTCTTAGCGCGTGTGCTAGCCCTGCTGCGAGTGGTCGCAACTGACTTTATCTCACGGACTTTGCCATACCTATTCTTTCTGTTTTTTAAATCAAAGGAGGAAGAGACAAAATCTATATTTCTAGCATGGCACTCTCTCTTCTTCGTAGCCTTATCCGATTATGAGGGGTCGGCTTTCAGTCTACCCTGATTTGGCTGATCATCGATATTACATGGAGCGATTGCCATCTGCCCTCCGAGACCCAGCTAGTGGGACTATCGGTAACCGAAGGGTAAGACAATTTTCTGTCACATTTTGCAGGCTTCTGACTGCCTGTATCGACTTTCAAAGATCTTCTAATGACACCCGGGAACGTTAGCTTAACGTGCCTTTCGAAGCATGGAGGAGATCAGATTTTATAATTTGGTCACCGATCCAAGGTCCGACCGAGCCGTACGTGGCTTAACGCGCCGAGGTATCGGGCGTCTGACCAACTAGACTAACTCCTTATTTCTAGCATGACACTCTGCACTATAAATTCACATGTTACCAATATTTACAGCGTACTTTTGGTATTACATTTGTACCTAATAAAATACATTAAGAAATAAGCTCAGGCAATAACACTAAAATGTATCTGCCTTACCTAGGGAGATACGAATTTCGGTCCATAATTTTACATGCTCATAAATACAGCGTGGTATATTAATGTACGCAACGGAGAGCAGTTGTTGCGGCCTACGATACCTATTGCGTGAATTTATAATCAAAGTTTTAATTCCACCGCTCCAATATGCTTAAGTAAATAATTCCCAACTGGGCCTATAATTTGGCCTGGAAAGATTAACAAGAGTAAATTACTTACGGGAGGTTCTTATATTACAGACCATACTTTATTTTATTAGTTTGTAAATTTATATTTAGATTGTAAAACGAAACTTTATCTTACAGTCTAGAAGTTGTATTAGGTAGGTATATAAAAGCCCTGTACTTATATAATTATCTTATCTGTTAATACATATAACATAAATGGCTCATAATTGGGAAAATGCCATGCCTCTATGCCTCCTCACCATAGTATTCTTTTTTGCAACAAATCCTATGAAAATGAGTTAATGTCTTTTTATAACACTACAGGGTAAATTTGAAATCATGGCCATCCTTTTAAACTATGCTCTACACATGATTCAGAATATTTTGGGAAAATTAATAAAAAAATCTATTGATAAAAAAATATTGCTCGAGTAAGCAAATAAGCAAACCAGTTAACTGTTATACCTTACCTAGGCAATATTTTTTTCTAATTTCAATTTTTTTTTTGTTGATTAATCTACCCTAAATATTCTGAATCATGTGTAGAATCACCTTTTAAAAGGATGCCCATGATTTCATATTCAACCTGTATATCATCCTTATAAGGTTTATTTTTAGATTCAGGAGGTATTCAGTTGTCAGTGGCTGTGTCCATTAGATTGGTCATATTACTCGCATGTATTTCGTCAGGTTCCACCCAGTCTCAATTTAGCTTAGCAGTACTAATGTCAGTCCCGGAGCACAGTATGAGTTCCTCATCCTATCGAAACCGAACCGTTTTTATACAAATACTATGTAGCATACATTAGGTAAGTACATAATCAAGTTAGTAGAGTTCATACTTTGATGTGTTTTCACATAAATGAACCTTACTAACTTTTTCCGTAAAAACATACATAATATACGTACCTACAGACTTTATCAAAGTCAGGAAAACATTTCGTATTTTTTAAATTCTGCACAACTTCTCATATGCAAGAGAAAATATTATAAGGTTTATTAATCTGAGGGCATTTCACGTACGTTGCTTTTAGTGTGATGAAAGTTGTTGCGAAAGTCCCCTGTGCCGTATAACTCCATTAAGCAAATGGATGGAAAGGAAATGAGAGCTCGTTTTTAATTTCGTTGTCATGTAAATAACTCGTAGGTATTAATAATGTGGACTTTTGTTCGGTACCTGTTTATTAATTAAAAACATTTTTATGAAATTAAAAACTTTTGCGATATTAATCATATACTAGAGATAGGGAACCTGGTACCTATATACAATAGAGGTGGTGTATTAGGCCGTTATAATAAAGAAAATACGTTAACCTTTCTACCTCTGGGACTAACCAGCGAGAATTAGCGCGAACCAAAAGGTACCTAAAGCAACTTGCCTTGCTGATTTTCAATAAAATGTTATATTGGATTGTATCAAAAAAAAAAGTAAAGATTCCCAAAAAATTGCATATACTTACCAGTACATGGTTGGTTGAATATGAAACGTGGAATTATATTACCTCCCCACCTTAAAGACGAAACAGCGGGTGGCCACTAATCAACATTTCCAAGTAAATGACGCTTCTGTGATGAAACAAGATCTGCATTTTTTCCTGTTACTAAATCTTGTTTAGGTGGCCACTTTATAACAGAGCCTCGGGGAGGAAAGACCACTCGAAGGTAACTTTTAAATTACGTCTCCGCTCCCGCTAACTTATTTACTCCTTATAAGAAGAAACAAAATATAATTCCACTTTTCAGGTCAAGAGATAATGGCCCTTGATAACAGCCTGAAAAAGCTTTCCGCTGTTTTGTTTCTTTTATCTTCAAGTTCCTGTGAAGTTTTCCACAAAAATTATAACTTGCGAGATTAAATAAAGAAGTTTTAATAAATTGCCCAGGGTTAGCTAGGATTAAGGCTTAGGTGAATCTAATTTTTCATTTTTAAGAGTACCTATGCTGGGATTAAATTGTTTCGAAGTTTTGATTTGTGAATACGTAACGCTTCGGAGTTCGCATGAAACTTTCCGTCTGCTCCAATAATTTTATATCTACTCATGTGTAGATGCAGATCTGGAATAATATTTGCTCCAAATAATACTTTCACAATGTCTCCTATTTTTGGCAAAAAAATAATAGGTCATGTATTTTTGGGTCGTAGGTACCTACATAACTCATTGTCAGCTGAAGTTCATTTGAAAATCGTGCGGAGATATTTTTGCCATGAAATATTTTATTGTTATCATGAAAACAAAATGCTAGGTAAAATAAAAAGTGGCGCAAGAGTGTTAAAAACAGCATTAAAATGTACATGCACATTATTCGTTGGCATTTAGCAGTTTAACGCCCTGCAGCCAGCATCACAAAGGTTATTATGCAAAATTTGTGCCAAAACG
This sequence comes from Drymonia ruficornis, assembly GCA_947859195.1. Classification (NCBI taxonomy): domain Eukaryota; kingdom Metazoa; phylum Arthropoda; class Insecta; order Lepidoptera; family Notodontidae; genus Drymonia; species Drymonia ruficornis. The sequence continues at coordinate 7,214,011 of OX401911.1, read as the reverse complement.
CACCCCTGGGCGTGCAGTTTTGGTGGCGGAAGCCGTGGGCCTTTATTTACTTGCCGCCCGGATGCAATTGCAATTGTGGTCTGGAAATCCGCATGATAAATTGTCAACTGATTTTGGTTCAATTTGCTAATTAATGTTTGTGAGTGATTGCCACAACACATACGGGGGTGTACCTAGCTGTGTTTGTTCCATGTGAAACTGTTTAAACTATTCGTGTTTTGGATGTTTTATTAGTGTTTGTTGTTAATGGTGATAACTATTAACGGATGTGTTTGTATGGTACTTGATCACAATCATCTCTGTTGTAGATTTTAACTACTGACTTATGGCTCACAGGTCAAAAAATCAAACTATTTATAACCGGCTACAAAAAGGAGGAGGTAGTCAATTCGGACCATTTTTTTTTTCTATGTAGGTTACCGCATATCTGCGGCATTTATGAACTAATTTCAAAAAACATTGTAGAGTAAGGTAGGCCACATCTCTTTCTTCGAAAAAAAAAACTTGAATCAACCTCTTAGGGGGTTATTTTAGAGGGTGTAGGGTCGGTTGGGGTTGGTCGTCTGAAAAAATAATCGTCCGATTGACTTCCAATTTAGTACATATACTTCGCATAAGAAATAATGAAACTAGTGATTTAAAAAAATCCTCCACCAAAAGGGTAAAAGAGGATATTAAAAGTTGTATGCCGCCGCTAAATATAGTGAAATAAAACTATTTTTATAAAAAAAACAAAAACGGACTCCAAAAACCCTAGAGCACGCCTGAATTTCCTGAAGGGATACCTAGGCAGTGTTGGGATTAGAATGTATTATTTCTGTCCTTTTAGTGCTTTAGGGTTTGTTTACCTCTTTTCCACATCATTGTTTAACTTGTATACCTAAGCACTTTTATAATAAGATGCCTACCACCTACTATAATTGTACAACACAATTTATCTTGAAGGCTGTACTCGTGATATAAGTCGCAAATACGAGTAGATAATTGTTATGTATCTATAGTGCGTCACCACAGTAGTATTAATTTGTTCGCAAGCCGCGCCCGTGTTTATGTCACCTCATTTCCGAAATTAATGACAAATAGAGGCCCGCCCAGCCTCTAAATGTCGCGAGGCGGTGTTTTCGATGGCTAATTGACTGAGCTCACCCTTTGTTAGTGATGACGTACCGAATAGGCCAGTTAACCCTTCACATGTTACACGCGAACCAACGATGGATTGTTGCTAATTATTGGCTAGCAGTCGCTTAACATCAAGTGCAGGTCTAAAGAGCATTTGCATTTAAATTCGGTTTACCATAGTGAAATGTTAATTTGGTTCAACCCTCCCAAAGGTATCTTAACTTTTCTATGCGAAACCGAGAATAATACAGTCATGAATTTGATATTATTAAGAGTGATGCGAAGCTATTATTCTGAGAGACGAGTTATTTAGGGTTTATAAAGTCCAGATTGAAAGATGTCGCCGGCGGCGGCGCCCGAGTGTACGTGTGAATACTTTCGTAACAGTTCATTTTACGCCTCGTAAAATACAACACAATATCTGCTCCGGTAATAAGTACCAACATAATACATGTGAGCCTGGTTTTACGACATATTTTTATGCTCTAGCGTCTTTCATTTTACGCTTAAAGAGATAATTTATGTCATATGGAAAACATATTTCAGATTTATAACAAGTTACTGGAGGTAAGTTCTCTGGAGGGTTTTGACAAATGATATTATTTTCTTCTTACATACTGATGCGAAGTAAAGTGAAATTAATGTAACTTTCGTTGAAGTTCTCTTGAAAATGGTAATTTAATTGGCGAATATTTAAGTTTCTTTTTCATTCGGGTTTTACTTTCATTTCTATATTTTCATGTTGAATTTGCAAAGAAAGGGAATGCGTATTTCTTTTCATTTTACCACTTAGGCGTCTTATCTGTGTAACAACTACAAAATCAATGTACTTAATCCTTATTTACGTTGGTAATATTGCCAATAGGTGCCATGGAAGCATGGCCTTAATGGGAAATTGCGCAGTGGGTGGTAGGTTCACCGCTGACTCATCGATCTGCGGTCATCTTGATTGAAATTGCATACTACGTTTAATGCCATGTATTTGCAATCAATGAACTGTATGCCAACTATGACGTCAATAGGTAGGTACCCTTTCGTTAAATGTAATATTTTTGCTATCTTCATTAATGTTTGATAAGTACCTGCTTTATGCTCAAACCTATATGGCCACCATGAACCGTTCTATGATGGCCACACAATGCAGAAAATGGGGACTGATCTTCGTAGTTTTCTTTTAAATCTATGGTGGAAACTATAGATGGGCAGCCGTAGAAGGGTTTTCTGGATTTACTCCAGCGCGTCAGTTAAAGATAAGGGAGATACCTTACATATTGATAAGAACCTCAAACCAGTATGAGCCCTTAATATTGGTGGGTCGCTCAGGGGAACCAAAAAAAATAATAGACCATCTTAAAATACTCGAACTCGTCAGATTAAGATAAGGGGGATTCATTTCTAGCTAAGAAGTGTCAAAAGTGTCAATTTTGGTAATGGGAAATGGGAGCATCTGTAAGTTTCACTGAACACCCCCTCTGAAAATCTGACGCGCTCGAGTAATTTTTTTGTTTCAATTTATTGCGGAGCATGAAAAATATCAATATCTGACACGCTTGAGTATTTCCATGTCATTGCATTATTTACAATTTTGAAATTATCATGTAAACGCTTCCCTCACCTCTGAAAGTGGAAACATCTAGAACCATTTATTCTTCTTATCATCTAATCTACCGAATCTAATAGGTTTGGGCGACGCTGGAGTAAATCCACAGTTTGCATCATGGGCTCCCCGTCCACTCGGCTTTCAATGAAATACATTACCAAGAAAGAGGGAGACATGTGACTATTCAAAATAGTATGTCCTCCTGTTAACAGAGTCCATAGACACAGTAAGACTCAGGGCCGGGCCCCATTAGCGCGTTGCGTTGTGTCGTCGCAAGATTTGTACTGACGCATCACCCTCCCCCGCTTCGTCTCTCGCCCGTCTACCCTTTGATCCTTTGCGACGACGCAGCGCAACGCGCTAGTGGGGCCTCGCCCTCAGTCGTTCATGTCGGTATTGCCAATACGGGGCCCATCTTCACGCCACTAAAAACGAAACTAAAACTTATTTAAGATGATTGTTCAACAGACGTGACGTGTCCCTAAAGCAGAGAATAGATCCTAAAGTCAGATGGTGACACTATTTCTATAATTCTTAGGGCCAGTTTCAGAATCGTCAGATAACTTTTATCCACCAGATAAGTATGACGATTTGACAGAATACATTCTATGGAAAAACTGACAAAACTCCATGTTATTTAAGTGGATAAAATTGCTCTGACGATTCTAAAACAGGCGCTTAGTGATAGGTACATTAATTATGTGAAGAGCTGTACCTACTGTATATTATAGACAGGTACGTACTATTTGTTATTATCATGCCATACATACCAGTACATGACATACATGACATACCAGTGTCTGTGTGTTATTATCGCCCATGCTGTGCGTATGCCACGCAGCGCCGAGCGCCCCCATCCAATTTGCAGCGGCAATCAACTGTGTTAATAAGGGCAGCCACGCACTCGATGCGAGAGCTGTATAGATATTTGTTGGCGGTTTTTTGTGTCACTGACGTGGCAAACAAGCTAATGGCCCTTCTGATGTTAAGCAGTTACCGTACCCTATAGATGATTGCAATATAGAATGCATCGCTCGCACGTCGACCAGAAGCTGCCGGCTCTCTCTATTATCGTACGAAACGCGGCTGTAGTAGCTACTTTACGCCGATCCTCTGTGAGAGGATGGTATTACCCCGGTCGAGCCATGAGCTAGAGTCATTCGGCTACAGACAAGGTAGAAGATTAAAGATGAGTTTATTTTACAATATCTAGGTACATGGCTACATTCGAATATAAATTACCGCACAGTTACTTATTGATCCTTGTGTAAAATTTTACATGCGACAAAGTACCTACTCATGATCAAAATGATCTTCTAAGTTATGACGTCATAATAACTGAATTATGACGTCGCAACTACTATGCTCATAGACTACTAACTATTATTCTATTAGAAATTATATGCATAACATTACTTTTTGAATTTTAAATTTAATTATTTAAAATTCAGTTTACTCCACACAGTTCATTTGAATTTCCAATTAAACTCTGTGCTTGTTGAAATGTACCTACCTGCGCTTGTTCTCATGTTAATTTATAACGGTTAAAAAAACCCAAATGCATGAATTGCTGAATTTATGCTCAAGATTTTTTTATTATTGAAGGACAAATTGAAATATTAACCACATCTAGGTGCATGTTTCTTGTTAAGTACTTAAAATAAAATAAGTTTTTAAAACTGTTGTAGGCCCTGATTCAAAACCAATATTAAACGTGACGTAAATAACAACATCATAATCATCATCCTGTAAATATGAATGTAATGTTTACCTACCTTGATACACTACTTGCTTACTTACCTACTTATAAGGATTAGAAGGCAATACGATATTGAAGATAGTAAAGAATTTGCGATCTCTGTGATTTAAAACAATATTTAAATAACCAGAATTTCAGTGAAACATTTTCTGATAGGTATCTAAAGTAGTCTGAATTCCATATTTGCCCTTCATCAATTAAGTTGATCATTTACCTAATGTTCGTAACAAAACCACTAAACTAATCCTCATTATTATTTATAACTGAGAAATTGAAACTAATTACGAACTCTGTTGATTTTAATGAAATGCGTAATAAATGTCGATCGTTTAACTAATAATTGCTATCTTTAGCCAACATTGTCAATGGAGCCAAATATTTTAATAGGTAACTTAAGTTTATTTGAAATCATTTCAAGGTTGTTGATATGGGACACAATAATAGTATGATTAAAATTATCAGGGGTATTATTGCAAACATCACTTTAGGTATGTATTGTCGTAGCACTACTCTTACTTCATTCCGGTAAGCCATTGTTAAATTTGTTATACAATCAAGTCGTCATGTCTCATCTAAATATACCTAACTAGCTTTTCCCCGCGACTTCGACCGCGTAAAATTTAAATTAAATAAATCGGATCTCTGATACCGGATCCCGGACCCTGTATCTCGGATCCCGTTTCCCGTTTTTACCGGATCCCGTTTCCCGTTTTTACCGGATCCCTTATCCTGTTTGCCGGATCCCGTATTCCGGATCTCGTATCCCGTATCCCGGATCCCGTATCCGGGATATCCCAGATCCCGTATTCCGTGTCCTGTATAAAAAGAAACATCCACACTAATTTGATCATCCTAACTTAAAAATGACGAACTTCCATTAAAAATTTCATCCCTTATTTTTTAAATTCGTAATATCTTTTGAATGGAATGTCCAATGTGAATCATTCAAAAAGTATTCAAAAAGTAATCAACAGGTATTAAAATAGTCACAAATACTAAATAATTTATTTGGATAAGGATTAATACTAAGGTATGGATAACATGGTCTGATTCTGGTCGGCATTTCTATCAACTTTTAAAATGTAAAAAAATTGTTATAGTAACGTAACTACAATACTTGGACATATGGTATCGCGAAGTTTTTTGTAGATATTGATATGTTCTTTAATATTGTAGAACATTTTTTTGGTCTATCATCAATAATTTCCGTAGCGCATGCGATGAAAGACATTTTAACGCCAATTTTTTTACACCTTGGGTTACATTATTGAAATTTTAGTAGGAATCCCTAATTTTTTCTAGTAATATTTATAGCCTATGTTACTCATGGATAATGTAGCATTCTAATGGTGTATGAATTTTTGAAATCGGTCCAGTAGTTTTTGAGTTTATTAATCACATACAAAAATACAAAAATACTAATCTTTTCTCTTTATAATATTATATATATATATAATTTATATTAAGTATAGATGTGTGTTGTGTATAGTGTGTAGTAGGAGCTTAAAAGAACAAACAGTATTTTAAACAAGACGCGCCGCAAAATGTCGGCGCCCCATTGCAATGTTCAGTTTATTCCTATACCTTATTACAACACAATCTTATAGCTCATCTTTCTGCAATGCGAATGGAGTTGGCATGAGGCCCGGAAGTTGGATTTACACTGCTCTTCATTCTTACAGACTGCGGTGGAGTGTGTTCAATAAAATATTAATGAGACCTTCTCTATATTTAACAACACTGCATATTTCCAACTGCATATTTTTATGTACCTACTCTAGTTTCATTCCACTGCTAGCTAAGATTCTCGTTTGTCTCGTAAACTTTTTAATACAACTTTTTTAATACTTTAATGATTGAAGTTATATACTTCGAAAACAGCTTTTAATGTTAAGCTTTGAACCATATCTTCGTCTGAAGCGATATAACAACTTAGAATCCAAATAAGCTCAGAGAGAAATGATAGAGTAAGGTTAAGCGTATCCATTTTATTCAAGTTAATTAACTAGCTATATTTCACTAGGCAGCGTAATAACGGGTGATACATAAAGTAAATGTATTGTTCCCGAAGGTACTGTAATAAATAGTGGGTATGCCAATTAGAGTTTGATGGCAGGTAGAATAGGCACTTGTTACAAAGCCATTCGCTAATTAATTAGTGCCTGTAACACTATTGTTGTCCCAGATAAAATGGCAATGTCTGACGAGCATAAATGCTTGCGGGTTAGCCCATATGTAGTCTTCGATAACTGAGGATGTACGGTCAGCAACGTAAATCCCTGAACATTCTCCGTTTTCCAAATCAATAGCTACGTCCAGAAGTGTCACATGCCGCGCGAGGAAAATTTTCCTCGCGGTGTTTGACTTGCCTCACGTGAGGCAAATGCGCGCCCTGCCTCACCCGAGCACTCACATTTGCGTCGCCTAGTTTGGCAGTCGTGAGACAGAACGATGTCAAACGTGTCAAACTGATTGATCGGGTATACCTTTCCCTGTCTAGAGTGTCAGTTGCCTCGCCATTTGCCTCGCGCGGCATGCGACTGAGGCAAACGTCGTGCTTCGCGAGGCATGTGGGTGAGCAGCCTCGCGCGGCATGTGACACTTCTGGACGTAGCTATTTGCACACTTTTCTTTTGCATCAATTAAGCAATATTAAAATATTTTACTATTATTTTAGTTTTAACAAGGTTCACCAACGTTTTTATAATAAAGAGTTATTTTGCTGACTGTACCTACTGTAGAGCCTTTAAAACCTCAAAAACTGTTGACACTGACTTCTCTTGTGCGCGTTGTCACAGAATTCTGTATAATATACACAAAATATACATTACTCACAGTAATCAGACACAATGATGCCTACATATTCCCGAATAAAGCTTTACGTCTGCCATAAAGACGTAACCATTTTACAGTACCGTCACGTTTGTGAAGTTGTCAAACCCGCGCGCGGCCTGAGATCTCGTCGTAATTATTTTAAAACTCACCAATTGTAGAATATAACTTGGAACAGAACTTATACTTATTGATTTAGTCCGTCGCTTTTACCTTAAAGCTACGTGATCTAATTTAAAATTTCTTGCGGATATTTCACGGAAGGTTTTCAGAGGTAATTATAATTCTCAGTCAAACAATGTTACGTGCGAATCGGAGTATAATACTAATTGGTCTTACTTCGTCAACTCGTTTACTCGGTTATAAAAACGATCTTGGATATTTTAAGAACTGTCTGCAGTGAAGACAGACTTGTCTTACTTACAAGTCACGTTTTTGATTTATTTAGGCATAGATTCAGGAGCTACAGATGGAGTGCATAGAACACGAAAGTGAGGCCACCAAAGCAAATACAAAATAAAAAAGCGAATACAATCTCGCCTTATAACTACACAACTTTACACGCACACAGATATATGTGCCCCTAGTGCTGCTCCTAGTTGTCACGCACACATAAAATGCTACCCGGCTTCACATCGTTTGTTGACAAGACTACATCTGCCTACTTCTATTAATCTGTGTATTTAGGTATCTGGGTATATTTAATCTGTATATATTTAATAGAACTGTAATTACAACAAAAAGATTAATAATGACTTCAGTAGGTAATGTATTGTTATAGAAAAGATATTAATATAATATTTTAATTATTTATTGTGAGTAGGCAGCCTGTGTGTTATTTTTTCCGTAAACCCATGTCGAAATGTGCCAATTACTGCCATAGCTTATTGTGGGGCTTAGTAAAATCAACGGTAAAGGGATTGTCTTGGTAATTGGCATATTAATTTTCAGAGGAAGCCAAAAATAATGACGTGCTTGCGTACACGACGTGTTACAAGATATTGCAGACCGCAGTAAAAAAACTGTTGATGCTGAAGACAAAGGTTGTGTTTCAGGTATTTTAGAATTTTGTTAAACCAACATTCAACGGTGCCTGAGGTAAGGGTTTTTATTGATGTACAAATTTAACACAGAGCTACGTAAGACTCCATTATTTAGCCCACCGTATGTCGCATGTTGGCCTAATGGTACTTGTATTTAATATTAGTATATAAGTACCTTCTTGCTTAACCATCCTAAGAACCTGGCTTAATTAACGTCATTATTATTAAATATCGTCGTATTTATTCCTATGTATTGCTAGACTGTTAATAAGGAGCTAGTTATTATGTAACTACCTAAAGTACCCATTTCAACGAGCTAAACATTTGTTAAGAAACCTAACCATCCAATGCGACCACAACGCAAAAGTTGGCTCTATGTTGCGCTTTCAGTTCATTCCCATACTTCATCCTAGCACTATCTTAATGCTCATATTTCAGCAATACGAATAGAGTTGGCACTAGGCCCGGAAGAAACAAATCAAACAAAATACGATTTTTTTATTGTGGTAAATAAATTATACCATAGAGTTTAGAGTCCCGTGAGTACCTAGTGAATCAATAATTAAATAGTGAACCAATAATTAAATAGGAAACTAAAACGGGGCCCTAAGTCGCTTAGCTATTGTCATTGAGCTGCTATGGCTTTTGATTCGTTGGTCAAAATCAACCGACCAATCAGAGGCTCGATCACTATAGCAAAACGCCACAGTGGCGCCACAATGGCTAAACGACTAGAGCCCGGGTATCTTGTATTACCCACTGTAGTTAAAATGGTAGCTTATTTCTCGTTTGAAGCGTTTATTGCAAGTACTAGTGCTCGGGAAACCCTTGATGGAGTTCTTCTAATTTGAAAATTCTTCCCATTGGAAAGCAATTTCTTTACAACCCTAATGAAATACGTTTGTGAAAGTAATGAAGAAAAGCTTGAAATTAATACCAAACTAGTTGCGAGAGAGAGGCAGGTATTACAGTATTACCTGACAGCAGTTATACGATGCCAATTAACGCTTGATAGCAAGTTGAATTAATTTATTTGATAGCAACCAATGGATTAAACAATGCTCATTTGGGCTGACTGACATTGTATCGATATTTTAGTTTTGAACTCATTTCGCTAATATTGACGGCTCGTATTAATAAATAGATGTCAAAGTTGAGATCGATCTTAAGATGCAGTTTTGACGTTTAACGTAAGGAACATCTGCCAAAAACAGCATCTTAAGATCTATTTTAACTATGAGATGCATTTATTAGTACGAGCCAAAAGTCAAAACTGCATCTTAAGAGCGATACGAGCCTATCTTAAAAAGTTTATTTTCTTTTTCCTACACTTAAGCTATTACCGTACTTATGTCAGCGACATTAGTCGCTAATTGTACGATTTTTCAAATCGGTAATAGTTACCGGATCACAATTAGAATCAGAATACTAGTAAAGGAATTTTGAAAAAAATAAAGGTACACTGTAGAAAGATGTTTCAATATATTATTATTAAAAGAAAGCTTAGGCCTGGCAAACATGCTACCATCATTTTTATTAATACAACATAACCCACCTTTTAAGCAGTGGTAGCCGATTGGTTAAGCACGCGTCTTGCGGGCTTAAGGTCCTGGGTTCAAACCCTGGCTCACACCTCTGGATTTTTCGAAATCTATGTGTGAATCATAACTTTAATATGATTATCACTTGCTTACGGTGAATGAAAACATCGTGAGGAAACCTGCATGTCTCTAGACATGTGAAATCCACCAACCCGCACTGGGCCAGCGTGGTGGATTATGGCCTGAATCCCCCTCGCATTGAGGGGAGGCCCGTGCCCAGTAGTGGGACGTTAAAAGGGCTAAATTATTATTATTATTATTAACCCACCTTTTAATATCGTAAATCGCGATATCTTTGGAACGAACTTTCCATAGGTACACTTTTGTTATCTATCATTAATAATAATAACGTGGCGAACAATACAGCCTGAGTGCTGGCCTATTTATACATAAGGCTTCTATTACGTATCGGTGTACGCTGCCTGTATAATGGGCTTTGTTTGCATGCATTACTCATATTGCTGTGTTCTATCTGCAACTGAATACGACTCGTATAAATTACCCACTAGCTATGATTTATATCACCGATGAAACATTTTTGTAAATTAATAGTTTTTGCGACCACAGCTTTTGAATAAATTCATCACTATTGCTACAGTATTTCCTGAAGGTGTATGTAGAGCTGCATCTACAGTTCGCCCCTGGCATTTTGGTTAAGATACGGATTCAATATTTTAAAATAATAAAAAAAAAAGATTCGTAACGTATTCATCAAAAATCTTGAAAATGTACTACATTAAACAAATTTTATTAACTCTACATTATTGCGCACATATCTACTAATATTATTGTAACGTATATGAGTAGGTAGTACAATTTAACTTTTACGTATTCATAAAAACGAAATCTCCTTAGGTGCTTTTCCAAAGGTTATATAACGTCGATATTAATTTTTATAGCGGTTGCAGATGGCAATAGGCGGGCGCTACGGAATACGGGCTCGGCGGCGTGACCACACCTCGACACCGTTGTGCTGAAATTAAAATTACCTCACAACGTCAGCGAAGAGGCTTTTTGTCGATGGGTTATTGATATTAGAGCGATGTGGGAGCGGCCACGGCGGCTCATCAATAACGGCCGAACGTGTGCGCGGTGACCGACGGACAAAAGCTTTTAGCTCCTACAATACGTGATGGATACTCTTTCGAAGAGAAGTTAACGCGTTGTAAACCTAAAAGTAAAAATTGTTTAGTACGAACGATGAATCCACAATGTTTTATGTCACTATAAAAGTTTGCTATAAGAAGCATAACCGACCATTTCGCAATAAACAAATTTTAATCCACAACCCCAGCCGTACATAAAAAATGTAGTTCAAAAGAAAGATCTACATAAAATTGTGATTCGCAAACTTATATGAATACAAAATGAAACAGTACGCAGAACTTCTCGTATGAAGCACTTCTAGTGTGAAATCGCGTCTAAGAACAGCACCATCCGATTTTCTGCCAGCTTACTGTAAATAAGAAAATTCATTCGAACTGCGTCGTTAAACGTAATCGAGCGTCGTGGAAAGTATTAAAGAAGCAGACGGTATATTGCATAAGTTGAGATGTTACAATGGAAACTTTGAGTACAGCACCAAGTGTGCGCAATTCCTCTCCGGAATACGTCCCTACTCATCAACGCGAGGGGCGTTACGTAATGTTACGCCGCCGCTGTCATAACCTCGCCACTGTCGTTACTGTTATATTAAACTTCAACTGCTCATTTGTTTTAACCGTTATAGGTACTTAGTTGCATTTATAATGTTGCATCACTTGTTTATGTTACATAAAGTACTCTGTGCTTCTAACACCATGCATACTTAGTTGAAATAGTTGTCTTTTACGTCTACCTTCTTCCGAGCCTTAACCCATTATAAGGATCAACTTCAGTTTACCCCGCTTAGGCTGATTATTCGGCTGATTACCGATATTTACACGGAGCGATTGCCATCTGCCCAACTAGTGGGACTATCGACAACATAAGGGTTGTCTTACACCCCATATTAAAACTTACTATCTGATCTTACCAGATTTGTAAATTTGTTATTTTTTAACCTAAATTATTTAATATAAATATTTAAAGTCGAAGTACACGTCAACAATAACTACAACACTAATTCGCATAGATTCTAATTTAAAGTTAACAATGGTTAAATAACGCGGTCATATTTACCTAAGTCTGTTCTTTTATCTTCAGCAACTATGTTGGTTGATTTTTGTTGCAAGCGGCGGCTGAGTCGCTCTCTTTGTGCAACTGTTTCTTAAATCATTGTTCGCCTCACGTTTGAATTGTCGGCTTATTAAAGCTCTCAGCTCTTTCAACCCTCTCTGTTTTTGTTCGCTGAATATTTTAGACTGCTAATTGGATTATAAGATTAGGCGTTCTTTGGAAATATTGTAAGAAATATACCTAGGCTTAAGTATATATTTTTAAACCGACTTCAAAAAAGGAGGAGGTTTCTCATTTTGTATACAACAAGCAAGTTATTTTTAGAGTTTTTTATATTGGTTCACACTACTAAATTAAGTGCGTATTGGTAAGTTGTCTGTAGTTTATTTTTGAAGGCGAAATATTTCCTTATTTCTTTTCATGTAGCTCAACGTTATTATTCTAATTCAGAAATACATATTTTAATTTATTTGTGAAATATGTTCTGCACCCTTTTTGCATAATAATAAGAAGTATGTTTCTGTTTTTGTTTCATTTCTTATAGATTACCTATTAACTAGTGGGTAGGTATACAGGGCATAAGCTGCAAGTATCTACTTGCTACATGTATGTAACATCTCATTACGTACGATGCGGCGAGCTCTTGAGCTAAATAGGTAGTAGTGATGCACCGAGTATCTGTCATTGTGTTTGACTAATAACATAAGCTTTGTTTACGTATTTACATAGGTACCTGCTTGTTATGTATGTTGTATGTAGTAATAATCCTATTGCATCAGAGGTACCTACAACGACTTGTAAATTTATTGATATACCTACTATTGCCCGCGGTTGCGACTTCGAGATATAGTCTATTCCACTCAAAGATAGTGTAGCTTGCTATCAGTGAAAGATTTTCAGAATCTAACCAGTAGTTCCAGAAATTACCCCTGCATAATTGCTAACTTTACCTCTTTATAATTTTAGTATGATAAAGATATTTAAGGGCCCTTACCCTAAATCAGGCAGGTTAGATACTCTTCCTTAGAATAAAGATTTAGAGACCCTTAATATCGGGTAGGGTTAAAATGACAGCCGATACGCCAACTAAACCCTTACGGAAAATTAATCATTATAAATATATTTGAGGAATGGGTGTAGTCAGTAATTAGTTAAGTATTATTTTATTTTATTTTTTAAGTTGTCCTTCCCTTTCCAACTTTTTATTTGTAGATTTTATCCCTACTGTAAAAAAGGGGAAATGTTGTAAAAAATAAACCTTCTTGTTACATATTTTAATAGTTCAATTTTATGGCGATCTTATGGCGGCGTAGCAAGTAGGTAAGTGTAAGCTTTTATATAATAAGCCGTACTTCTGAATTTATTTCACCGGCTTTTGATGTTGACTGTGCGCGGTCGCCGTGAACCACGCATGGACTTATAAATGGAAGCAAGTTATTGTTTGGCAGAAAAAGATGACTTGCCTTACTTTCTTACTATTAACTAAGTTGTGTTAACGGGATTGAATACACAACGAAAGATATTAGAACAGTTCGTAATGAGAAAGCTTCGGATAGAGACACACAGTATTGTTCGCATCGATACCCGGTGGGGGAAGTTGGTGCGTTTGTTTCGCTACATTTGCGCCCCAGCGTCGCTCGACGGCTACATTTCATTACTGCCATTGTAGGGTTGACAATCACTCTCAGTTACAAATCAGTTACAAATATTTTTTTGTTGTTGTTCTTACTTATTGGGTGCGTCAATATGAGGTGAGTGGCGCACCCGAACAATCGTTTTATGACATTATGTCTACGTGGTCAGACGTCAAAACTGATTGCTCGGACGCGCCGATTGCGTGACTGCATTTCAAGGAACGTAAGATGCATCTTAATAAATAAATAAATATCACCCGACGAACACACCAACTGAATGGTCGGACCTAAACTAAGCCACGCTTATATTATGAGTACCGTACAATGTACTGGTGGATAAAACACCTCTTTGTAAGCAGAATATACTATTATAATAGTAGCGTCCAGGTATATATTTTGATAAATAAGAGGTAAGGATATAATCCTAGGAATTTACTATAGAATCTATCCACAACTTCTCAGTCAGTGTAATGCGTTTGGCAAATGGCAACCCTAGTCGCGTCCCCTCCTCGATATTGTTCTGCTGCTGTTTATTGCGCGTATGTATGGATTAATTAATTCGCGTTATTGATTTTTATTATACTATGTTACATATAAAAGAACGATGGCATGTAGCTAGAATATTTTTCGACTAATTCTCTTGTACTAACATGTTTTACGTCTGAGAAACTTGATAAGTAAAGCGAGTTAGGTTAGGTTAGTACGTAATTAAAATAAAATGTCCCCTGAGAATAATAATAATAATTTATTTTCGATTATTATTCTAATACAGTATTCGCTTATTAGAATGAAGTAATAAAAACTCCGAAATATAGGCTAAATACGTATAAAAGTCGTTATAAAGTCTTGGTCCACACAAAATAGCGGGCTTACGGGAGGCGTCGCTCCTAATCTCAAAACTCGCGCACAACGGTAATAAAAACACTCGAGCATACAGATGGTTAAATTACTTTAAGCACTTAATCTAACCAATCCATCTTAGATAACTTTGTACAAAGTCAATTTCATTTGATACAGACAATACCCGGTGAGGGCTAGATGCCGACTCGAGTAAACAAATGAAAGGTAAGAAAACAAGATAACGGAACGCGCGATAGGTAAGTAATTTACATCAATGTCATCGATAACGGAGCAGTCTCGGTAAATATCAGATCTTTACCTTTTATCTTTGTGAAAAAGTGAGCTTTTTCGTGTTTGATGTCGGCTTCAATTCGACGCTTGGAGCTGAATGGATGTATTTATAATGAATGAATTCGAGTGACTTGCGATAAATTTAGCAATGTTTATGCTATTTTCAACTCTAAATTTTAAATCCTCTTCATTCAAAGGTTGACGGGTAGAGATCACTATTAGTGATAAGGCCGCCCATTTTCTACTTTCTGTGTGAAATATGTATTTTTAACTGTTCGTATTTTTTTCTAGTGGTGGAGTAATAAAGAATTATCTATCTAAACTCTACATTAGAGAATGCCTATATCCATATATTATGAACTCCACTCCTGGAACTCTACAATTTGGTTTGATTTGACTAGACCAGTATACCTAGAACGACTTTAAACGTGAACCGTTTTCCTCGTATTCCGACTGAAATAAAACTTCAATGGTCTCGGAAGTGCTTGTGTAGTAAATTCATAACATTTAAAGCGGGAATTCCGAGTACCTTGTAGATTCATTGGTTCATTTAAACCTTTGAAGATAACGTCATCTTTACTTTGAGGTAGATTGAGATTGGTTTAAGTTCTGCTGCGGGTGAAAAAGAGAGTAAATAAAGTTTTAGTTTCAGACAAAATAATAGGTACCTAATCATCTAATGTTGTGACAATATTATAGTACAAACTAGACCGTTATAACAAAGCTGAAATCCATCAGTCAGCAATATTACCGCTAATGTCACTCTGTATTGTGATACGCGCAAAACATGACCGTAATACTTTCCTTGGCGCAAAATAATTCGTTCATAATGTTTTCGAATGTGTCTTTTATTTATAAACTAGCTTTTGCCCACGACTTCGTCCACGCAGAATTTAAATTAAAAAAAATCGGATCCTGGATCCCATATCCCGGATCCCGTATCCCGGATATCACAGATCCCGTATCCCATATCCCGGATTGCGTATTCCGGATCTCGTTTCCCGGGTCCCGTATCCTGGATCTAGTTGCCCGGATCCTGGATCCCGTTTTCCGGATCCCGTATCCCGGATATCACGGATCCCGTATCTCGTATCCCATATCCCGAATGTCTTTACCCGGGTCCCGTATCCTGGATCTCGTTGCCCGGATCCTGGATACCGTTTTCCGGATCCCGGATCCCGTATCCCGTTTCTCAGATTCCGTTTGCTAAATCCCTGATTCCGTATCCCGGATATCGTGAATCCCGAATCAAATATCCTGAATTCCGTATCCCGGATCTTGTTCCCCAGATCCCAGATTCCGTTTACCGGATCCTGGATCCCATATCCCGGATATCCCGGATCCCGTATCGTGTTAGCCCGTAAAAGTCCCGTCAAAATCGGTCCAGCCGTTTCAGAGATTAGCCCGAATCGGTAGCGTCATACAAACTTTCATTCCCTATTTTACATCCTCAGGGGATGAATTTTCCAAAACGCTAAACTTAATCTTTTTATTTGTAAAAAGATTAAGTTTAAGTCTAACCTAACCTAACCTAAACACAAATTTTTATCATTCTAACTTCAAAAATGACGAATTTCAATACAAACTTTCATCCCTATTTCACCCCCTTAGGGGTTGAATTTTCAAAAGCCATAAAATTAATATTTTTCATTATTAAAACACACCTAGTCAGCAATTTTCATAATTCTAACTTCAAAAATGACGAACTTCCATATAAACTTTCATTCCCCTATTTTACCTCCCTAGGGGTTTAATTTTCAAAAACCCTGAAATTACTCTTTTTTATTTTTGAAAAGACACCTAATCACCAATTTAAATAATTTTAACTTCAAAAATGACGGAACTTCCATACAAACTTTTATCCCCTATTTTACCCCCTTAGGGGTTGAATTTCAAAAAACCCTTTCTTAGTACACCTCTACACATCAAGACAAACCCACCCTCCAAATTTCAAGTCTCTACGATCAGCGGTTTAGGCTGTGCGTTGTCTGTCAGTCAGTCAGTCAGTCAGTCAGTCAATCAGGACTTTGATTCTTATATATTTAGATTTATTAGTTTTTGACTAACTCGTTATTGAGTAGACCTGTACTTTTTGACTGGAGAAGAGCAAGCGCCATCTAGCCGCTCAGTTATAGAAACAAATTTTCTAATACAATAATAAAATACCTAGGTGTAGAGATACTTATGTAGTCCGCGTGCATATATAACAAAAATAGAGTACTTAGGAGTAAGTTGAGTCGCGTAATTTACATAATTGAAATTACGCTAGCTTGACCATATGCGCGACCTATGCGCGATAAAACTGTAAAATTATGTATCAAAATGGACATACAAAATGTCGCAGAATAAAGCAAATAATAGACCATTTTAAACAGTGATTGATAGCTAGTTGGTAATCGAATTTTGATATTGCTCTATCAACAACGAAAGCGATATCGCGTCAAATATCCCATAATCAGCCCGCCGCTTTGTTTGATCACGATCAAGACGTCACGGGCTCCGAACGGTCCCGTGTATTAATCAGGCAGCTCCCAAATCGTCTATTAATCAAGTTTAAGCATCTGGATGACAACGAACTGTCAGCTTAAGTAGTGTTTAGTTTACGACGCAGTGTAAACAATCGTTTGCGGTAACTCGCCTCGGCTGCGTGCCTTTATTGTTTAATGTTTACACGATTGTAATCGCCGAGTTTGCTGTGTGATAATTTTAAGCATTTCTATAGAAGGGATACTGCCATTGTTTATGTGTTAACATTTGTGTAAATATTGTGCAACATGAGGAGCTTTTGTTCCTTAGTTAATGTATTCAGACGGGTTTAACGTAGGTATACTGTTACGAATATCTCGTTTTACTACAAATGTGTTGCGATAAATGTAAAGTTTTGATGTTTCAAAAATATCTGTAATGTTAAATTTAATCACACACCCTGTATTTTTAAATTTTAAGTTTAATCTCTGTGCTTTTTTAAAACGGAAATTGTAGAATAATTGAGATGGATAAATACGTAGGTTAAATTCCGTATCCACAACACTGCGAAAATAACAGAATATTACCATAACATAAACCATTACTCATAAGAAAACTCTTCGCTGACCACATTATCCTCGAACCGGAACGCATTAAAGCTAAACAGCATTTTTGCCACATAAAAGCCGTAATACCATCTAAAGTTTAGCTCCAATTGGTCGTAAGGACGCAAAAACGTGGAAGCCGTTATCCCGTTAAGCGCATTCGGCATTCGAAATCAACAATGACATTAACCCCCCTAGTGTGGCAATCACAGAGTAAGTGGGAATTTCCGCGTCGTTTCATACGGCTCCCGGCTAAATGTTAAGAGTCGCCTGCCTATGTCTAGCTACGTACAGACCGCAGCGGGAGTCGGGACCTACGGACGGAACGAACGAACAGCAAATCGCGATACTTGTTTTTGAAAAGAGAACGGATACGGATATGCTCCGAGGGGTGCCTCTGGTCCATTTTTGTGTGTAGCACAGTACAACATGATAATATTGTTGATTGCAAATTAACACAAGATTGACACAACTTGTGAGCAATTTTAAGTAGATAAGTAGGTACCTAGTTTTTGATATTACTTGTGTTATTATGATGTTCTTAGACTTTAACAGTTTTCCCACTAATTTTGTGTGACTTTGAAGAGCTTTAAATACATTTTGATGTAAATATGATAACATATTGCATACATGTTTGTTCTTTATTGTTCGTGTGTCACGCACAACTATCGTACTGTTTCTATTAATTAAATTCTTCTACTTTATTTATGAATCCATATGGTAGATACACGGATATTTACGTTCGTGGGTAGATACCACTGTTCCGCAGAATCCTATCTAGTGTTCTACCTAAATTAGATTTCATCTTGTATTAAATGCGTGTAAGGAAACTATAGTATGCTCTTTAGATATGCGTGTAAGGAAACTATATATAACTATATATACGAGCTTCTGGTGGAAATATAATATTAAATTAGGAAGATACATGCGCAGTTATGGTTTTAAACAAATTTGAAGAGTATTGTTCTGTACAAAACTTATTTCCACTATTCTAATTATATTTTTCTTCCTCTCGACAATAAGCTTTTACAAACAATTATTGTCGTAATAATTCCTTACAGGAAAAATATATAGGTACCTATACTGTATTGAAATTTCGCTTTGAAATGTCTTTAATTCAAAAAATATCCTGGCCAAAGGTTTTACGTGGGTCGGGCAATAAATTGAGGAAAATTTTCATTATGTTCATTCCCGTTCACTTTCTTGTTAGGCGGCCATTATTAGAGTTGTAAAAGGTTCAATCATCAGTGGTAAAATGTTTGCCTATATTCCGAAGGAATTAATTAAAATGTAGGGAATATTCCAATAAAAGGTTTTGATGAATTCAAATCTTAATCTACTTTGCATATTTTTAATCAATTGAAAAACTGAGCTCCATTTATGTAACAAATTGCGTCTACAGATATTGTGTTTTTGTTTTAATTACGTATTGCTGAATAATGGCAATGTGTGTTTCATTACCGTTAAATTGGTCATTTGATCATTATAATGCGATGATTAGCCTGTTCGAATAAGCATAATACGTTTGAATTAATTACCAGCGAATAACAAGAGGGAAAGGAATGGCGTGCAATAGCGTGCGTGGCTTTCATCGCCGTAACAAAGTCGCCGCGCAACAAGTGACGTTTCGTACTTAGTCACCAGGCGAAAGAGATTTTCCTTATAATAAGTTACACCCAATAAATACAATGTTTTCGAAATTAACAATAGACACCTTGCAAATACATTAACTTCTTCCACATAATTGTGTATGGTCTCAATTCAAATATTTGGTTTCAACCGCATCTTCAGTTCTCTTAGTAAACAGTTCGTATGAGTTTATTTACTTTTCGCCACTTTTAAAAGAGAATGATCCTTCACCGCGCGTGCGCGGAATACGAGAGAGAGAAACGGAGGAGAGGGATGGATGACAGTGGCACTCGCTTCGACCAATCGATTAGTCGCATAACGATAGCGGCTTCTTAAATGCAGATGTGTCGTGTATACCAACGTCAGTCGGCGAGCGGCAGGCGGCCGGAGCCCTCGACCATGGCTCCGTGTGACCACCGCTTCATGTACGCTGCCCTTTGTAGTGACTGTAACGTTCAGCCGGTATAGCAAGTTCGCGGTTCAATGTGATCGCACATCCTATAGTAGTGACATGTATTGTTAAATAATCGGACGCAATTAACAAATAAACTTTAACTAATCGTTACCTAGTAATAAATACGGCCTAAATCATTTAACATCGGAGCGGGACACTCGATAAGTGCTAATATTTAATCATGAAGTGAACAAAGAAAGGATTGAACCCCGAAAGGTAATAAACAAATGTAATTTTCGTATTTTGTTCACCGTGTTCCGGATGTAATAAAAATAAATCATTGTACCTACCGATGATAATAGAAACAAACACGACCGGGATCCGATTGATAGGCAGTACTTTTATGATTTCTGGTTTGAATGATTGGCTTCGTTTGCCCCCGTTTCAGATACAAATAAGTACACAATGACAGTATTTTTTCTTATTTCCTTGTGATTTGCGTTCTACGTTACCCAGAAGTGGCCGATTTCATTTAATATTCTTCGTAAATAAAGTCAAGGGCGTATTAATATTTTATGTGAATAGTATTTCCATGTTTCATCAAAGTAATTTACATCTATCCACAATTAACTGAATGTAAAATAATTATATTCGGAACACCCAGGGTACCGTACATTTAGGTATTTTAAATTGCGTTTCACACACATTTGACAAAACGATCACGGAATCGAACACGTTTTAAGATTCTTACACATTTACGAAAGCTAGATATTACATGTATATCAACGGTACGTAAAATACGATAATGCGAATTGTTCGTAGCCAATTCGTAGCACTTCGTAGCGCTTCGTAGCAGATGATAACATAAACGTTTAGGATATAGATTTGGCATAGCTGCCGAATTGGCACCTTGGGTGGGTCTCGTAGACAGTCGTCACCCCATCTGCTATCTCATAACCTCGGTTCGAATGATATTGAACTCTATCTAACATGCCACGTGGAGTCAACTGGAGTGATTACCTATTGGTTGTTTTCATGATAAGCTAGTGTTTGCTACGCCGTAGTAGATTTTTATCGACGACTATTGGCTTGATATTGTACTGTTTATTATTCTTGAAATTGATGTTTTTGTTATAAATTGTTTTATGAAGGAAATGTAATATTTTACTTATTCAGTTTCCTATCATGAATGTTGGTTTTTCTAGTATTTTTATTTTATAAAAATATTGAATATTGGTCATTATTTAGTACATAATTACATATAAATAAAACAGTCCTCAATCTTCCATATCCTGTATTAAATATTATTAAATGTTTGAATTCATTCCATATTTCATTATGCTATATTTTTATCAATAGGAAGTTACGTAGGCTGCGTAAACAACAGGCATTCCTACGCGGGAGTCGGGTCAGGTCAGGGAATTACAATAGGTACCTACTACCAGCATACCTTCGTCGGAGCTCGGTATTTCATTCCTCTCGTCTTTATGCTACCTATTGCTTCCTGGCTTATCTGACCTTAGCAGCGAAATTAGATAGCATTGTTAATAAAATGATAAACATTTTGTGAAATATGTAGATTACAATTTAGAAGCTACGCTTATTTATTTTTTAATGCTATAAAAATATCACGCATATTTCTCTGAAGCGGTAGGCAGGGTTGCACAAAAGGTGTATGTAAATTATTTCTAGTATTTTTGTAATTATCGCAAAAAAACATTCAGGCGTTCGTCGTGTTATTAAAATTACCAATAAGGTTTTTAAAAATTAATCATGTACTATAGGACTTTGAGTCTATCGTACTACTAGAAGTCCTTTTAGTCCCTCCAATTAAGCTAAATCATGTACTAGGAGATTGCAATATTGCAAATGAATAAAACAAACCACAGTGTAACTATTTCACGGAAATTTAACGAATTGCTAAGAAATCAGAAAATAAATGCGTTTGCAGAATTGGTATGTGGCGTTCTTAACCCCGCAATAATAAGAGTGGTCACCTTATAAAGAATTGCGTAATGTTTGCAACATTACGGATATCGGCAATGTATTTACCTTACGGGGAATCTTTTGATACGCCCTCACAATCCCATACCATTAGTGATGGGGAAAATGGGCGGACATGTTTTTATTTTCGTATGCCACAAAGAATACTAAACGAATTTTCTTAATTCGTAATATATGTTCTTTGCTAGCTTTTCCAGCGGCTTCCGCCACTTATGTTCTAGCGATACGCAGTATTAAATGTATTGTTATTATAAAGAAACCAAACTCTTTGTGAACGCGTGTCTAGTATTTTTTTTTGTAATAACACGGATTATGACTAAACTTGACTAACCAAGCTATATTGCTCCTTATCATGGTCATAAGGTACGAGCAAATGAAATGAAATGAAATGAAATGATATTTATTTCCTAGAAATATGGTGGTAATACAAGTTCTTAGTTAATAAATTAGTGTCACATATTTCGCCGAGTGCCCCGACATGCAAATATGCATAATATAATTAGTAATTAATTAATTAATTGCATGTAGTAATTGTGCTTAAGTACCTGATCTAAAATTCATAATCACATTTGCGAGCAAGAGATAAATATTGTTAAATGTGTCAAAATATAGGGTGACATCGAAATCGTTGGTAATAGGTATGTTAAACAATGGCTCTACGTATGGTTCAGATTATATAGATAGATAGAAAAATCTGAATAGGTGCGTCTACATGAGCTGAACGGCGCTCCCGAGTAATCAGTCACGTCTTACCACGTACGTAGCCATAACGTCTGAATAATGCTGAATCATATGAAGAGTCACAGTTTGTAATATTCCAACGATTTCGATGACATCCTGTAGTTTAGTATTGATTCGACATGTCAAGCATTACCATATAACATTTTATAAATCTCCATGTGTAAGTGCTCGGAAAATCCATACGTAAGCAGCGAGAATTGTATTTCGCACTTTTGTCATTTTTTAATTAAAGAGTACGGGCACGAGCGGGTAATTCAATTAATATGCTCGCACAACTTCGCATGGACTGTTACACTCGTTTTATTTATTTTTTTATGAACAAAAGTAAAATTTACAACCGTCACGTATTTTATTAAAGCTTTTAAAAGCTCTCCGCTACATAAAACAAGTGACGCTAAAATCTTTGGTTTCGACGCTTTTTTATAAACATTCACAATCGTACGACGAGTTGCAGGCGTTTTAAGGTAGGATGTTGGTGTGATGCTGTTAGGTAGGATGAGGGACGTATTCAGTATTCTGTTCTCATTCGAAATTTGAAAGAAGAATATTACCTTAATTTATACCTTAATCCGAAGAGTTTTCGAGTGGCGGCCGCGCACCGGAAAGCGTAGCGTGGGTACGCCTCCCACAAGATGGACTGACGACCTGGTAAAGGTCGCGGGAATCCGCTGGATGCGGGCAGCGCAAGACCGGTCAATGTGGCGAATCTTGGGGGAGGCCTATGTCCAGCAGTGGGCGTCTTTCGGCTGAGATGATTATACCTTAATTACTTATTTATACCTTAATAATACCTTAATTTTTGACCGAATGATTCATTAAAATACAAATGAATAGGTGCGTCTACATCAAGAATATGCCGCGCCCGTGCACTCAGTTTTGACTTCGAAATGAATTGACATAATGTTATAACAAAAGTGCTCGGGCAATGCAGAATGCGGAAAGCAGCTGTAATAGCTACTATGTACCTACGGGATTCAAAATATGTACATTCCGAAGGTAATAGAAATCAGCGGGCCGTTGTCTGTCACTGCCAGCGAGTAGGTAAATTGTTAATCTGTTATATTCCGCACTACCTAAGGTTTTATTCTATTTTCCTTATCCACCGCTGTTTGCCTTTTGTATCGTATATCAAACTGTTTACGCGGTAGGTCAATGCCTTATGAATTATTATTATAAGATAATACGTAGGTAGACACACGGAAAATTAACATCTCGTTGTTTTCATTCTTGAAGGCTTCTCGTGTTTTATTCCTTAACAATTTTATTTATAGACCTAATTGGTACATACAATCATCATCGAACATGATATACCGTTAGATACCTACCTACCCATTAATGTGTTTGTTTGTAAGCTTGATTAGCCGCGTCCACGCCGGACGACCCACCGCGCTCCGATCGCGCGCGGTGGATCGTCCGGTGTGGACGCGGCTATTGAGCATCATGCAAAATCGACTGTGAGCGCATTGGTGTATTATTAAAACAGATATGGTATTTCCTAACATTGCCACCACCAGAATTGTGTTCAGCGCACCACTATATGCAGCAAAATTTACCAGAAGATGAGCAGTATTGGCAATACCGACAGGTTTTCAACCCTAACATTATTTTATTTCCGATTGATAGACACTTCACATTATTAATTTTTCTGTAAAATGAAGTATTTGTAGGCACCCCCAACCCTTTTGTGGCGTGTAAACCTCTCTACTACGAAATCCAAAAATACCAACATAAAGGAATTACCTACAAAAATAGAAGATAACGGGTTGTGACGAGGAGTCAATCTATATTTGGCTCCGACAGACGAACGTCACTCAGAACGTACGTGGGTTTAAACCATTTCGACTGGTTCAATTTCAAACCGAATGGATTAAATTTGCCATTCCATATAAAGGATAATTAGTCGCAACGTACTTGCTACTTAGGTATTTTACTCAAGCTAAAAACATATAAAATAAGTAGCTGAAACTAGGGTATAACTGGCCGCTGTCAGTTACGAGCCACTGCGCATTTCAACATTTAAAGTTGAAGGTATTAAAAAGAAACTCTGTCAATAGTTAATGAAAGCTTTTATTACCTAGAGATAGAGAGAGATGTTTATTGATGGCGTTTATAGAATAAAAGTCTTATTTTAGACGGTTAAAACCTTGGACCTAATACTAAGGGGACTGGGTCTAAGCAACTCGGCCGCAGTGGCACTGTGGTGGCTCAACTAGGCCGTTGACGTCATCACAGTAGGCGTGGCTTAAGTCAGTGTGCTGTTGGCGTTCGTCCTGTGCAGATGTCTTGCCAACGTTCGCATCCCAGATATAATTCTATATTCGATACCAGATGGCGACTCTCTGTACTTTTTATTTATCACCCTACACTTAGTGACATCTAGTGTGAAAAAGTTAAACTACGTACTAACATCGACATAGAACGAAGCGGGTAGTTTTGCTATTGACCGGTAGATTGAAATGTCAATGTAGGCGTTATCTACAGCCCTTCACCCGTGCCTTCACTCGCGCAAATTGTCAAGCGTCGTTTCATAGGGAAATCTTATAAGAACATCTCTTTCTTCGTATTTTCTCTGTTGTTAAAACACGCAGTATCTAGTTACTGATAGCGGACATTTAAACCTCGTTTTAACTATTTTCGGCTTTTAGCGAAGTTTGGCAGAGAAAGTTCAGAGTAATATTGTACTGTGGATTAGGTAATGGGATTCTTAGAATATTATTTTTGTTTACTTGTAAATCCAACGCAGTAAGTAATAATAAATTCCGCTGTGCTTTCGTAAACGTTATGTCTATTCATCCCGGCGGAGTTTCTAGTAGATACTAATTTCCGATAAATTTGTGCGTTCTCGCGAGTGAAACGAGCCGCGGGGAGAAATTTATAGCTTTTGAAACGGCGTTTACCTTTTGAATTGAGCGTTAATCTTGTGTGAAGACGCGGCGAGATGTGAGCACTCATGATCTCTTCCACCGACGTGCTCATTGTTTAAACCGATAATGTACGTTCCCTGTAATGTTTGATATTCGAGCCATAACTTTTTATAATCACGTCAATGACTCTTTTTTTCACTAAGCGACTGCCGATGTATCGAGTCGGGGGCGCGGCGCGGAAAATTTGTTTAAGGAAGTAATTTATCACTTTCCGATGGATAAATTTCGAAAAGGGAGCGAAACTTCGGCAATTTGCATGTTTTTAAAATGACAAAGTTATCAACGTATCAAAGCACTAAGTGTGACCGTATTGTCGATGAACTCGGAAGAAGGAGCCCCGTGTGTAATGGTGGATGTGCTTCCTCTGCCCAAGTCATGCGTAGTTATTTACCTGTATCTGAGCCTTTGTCTATTTTCGCTCCACAAACTTTGCTTTATTTGCTCTGCGCGATTGGTTGGTTCATTCCGACATAACAAATGAAACAAAGTTATTACTAGTTCTTCCGGATTAGTTTTTTCACAAAACAATCTTTTTGTTCGGCTAAATCGGTTGCTTTTAGTTAAAGAGATTCAATTCGTGTAAAAAGCTGTTATAATTTATTTCAGTCCCCAAGGCGACTTTATACAAAGTGAATAGTAAAACGTTGTTTACAAAAATGCATAAGAAAAGAAACCTAAGCATAATACGGTGATTTATGATCATGGGCGAAAACTTCACGGATAACGAATAAGGTAGTTAACAAATTGTAAGATTCTCCTTTAAAATTAAACGCCTATACGGATAAAGTATATGAAAATATAATTTATCTATCTGTGTATTTTGGGGTAGAACTATGTCAGTATCAAATTGACCTCAAAACTTTTAGAGCGAAATCCTTTATGCCCTTTATTACAAGGCAAAGTTCCACAAAAGCCGTGCCCGTCTGTCCCAAATTTTGCTCTGACAAACCGATAAAAAGCAAACACCCCCGGTTGTCCAATTAGCGCAAGTACATACACTAGAAGACAAGCTGAACAGCCGACATGTCCCACAGATAAAATGAACAATGTTGTAAGGCTTGACAACTGTAATAAAGCACCCCACAGACGCATTGTTTACGGACGGCCGTCGGATCTGCGCTCAAGGCGAGGCGTCTCAAAGCCCCTAATGCCTTTGCATTCGGGGGCACCAAAAAGGCGCAATATGACGTACGCAGAATATATTACAGTACTGTTGTAACAGTGTAAATACTCCTTTGCAACTTTGCTTTGCCCATTAATTTATTCACTAAGTAACTACTTTCGTATCCACTATAAAAACACTGGAGGATAAAACGTAATTTGAGGAGTTGAACCTATGTTTATTTATGTAAGTACCTACTTTTGTCCTTAGGCATTCCAAAAAGATTATAACCGTTCAACAGGCCAAATCTTACGACGAAAACCTGAAATTCTAGAATTTTAAAGTAGGCAACAAACAAAATGTTACTGACAGCTGTGAGATGTTGGTTCTACGACTACTGTTCCTTCACAGTTATTTTACCTCTGCCATTTTACCTTATTTATTTATTTTTGAAAAACGTGGTCGTTATTAGGTTTTTATAAGTCGTGTAGGCTGTAGAATAAAGTATAATCTACAGTACATGGTCTCAAAGGCCAAGTTTAAAGGCTGACTTTGCGTTTTACATAAATAAAATGAGGAACGTCAGAAGTAAAATAACTGTGAACCATCTGTAGTAGCTCTACTGGTCTTGTCATTGATTTGCTTCGCTGAGTGGGCGTGGAAGGTATTAAACTTATTCTATTGAAAGAGTTTAATGAAAATCACGGGGTAGGTATACGGTATATGTAAAGGCTGTTTACTCATTTGAGTTATTAAACTTTGAAAATGAACGCTTACTTATAAACGCTGGCTATTAGTAATGCATATCAAGGTCTCACTATTTCTTAATTAATAAAGTAGGCCTTGGATCGTAATTAGGTGTTTCTTTATCAATAGCCTACTCTGCATCGTATTATTTTTATCAGTATAAAACTTATCTAACTGTATAAAAAAACATACATACAGCCGAACATAGAACCTCCTCCTTTTTTGAAATCGGTTAAAAAGTAGCTTTTGATTTTTTGTTTCTGTCAGACCAAAAGAAATTAAACTGTCCCTAGGCGGTTGCAAGTGGTGCTGAAAAGTGTGTAGTTCAAGCATAAATCTGAGCTGTAACTATTGTTAGGTGTCCCACGGTCGAGTGCCGGTGGCCGGCGACGCGCGACAGACATGGTGACGTGAAAAATGTTTCCAATGAAAACATCCGCGTGCCTATTACCTTCTCATGTCACTATGTGCCAGTTGAAACTGCGACACTATTAAATCGATTTCAACAACATACGTTGCGCGTAGAGAAGTCTTCCGTTGAATCCTCAACACCACACTAAAGGTCTTCAAGTACACCAGTGTCAAATTTCTATACCTATCTAATATGACACTTAAAGAAATCATCACAAACCATCGAAAATCAAACTATCATTACGTTTATTCAGTGCTTTATGATGATGGAAAAAAATAGTCTAGTAATTTCCGAAGTAATTTAATTTCATTCCATCCTCAAATATTTAAAAAATCTGATTCGAACCTTTTAAAAGTCCATCGGATAATTAAAAAAGTCTCTAGAAGGCATGTAGCGAGAATGAAATGACACGAACTCGAATAGTGAAAATGTATAAAATTTTACGGTTTTAATTCATTCGTAGGATGAAATAGAAAACTTTACTTATGTAAGGACAGAAATACATGAGAGATGATATTACTTAATCGTAATCGTATGAAGTATAAATCAAGGCCTTACTTCGAGCAAGTTAGAATCAATGTCACGTTGTTGCAGAGCGATGGGAGAGCTGCAGATGTAGAGACTGCAGCGGCAAGGATGGACCACTGGGTGACGGCAGCGAGCTCGCTGCTGGCATTCCTACTCTACTACAACACCTTGGAAGCCGGCTTCGTTTATGATGACAGGTAAATATTAATTGTTGGACTCTAAATCTAGGTGAATATGGGCAGGAAAAAGTTTGTGGCCATGTTTTTAGAAAAAAAAAATGCACATTTTTGATATCTTCAGGTCAATTTCGCGTGGCAAAACTTAGCTCTAGTCACTGTACATGTTTTGCCACAGTATGGTTTTAACGAAAGAGGAATAATGTCTATCTGATGCCATGCTATACCGCCATCCCATGCTCTCATACTGGTACTAGGTAGGCTATAAAATAGTACCTAGTTTTAGGTTCTAGGTAGTAACCAGGAAAAGCTGAACCCAAAAACTTAGTCTCATTTGTTTTTCACGCTGTTTTCCAATTGCTACTATGTTATTCAAGGATTAACAGAAACTCGGGCTAATATAGAGGTTTCGTGTATCGTTTGTTGTGCTCCGTTTCTGCTGCGTCATTGACACGTCGGCGGCGTCAGTATGCCAGCTAATATATTCAGATCGAAATATACGATGGAACATATTATACCCACAGCGTTATATTTTTGGTAACAGGGCTTTTGTAACATGCGTAAATACAGGGTGAGGCGCTCATAGCCAGTTGTAATCACTGATTATTAATCGATCAGATGGGTTATTAAAGATAGAACACGCAGGGTCATTTAAATACTTATGTGTGACCATTATTATTACGCACCGTAATTTTGCTGCCGTTGCCGCCAGCAAGCCTGTTGCCCCGCGGTCTGCCGTCTCAAATGTACCGAGCGTGGCCCCTACGTGCGCACGCGTCAATCACCGAGATGAAGATGGCTTCATCACGGTGCAGAAGAAGCGCGCGCGGCGGGCTAACCGAAACCACTGTGGCACAGCGGCGACGGGGCCGAACTTCCTGTTGCGTGCTGCAGTGCCGACCACCCCAGTCTACCTGTCCCGTCTCCACCACACCATGAAGGCGGGGGACATTGCTGAGTACATCAGGATGAAAAGCAATGTCTTAATGAGAGTACAGCTGTTGGGCTCGAGTCACAACGCTAGTTTCAAGGCGTTTGTGGTTTTAGTCCCCACTGAAAAGCTGTCCACTTTCATGCAGGAACAGTACTGGCCGAAAGGTGTGGTGTTCAGGCGCTTTCGGGGGAGGCTGCCATCACCAACACCTTCAAATTAGTTTTAAGTTCTTATATAGTATGTATGTTAGTCTTTAAGGTATTTATAATATGGGCCATCGTTGCCTGAAATAAATGGTATTATTATTATTATTATTTTGTATCTCGTTAAAACCACTCGGGCTATACCCGGACTTTTGGAAGGCTTGCGTGGGGACATGGGTCCAACACGTAGAGGCCCCTTGAGACAAGTTTGATGTTATGTAAGGCACCTGCTGGGGTCAACCGCTGCAGATGATGAGACAAATACAACAGCTTGACCCCAGCAGATGCAGGAACTATTGCAAATCTGTGTAAAGAAAAGTTGGGTCTATTGCATGAGGTTTGGATGGACTGAGGATTGGGCTATGGGATGGGTTCGGACACCTGCCATAATCAGTGTATAACTAATTACCGTTGGCAGGTGGTGACTTGCCGCTCACTAGGTGGGCCCCTAAAATTATTATTATTATTATTGGTGACAATTTGAAATGAGCGTCTCCGTGCCTCGGAGAACACGTAAAGCCTTGCGTCTATAGGTCTTGCGTCTGACCTCTCCCCGATCGTGTGGGATTGCCGTCCCATCGGATTATGACAGTTAGGGAAGTCAGAGTGCATCCTTATTTGCGCACACACTTGTGCACTGTAATACCTATCTTCTGCGCAGATGTCTAGTCTCCGTTGAGATAGGCCGCTGTGGCATAAATTCGGCCATACAGGGTAGCTGTAGCAACGATATCGCTGGCAATGTTATACAATACTGTACAAATAATGTTACAAAACGGTCAAAAGTTATCTGGAAATCTACTCACGAAATCTTCACTCCATCGGTTGTATTTTTGTATTATAATTCAAGCATTACGTATGCAGGTGCTAAAGTACGGGGTGAATGGAAGGATATAAGAGATTTACGAACGGGTATATCCCATGGTTTATTTGCTGCTTCACCCGCTGAGACGAACGGCGAACTTACGGTTTTGGGGTCACGTACTCCTGGAAATACTATTGTATACGAAAATAGAAAAGTAAGGGTTCTTCTGAAAATCAACCACGTTTGAGAACGAACTCGGTTGATTTTTGATAAGTGGAGGTATGTATAAAGTTTATACGAAAGATTTTTATAAGATATACTTATGAAAGAAAGTACCTGTCTTACCAGGAAAATTTGATTATCCTAAAAAACAATAAAGTCATACTTATTTAAAAATGTCTCCATTTCCCTGTATCGATTTATTTACCAAATGCTTGAGGCAAAATATAATGGCAAAATATTGTTTATACTTACCTACGAAGTAGATGAAAAATAACAAAGCAAACATAACAAGCCGTATTCATAAAATATAATAACAAGATGGCAATGTCATGCGAATTTTAATCCCTTTTCCGATAGAATATACTCGATAACATTTTCAGTAAATGTTTGTTGGCGACATACCGAGGTAAACTTGATAAAAAAATCTCGATGAGATTTGTGAAGTTTTTTATGTAACTTAGGTAGCGTACGGCCCGCCTGGTGTTAAGCACTAACCATAGTCTACAGATGCTTGCGAAATCAAAGGCATGGGATAGAACTAGGAAGGAGTGGGGCAGAGAAAGGGGAAGGGGAGTTTATCTTCCGGCTCTCTCACTCATCATACGCCACACACATACCTCACACCTGTAATATTTACTTTACGACGATCTTTGTACGAGGGTGGTACTGCCCCGGTCGAGCCAGCTCAAATATGAGCTGCAGTCTAATCGCTACAGCTTCACGCTACCACCAATAAAAGTAAGCCTAAAATATTCGCTAAAATTTCATGCTTATACTAAATATATAAAATAGAGCTGTGTTATGTAAATAACATTCTGAAACAAATGAAGGAAGGGAAGCCTACTTTACCATCTAAAATACTTTTCACTGTGGAAAATTTACACCTATCGGCCTTTTTGGCGTAAAATAACGCAATATCAGTTCCCAATAGATAGGCGAAACCTTTTCACTCTTTGTGCGTACGTGAAATACAGGAAAATAGGCACCAGCGTAACTCGAGAATATAAGCACTCGAGGCAGAGTACCTTACCTTTATTTGCTTATTATATTGTGGAGTCATATTATCTTATTTTGTATCAGCTGAGCTTCAGATATTAAGGTCAAACATTAATTTTCACTGAACATTTTGATAGTCATGTTTCATTATACTTAGGAAAGTTATTGTTAATTCAAAATATTTGTCAACAATTTTGTCTAGACTACTTTAATTAGAACGATGACTTGTTAAGGGACACCTGGTGCGGCGATCGTCCATCACCTCCCCCTTCTCCTACCTTCCCCTAGCCCAGCGTTAATATAATAACTAAGGCGGAAAACAAGCGTACGGCCCGCCTGATGTTAAGCAGTTACCGTAGTACCGTAGTCACCGTAGCATCTATAGATGTTTGCAATACCAAAGGAATTGCTCACACGTTGCCGAACTGAAGGGGAGTGGAATCGAGGGAGGGGAAGGGGGGGTTGGGCTTTCCGGCTCTCTCACTCATCGTACGAAACGCAGCTGTAATAGCTGCTTTACGCCTCACTTCTATGATAGGGTGGTACTACCCCGGTCGGACCAGCCCGTATATGAGCTGCAGTGAATAGGCTACAGCTTGGATCTACCACCGAAAGCTAGTTTTAATTTAATTGCCATGAGCGCAAAAAGACGGGCGGAAGGCTGACATATAAAAAGAAGTACGGTCGGGGCCTCTTGAGGCATACCACCAATTAACACCTAAATAAGGCTCCCACAGGAATTGGGCAGCTGTAAAAAGGTATCCCGCTATTTGTTGAAGACCCAGACTTAACCATGTTGAATAATTTAGATTCTCCTTTGATCCCATTGTCCCTGAGGGTATAACCCGCGATATTGTGTTTGATTTATTCTTTATACTGTTCTTTGTATGAAAGGATGGTAGGAATAATGTATGTGTGTAGGATTTCACCGCAGACACTTTAATTAAGCTATCGTTTTCAATTTCAATTATTAAAACGGTGTTTCACATCACCTACTTTGACTTCTGTGACCTATTTTAAAGCACACGAAATTTAATTTTTATTATTTTTGCATTTAAATAAGCTTTTTTAGTAGCCTATTTTGTTTCCCACTGCTGGCTAAAGGCCTCCCCTTTTTACCTCTACGCGTCTCTGTATTGGGTTTGTTGAGGCCACGTTTACCCGTAAATTAGATATTTTCGTTTTCTTAAATTTAGTTCAACTTATTTAGTTCTTCTCAATACAATATAGCTAATTTGATTTGTACTTCTGTAGATAGTGTTCATCTGGCACGTACAACATTTCACTAAGTACCTAACATTGTTCGGAAAAACTTGGACTTGATTAACTGTGGATCGCGGAGATATCTCGTGAGAGGGCAGTATTAACTAACAGTGCCAAAATAGAGGGATAAACATTCTCTCGACAGCACTAATTTTCTCAGTGGAAATGTTCGAAACCGATAATCGTGATAGAATCGATGAACTTTGTTCTCGATCTGAGCTCTTCGAAAACCGCTTCAGTGTTTCGTAATTGAGGGCTTACGTGACGACTGTTCGCCACAGCTGCCCCACAACTTTACCAACAAAAAGTTCCGTAGTATACCCCTAACTTTATCTCAATCTTAGTTTCGATTCTACTAGGGACGCGAGTCGTTTCTATCGATATGGTTATGGAAATGTATATAGGCCAATAGTCGTAGGCTTTGGTATATAAAGTAAGAGAGTAGGTACTCTACAATTTTGTGTTTTGGTTTGTATGCACTGGATATAAATTATTAACACACGTATTTTATATGTATTTTGTATGCTTATTTACTTTTTATTTCAGTACTATTCATCCATTTGTAATCTCATAATTTGACTCGCTATTCGGAATAGTTCAGGTAATCTTTATTCAGAGATCTTTAGTTATTCAGTTATTCTAATTTGCCGGCTGACTTAATTATAAGGTCTTTAGAAGATCTTCTTTACACTGTGCTGTAGACGATTAATAATGTGTAAGACTTTGATGGATGAATTTTGTCTTTGCAGCAGCTTAGCGTACAAGGGATCGATATCCCGTCAATAGAAAAACAAGCTATTTCATCCAGTCAATAAGGTCAATGTAATCCGGGGAAGAGGGCACTGTAGCTTGTTATAGACATTTTGGGTGTGAATTAGTGAAATGAAAAGATATTTTTTGATGAATAACTAATATAGCATAAAGAAAGTACAATTTCTGCGCTTTTCTGATCGGATTTTTTTCTAATGCTACCAAAATTAGCGATAGAATGTTAAAACATCTATCAATCCTACTATTTTTACGATGCAGCTACGTTCGACGTGTTCTAAATAAAGAAAGACAAGAAACTAGAAAACCTATTCTAGGTATACAACGTGCATACTTATCTAGTGCCTGATAGTTAATAGAGTAAACGATACCTACAGACATATGTTGCTTACAATAATTTGTTACTACCACATATATGTATTTCCTTTTACTGGTGTTCTAAATTAGAAAGCTAGTTCTGTAGATATCGTTTGTATGCGTATTTGACATTCTGCGTATAATCCTTTGTGTGAATATCATTTTTGTATCAATGTGAAAACAGGCAGTACCGATCACGGAACCCCCGCCGCCATAAACTAAAAAAGCTCATAACTGAAGCCTTCCAAGGTATTCCGTGTTTCTATTTTCATTTTTATTGTGTAGTGTGGTACCGTTGTCGTTTTAAATGTAAAATATAAGCTATAAGAAATGTATTCGGCATGTGGACTGGTCAGCGGCCGTGAACATATATCGATCCTCAGTATGACTTGCAGAAACGAGAGTACTGATAGGCTAGCTATTACTGTTGGAGAATAAATTAATATGTGTGGTACTAGGTTGAGTTAAAAATACATATTTGTATACTTTTATATGTTCAAATACAACTAAGACACTACACTAGCTGTTTATAAAACTTACTAAAGAAGAATGTTATGTAACGTAGAACAATCATGATAAGTAGGTACGTCCTCAGTTGACAAAACATCAGGAAAAGAAAGTTATTTCTATATTAATATTTCTGCCAATTTGAATAAATATCCTTTCGGAAGAACTCAAATGAGGAAGTGCAAAACGAAAGTCATTTACGGACAAAATACTCGGAGAACTTTTTATGTAAATAACCGAAGGAAAGGCATCTTACTCACAATTTGCAATACAATGGTTGGATGTTAGAGATGATTTTTCCGTCTTCGCATAGTAAGCACGGTTTTGGTCCCATAAAAATATATTATTCAATCGGCTATTTCACTGGCTTTCCCTTCCAAATCTAAAATGAACGAATAAAATGTATGAGGGATCAATAGAGAAAGGGATGAGGAGTCACGTGTGGGCCGTCGCCGACGAAGATGGCGTCTTAATAAAACATGTTCTGTTCTGTAGAAATACTCACATTAAATTAAAACCACAAACAACTACTTGCTCCTATATCGATAACATTTTCCAGGAAACGTTCCAAATATACGTGTTCATTTAGGATATCAAGAAGATTTTTTAATTTCCTCTGAACTGAAAATGTTGCCGGTAAATATCCCCGGTTGCCAATGCCAGTCGATAAGGTTTCCGACGTTCACTTCGTTGCTCAGCTATCACTTACAGGAAAGGCACAAATTAAGACACCGAAGTCGAAAATTGAGTGTGTGGGCCCAAAGTCAGCGAGCTCGCTGTGACGGGCATTCATCCGGCGGTTACTTCACACGTCAGCCGGAAAACGTCAAAATACGGTTCACAAAATCAATTTGAGAAGAGAAATCGGTACGTTGGAACATGTCCATTATTTAGCCGGTAAGGCGCCGTACGGGTCGTGGGCGGGCGGGCCAATCGTTCGGGAACCGTCGAACGGTCGGCGGCGATGAGCGAGTGCCCGCCCAGGTAAGAAGGTAATATTTTATTTAAATTAAGCAGTTAGGGACGGGTGTTTGAATTTGTTCTTCGGTATTAAATTTTGATGTGTAACTGATGTAAATAAAATTCGGGTCCCGTTATTACGTTTGGTTTCAAATAGATGAGCAGTAAATCGGAATTTAAGAATTTCTGATTACTTAACAACTACTACTAGTACACGAGGATTATAAAGAGAGATCTTCCAATTGATAAAAATATTTCGTTGTTTCAACGACAACCTTGTTTTAAATTAGCGATCAAGTGAATTGGGTACTTTCGAGGACTTATAGATCAATGCGCATGCCCGCAGGTATGTTTTATGAACAGATGATTCAAATTCTTGTGTATATAATGGTAGAGATTTATTTCTATGAGATTCAAGTAAAAGTTGGTGATCGTTTTTAATAATAGCGTCACAAGCATCTGCGAAAATGTTAGTCGTACGTTTTGTAGAAAGCATTGAATATGTATCTGTTTCAATTGGTTTCGTTCATCCCATGTTGCTTTGTCTTTTGAAATCGGGAAGAGTGAAGTCCAGCCTCATCCCGATTTTAATCAGTTTCAATCGGCAAAGCGACACGGGATGGACGATACCGATTGACATGGTCTAAAAGGTTACGTAATA
The DNA here is from genome assembly GCA_947859195.1 of Drymonia ruficornis. Taxonomy (NCBI): domain Eukaryota; kingdom Metazoa; phylum Arthropoda; class Insecta; order Lepidoptera; family Notodontidae; genus Drymonia; species Drymonia ruficornis. Next base: position 7,177,731 of record OX401911.1, on the reverse strand, counting down.
GGCCTACCTTATTCTATCTCTATGAGGCCTACAGTTGCCAGCTTGTCGTCAAGTGTGCTGTGAGCTGTTTTTACAATAACTATATCTTGTCTCATTTCGACGTTATCAGTTTGACGGCACAAGAAAGGAGAAAAACATGGTTTACTCTGGCGTTTATCTGTTTCAAAGCTACGTCTTTCGTATTTCTCAGAATTATTTATACGCTTCAGTTTGTTTAAGCTCACTGAGTAATATAGGTAAGTACAATCTGTTACTGGGAAGGTACAACGTTTCTCTGTCAAACAAAAATTTGGGCTTGAACAACGTTGACACACACTCGGAACAAATTATTGTCAAATAGTAAAACGAATCTACTGTGATTACTCATAATTACAGATTTATTATTTCTGAGTTGATGACTTTCAAATTATCCATTCAAACATTTTATTTACATTTCTAACAAAAGCGTAGGATTGGATACATTTAGTACATAGCGTTAACTAGCCACATATACTTACCTATTACCTACTTAAATTGTATCTTCTTACCTATTAAAATTTATTAAGATATTGTATAGGTACAGTGTGATGTTACATAAGTTAAGCTATCTTTCGAATTTAATTGATGCTAATTAACTTGAACTTGTGTTAATTGGAACTCGATCGGGTAATTAGCTAAACCTACCTATACTGTTGGATACCTAATTATAAGATAAGGTGTTATTTACGTATATGATATTAGTAAATAATAACAGGTATCTACTTGAGGTAGTTATCTCAACGAATATTCGACGCAAATCTACTTATGTAGGTATTATTTAAAAATTGCAAGTAGGTAACTTTGTAAAACTTTTCCAATATCTCTCGACAAATACGATATAATAATGGGCAAAAAGTATCAAGATTGACACGGCAACAAAAAATATGTTAGGTATTGATCTTTTATATTTCATTAAAAAGGCAAAGCAGTAGGTACTCGGGGGAAAGTTGCGCTGTGAAAGTTTTTTAATCAAAGCTGATGAAAAATATACGTTACCGGAGCCGTCAGACGGCAACGTACCTACTCGTTCGGTGTTTGTGTAATGTCTTGACAATTTGCAAATTAATGTGAAATTACTGGAAACATTTTCGCTCGACCGGCGAAGTACCTAACTAGGTATTCCATGAAATGGAAACTTTTGATGCTGAAAAATTATTCTGCTTAATATGCGTAAAGTTCTTTTGAATACGTTTATAGATATTTCTGATGAGTATCTACTGAAGTTCAACACATTAATTAGTGAAATTACTTACAAACCTTCTTGACGAAATTAGATGGCCATATTGTATAGGGTTCACATTATTACGTATATTCCTATAATACGTAAAAGTTAATTATTTATATTATTTTATACTTATTTTGTCAATAAGTAATATCCAAGCTATAAAGGCCGTGGGACATGTTTCGCATTATAATTTAATTGCATATTAAACATCATCGGAATCTATCTGAATTTTTGAATATAAATGATGACAACGTGTGACCTATTACCATTTTAATAGAACTACGAAATTTTATCGAACAATATGCTAGGATAAAAAATAAAGTTTCCATTTTTATTTCACAGGCGGGCGATTCTCTCCAACCCGGACGTGATCGGGCACACGCCCATAAAGGCGTTATTCGAAAACGATTTCTGGGGAACACCGCTCACGGACCCTGGATCGCACGGCTCGTACAGGCCGCTGTGCGTCGCTACATATCGATTCAACTACGCATTCAGTGGATTCAAACCTTGGAGCTATCATTTCCTAAACGTGATATTCCACTGCACAGCGACCGCGTTGGTCGTGACGATAGCGCGCCGTCTCCTGCCATCATATTGCATGAGAGTGGGCACAGCGGTCGCTGGCCTAACATTCGCAGCGCATCCCATTCATACAGAAGCCGTAGCCGGCGTAGTTGGCCGAGCAGATCTCGCCGCTTGCAACCTATTCCTATTAAGTTTTCTACTCTACAGCGAACATATACGACTCCGCGAAGATAGGCATCGTAAATGTCGTCATATAGTAAAAGACAATTTGATGCGACGACAGATACCGGCCAGCGACCCGCCGTTCAGGCTCAGTTGTCACGGACTTGTTCAACACATACTGATGAACGTCCGCAGACTTTTAAAAGCGAGCAAAGCCGGACCCTTGAAGATGTTGGACGCTTGTGAAGTAAAAGGAGCAGTGCGACCCAAGTGTCAGTTCAGTGGTGGTGTTAGTGAGGATACAGGTGAACTGTTGCAGTGGCTCACGTTGGCGGGGACACTTACGTTCGCCGCGGCCGCCACTCTGTGCAAAGAGCCGGCCATAATGGTGCTGCCTCTTTGCATATTCTACGACTTTCTAAAGGGCACTCGTTACGAAGAACCGTACTATAAGGTAAGCAACCCTATTTCCCGTTCTTGTAAAAGAATACCTATTTATTTTTTTATAAGGTCAAGTGTCGTGAAGTTATGAGATCGGTTTCGAGGGGTTTCGAGATTGAAGGGGTTCTATTCAACTAATGAAACTTGAATGATTGATAGAGACTTACGGACAGATTTGGGAATAAATTCGAGGCTTATGACCGCGATAACGGAAGGAGAAAATTCTTCTACGGGACCGGGAGAGTATAACAATGTTTTTGGGGAGCTAAAGTCACTGCTAATCCAATCCGTATCCCGTGAACGTCTTGATTGTTTCGAAGTCGTGTTCTGAATGTTCGATGAGATGACAAGTGGAGGAAAGTTTCGTCAGACGCATTGCCGTAATTAGTAATAGAGAACTTATACAAACCGCCGGTTTTGGCATTGGGTTGTACATACATTTATATTTTGGTAACAAGCAAAAAATAATGACAGAAGTATTATTAGAACACTACACGGCAGAATCAAACTCGTAAAAAGTAAACTTGTAATAAGGTTAGTTGTTCAGTTTTTGTTCTACCTTGCATCATCTGATTTCAAAAATCTATTTAGGTATACCTAGGGCCCATTTTAGAGTCACCAGAAAACTTTTATCCACCAAATAGATATGGTATTTTGACAGATATTCCTTGGGAAAACTGTCGAAACGCCATTTTTATTAGGAGGATAAAAGTTATCGGACGGTTCTGAAACAGGCGGTTAGTGCGATATTATTCGTAAGATTAATTTACCAAAACACACCAAAGTACCGCAGCAGTAGGTACTTGACTTTACCCAGAACAGATAGAGGTGTCTCGAATGTTAATTATCATCTAAAATATGTATGCGATGTCTCTTTGATTTGACTTTCTGTTTGCTCAGTTTATAATGGCATGCAAATAGGATTAGCAATTGATTAATTAGCGGAGTTGAGCGCATGAGTGCCTATCAGCATTTCATACGAATTGTATTTGCGTATGTCGATTTCAATTTAACATCGTTGGATTAGAACATTGTAAAATGTATGCATGGTTAATAAATCAGGAATACGGCTGATTTCAGGGCAAGATAATCAAATTTCAGAGAAATTTATTTCATGAGCATCAAATTACTGCTAGCTATTTTTCTTTTGCACTACACTTGTTATTATTTATTCATTTTATTTTATACTTCTTGGAAAGCTTAGCTTACAGCAAGACAAAAAAAAACACAAAAAGTGGTTAGAAACACTTCATAATAGGGTTGTCGTGTAGTGTATCCCTTGCCTGCTTTTTCTAATTTGTCAAGAGATATTTTTTAAACGAAGTATAACTTGCCTGGGTCTCCGAAATGAATAAGGTCTAAAATCGTACAAAACTATCCACATGAAATGTGTAAAACAATTTACTGTTAGACACAACAGGCCACGCAAACAGGGGCTGTGTTTTTCGGGGAAGCTTGCTGCCGAGTTGCTTGCTTTTTAATTTTCCACCGGCTGCACCCCCACACCTGGGAAATATAAACCTACAAGGGGGATAATCGTATCTCGTGCGATACACGTATTGAGATAGCTTTTATACAGCATTTGAGACTAGCTTTTTAAATGCAGATTTATCTTAAGTAACCGTATTTTGTTTGAGACTAATGTTGCATGGCTAAGGCATAAATAAATAAGAGATAATTTCAATTTGATATGTATCACCACAAATAACCGATTAAAATAATAATGCCTACATTGAAAGGTAATTAATTAAAATAATTGCTTCAATATATCATCATAAAATAATCTCTGATTCATAATCTCATATTGCCAGACAGATAATGAAATTATTTTTGTGTGTGAACATTCTGCTGATGAATCGTATTGGTTAATTTCTAAATTATAGCTTATATACCTACACATAGCCAAGGATCATTTATAGTTCAAACACAGCGAATCTATTACTTACATTGATGTATTATTTTAGCAGATATGGTACCCACCTCCTAACATTACAATCGCTATACTCGTGACGTAATTACTGTCCCACTACATGAAGCGAAATTCCCACATCTGTTATCGCACCAGCAATTCGACGCTTGCGTTCAATTACCAGAAGATGAGCCGTATTGGCAATACCGACATGTTTTTAACGTTATTTTTCGCGAACGACTGAGTCGTACTGTGTCCAAAGACTCTGATTAGTAGGACATATTATTTTGGACAGTCTCATGTCTCCTCTTTCTTGATTACGTACCAATCCATATTTTAAAAATAAAACATCAGGGTAAAACCACAATAAAGGCCAATAAAGGCCAGGCAAAGGAGATTTTTGATATTTTTTACTCTTTATATGTTTATTATAATAGGTAAGACCTCAGAATACGACAAAAATTAGCCCGTGGCCTCACAGAATAAAAAAATATGAAATCCAAGCTCTTTCAGCGTTGCAATAATACTGCAAACGAGCTCGCTCCAATCTCCTATATCTCTAGTTTGCCTGTGTCGTGTTGCCCGACCCTATTGTGTTATTATAATAAGTATGGAAATAACTATCTTTGTGGTATTATCTGAATAATCTTGTGTGGAAAATGTTGTTGAAATACTTAATGAGAAACTTGGCTTATGTATAGTACCTATTGGTACAAAGTTATCGTACTGTAGTCAGTTCGTTAGATAAGCAAGGTTATCTTAGGATTTGTTCACGCATGGATGAAAGAGTTAAAGGACGACCTCTTTTGTCTTTGGGGGTCACTATAGAAAATAAGTACATGTAATAGCTAGTAAAAGTTTTAGCGTCTGCAAATAATACCACATACCTTATAACTACATTTTTAAAAAATATTCTTTAATACCTATGTACCAATTAGGTATCTAATACATAAGTTGTTACCAGTCATAATAATTTATAAATAATGTATTTGTGTAAAACTTTTTATTCTAAAAACAAGTTGCTAAAACCCATTAAGGGATTACTGAGGCTCAAAACTGTGATTCTATGCAAAATTGTTTATGAATCCGTTGGCCCATTTGCTATTTAAAAATACCACATTAAAATCAGACATGAACATACTCTACGTAAATTGGAATTGTATGACGCAGGCAATTTATTTCTGCTCTTAAGTTGATGTGTATTTATGTCATGTTGTTCACGGCCCCTTTGTGCTACGTACAGGTCGCTCCCGGCCTGTATCACCTGACCTGTATTATAATAGTATTCCGTTAATGAGACACTTCACTGGTATAACTTGTAGGCATCTGCGGTTGCCTGGCCCCATTTTGTTATGATAATTAAAACGGGAGCAGTTTTAAACAAGGTTTGTTGTAAGGTGTGTTGTAACTACGGGTACAATAACTATTGCTAACAGTTGGCATGAAAGCTATAAGGTGTGGCTATTTAGCGTATAACTTAAAGATTTTTAACGTTATAGGTACGTTAAAAATCTTTGAGTTACCTACGTAGGTACCTAACATACGAAGCTATGAGACTGATAATTACCCACTGAAAAAAGATTTCTATTTGCCGCTCCCTTTGACCGTTTAGTCGAACAATAAAAGGCAAACTGGACAGTAGAGCAGGAAAAAATAAGAATTTTTTATTCCTTCACAGAAAACTATCTCGATCGTTATGCTCCTCCCATTAGCTTTGTGTTGTGATTTTATTTATATCGGAGGACGGCAAACGGAAACACTGCTCGCGCTGATTGCCCCCTCCAATGAAGTTGCGGATGTGCTACCTAATGACTTTATGTAGAAATTAATGTGCCAAAATACTTGGTGAACTATAGCGAGAATTTTTAACGGTTTCGTTTTTAAAACGGTTTTTATTAGTCGGTTATTTAAACCGCTTGTGCAGTACAAAGAGCAAGGACAAATAGCAGAAGTTATACAGCTGAAAAATGTACAACAGCGCATTTTTGCCGCGACCTGTTGTTCCTCCAGATTAGGATAGCCTGTACACAGCATATACTGAAAGGACCTGTTTCGTGTGGTATATGTGATAGTTAGCAGCAAATTCAGAATTCAGAGAACGTGCGTGGGCCATGCGATTTGAAAAACACCCCCTGTTATTGCCGTGAAAGGGAAATACTCAGTTACATATTCCAGCCCACTCACGTCCACGTTGGATAAAACGAAACCGATCTAAAAATAGATGGGCTCATCTATTTAAAGAACTGTCTGAAAGTTATAGAATCTGAATACCAAATGAACTAGCCTGTAGTGCTATAATAACTTTTCCCCGCGATCTATGCGACTTCAATTACTCCCTACCGCTATTAGGCTCTGGTCTCCCAGTCCATAAATTCCTCTAAAGACTCAGTATGGAAAATAAAGCGTTCAATAACATCCAGACGCGCCCACACATATAAAGATAGATTAGTCCCCCACCGACGTAGAGGGGTACCATTTAACACACTCGGCCCCGAGGCGGTCTGTTTTATACTGAGGGCTAATTAAATCCAATTTTCGAATGCGGGCAGCCATGACAGAGATATTGCGGGCCGGACCGATCCCGGGAGCATTCGACGTGGAAACAGCCGTCGGTTTGCGCGGAACGAGATACCTACTGTATTGTGATCATCGTATTATGATTTCACAAAGCTCCTGATCTTATTGTGGGGGTATTTTAGCACGGATACAGATAAATGGAGCTTAGTTGAGATTACAAGTAGGTACCTATTATGAAAATGCGATAGTCAGTTTGTAGTAAAGGCAAAGAGTTATTTTTAGATTTTTTTGCAGCGCATGATTTAAAATGATTTCACTCACTGATAGCTTGGCACTGCTAGCTGTTAGCTATGTGGCAAACGAGCTTACGACCCGCCTGATGTTAAGCAGTTGCCGTAGCCTATAGATTGCCGACCTGAAGGGGATTGGGTCAGAGGGAGGGAGGGAAGAGGGGGGGTTGGTCATCCGGCGTTCTGACGCATCGTACGAAACACAGCTGTATTAGCTACTTTACGCTGATCTTCTGAGAGAGGGTGGTACTACCCCGGTCAAGCCAGCCTATATATGGGCTGCAGCTTGGCTCTACCGCTAGTAACCCAGTATTTTGTATGATAAATGATTCAATTAGGATACGTAACTAAAAGCACATACATACCTATTATGAGTGACAAACAATAAGATACCTGCCTAATTGAATTATAATCGATAGTAATTGTGCGAGTGGAATTTAACGAGGATATCTTGTGGTAGGAGAGACCGGAGCGGTTTCGTTTGCGGGTTTGAGCAATTCATGTGAATTGATAATTCCATTCTCGGTTCGATTAACAGACTATTATAAATGCCTACTGCTTATTTTGAACGGTATTATTATAAAGTCTTCCGAAGTAGGTAGGTACCTACTTTACTTACATTATAATATTTTTAAAGCATTGACCTATTTTATAAGTTCTTATTCATATTTTCTGTGAAAGTGATAATCTAAATTCTGAATAGATTTCAGTACAATAGTGGCTATAACATTAAGTTATTACCGCTCCATCTAATCGCAAATTGAGAAATAATTCATCACAAGCTTAATCTCATAATCGCAGCTTCCATTTAGGCTAATATGAAGGCAAAATTATAGAAAAAGCAATTACCTCCATAATAGGTAAGAACATTACTTTTCACGACCTACGCACCGCCTGAATTGTCTGTGCTAAGCTCCCTTTGTTATTATAGTAAATAACTGTTATCCCAAATAGAGCGATAGCTGTTTTTCTAGATAACATTTAATGTTGGGACCGGCCGCGGATAGTAGGCTGACCGTACATAATTTAATAATAACAGAAACTGCCTTGAGTGAAGACACGACTGTGATAATACTTTCATAATTTATACCCTCCAGTGCCTATAATAAAACATTAGGTTAACTATAATAATTTTATGTAGGTTTAGTTTATCTGTTAGTTTTACCGTGAAAATATTATCTTTTGATACTATTATTAAATAGGTCGATTTAATCTGGGGTTTTAAGACCGCAATTGTAACCTCGGAGTCCGTTTGAGAGAGCCCGCAATCTGAACTCGTATAGTAAGCATATCAATCGGCGGCTAGCCCGAAGAAGCACCGCAGTTTCCCAAGTAACCGAGGCAATTTGCACTGCTATAGGATGGATTTTAGATATTAAGAGCTTATTACACTCGGCTAAATTCAGTAACGACTAAATTAAGTAGCCTAAATTTAGTTAAGTGTAATAACCCCTTTAGGAACATTCCTTGAAATCAACAAACTGCATAGAAACTTGTAAACAGTGTGTATTGAAAATAATAATAATAATATCCTGGGACATTTTTATACACACGGTTACCTGATCCCAACCTAAGCACAGCTTGTACTATGGAAACCAGATAACTGATATTACTACACTAGCTGTGCCCGCGACTCCGTCCGCGTCCAGTCGGTGAAGCCCTTAAATATAATTTTGTCTATCGTCTAATCTGTATTACGTCAGTCTGCATCAGTCTGAGTTCGTCCGTCCGTGGCTGTCTATCTGTACCAGTCTATACCAGTAAGGTGGTAGAGTCTGACCAGTAAGGTGGAGGTCGGCATTCAAGTAGCTAATTTACCTTCGTTTCGTATGATGAGGGAGAGAGCCGGAAGCGCAACCCAGCCAGTGAGTGAGTGCTCCAGACTCACGGCTTAGGTAAGAGTCACTGCGCAACATCGTGCTTAAAAAGTTAGAGTCCGGAGTTTATCGTCTAAGTCAATAGTCAAAGCGTTTATTATGTTTAGGCCTAGGAGGGCACTTACAAGTAGTCATTTTACATGTTTTTTTCTTAAATTCTAGCGCCGGATCGGAAACGCGACCTCGCCTGAGAAGTTTCTACTTGATACCCACATTGCTAATTCAAAGTTAGCAGGTCCTCCAGATTTATGGTTTAAGCAGGCAGTTACCCAGCAGCATCATTCCTGAGGGGTTGGAGTTCAGAGTTCAATGTCTGTGTTTCTATTACTACTTAATTCAAAATCAGCAGGTCCTCTAGACTTACTTCTTAGGTAGGTAGCTTCCCTATGGCATTAGTACTGTGGAGATGAATTCCAGAGTTAACGTCTAAGATTCCGCGTGATACAAAGACCCGCTTAATATTTTTTATACGTAATTAGGAATAAAAAAACTAAATTTCTTGAAGCAAGGAAGATATTAAATTTTGACATGTGGTGCAAGGCAGGTATTGTCTGATTTTAAGTATAGCGACATCTAGTTAAGAAAAACGAAACTTAAGATGGTAGAACGCAGCAATAAAATATTTATTATTATTATTAAAATTAAGATTATGTATTCCAAATAGTGTCGGATCCCACACAACGTAGGGCTCCGCAGGGCTCCACTCTAAATAGACGTATTTCAATAACTAAAACTTATTGTTGGCTAGAATTTCCGTGTGGTCATAAAAATTTACAATCTAATATTTTATAAAAAAATATCCTAGATGTTAAGTTGGACTATTAGTCATATCCATGCCAAATTTCATTGAAATCAATCCACTGGATTTGAAGTTGTGCGTGTTCGAATATTTAGGTAGTTTTTGAATGTTTTGTGGCAACCCTAAACTTTACCGAAAAAAAAAAATATGCTAGATGTTAAGTTAGACTATCAGTCATATCCATGCCAAATTTCATTGAAATTAATCCGGTGGATTCAAAGTTGTGCTCTTTCAAACATTTAGAATTTTTAAGTAGTTTTTTGAATTTTCTGTGGCAACCCTAAACATTTTCGAAAAAAAAGTATCCTAGATGTTAAGTTAGACCATTAGTCATATCCATGCTAAATTTCATTGAAATCCATCCGGTGGATTCGAAGTTGTGCTCTTTCGAAAATCTGAGCAAACATACAAACATACCCACAGACAAAAATTCTAAAAATGATAAAAATGAATTCTGCTGGTCAATCTAAGTCCCCCCCACTATTTTTTTTCCAAATATTTCGAATGTACAGACGCGACCAATTTTACATTCTTATTATATGTATAGATATACTACTTTTTTATTTGTAAATACATACTTAATATACATATACACCCAGACTCCGGACATAGAATATGAATAAATACAAGTGCAGTGATATACACGCATCAGCTCAAAGCTGCTAGTGTATCAATAAAAATAATAAATAGATGTGTCCATATGGCGCGCATGCCTCACCCGAGCACTCATATTATGACATTACGTCTATGCGTTCCGACGTCAAAAGTGAGTGCTCGCGCGAGACATGCGCCTGATGAAGACGCCGCCAATAAATACAGACATGTTCATGCACACAAATGCATGTCCAGGGTAGGAATCGAACCTACGACCCGCAGCATGAAAGGCGCCTCCGCGCCAACCACGCTAACGGGCCCGTCGAATAAGTACCAATCAAGTTGCCATCTTAGCATTGATTTCTCGTTCTCACCCCAGATTTTAATTGTACCTATAGCCAAAGGCATGACGTGTAGGCACGCTCACAACGCAATACTTGATATTTGCTCACAAATTCTGTATGTAAAACTGTCGACCCAACATTACGTTGACGCGGCCAAAAAGCGGTTGACAACCCTCTGATTTCCAAATTACCGTTTGATGTGTCATACATCTACAATATTACACAACAAAAGATCCATTTTCCCCACAGCCACGTTTTATTGGTATCTCGTACGCAAGTTTATGCGATCTCATGCAATAAAGTGATAAAACAGTTAGCTAGCACAGCGATGCCGAACTGGCTCAGATATATCGGCGCGAACAAATAAAACAACCATTAAAAGCGCAAACTTGCCGAATGTTTTGTTTTCTCTTTTTCATCATATCGTAACTCCTGTCGAGCCCTCGCATTATGTGTATGCCGATAAATATTTCTCATCGCAAACGCTAATGTTAAAATAACTCTCCAAGAAGCGCGCTTTGCACGTGCTTAGAAATCTTCTGTTGTTTCATTTTGTTCGGAATGCGAGACACACGTCTCCTTAAATCCCGCAACAGTCAAAGGGTAATAAAGATGGCTGATATTTAAGGTTTATATACGTGCGAGGGTAAGCTACGGGTAATCATTGTCCAGTTCTAGTACATTGATCATAAAATACCTAGTACCTACATAAGATATTACATTATTTAAAATTAACTTCCTCCCCAAATTAGGTCACTTAAACAGCAAAGTAAAATACATTGCGGCGAGCCGAGCATAAATTTGGTAATAATGAAAGGACGGTTATAAAACTAAGTAGATACGTAATATTCATGATATCGTTCGCCAGGAAAAATTAACGGTACGCTTAGCCAAATGAATATCGATTCGACGCCCTGCCCTCGGCTCATTTGCCCTGCATAAAATTAGTGTTTGGACCTTTTCGCGGTCAGACCCAATATTTCTCTCATCTTCAGGATTGAAGCAATTTTCTGAAGCTCTCAACATTAAATTAACATTTGGGCTTTTTCTTCTCTCGCCCGGCGCTCTACGGCCGTCCCGGCTCAGTATATTTCAGCGGTCGCGTAATTTGTGGATCGTAAATGTTCTGAAATTGGTCATCCCTTTGGTTGAGGTGAATTTATTGCCTCCTCGGTCGGCCTGTCGAAAGGGGAATTAATAAGTCCCCTCTAATGGTGAAACGTACCCTCACCATCAATTTGAATGCCAATGCTCTAAGATTGGGCGCCCCAGTGAAACGAGCCTGCACATGAAATATCTCACTTACAAATTCTTATTCATTTTGGGCTTCCAATAAATTTGATAATCGATGATTGCCCCATTTTGTTAACGGTTCTATAGATAGATTGACAGACGCCAATTTCAATGGAATATTGTCTGCGAAAGTTATAGGTACAATACATTTTCGGTTACTGAAATTTTCAGATTCTATATTGTATCAGTAACAAGCACATATTGGGCTGAAACTTTGTAGAAGTTCTGTTATAATTATTTCTCTAACTACGTCTACGAATATTTCGAAGTGTGCTTGTTACCTGCGAATAGCTTCTAATATGAGATAACTCAAGTTTTAAAGTTACTTGTAACTTACTTCGTAATTAGGACGGAATTTTGAAACTTATCGAACCAATTTATTATAGATCTCATAAGTCTCATATTAAATTACACCGTGAACATCATTAGAAAATCTGCACGTCTTTCAAAAGACGTTTATAGTTCCCGAACCCGCATGGGGCTAGAGTGGTAGAGTATGACCGGAATCCCTTTCACCTTGATTATTTAGCTTTAGTACCTTAGTATGTCCGGCATAAATGGCAATGGCTTGCCTGCTGTTACATTCGTACTAAATATCCTTGGCAACATGTGGATGCACTGGCACTTCAACCTACCAATTAATCTCCTTTATAAATTAAATCTCATTCCTTATGATTAAGTTAAAATGGTCCTTAACAGATAAAGGGGTTACCTACCTTGGCTTAATACCTTTGTGGCACAATACAGTGTTACTGAGTGCGACAGCGTAACTTACCTTCTAAGGATCACAGGTCAGACGACAAGAATTGATTGCTTAATCAACAACGAGCTCCTCGAAAGTGGAGCGTAATAAACATACCTACTTACTACGTATACTACTACGTATATTTTATAGTTAATGCTGTTTAGGTATCCATATACGCCTATGTAGGTATCTAAGTAAAAATATTATTAAAAAAAAACAAGAAAATGACTTACAGAGCTCAAACAGTTCTCCTATTCAACTACGTTCAAGTAGTTATATAAGGTTCTAAATGTATATTATTATTTACGTGTGTTTTTGTGTCGGATTACGTGATGGCAGCGTTAGAACGATAATGAGTAAATAATGACCATTCCGCGGTGGATTAGAGAGTGATAAACATTTCTTTCGTGAATAAAAATGTATTTTTACCTGTAAATGTAACCACGAATCTGATTGTGATTCATTATTTTTAAATAAAAATCGCATTTGGGGGTTTTCAAATTATTGATGTTGTGGTTAATAGCGTAGACGCAAATAAGGGGGCCCAGTTGCTTAACGACTGCCATTTTAATCTCATTTCTAAACGAATGGTGAAATACTACTGACATCGTGGCTCCCCTGGTTAGTTGTTCGGTTACTGAGAGGGCCTACTCTTTTACAAACGAAAACGAATTTTCGTCGTCGTCGAATAACGTTAAACAATTTTTGTTCGTAAGAAATGGCGTAATGAATGAGAAACGTAGTAGTTAATACGCGAAATTTCGTCCGAAATTTCGTTTTCGTTTGTAAAAGAGTAGGCCCTCTGGTGTGTTTTTCATTTACGATTGTGGTAAAGATATCATCATACCTGCCATTATTAGGTCTCAGACACATACCTACATCACATCACAAAAGAAAATCGGATCACTTATTTTTTTATTCCATCTCTAGAATATAGTAGATTGGATTCTGGATAACATAAATTCAGTTCGATTTTCAAAATGTTTCCAGAGCCAAGTTGCAGACAATCAGCATTGCAACTTGGATCCACTAAATCACGATTTTTACGTAAAGCAATAAACAAAACTGGTTGTAAATAACATTGGTTGAACGCCTCCTTGTCTTGAGGGAAGAATAATGGTATTTTCTATTTCGTTAGGTGCCACTACGTGTAGTTGCGTCTGGTCGGACGGGTGCCAGCTGCGCGAGCCGGCGGGCTCTGGAGTCCTGCAAAGATATAAATTTCACTGTAGCTGGACGAGACGAGACTTTTATTATATTTAACCTGTAATGCAGCGCAATAAGGTTTATTCTGTTAAACGCGTTCATCGTATTCAATCGGAAATAAATGATGTTAAAGCGCAATACACACTGATGCCGCCGAAATGTCGGTGGCTTGGTTGTTGGCGGATTTAGCGCTTTAGGTACACACCGAAGCAACACCCTTCAAAATAAGTCGCCGACACAATCCGCCGAAATTTGTTGGCGTGGCGGGTCGGCGACTTCAGTGTGTACTGCGGTTAAGTAGTACAAATTCCTAATCACAAATCAGTCGGCATTACCACACTACCAATAAATCGTCTGTTTCACAGTACCTGTGAGGTGTATTAACCATTCGCTTATTGGACTGCGCAGCTCTGTGTGTATTGTAAACACATAAACCTGTGCAGTTTACGCCTTACGAAAGCAATGTTTGTTCACGTCTAACGTAGTTTTGCATTCAAATTGGCATATAACGAGGAGACACGCCCGTCCAAACAATTAGCTAAACGCGTTGTTCGCAGCCTTGGAGCAATAACACACCTGGACTAACTGGCGACGTCGCCATCAATACAAATTGTTTGGATACGTAGCCGGCAACGTCGCCATGGCGTCCCGGTGTAATGGCCCTTGTCTCTTCCATACTACTGTTCCACGCGGCGAGCCGGCCCTAAATCAAAGAGCCGTGAAGTCCCCCCACACTGCCATATTTTCGCACCCCGACAACGTCGTATAATGGCTATTGACCAAATTTATCGACTTTCATGTCATATTCTCATCTTTATGCGAGGCCTGGGATTGGCCTCACATAATATATGCGGGGAAAAGTCTCGGTGCTCCACGACACAATAAATTATTTCGATCTTTGTCTCGTACATAAATAACAGAAGCTTATTGATATCTATAAAATATTGTTTCCGATAAAGAAACCAAATGGCGATATTCAGGAAGCGATTATTAACGATGGATTTCGATTTGATTAGGTACCTACGTCGGTTTGGCTGGCGACATGAATAGTGTAATCACGGATATTGGTTTGGTAGTAATATTATGTTATAGATAGGTTTTTACGTGTTTACTTCTATTAGACTTTTGTTATACTTAAGGCACGTCTCAAAGTTTTACTTACCACATTTTGCATGCGTAGATTTAACACCTGTTATTTTTATGTAACGTCACGACTTTTAACCCCATTCGGGGGTAGACAGAGGCTTGAGTGGCTATACACTACCACATTGTGGAGGTATTAATCTACTTAAAGCTCACGTTTCACCAGATAGTCAGAACCTTGGAACCTTGGTGAACCTTGTCGCCATGCCCCCGCCCACCTCTTATTTGTTCTTTTGATTATATTTGTGCGGGTTTCAAGACAACTTAGCTTTTCCCGAGGCCTCGTCGAGGGTCACGCCTTGGCGTCATCGTTGGACGCAATTGTCGATCCTGGCTTACAGGAGTAACAGTGGTGGACCTGAAATCCTTCAAGCTATGCTTGCGATAGCTAAATACTTGACGAACGCAGAATGAAAAAAAAAATACTACTTTGAAGGAACATGTTATTATAATAAAGGAGAGTCTAATGACATACACACGTGTGTTAATAAAAGCCAACTGACACAGAACACCTCTATGCGCGGCACAATTGTTCGCTCACGTATGTGCCCATTCAAAAAGCGAGAGGAACCCGCGCGAGCAATCACAAAAGAACGGAAACTGAGAGCGAAGAAGCACTGTCATTAATATACGCTTTGCCGTGTTGTACTGCTGACTTCCCTGTTTTTATTCATAACACGGAGCTTTAAGTTTATTATGACGGCTTTACAAACTTCAACATTAATGGACCGTGAAAACAAACAAAAGAAATAAGTGATCGATTCAACTTGCTTCGTTATATCGAGAGTTCCGAGTTTCATATCGAGATTTTTCCGCGTAAACTTCGATCGCTGATTCTTTCCAGTACTTACCTATGCAGCTTTCATAGCTGCTAGGTATTGTTCTTGGGAAAATAAAAATAGCAAAGAGCATTTTCGCCCGGCAAGTCGCTTTGTTAAAAGTTTATTACTGAAGTATGCATAAATTTACCAATGTACAGTAAACTGAACAATGAAGTGAGTTTTCGTGTTTTATGAATATTACTTTTTATTAGATTTTTTTATTTAGTACACCATACTCACATTCGCCTCTTTTCCGCGAGCCTAGCTGTACAAAATATATTATTACAGTACATTTTCCTTTTTACGGCCTCACAAGTGTGAAATTATTTTGATTTTGATGTTTTTATTTTCTAAGAGCGATTTCACATTTTCTACTTAAAAAATAACTTTAAAATTGCGTTGTGAAGCGCTTTGTATTTAACTCTACCTATTTTTGTGAAGACTGTAATAATAAGAGTTCAATGATCGTAAGTAGGTTATAACTTCGGTGACTCTTAAGTAGTTATCGATTGCTAATAAATTCGACTGCCTACGTTGCCGAGCTAAATGAATTTAGTGTAGGTAACTAAAATGTTGTTATTAAACCGAGCTGGACCACAATACACAATACGGCGGCCGACACCGTCATGATCATTATTAAAAAGTTTCACACAAGTTCGAAACACCCTGTGCTGGCGAGCTACCTACGTAAAGTAAGGAAATTTATTACGAAATGTTTTTACTGGTTTTCGAAGTTTCTTAATCTAAAATCGATAGAAACGACGTCGAACAAAGTTGTGAATAGTACCTTAAGTTGGGAATCGAAGAAAGTCGGACCTTTCGTTCAACACCTGCGTAGAAGATACACCTCTTTGATAAAGCTCAGTAGAAACATCACGTCGGAATAAGGTAAACCGCAATCATTGCCAGTAAAAAAAGTTCATATCTTCTATGTGAGAAATAATCTGGAAAACGTTTCGAAGTGGCGAACGATGGCCCGTAGAGTGTCAGTTTGATCCGAAATAAGTGGTTTCTTTATGACGGCGTTTCCCTAGAATATACTTGCGTAACAGCCGTGACGTCTTGACGTATAAAAAGTAATGTCCTGACTGACTGACTAACCGACCCATTAACGTTCAGGGCTGAACTTCGTGACACGAAAAGAGGATTTTTTTCCATTACGTTGTTCAATTAATGTAGTGTCAGTGAAAATGTTTATGCCTGTTATTTAACTATTTTACTTATTTATTTTTTGTCCGTCGTCGTCTGTTGGCCGGTAGGTACCTACTCGTTTTTTATTGCAGTCGATATTTTCAACAGGAAAATGGGAAATGTATTTTCGTTCTACAACCATTTCCGTTATAAATGTGATAAAAAGATTTTGAATAAACATAAGTAGGTTGGTATATTTGCAAGTAAAGTTTATCAAGCTGCACAAAAACGAATGCTTATTGGGAAGATTTTCGTTTAGAAAAGTTTATTTAATTTATAAAGTTCATTAGATGTGTCCATATGGCGCGCATGCCTCACCCGAGCACTCATATTATGACATTACGTCTATGCGTTCCGACGTCAAAAGTGAGTGCTCGCGCGAGGCATGCGCCTGATGAAGACGCCGCCATTGGCCATTAAACCGAATTTAAAGGGCAGATAGCTAACAGAAAGCTCCTAATGTGTACGTGAATGTTTAGAGAGGATACAAACGGAATACGGTCGGGCGCGTCTCGCCCGGTGGCCGGTGGCCGAGTAGAGCGAGCAAATTACATCACTGCATACACCTACCCGTCTGCAACACGTGCCGCGTGTGATACGTGTGCGATTCATTACATTCATCAGTAGTTCATTATTATAAAATCTACTATACCTTTTTTAAAAATATCACCCATGCGCAGCGTTGCAGACCTATCACAAGGTAGACCGACGACCTGGTGACGGTCGCGAGAAACCGCTGAACCATAGGACCGACCCTTGTAAAAAACCTTGGGCAGACCTATGCCAAACAGTGGACATCTTTAATATGATGATGAAGTGTATCCGGTCTCCAAACCGAGTTCTAGATTAGGTCATGTCAAATCTTTTACTCCGGGTTCAATGCTCTACTATACGTATGAAAACTTATATTTTCCTCATATTCAAGTAACAGTATAAAATATACGAATACAGAATAAAGCTGCTTATATCCCGGCGCAAGTCGCAAGAGTCAACTGTGCGAAATGGATTACGGCGGGGCTCTTAGGCGATGGCATATCGAACTGTCACTACTTGTTATATTAGTAGATAAGTACAGACAACTTCGATATCGAGGCACTAAAGCTGTACTTATGTACTTTTCATCTAGGCATAGTACCTACGTACCTACGACAAAATAAAATGATCAATACCTATGAAAGTCGTTACGAGTGATTCATGGAATTCTAACAATCAGTAGATTTAAGTGCCGAAAAGAAACGAATTAGACTAAACTTTTAGTTAAGATTTAAGTTACTGTATAGGTACCTATACCTAATACTTTTAAAGTGGGAGTGTTTAGGTACCTACTAGGTACCTAGGTATTATCAGATGTTAGTATACCTACAGGTATCAAACTAGTAAGATTTCACTTTTCTTCAAACCTTGAACTTACATTAATAAATTAAATTAAACAATTTCCAGGTAGGTATAGTTCGCGACAGGTCGAGATGACATTCGGGTTATGAGCTTTTTGCAGAATAAAATCCGAATTAAAATTAACAGGACCCGATAAACAATTAAAATCGGCCACAAAATTATTAAATTAAATGATTCTGTTGCGTTGCGGGTCCTGGTAATTTTGATTCGGATTTTATTCTGCAAAAAGCTCATAACCCGAATGTCATCTCGACCTGTCGCGAACTATACCTTGTATGCATTTCAATTTCAAGTACAGTAACCCAGTAAGTATCGAATATTATTTTCTATATTTGGACGAGCAGAAACGGCGAATTGCTCCGCTGTGTTTCATATTTTACCTTTCCCCATCGGCTTGGAAGGAAGACAGCGAGATCCCCTCTGTGCTTATACATTGCGTTGAATATTCAAATGACGTCAACATGGACTAATTTGAAAATAATTTGATTTAAATGTAATCTTCGTTTCATAGCTCCGTAATATTTAAAAAGAGTTGAATGTTTTTTCTTTCTTTGTTTTTACAAATAGGAATTAATTGGAACCTTCTTATTTACATTAACTGTCCTGTTTGTAAGTTTAGAAATTTTTATTCGGAATCTTGGAAAATGTTTAACAATAACTATAAATAAAAATCATGCTCCGTAGGCATTCTGACTTACTTTGAAATGTTAAAATATATCATACAGCTCCAAAGTATTAACATATTTTGACATACGTACTCAGTTATTTTAGAAGTCAGTTGTCACACAGATTCATTCTAACTTTCCAAATCCCAAAACTTTAAGTTTCCACAGAATATTAAAGTTTTGAAATGTCTGTTCAAATACGGCGCGCTGAATCCCCGCTAACACCAGATTGTTGTATTCGTGCAGTACCAGTGCTTGCTTCAAGAATCATATTTCCTCCAACAGCCGGTGTTTTGTTTTAAATACGGAGTTGAGGAAAGCGCCCGTAATAATCCTTGCAGCGGGCGGGCGTATTCCCGATGCAAGACAGATATTTTTAGAAATATTCATTATTCTCGAGCATTGTGCTAACGGGCAGAAGGAACAATTATTGATTTTTTTTTTACTGGTCTTGCTGACACAATACGGTTTTTTTTAAAGAGTAGTTACTGTATGGATACTGGATAGTGCAAGGTAAGATGACGTAAAAACAATATAAGATTTAAAAAATACTTATACAATAAATAAGTCGCTTGCCGGTTTTCTTTTAGATCTTGGTAGACAAGGCTGCGTCGATCACAGATGTTATAATTCAAAGGATTTCTTACTTTTATTTTGTATTTTTATAGTAACTTGTATATTTTGAACATAATGTTCACTTCGCTTGTAGATACTCGTTAAGAAAGCATTTTCAAAATTGTCTAGGCTTTGAAATCACAGAATCACGTACAATAACTACCTACCTAAGTAGTACTAGTACCTATGATTTGACTATTGATAGAGTCATATTAATTAGATTTGCTATCTAAGGGTGATTTCACAGTCGAGCGCACTTGTCATTCAGTGTGGTTAGGCTCCACATATGCGTGAACTGACACGCAGCTGGGCTTATGAACGTTTTCACAGTCAAACGGGTTTGGGCTGCAGTGTGGTTCACACAATGCAATGCGGACTGCAGTGTATTGTGAGAATTGTATGTGGATCCTTAATAAACAGGTATATGACGCCTGTATTCCCAAAAGGGTCAGCAGAGGTGCACTGCAGTGCAACGACATTTCGTCTTTAGTGCTTTGGTCCCAATCTTCTTCTTTTTATCGTATGGTTAGTGACCAACCTGGTGTCAGAGTTGTTCAAGCCACCCGAAGGCCTCTGACAAGGCTTAACGACTGCTGCCTAGATGACAACAAGCAAGACCGACTTTTTTACATGCCCTCCGAAGCACACAGAAGCAAAGACGCTCAGACGCTCAGTTTTTAACGTTGTACCAAGGACCAATTACTAAGGGGACTGGCCCTAAGCAAATCGGCCGAGTGGTCGGCCTAGTACTAACATCGACATAAAACGAAGCGAGTAGTTCAACTATTTACCGGTAGATAGAACAATGAAAATGAAAAAACAATGACCACGTTTTTCTTCCTACATATATCTAATAAGGGCACCTCTTTCTTTAGTCTTTACTCTGTGCGTTATACCATGCACATTCACCTTGATGTGAGTAGGATTCAGACCTTAGTCCACCACGCTGGCCTAGTGTTGCATTAATAAGTAGGTACACGGCGGAAATATTTTTAATTTATTAAGTTTTAAAGATGGAGATTGCTTTAAATTGTGCATAAGTAGAAAATACCGGCGCGGTATTAACCCATTTCTCGGAATTGACTCAGTTGCACGCAACAACCACCTCATACACTATGTTTTTATTTCATTTACTGCTCACCGAGGGAATTAGATGTAATGTTTTTTTAAAGCAAAGTTACAGGAATAGAAAAGAGTTTTCTTGCAATTTCTGAATTATAACACACAGAAAATAAGCAAATAAAAAAAATGCAGAATGACCTGCTAAGTTTACTCCATTAGCGCGTTGCGTTGCGTCGTCGCAAGATTTTGTACTGGCGCATCACCTTCCCCCGCTTCGTCTCTCGCCCGTCGACCCTTCGATCCGTTGCGACGACGCAGCGCAGCGCACTAGTGGAGCCGCGCTCTAATAAGTCGCGGTTTAAAATAACGCGTGTAAAAATAACTTCAACTTACAAACTCCTTTTATTGTCAACCTGTGTCGTCCCATTGCTGGGCAAAGGTCTCTCCCTCTTCCACTCGTCCCTGTTAATGGCAATACTGGGCCACTCCTTCAATTAGAATTCCAACTCATCCCGGCAGCTCCTTCTGGGCCTGCCGCGATGCCGTTTGGCTAGTCGTGGGACAATCAGTTATCATTTTAGCCCAATGGGTGTTTGCCATGCGGCAGATATGTCCAAACAAACTCCAAGTTTCAAGTTCGAAACAGAGTAAGTGACACCGTACCCCCACGATACTAAAATAAGGTTCCAATAAAATTATTCAAAAATAGACGGCTTCACTGTCAATTAACTAAACTGTCTCATAATTTTATAAAAGGTTGTTAAAAGGTTTCCTGAGCCCCAGAATCCTACACAAATATTTCTATTTTAAACTTCGTCGTACCACCCTGAAAGGGATGAATCGTCGTTTAAATGAAATACTAATATAGTAGGTACCTATATTTGGAGATGGAATATAATAGCACAGAAATGCTACGAATTTTAATGCAGATATTTGATTGGTAAAATATTGTCATTCCCTTTTAACAACTGCCTGTCATACTGGCATACCTACCTACAATAAATAGGTAATAACATAAAAAATAGCATTGTATTGAGGCACGTGTTCAGGGCCTCGAGTCTCTTAACAATTCTTGGCGGTCGACATGTTGTCAGCCACCTGTTAGCAGTCCTCAGGCCGACAACATGTGGATCGCCAATTGCGATTTACAATGAAGAATTCACGAAGACCAGTGACCAGTGAGTAGAGGTCAGTGGTTTCACAATGGACAATTGTTAAGATACTCGAGGCCCAGTTAAAAGTGCTAGTTATTACTATACATAAGTACATAAAAGATTTACAGTTCGCTGACGGTGAGGCAAAACATCGTGAGGAAACCTACCTGTCCCTCGGGATTAGGTTCCTGTATACACGGCGACAAGGTTCACGTTGTGTTCTGACTATCTGGTGAAACTTGGGCTTTGAGTTGGTTAATACCTCCACAATGTGGTGGTGTATGGCCACTCAAGCCTCTGACTACCCCCGAATGGGGATAAAACTCGTGACGTTACATTTACATATTTTTTTTACATAAAAGATAGGTAACACCTGTAACTGAAATGATGTTCAATGGACTGAAAATAATATGAAATCCTAAATGCCGTTTATATTACAGGAGACAGCACTTGAACCACTAAGTTATTATGCACGAATACAAAATTTCATCAATAACAGGTACCTACTATTCATTTTGAAAAAGGAAAGAAATACAATTACTTAAACGGAACTCGACACAAGCGTCCTATTTCTTTCTCGCCTACTACAGTAATGGGTTTGGTGCTCCCCTCTTCCCACTAGTGGTGAAGCCGGTACCGCCCCCGTCTCCACTCCCCCCACTCCCCCACTCCCTTCAGTCTCCAACGCCGTCGGTGCCACCAACAATGACCTCGTATTTCAGACGAAATTGCTCAAACACGGAACAGAGAAAACGCAGAATAGCTTAGATATTTTAAAGATAAAAATGTTTTATTATCTTTAAAATCGCTCTACTCACTTCTCTATTATTTATGTAACGGACAAAAGCCTTGTTAGAGGCCTTCGGGCGGCTTGAACAACTCTGACACCAGGGTGGCCACTAACCATGCGATAAGAAGAATAAGACGGACAAAAATAATATAATAATAATAATAATGTATTTTTAATATTTATGTTTAAAAATGTAAATTTGTAGGAGATATAATTAATAAATGGAATAATAATAATAATATATCCTGGGACATTTTTTACACACGGCTACCTGATCCCAAACTAAGCAGAGCTTGTACTATGGAAACCAGATAGCTGATATTACTACAAAAACAAAATCATGTACTTTTTTAATTTTATTCCAATCTAAATGTTTACATACGTATTTATTTTAGTTTAAATATGCAGTTGGTAATGGTACATGAATGGTATATGGTAATACATTGAACGATATTATATTTCAGCGAATAAATCGGGTTTACATATTTCTAAATAATATAACTACAAGTACAAATCTACATTCACCCAACGTTTAAACACTAGGTATTAACCACAGAATAACACATTAATCATGACAATGTTCAGCTTAAAATATCCATGTCGCGGGAATCTCTCATATTGCCTACTCAGGTACCTATACCTTGACAAAAGTAACGACGTAATCAAAGGTTTTGTCATATGTAATTAAATTGAGAGTTAGAAGGCAATATTGTAGTTCATTGCCGATTGGACGACCGCTTGGTAAAGCGCCTGGTCTGGGTGTCATTTGGATCACCGCCAGTCTATTGTACCCTTAACACAAACTTTACTTAGTTTGGGACCATACAGTTGGTGTGTAAGTCTGAGGATATTTATTTATTTAATTGTACTGGCTACTCAATCCCCGTGTCGTCTCGAAGTCAAATAGCGAAAGATGGGGCCATTAAGACTAAACTCGGCTTGCATCTAACATTCAACCGCATTTATCTATTCTCTAAAACTGCTACCAGTAATTCAATATCGAGAGCTCATGGGCCAGTGTGTAGAGAGCATTTCAGTTGACTGAATGTCATATCTGGTTAATATCTAATTTTGATCCAACGTTGTTCATTACGTACAAACACGAAATGAACACGTAATAATGACTTGCATTATAAATGAAAATCGGCTCGCGCATTGTATTGTACAATTTATGTACGGCTAATTGAATGACGAATACCTATTGAATAGAAATGTAGAAATGTTAAAAAGCGCTTTTTGAAAGGATGTGAACTTTTTATATATTTTTATGTGGCGTCAATTTAGCGTATGCCCATGGACGCTTGCAAAATCACTATTTGGTAGGCAATAATAAGGCATAAATAATATTACCGATTTTTTTATTTTACTTTTAGTTGTAGTTTCGTATATTGTAAATAATAGTATTTAAAACTTGTGTACTATGCATTATTAAATAATTGACTTCATACTAAATTATTCAACCAAAAAGCTTATGGTACAGGATTCGAGTATAACTTTGGACTGAGGTGATCTGTACGAGATTTGAGTAGGTCGATTTGCTGCCTTCCTCGACACTCGATTCCACTATTCCTCCCTCCAGTCGCTTCCTTTGTTTAGCTAATTGGTCGGCCGCTTTATAATTTAGACACGGATTGCTCAGTGCGGTTATCATGACTGAGCAACATAACCTTTTGCGGTTTCTATTTTGGCGCGCAGACCGAGTATAATGGGGTGAAATGAAATAAAGGGGAACGCGAAGGACATTCGCCGCTCATCCGGTTATTTGACGAAGAATTTTGTTAAGACTATTGATTATGCAGTAAGGCAGAAAAGTGTTCTAAATGACATGCAAATGTATGGAGAGTATCGCCGTTCGTATCTCATCTCCATACGATTAGTGGATCATTTGTTACGTAACTACCATTTGGAGGTACCGCTGTGGCTCGGAGCTTTCGCGTTATTACTCGAGACCGACGATGTTAAGAGGAGATTGTAGCTTATTCAAGTAGGTACATGTGGTGTTTCACACGTCAGCTTGCTGGCATATTATTTGTGACTTTATAGCACCATCTCGGAGAGCACTGATTAAAAAAAACATACTAAAACGTTGAAAAAATATGTAGTTAAATCATCAATCAATCAATTCATTTGGTTTATAATATTGGAGCTTGACAATTCCGAGGGTGAGTGGTGGGTCCCTCTCTATAATGTAATGTAATGTAACGTCACGACTTTTATCCCCGTTCGGGGGTAGTCAGAGGATTGAGTGGCCATACACCACCACATTGTGGAGCTATTAACCAACTCAAAGCCCACGTTTCACTAGATAGTTAGAACCCAACGTGACAGGTGGTGAACCGTGTCGCCATGTATATAGGAACTGACTATTACCTAATCCCGAGGGATAGGTGGGTCCCTCGCTATAATTGTTTAATATGTAGTTAAGTTAAAATTCAGTACAATTTATTTCAAAGTATGATAGTATTTTTTTTGGCAGCCAGACTTGGAACTGTCACCAACACAAGTGAAGTAACTTACTAATTAAAATTTCAATGAAGTCCGAAACCACGTACCTAATAAAGTTACCGCATAGAGTCTGACGTCCAGATTGGTTAATTTTTCGCTGTGTGATTACCATTTGCATAAGCTGGGAGTCTTTGGATACTAAATTACTTTTGCTTTGGACTTAAAAGTTGCTGGAAGTGCCAGGGGCAAGCGAAAATTACACTAAATGTGTTTACACTACGCAAATTTTCGGATAAGAAACGCTACGGCTGTGCCAAGCTGCATCGTGAAGTAGATAAGTGTAATAACATCATTGTGTTTGCAGTATTTCAAAAATAAAGGAAGATCATATTATGAGGTTCCTTTATTTTTGAAATACTGGCAAAATCTCCTCTGTTCATATAAACCTAGTACATCTAGTGCATTTATAGGTACCCCTTTTATTTACATGATTTTATTTTGATCACGACATAAATAGAGTGTGAAGCTTGAGGATTTATTATTTTATTTTGGAACTCACATACAATATGTCTCTTGCTCGTAAAAACTATTCCTAATTTTTTCGTATTATAGTCAACTCAATAGCCACGTCCAGATGTGACACATACCGCGCGCGAGGCTGTTCACCCACATGCCTCGCGATGCTTGACGTTTGCCTCAGTCGCATGCCGCGCGAGGCAAATGCCGAGGCAACAGAAGGGCTAGACAAGTGGCTGACGTCTACGAGCATTCGTTCAAATTGCTACGCTTCATGTATGGAAATGACATAAGTCACGTGATCTATATAGCAACTTGTTGTTGATCTACATAGCGACGTTTGACATTTCCATACATTGTGAAATCTATTCTATTCTATTCGATTAACGTTCATGCCACTTGGCTAGCCCCTCTGACACTCTAGAGTCTAGTCCAGACAGAGATGGGTATAAATACCCGAGCAATGAGTTTGACAAAATCGTTCAGTCTCATGACTGTGCCAAACTAGGCGAGGCAAATGTGAGTGCTCAGGTGAGGCAGGGCGCGCATTTGCCTCGCGCAAGGCAAGTAAGACTTCGGGAGGCAATTTACCTCGCGCGGCATGTGCGACATCTGGACGTGGCTGATTACTGTACCTACCTAGATGATGAAATAATAAACAAATAAAAATCTTCTTCTTTGCTTCGCTGCAGTCGTCTCCGTCGCTCTAATAGAAGCAAGGGATTTTTCACTTCTAGGAAAGCATCATGATTTCTTTGGCGTATATTTTTATTACGTGCCGACGTTAACGAGATCTCGCCCCAGATATTATAATTAGGCATAGCACCGAGTTCAGTTCATCTTGTTCCACTGAAACTGGATATGAATAAATAAAGAACTTATAATTATCTTGCTTTTAATTTTAAAAGTTAACCAAATTTTATTTTAAAGTACTGACCAGCTATATTTTGTGGCATAATTATCCATTAGATCCTTACTTGTCACATATACCTACCTATGCAGTAGGTACCTATAACTCGTTATAAGTGAATTAAGGATTGTTAAATTAGAAAATTAAGTTCATAATATCCTATACCTAACCAATAGCAAATTGCCTCACGAAGTTTGACTTGCCTCGCGCTAGGCAAATGCGCGTCCTGCCTCACCTGAGCGCTGTCATTTTCCTCGCCTAGTTTGGCATAGTCATGAGACAGAACGATGTCAAACGTGTCAAACTGATAGCTGGGGTTATACCCTTCTCTGTCTAGAGTGTCAGTTGCCTCGCCATTTGCCTCGCGCAGCATGCGACTGAGGCATGGCGAGGCATTCGCGAGGCATGTGGGTGAGCAGCCTCGCGTGGCATGTGCATGTTGTAGACACGCCTAATTATTAAGCAAGTGCAATGAACCTAATATGGGTACCGTGTTAGGTATAAAGGTATACTATTAGGTACATGGGTTCAATCTAACTACATCTTACCGAGTGCCGTGACCGCCATTACCATACTAATAACAATTAATTATTCGTCCAACTTGACGGAAATAGCATGACTGAAATGGGGTGGTGTAATTACTTCACGAATTGCGCATATTAATTGTTAAGCGCGATACATGATCTGTAACCTAGAACCAATAATAATGTTAGCCCTTTTAACGTCCCACTCCTAGGCATGAGCCTCTCCTCAATGCGAGGGGGATTCGGGCCACGCTGACCCAGTGGTGTGGATTTCGCATTTCTTTCGAAAATTTATTAGATTTACTGAGACATGCAGGTTTCCTCACAAAGTTTTTCTTTACCGTAAGCAAGTGATAATAATATTAAAGTTATTATATTATTATATTCGCACATAGATTTAAAAAATCCAGAGGCGCGAGCAGGGGTATAAACCTTGGACCTTCAAGATGCTTGAACCCGTACCTAGTCAAATTTCCCTTGTATTTACAAGGGAAATTTGACATAACTCGTTTATTACAAAACGTAAAACACGAGATAAACTCTCGTAGAGTATTTTGATGCTTGAATTCAATGACAAGTATTATTTGAGTAATTTCAAGTAGGTACAGTTACTTGACCGGTCAGGATCAACTTGGGATGTTTTTCTTTAATTATCTACTCGACTCCTCGACTGCCTGTTCTAATGAAATAGACAAACAGGGTCCTGTTCAAACACTGACCAACGATGTAATTATTAATCGTGTTAACGTAATCATGTTATAGAGAGAGGGGACTTCCGCGAGAGATAGCAGCATAATTATTTTTTGATAAGAACTTCTTTCTATTAATAATAAAAACGACTCAGTTTGTGAGTGGAACATCGTATCATTGTAAGAGTACCACTTCCAATTTATCTTTGGATTTCGTGAACGATGCAACTAAAGGTAACCAATATGGACCATTTACTACGTTTATATTAGGCACATGCCGCGCGAGGCACGCGCGGCTGCCTCAGTCACATGCTCGGGTTAGCCAAAAAGTGAGCCAACCTACACCCTAGACAGAGAACGGTATAGCCGAGCAATTAGTTACATAGTTATATTATCGTTCTGTCTCATGACTAGGCCAAATTAGGCGAGGAAAATAACAGCGCTCGGGTGAGGCTGGGGTAGCATTTGGCTCGGGCGCGTCCTGTCTAACTGATTAGATGTGTCCATATGGCGCGCATGCCTCACCCGAGCACTCATATTATGACATTACGTCTGTGCGTTCCGACGTCAAAAGTGAGTGCTCGCGCGAGGCATGCGCCTGATGAAGACGCCGCCATTAGATGTGTCCATATACCGCGCATGCCTCACCCGAGCACTCATATTATGACATTGTGTCGATACGTTTCAACGTCAAAACTGAGTGCTCGCGCGAGGCATGCGCCTGATGAAGACGCCGCCATTGGATAAGTATTGAATTCAATTGATAAATTTAAAATCCTCTGCAATCCCGTTCGCCAGTGGACGCAGGCCATTATTTATGATCATAGAGTTTAAAGTGCTTTACCTAGGTATTTAGTTATTATATGTAGAAACAAATATTATCTTTCGTAAATCGCGCTTCTGTGATTATGTGTGCATGTTTATCTCCTAACTTTACGCCCTAATTCGGATTCATGTGATTCCGTAATACTGTCAAACAGTAGGTATTGTTAAATAGTCGCCACAGTTTTAGGATCAATTTACTAACAGCATGTTTTCAAGTTTCCCCGTAACTTCGTGATAATTTTATGAGCGTTATACACGAAAGTTCAAGTGGTTATATTGGGCCTAGTTAACTGTAACTAACTTACATTACATTCCATTGTTATAAAGTAACTCGTACTATTTTTTTATAACGCTTGACCCACATAGTTTTTGTACAGTGCGTATTATCTTTAGCCTTAAATCATATAAAGTGGTCGTGCCGGGGAAAATTTCTCATTTTATTTTTTTTAATTACCAGGCAAAGGTATTTACGAGAGTTATTTTAGGGAGGGATTAGGGTGGCTAGTGTGTATATGTGTATCGCAAGGAAGTTTTAAGTCTCTAACACCTGGAATGCGGACTTGGCAGCAAAAGTGAAGCCGACAGCGAGATACCATACTGAACGTTGTTTCCTTTGCCAACAAGAGTGACCATAATATTTTGAAATTTTGAGAACGTCCCCATGGACATCTAGTGAAAACGTGCTTTTGTTCCGAGATTGTTATGATAGGAAAATAATAAAATAAGGGATGTTTATTTTCTTAAGAACATGAGTAGGTACAATAAATTAGTCTGCGGTGGCCAAACCACACGAGTGCCTGTCTGTATCTTGGCAACCTAAATGAAGTTACAAAATAGTATTTAAGATCGTAGATTTTGCCACTTTGTAATATAAAGTAACATGACACTTCACACGCTTGGACGTTGTCTAGGCTCTCCATATCTATGGTTTTTCCAATACTTATCTTTCCTATACTTACTCTTTTTCTATGCTATAAAAGGTACCTACTACTGTTAACATGTTATGTTTGATTTGGGCTGTGCAAGTTGTGACAGACGGACATAGAGACAGATAGACGGACAACAAAGTTATCATATTAGGGTTTAGTTTTTTTCCTTATTAGGTACGGTACCCTAAGAATATCTAACTAATTAGACCATAAGACAAAATTAAAGGACAATGGGCAAAACTGTATGGGACTTGGTCCAAATATCCACCACTGACGAGACCTACGTAACCCGATAGACCACTAAATACTGAGTAACTTTTACAAAGACAGTTCAACAAAATAAGCTGTAAGTAAAAAAATACGGGTAGTTTAAAAAAAAATGATTTCACCATTAGTATTATGTTTATACATTTTTTTCGAAAGGCAACAATATAAATACTCTTACTAACATTAAATAAAAATAAAATAAGCTGTCAGAAAGCAAAAAATGCCGTGAAAAGTTTTTATTATTATTTTTGATACCTGATGAAAAGTGAACAACAAGCGCTTCTATAAAATAAATAAGCAGGTACCTTCTATGCGTTACCTTACTTTTTCACTTATCATCAGGTAACAAAAATAATAATAAAATATGTTTCACGGCATTTTTTGCTTTCTGACAGCTTATTTTATTTTTATTTAATGTTAGAAAGTGTATTTATATTGTTGCCTTTCGAAAAAAATGTATAAGACATAACACTGGTGGTGCGTTCCAATCACTGTTAATTTTGTTATTTTCGTTATTTTTGTCCACAAATCACGTTCCACTCGCACCAACTTGTACTGAAAGTTATCACTATTATCGTTTTTAACACTTTTTGTGGACGAAAATAACAAAAATTACGGTGAATGGAACGCAGCATAAGTGTGAAATAAAAAAATTAAAATATTTTTTTAAACTACAATTTTTTTTTTACTGACAGCCTATTTTGTTGAACTGGCTTTGCAAAAGTTACTCAGTATGTAGGTAGTGGTCTATCGAGTGACGTAGGTCTCGGAAGTGGTGGACATTTGGACCTTTTTTGCCCATTGTCCTTTGTGCTAACGAAAAGGAACAGTGAGGGCAGGGCATTTTCCTTTAAAACTCGTTGTGTTAAATTAGGGACATAATCTGTCGGCTTAAAATGCTTGCTGTATATGACGGAATTTTGGGTAATTTTTCTGTAGCCAATAGGTATTTGTTGTAACCAATTTACACGCCTGGGATCTGTAAAAGATAAAATTGTTGTTTTGTTTTTTATTGCTTAGGAGTAATCGGGAAGTGTAAAGTCAAAAGTCGTCCCAATTGCAAACAATTTCAATCGACAAACCATCGGTCTCGGCCTTTATTTTATACTGTCCATCAAGGGTTGCAATGCTGACCGCGCTGTGGAGGCCTGGAGCTGCGCTGCGCCGCGCTTTCGGCCATCAACAACGCGCCCAGCAACACACTCATTACAGACCGTGGCAGTAATGTACTATTAAAAAGTAACAAAAGGGTAAAGGAAAGGGGCCCCGAGAATTACATTGCCTGAAATGGTTAATCTGGCCCTAGACGTGCGCGTTCCTCGAGCGTGTGAACGACGCGAACGCCGTGTGCGAGCCCGGCGAGCCGTGACAACGCGGCGTGAGCGTCGCGTTTTACCAGCGTGTGGTCTGTCGCGCGCTGCAAATGCGACCGACTTCAAAAAGTAGCGATGTAGTCGTGCGGCAACGAAAAGCGCGACTTTATCGCTGCAAACAGTTCCCGTGGACGATATTCCTCAGTTAACATAGACACATAATAAGATTTATATTATAGTCCTTTTTACTAGAGAAATTTGTGTCACCCGAACATCTAAAATGTACTTAACGTGGAAAACATAGTTACCCACTTACCTATGTTAAGATAATCCTTAATTCGGATAATATTCGCTTTTACACCCTTCCATTACGCATATTCTACCCATTTTTATGAGAAAATTCAGCACAATCCTCTAGATTTAAAATTAGCTGAAAATGTCGTGTGTCACGCAAATTGACGTTCTGTGTTTCAAGTTTTTAATTTTATTTCTGCTACGATTCCTATAGACATCACGGAACTGACAATTACAAGCGAATTATTAAAGAAGGTAAGTACTTATTTCCAGATATTTATTTATATTTGAAATTTTAATCTTAGGATATTCTTATACTTTACCATAGGTATTTCATTAATCGACTTTATTGTTTATTATTCTTAACATGAAAATGTACCAAGTTTAAGGTGATCGAATAAATATTAACTGGCAACACAAGGGATGAAAGGTTGTACTGTTAGAAAGGGAAAGAAGGCGCAGTTATAGGTATCTGGCTCGGACCGGTTTTTATAATGCGTGCATCGTGGGCGTTAAGTCCGTCACATAAGGATTATTTTTGATTAAATGAATGGAAAATAAAGTTTGTAGTCCACAGTCATGTTCAATGGTATTACGTCGATGGTGTATCGTTAGATTAGAGACTTTAAGAAGCGTCTTAGGGACTGTTTAATGACAGTTTTTGGCACCATTCACCCGTAAAAGCACAAAAGATTAAAAAGTATGGACGTGTTCTAAATTTAAGTATACTAGAGCTAAAGCGGGAGTAAGATTTCGTTTTGTATGACGTAATAAAACACAGTCGTAATTTTAAAATTGGTGTGAAATAAAATGAAGTCGAAGTTTTATTATTGCTTTGAAATCTAAATAGTATTTTGGAAAATATGATCATTTATCCGTCATAATTCTAATAAAAATGGAAAATTTGAACTGTGTTCGTAGGTGATATATAAAGTTATCTTCGGTGATAATTATTTAGGTTAGAGAAAAATAATAACCTCAATATTTTTTACAGTTTTTATTTTTACGTTCTTACCAACTTACTCTGGGTTTAATTGACTCTGACCTTTCCTCCCAAAAAATAATTAATTACAGAAAGAACGGCTTACGCAAAGAATTTTGCTTATTCTTATTAACGTGGCTTAGCTTCGAGAAGGAAAATGTGATAATCTTTTAACACCGCCTATACACGACCATATCTGAAAAAACAGATAGCTGAGGCTACATACCTAGTATGTCTTATTTCTTTCCATAGATCTATTCCTCTTAGAGGATAATCAGACTGAAAATCAGATCAGGGGCCCTACGACCACCTCTTATAGCAGTATTGTTTTAACGTTTCAGCGACTTTTTGTGCAATTACGTTTCTTATTGTCATGACAATAAGGTACGTCATTGCACAAATATTCGCTGAAACGTTAAAACGTTCCTATAATTGGGTCGCGATCAGAGGTCGTGGTAAGCCTCCAGGTCTTCTGTAGGGGGTTTTACGTTCTTCATGGTTCACCCTTCTTCAACCTTTTTTCTCATATGTTTGGAAGTGATATTTTTGGAAGTAAAATAAATGAGAGATTGAGTACGTCTACATACCCGAGCACTCCATGAGTGATCTGGCGAGGCATGCGAGGCATCTGGACAACCAAATGAAGCACGAGTGAACAGCATTTCGAATATGATGATTATAACATTCGCTACCAATCCAAATAATCCGTATGCACCTACCTACTAACTAAGTATGTACATCTTCTTATTTTTTTTGCAGTGCGCGATTTTTATGTTTATTGAACATCAGCTTCATAACAATAAGGAAAACTCCGACAATCTCTTACTATTTATATTTCCAACGAACCGGGGTGCCCCGATGAGAAATTGGAAAATAAACTGGAATCAATTCGGCGATTTGGTGGGTGAACAATCGCGCATGGTTCACCCTTTCCCGTGCTCAGACTATCTCATCCTCCGAGCGGTGAGGATTACGTTTGTTTGCGCTTCGAGACTGTACAAAGCGAGCAGTCTGTTGACATTTACTGTCACGGTAAATACTCGGTTTACCATTATTTACAGAGAGGTCGTAATACCTGGTACTGAGCAAATATCTACGACCGGAAAGAATGGAAACTGTAGTATTATGTTCGATAGGAGCCTAGCTCTGTAGGTCGCTTTTGTTATCGGATTTTGCATGTATTTCGATTTTGTTCAGTCGCATGTATTAGATTCCTTGTTACGGGTCAAAGGATAATGGGAGTTGTATTTGCGCAACTTATGGTGTTTTGCTAAATATTCCTGTATATATTAGATTCAATGTAATTTTACTAACGTAATAATTAATTGTAGATTGTATTGTATGTTTGGTATTACGGTGGATTAGAGAGTGAGTTTCGGTTTTATTATGAGAGTGCTATGAAGGTATAGTAACATGATCAATCATATAAAAATAATGAAGTAGGTACCTTAATAAGTAAATTGTTAAATAAAAGTTCGTTATAATTTTTTATCATTTTAACATGATTATGTTCCAAAAAGGAATCAAGTATAGCTAAATTTCATTACATCTAATCTTATGTTTCGTATCGCTAATCTATTCAAATATTGTTACGCTTCCATACGTAGTACCTATCTCGTAGCATGCATCGTAGCGTGGCTACGGCGTAGTATAGTGTTTTTACAACATTTTTAGTGTAGGTACTCAATTTCCGATATCGCGACATTTGGTACCGATAATATCTTCCAATAATTTCTTCGCTTATTGTCGTAGCAGTACGACACGTAGCGGCTGTCATGCCTCGAAGTCGCTACGACGTAGCTACGAATAGTACCTACTTCCTCCCAGACTCATTCCAACAAAAGAAAATAAATCTTTGATATGACTGTGGGACGTACTAATAAGTTTATGCAATAGTTTAAAAATTATAGATCCTATGACCACACGTTTTTCAAACATTATGTTTATCTGACCTACATGTACGCATTTCCATAATAAATTGAGCTACTTATACCAAATATTTTAGTGGTTTTAAGGGTTTACATGTCTGGTCCACTTTCCCACACACATGTCTACACTATTGTAATTCCTGTCAGTCAGGACCTGCCTACATGATTGGCAATATTATTTGTGAACAATGAAGTTTCCACACAATGCCTCTTCTGACCTTTCAGTGAAGCCTGTATTACGTCATTCGAGCTTTTGTAAAATTGCTATATTAACTTTTGCTAGAATAAAATGTTTAGGAAGCCTCTAATTCCATGAGACATATTTACACTTTATCGAGTGACAGTATGTATAAGCCAAAGATTTGGGAATCAATATTGACAATTGTTCATTTCACTATAGTCCACATCATCAAAAAACCGACTTCAAAAAAACCTGATGCACTAAAAAGCCTGAAATAATATTTCTATTACCACCTCTGCCTACCCCTTCGGGTAAACCAGACGTGATGGTGTGTTATCGAGTATTTGAAGTCGGTGCCAATCTTGGTATGCCAAGTCTACCTACTATAAAAGTAAGAAGATAGATTGGCACCGACCCCAAATACTCGATAACACACCATCACGTCTGGTTTTCCCGAAGGGGTAGGCAGAGGTGGTAATAGAAATATTATTTCAGGCTTTTTAGTGCATCAGGTTTTTTTGAAGTCGGTTTTTTTTTTTTATAAAAATAATTTTATTTCACGATTTTTAGTGGCGCCATACCAATGAACATTTTGGCATATTGAACCTTATGAAGTATGCCCAACAAAAGGTAACTGCTGTAAATCGTTGAAGAATTCCCTCGACTGTCTATGGTCTCCATCATCAGACCTGTAATGGCACTTATAAACGATATGGGTGCAAAGTTCTCATCAATAGAAATGAATTAAGTCCAAACACAAGGTAGCTACTGTAAAACGTTGAGGAGTTCCCTTGACTGTCCTACGTCTTCATCATCAGACCCCTAATGACAGTCACAACCCATCTAGGTGTAAAGTTCTCATCAATACAAATTAATCAAGCCCAAACACCAGGTAATTGCTGTAAATCGTTGAGGAGTTCCCTTGACTGTCCTACGTCTTCAACATCAGACCCCTAATGACAGTCACAACCCATCTAGGTGTAAAGTTCTCATCAATACAAATTAATCAAGCCCAAACACCAGGTAATTGCTGTAAATCGTTGAGGAGTTCCCTTGACTGTCCTACGTCTTCATCATCAGACCCCTAATGACAGTCACAACCCATCTAGGTGTTAAGTTCTCATCAATACAAATTAATCAAGCCCAAACACCAGGTAACTGCTGTAAATCGTTGAGGAGTTCCCTTGACTGTCGTACGTCTTCATCATCAGACCCCTAATGACAGTCACAACCCATCTAGGTGTAAAGTTCTCATCAATACAAATTAATCAAGCCCAACAAAAGGTAACTGCTGTAAATCGTTGAAGAATTCCCTCGACTGTCTATGGTCTCCATCATCAGACCTGTAATGGCACTTATAAACGATATGGGTGCAAAGTTCTCATCAATAGAAATGAATTAAGTCCAAACACAAGGTAGCTACTGTAAAACGTTGAGGAGTTCCCTTGACTGTCCTACGTCTTCATCATCAGACCTCTAATGACAGTCACAACCCATCTAGGTGTAAAGTTCTCATCAATACAAATTAATCAAGCCCAAACACAAGGTAGCTACTGTAAAACGTTGAGGAGTTCCCTTGACTGTCCTACGTCTTCATCATCAGACCCCTAATGACAGTCACAACCCATCTAGGTGTAAAGTTCTCATCAATACAAATTAATCAAGCCCAAACACCAGGTAATTGCTGTAAATCGTTGAGGAGTTCCCTTGACTGTCCTACGTCTTCATCATCAGACCCCTAATGACAGTCACAACCCATCTAGGTGTAAAGTTCTCATCAATACAAATTAATCAAGCCCAAACACCAGGTAATTGCTGTAAATCGTTGAGGAGTTCCCTCGACTGTCTTTCGGCTCCATCATCAGATCGACTCCAGACCTTCATAAAATAGTAGTGCTTTAAAATAGTCAATAAAAAAAATTACAAACGCACTAGTCGCCCCTACGATTTTCGAAGGTTCCCCTCGATTTCTCTGGGATGCCATCATCAGATCCTGGTTTCCTTATCATGGTACCACCGCTGGAATATCTCCTTTCCAACAAAAAAAGATTCATCAAAATCGGTTCATAAACGACGAAGTTATCCGCGAACACACATAAAAAAAAAAAAAAAAATATACGGTCGAATTGAGAAACCTCCTCCTTTTTTGAAGTCGGTTTAAAAAGTAATAAGCTACGTCCAGAAGTGTCACATGCCGCGCGAGGAAAATTTTCCTCGCGGTGTTTGACTTGCCTCACGTGAGGCAAATGCGCGCCCTGCCTCACCTGAGCACTCACATTTGCGTCGCCTAGTTTGGCAGTCGTGAGACAGAACGATGTCAAACGTGTCAAACTGATTGATCGGGTATACCTTTCCCTGTCTAGAGTGTCAGTTGCCTCGCCATTTGCCTCGCGCGGCATGCGACTGAGGCAAACGTCGTGCTTCGCGAGGCATGTGGGTGAGCAGCCTCGCGCGGCATGTGACACTTCTGGACGTAGCTATTTGATAACTGTTTATTCCATAAAATATACTTACTTATAGAAAGAAGAAAGAAAGAAAGAAAAACTTTATTGCGGCTAGCAAAAAATATCATAATAATGAATGTAAACAAAAAGAAGAAGATTTACCAATTTTGCTCGTCGCAAACGGACCCAATTCAGCATGTGCTGGTTAACAGGAACCAGCGCTGGTCTTCTATTGGGCCCGTTTGGCGATTATAATGATCTGGTTATGATGTAACGTCACGACTTTTATCCCCGTTCGGGGGTAGTCAGAGGCTTGAGTGGCCATACACCACCACATTGGGGAGGTATTAACCAACTCAAAGCCCACGTTTCACTAGATAGTCAGAACCCAACGTGACAGGTGGTGAACCTGGTTATGAGTTTGTTTATAAAAATACGGACAAATACCTTGAGCGAGTAATGTGCAGGGTTGCAAAAAAACAGGAAATTTAAAATTAAAACTGTTTAAAACGTGTTTAAATCATTGATTTAAATCAGAATGAATAAATCACTGTGTTTAAAACATGTTTTGAATGATTTAAACATGTTTTAAACACGGTGTTTAAAACAAGGTTTTTTTTTTTGTTCGTAACAACCCTGGTAATGTGTAGATTAAATAATAGTCTAGCCACATAGCTGCAATTTCTAACTTCTTTAGATCAGAAAGGTCGTTAATATTTTTTGTGTGATCCTGTTTAAAATTGTCGTCTCATTTCACAAATCGAATAAATAAACAGGAAAATCTGTGCGCTAAGCCGGCGGGCAAAACGCTAGTATAAATAATAAGGATAGCGGTCCACGTAGAAGACGGAATACTGGCAAAGTTATACTCCCACCAGACAGGATTTCTCTCATAATATTATTTGCTGCTGGCAGGACGTGACTCGAATTCCACCGGTTACCTGCTTATGACGATATGAAATTTGTTCGCCACAGGTAACTCGCTTATTTACCTTAGAAATTGCAATGCACGTTATGAAATTTTAGATATTGTATACTATTTTGTATTTCTGACGTGCGATTACTTTGTTTGAGATGTGTTTGAATACATTTGGTATTACCTATACTATTTTTAGACAGAAATGTACTTAGGTGACGACTATAAACACAGTCATCTTAGGCTCTGCCATCTATAACTATATAAACATACTACCTGTGCCCCGCGGCTTCGCCCGCGTGGAAATTGGATTAGCCTATGTCTTATTCCAGATCCTACACTATCTACATTTCAAATTTCATTAAAATCGGTTTAGTAGTTATGAAGATTCGGGTAAATAAACGTTCACACACACACACAAACTTTCGCATTTATAATAATAGTAGGATACACATACATATTACTAGTATCCAATGTACAAACACAGCAATTCTATCTTCTTCCTAGTCTTATCTCACTGGGTGGAGTCGACTTTCAGTCTACCTATCCCGATTTAGCTGATTTCCTATATTTACTAGGACCGATTGCCATCTGCCTTCCGGGACCCAACTAGTGGAACTATTGGGAGTAAGACCATTTTTAGTCAGATTTCCTTTTTACTTGCTTCTGACTGCCCGTAACAACTATTAAATATGTTAGAATAACACTAGGGACATCTAGCTACATTCGCTCTAGAACGGTACCTAAATAAATTCTTTATAATCAGGATACCTATTTGTATGGCTCGTGCAGCCGTGCTTGCGAGTAGACCAACAAGATCACTAAAAGGTGAAGAAAAATAAGATTACCACAGCGTTAGAGAGAACAAACTTCAACACAGTGAAAACACGTACGCAGCTGCTTAGACAACGCGCAGAACTAAAAGTTACTCTCCGTACGAGGTACATTTGATTAAACTAAGCCAAATATTACGCGAATAAGTTAGTTTAGCAACCGTGTTGTTTCTACAAGCAACATCAGTTGAAATTTCATCTACACACAAGTTTCAAACAGAGACTAGACTAAATAGAGACTTCAAATAGAGGTAAATGTTCTTCTTTACCTTTAGAAAACGTATTCTAATTTTCTCTTGTAGAACGCACATTGTGAAAAGTAAATTAGTTTACTCAAAATTTTGAGAAATATATTGTGATCTTACACTTTTCGTTATATGTGTACCTATGTACTCATTAGATAGGTAATGATTCAAACGAACTTACTTTCCGATTCAATTATCTAGGGGTACCTGTATAGTAGCTTAGCATTAAGTACCTAATACTGAAATAAGGATAAATTAGTCACCTAAAAGCTACCGTATAATTTAATATCTGTCAAAGGTATACAATTTATATGGTGGCCTATAAAAATATTGTCATTCCCTGTCACAGACCTTGGCGGTCGGAATTAAAAGAGCTTTTTCCTGTTGTAGAAATTTCGTCATGTAGTTATGAGGGCATTAAAGTTAATGGAGCCCTCGGCACCGTCGCCTACCTCGGCGAGTTTATGAGTTCATAGGCAGGGAGGGTATCTCTGTGGTAACGTTTTATTTGTGAGATATTTCCATTTTGGAAGGCTCTCGGAAGATTATTTTGTTGGGAAAAAACCCCAACGGTTTTTCCTGTCGGTCCTTGCTTTACAACTTTATGTAAATATATATTTTTACGCAA
Source organism: Drymonia ruficornis (assembly GCA_947859195.1). Lineage (NCBI taxonomy): Eukaryota > Metazoa > Arthropoda > Insecta > Lepidoptera > Notodontidae > Drymonia > Drymonia ruficornis. Next base: position 7,138,078 of record OX401911.1, on the reverse strand, counting down.
TATGCCACTTAATAAGAATTTTATACGTAATCAACATCATTATCTAATATAATGAAGCAAATGATCAAACAATTGATGTTAGGAAACATTTTGATACTTTATTCACAATTTCAAACTTAGACTGGCCCCCGAGTTTAAGACTGTTTTCAGAAAATGACGTAGAATAAAATGTCTTTGATCCTTTATTTACTGACTCCTACAAATTGCGGATATTCTGAATGAAGATTCGTTACTACTTAATGCTGAGGGTTTTTCAAGCGGACTGGCAAATGAGTCGGCATTTGCGAGGCGACGATGGTAATGTCAGCCAGCCAGTAAATTTTCCAGATAAGCGCGGCTCTGACGGCTAGGCCAAGCTCGCTCGCTTATTTCATTAAGTTATTTGCTTTGACTTCAACTCGTAGCTGACGGAATACCTAGTCGACAATTTACCCTAAATAGATACAATTTTGTCCCTCATTTACCTATGTACCTACCTAAAACGAAGGCAAAAGTTTTCAACTTTTTTATTTGATAAAATCGAACGATAGCAAACACATTGATTCTATTGCTCTTGGGATTGGGTTAAATTATTAGTGACTGTTTTATTTACCCTCATTCACGCCTCATCACACTTTGAGGAAAAATGGCGAGGTGCGAGAGAGGTGTTGTATTATTCAGCCGTTTCCCCCTCATTCCGATTGATTAATTTGTAGTTCATCTAAGTTTCTCCGAGATTTCCGATTTGCTCCCTCGGTGGTGTAAATTGTGCTGGAAATCCGAAACGGCGTCGTTAGTTCTGCGCGGGGGTTTCCCCTGGGCCAGGTCGGGCAGGGGACGCGGTAACCTTCATAAATCTTTTCCTCTAGCTTCCCGCAGCTAACAACCCGCCGGTACTTTCGACCGGCGCGGATCGAACCCCACCGCTACTAAATAACCCTGAAAACTTTCATAATAACACCACTTTAAGTAGATTAAAATAGCTAACTGATCGTATTTTCATATTAATCATATAGTGCCTGAAAGAGGGTCGGCGTTACGTACGTGCTGGCAGTAATTTAATAATCTAAGGGACGTCTCGCCGCGGCCCGGCTCCTTTATAAATCAGCTTTATCGGGGTGACTTCGGCGTGGTTTAAAATTATTAGTTCTCGGAATAGGAGCGGTAGATAACCACTTTCATATGATATGTAGACTCCTCCGTTTGATGAGTTGGTAACTATTACGAAATTAGTCCATACTTCACTTGTATCTTTACTAGCGTCAGTGCGGCTAGCACAACCGCCAAGACAAGACTTATGTCGCATCGAATTGCTCTTTCTCTCTACCTTAATGCATAGGAGAGATAGAGACTAAATCGCGTATTGTCTTGTCGCGGTCCGGCTGTGCTACTTTAAATTGCGGCACGCTATGATGGCCGTTTTGACATGTGGGAGGGTGGAGAAAATGAACCTTATTATAACGGAATAAGAATGGCCATTTTAAAGTTTAAGAAAATCAAAAAATTAATGCGAATATGAATCTTATTCCGTAATAATAAGGTTCATCCTCTCCACCCTCCCACACGTCATAACGGTCATCATAGCGTGCCGCAACATTAGTGCTGGATCTACAATATTATGGAATACCTGACAGGTTATACTGTTTGGTTGACGCTTGCCTGATCGAACCCAAACTCGTCGCTTCTTTATTATTTTGAGGCACTAACTAATGTAACATTCTTTAAATGAGATGGGTAAATAGGTACAAAAATATATCCTACTAATCCCTTCTAGAAATCAAGATTTACTGTTATAAATGTATTCACAAGATGGACTCCTAACAATCAAGGTCTTTACATCAGACTGGATCTAGATGGCTCCTAGTTTCTCACTAGTTTTAGTCACCTTACGACACGTCTCGGTGCGGTGAGGATTAGATCTTAATACCGTCGTGTCTTTGCCAGTAAAGATGTCACTCGTAAATAGGGTGTCATAAGGTTGAATCTCGCACCAACGTGGACAAATCTGTGTGGAAAACCTGTAGGGTCGGCGACTAGCTAAAACGCTCATTAATCTTTTAACTGAATGGACTATTGTTGGCGCAGATTGTTTACTTCTTTGGATACGTTCCAAGTGTTGAAAGCGATAAATAATAAGTACCTTTCCAAGGAAACTTTTCAACTTTAATACTAGATAATATTATAAGTAAACACATGTTCCTAAAATATAATTTTTGTAACATCCAAAGGCACATATCTGACGGGTTATAAAAAAATAATATAATTCCATAAAATCGCGGCAAATTCTTCGACAGATATTAATGAAATATTGCTCGGAGGTAATCAATCACTATGAAGTTGCGAAGAATATTTAGAAAAATAAAACTTGAATTTCCTAACTTTCCTCTTTGCGTTTATGAATAAACTTTATTTTATGATTTGGGAATAAGTTGATACTTTTATATCCTTTCTTAAAAGTTTCAGGTGCTTGTTCAGTTCTCACTTGAATTCTTCAAAGGATGGATGGATGGATGGAGGTATATTTATTTTGGTGATATTCAATTAAATTATTTCTTTTGTTGTTTCAGTACCGGTGGCGGAGCGTGTGCGCGCTGGGCACGGGAGGGTTCGCCCTCCTGTACTGGCGGCTCCGGCTCGCCGGCCCGCCCACTGCGTTCGCCGCCGCGGACAACCCAGCCTCGCGGGATCCTTCAATTTTCACGCGTCTCTACACTTTCGCGTACCTTCCCGTATTCAACTTCTTCCTCCTTTTATATCCATTCCACCTAAGCTTCGACTGGTCGATGGACTCGATACCGAGGATAACGACACTGTTCGACGCACGGAATATATCGACCGTGATATTCTACGTGGTCATATCAAAAGTCACTTGGCGGATGCTGATGAACGAATTCAAAAAGCGCCAGGAGAACCTAGTCAGGGATGTTAAGTACTACAAAAAACAGAATTGTAAAATTAAGCACAAATGGAATTATAATTGCAAGCAGTACAATAGAGGACAAGACTGTTATGAAAGAAAAAGCTATCATGCACCGCACAAAGAGAATGTATCGTCTAAAAAGCTATTGTGTCCGTGCACTGGCTGCAAACATTCACTCACTGATGAGCATACGAGCGTCTGTCGCGCGAGCAACAACAATAACATAACGATGCACAATTCGAGCTGCATCTGCCCGACATCGCTTGCAAAATCCAAGGCGACTATTACGCGTAGAAGCGTTTATCGCAGTCCTCAAGTTGCGTTGTTGCTGTTCACAGCGTTTATGGTACTGCCGTTCGTGCCTGCAACTAATTTACTTTTCTACGTTGGCTTCGTAGTGGCGGAGCGTGTTTTGTACATACCGAGTGTGGGGTTCTGTTTGTTGTTGGGGCTGGGGGCGGGGGTGATGACGCGCGGATGGCACCGCAGTGAGGCGAGGAGCAGAGTGTTCATGCTGGCCCTGCTGGTGACGCTGACCGCGATGTGCGGGTACACGCTGCGCAGAAACCTCGACTGGCGCGACGAGGAGAGCCTCTTCAGGAGTGCACTGCATATCAACCCACCTAAAGGTAATATTTCATTTTTTTCAGAAGTAAATATCGACACATGGTTTTGATATTGTTTTGATTTACATAAGGTACGGATTCATATGCTCATAGGTACTGTGAGCTTTAGGTCGGCTATAGTACACGGAATACATTTAAGGAGATTATGCTTCAATATCCGACAATAGTCTATAGCCGTTTCCGTTACGGAACTGTTATAATTATATGTGATGTACAATTCCTTACATTGCACATAGAAAGCCCGGTAAAGTTTACAAATTGAAGTGAGGCCGTTGTGTTGTATTAACCGTTAGTCAACGTCGCGTCCAAATTTCGCGAGTTCACGGCATAATGTTGGCGTTCGCGAGACCGACGCTTCCATTTCGTACCTTTCTCAAAAGTTTGTTTGTGTTGCTCCCTCGTTACAGCTCAAAACTAAGACACAATTAATTTGTTTGAGAGACAGCTACAAACTACCTGTCCGCGGCGTGCTAGTTCGTGTAAGTTAGAAAAGAGGTTGTCACGGCACGGCTGCTCGTCTCAGAGTACCTGCTCTCTTGGGAGCTGGTAATGTATTCACTACCTCCACTCACATTCAGACTCTTGACCTTTGTAGGACGCCATTAAACATGCATGTGCGACGTCCCGAGGGACGCCGCCTCGGGTTTCACATCACAAACTTTGGCGCAAAGAGAAAAGTTTCGTCTGATGGTTCTCATTTTGCCTCCCTCCTTACGACGAATGTTGTTCGACTCGAATGTCGAATATAGTAAAAACTGTTGTTCATAACATTTGTATAAAATTTCAAATTAGGGTGTAACAATCATTGTACCTGTGTATTATTTAGATAAATAAACTTTCTGAAAAACGTAACATAGTCAACAACATCTAAAGTTGTTGTGTCTGGTTAGTCTGGTCCTAAATTGGTATTATTGCTGTTACGGTGGCAGGAATAATTTCGCATAAGTATAGGCATATTTTTAGAAACTCACTGAAATAAATAATGTTTATCAACAGGTCGCCGAAGTTGATTCGGTAAATATACCTACTGTTGGAAGAAAAACCACAAATACGATAACGAAATATGCTCCCCTCACCAGAAACCAATATTTCACCTAAATTATGACACTTTATCGAAGGGTCTTCGATGTAAAACTATCCAACTTCTTGGCGATGGGTTTGTAAGGAAAAAATAAGAGGAGAGAGTTGCTTTTTAAAAGTTTCTTTCTAACTTCTTGTGTTTTTGCGAGATCCGAAATCACTTGTAAAATATTGAGGACGCGTCTCCGCAGCTGGGGCGCGACTTTTTCTCTCATGGGGATTACCTGCTATGACGAGATAATGCCACAGAAAACTAGTTTCTTACCATTAAAATATAAGAGACGTAGATCTCAACTTTAATTTTCTTTATGAAAATATCATATCAATAAGTACCGGCTCATAGCCAGCTGCAATCACTGATCGTGGTTAACCAACGACTGACAAGGAGTCAGTGTTGATTGTAACACTGTCTTTAATTGATTGACGAATTTAAAGTATAATGCGAAGAATAAATAATATGTATTTAAAGGAGAAGGTGCATAGCCCATACAAAATTAACCCACATCCTACAGCAAAGAGAAGTATCTAAAAAAAATGGTAAAGATTTTTGAGATACTTCTCTTTGCTGTAGGACGTGGGTTAATTTTGCACCTTCTCCTTTGCGGATAAAATAATATTTAATAAGGGCCTCCGCAGACTTGCTACTTTTAGCATCGGCGATCGGCGATTTTGATGCTGCGTCTCGCTCGTTCGCGCTCGAAGAAACGCGACGTGCAAAATGGCCTGTCGCCGATGCTAAAAGTAGCAAGTCTGCGGAGGCCCTAATTGATAGCGCTAGTTGAAGTGTGATACGCACGGGAATGTTTATTATTTCCATATCATTAGGTATGTTAGATTTCCACAAAACAAAATAATCAATTCTATTCCTTCTCAGACAATGTAACTTTGGAACACAAGATGGCATTTTTAGTACAATTTAGAGTGCAATAACGCCAAGCGGCGAGGGTTTGTTTATGCTCTCACTAGTACAAGCATGCACGCAGAGAAACTTCTGCTACATGCCTTCTGTTATCTGCCTGCAGCATGAATATATTGTATGTTTTCATGTTTTCGGATAGGTACACACAAGGTGCACTATTTACTTATTATTTATTATCAGTTTGTACCATAAAATGTTTGTCTAGTCAAAGAATTTATAAAAAACTATGCTTGTGCTTTTATTGTTTGAGGATGTGATGCACGCACGTTGTAACGTCAGTAGAGCCGTCGTCTGAGACAGTACGCGACTCTACCGCTGTAGAGTACCAGAGTAGAGTACCAAAGTCCTTGAAATTCTGTATACGTCTACTTTATAGGAAGACATCTATACAATTAAATAAAAAAAATAAACGCACATAAAACTGTATGTTTGTAATTTTTACTAAATGGAAGTATACGCGGTAATTATAACAAAAAACTATTTATATTTTTTTGTCTGTCTGTTTGTTTCGGCAAATTTTCTAATCGACTGGACAGATTTTGACGGGACTTTCACAGGCAGATAGCTAATGTTATAAGGAGTTTCTTAGGCTACTTTTATTTTAACAAGCATTAAAAAATGAAAACTTCTACACATAGGTACTGCACGCCAATTTAACCTTTGTTAATTTTCTGAATATGGGGCAATGGGGGGCATAATGTTGTACAAAATAAACAAATTTATTAGCTATAAAAGGGCAAGGTCAGCCGCCTTTAAAAGCAGTTACCTTTTCATTTATTCATAGGTACGACTCGAGTGCCAAGGATAATCCGTACCCCATAAACAACTTGGTCCTTAATTATTCAATTAATTGACTTTAAGTACATACGTATAAAGCCGTTATACGCCGTTGACTGTGGGTCTTAAGTCGTTGATTGGCTAATTTTGCTTTTCAGGTTAAATACAATTAAGTTGTTTCTTAAACCGATGACCGCTTTAAGGTATGACTTATGAGTAGAATTGGGAGGTTTTGTTGCGAATATACCAAATTATTAACATAAGTGGAGTGAATAGGCATCGGAAGGAAGTCTAAAAATACAGTATACACCTTATTATTGAAAGTGATCATTAGATCTTAGATCTTGATCATAGATTTATCTTTGATCTTAGGTTAGATCTTGAGATTAGATCTTTAGCTTAACTTTTATGAGTATTTTTTAAATCGTTCATAAAAATAAGTTACCCTGATTGACCAGAAGAACAATGTTTTCTTAGTATATTGGTGGCACCCTAGTGGTCCAATCAAGGTGCCCATAGTGGCCATGGTCTAAGACAACAATTACATAAATAGTTTTTTTTTATTTACATCAAAAAGTTGTAACCAAAATTGCTCGTGTGCAATTATAAATAGGAGTCATAAGAAGTAAAATTATTAGATGGTTTCATTTAATCACTTATACTTATTAAAATATGAGGTCGCCGTCGTCGTCCAATCATAGCAACCTGCCCCTATTCTGTTTGTTGTTAAATAATAACCGCAGTTAGTTCTCATTTGTGTAAGGGAAGGTTGACCTCATTCGGTTAAAACGTCTAACTTTATTTATATATTTAGTCGTGTAAAATCGCCAGCTTTAGATAAAAAAGTAGCCATAACAATAGGTTGAAACATAAGCCCTTAACATAATGTCTTTAAGGTTCATAATAATTGCGTTCAAAGTGCTGTTTACACATTTGTCAAGTCAACCCTTTAGCCGGTGACACGAGCCTGAGGTTGGGTTTGCCAATTAGCCTAGTTTTAATGAGCTACTTATAGATCGCGTATAACGCATTTTACTTACAGTAATTTTAATATATTATATGTAAGTATTATTGTGTATATTGTAATGGCAAAGGTTTACCTATTAAGTCATATCGAGCTACAATAGTTCATTTTATCCACTTTGAAGTAGCCCGTATATCCTTTTATCTTTTGGTAACATGACCTAAAGGCTCACGGGATCCAATTTGTCGCCGGCGCGTATTCGAGACAAGCCAATCACAAGGCTCCTACCATTACACAATTCAGCCGAGCTGGGGCAGCCGATCTAATCGGTTAAAGCCACCTTCGGGCCCCCAAGTCTGCTAACTTTTAACCACTGAAAAACCACTGGTCTCTAATTATCTTCGTAAATTCGTCATTGTACATCGTAAATTCTTAGCGGGCAACATGTAGTCAGCCAACTGCCAATAAATGTTTGCCAATATGTCGACGTAATTTAACTTAGTATAAGAGACTACTGGTCTTCCGATGGTTAAAAGTTAGCAGTCTTGGGGCCCAGTTTATACACCTTTTGCACTGATCTATTGAACTTGTTCGGGATTAACACTAACTGCCCAATAGAGAATTACTTCACACTGTGGGCTATTACGTGGAATATTGAATCATGGACCTATCCAACTAACAAGTTGGCATATTGCAAAGCGAGCTGAGTGTGAGGCTCTCGGTGGGCGTGTGTCTTCTTCTACAAGCGTGTACTTGGAGAACGGGAAGGAAGGGAACGATGTTGAGGTATTTAGGCATGACAACTAGGAGTAAGAGGGACACACTCTCATCCGAGCTGTCTCCCTCCTTTTTATGTCTATAGAAGTGTTTAAGTATGATAGACATTAACCTGGATTAATAAAGTACAATATCATATTAATCAAAAAAGTTCACGATCCGGTTACCTATAGATCCATGTATTCAATTAATTCGGTTATTGTGCTTGCATTGAGTGGTTTAGGAGTCAAGTGCCTTTGATATGTTTCCTATTGTTAAATTGAAGTGCTTAGTTAAGTACTGGTTACACACTAGAGTAGGTACTTCGGAAACCTAGGCACGGTCCACTTCTAATGAGGGAGATTTATATGAAACTCCAACACTCTGGTTCATAGAAGGTTATTAAAAAAATCTTCAAACTTATCAACATTAGTGATTATAATAATGGATTGAATCATTTTAATGACAGTAATGAAAGTAATGATAGAGATATTTATGTTTCCAAGATTGCATTTTACATAACTACTTACGATTTTCCCTTTGAATTCCATACTATGTTTCGAGCCACAGTGGAATATTTATACGATCGCCTCAATATTCTCCTGTCACGAGAAAGCAGTAAATATTTTACTCTGTGACTGCAAACTTAACCGGAGCGTGCAGAGCCGTGGATGATTACTCGTGATATTTTCCACGTATAAAATTGCCTCGTCACTTTTTATTTGTACCGAGTTTTATGCTAATATTAATAAATTATTTTCAGAATGATACTACCGCTTTAATTATGAAAGCCTGTTGAGATTGGTTAAAAAAGGTTGTATGCGTATTAAAACAGTTCACGTATAGACAGACAGTTTTAGCACAAACATATAATAAACGCCACAGTAGCGTCAAAATGCCTAATGGACTTGGCCCCCTGGTCTGTTTGTTACCGGGATCGCCCCCGGTCAATTGTATGGTAGCCATAGTACCATGGATCGGGCTAAATTTGCTTAATTTTATTTATTAACATCTAAGTTCTCATCTAGTCCTAAGTATTACTTAGAAGATGTAACACCGTGTTAATTACGCATCGCTTCAAAAGAAGGCTATTTTTCCCACACTCGCCGTCCGCACCGATGTTATCAGTTAAGCCGCTGTTTATCAACCCATCTCTACCCGATACGTAGAGTGCGAGTTTGTCCCCATCGAGGACTTGTTCGGGTTTATTTGGGTCATTATGCTTATACAGACTTATTACGGATTAAATTACCTACCTAATAGAAGTTATACCAGGTATTTAACTATGAACATTATATTTAATTGTATTTTATTTCTATTAGGTCCCCTATATGATTAAGTCAGAAATGTCCTAAATAGGAATGTAAGTATACGCAACAGAATAGAACCAATTTAGTAATTACCTAGTAACCCATTGTAAGAAATGTGCTTAGTATTCTGATTCTATCAGAAACTTGATGAAACACCGCAATAAGTACAATAGGCTTCTTTTGTTCATGAAAGTGGTCTGTAAATTATTAACTCAGCCATTTCTAAGAAATTGGTATGTTACGGCCTAGTTGCTGGTTATGTACATTCATTGTGGCTATTTTCTTGTACGCTCCGTTGGCCGCACTGATGTAATCAGCTGGCGCATGGATCGGCTAAGCCGCATCGTTTATCGAGCCCATCTCTAGATAGCACTACGAGTGGTGCCTCTCAGATTAACGTTATTATCTCGGACGCAAGCTTACGGCTTAGATGATGAAAATTTCCTCGTTAAGTTGCATAGTTCCGTATTATTCTTTTTTACCTTAATTTAGAATATCAGGAATAATATATATAGTCTCGTTGGGTGTTTAAATTTAACTTTCATGCCTAGTATAAACGCCTATTTCATTTTTATACAAATTAAAGCTGTACTTACCAAGAAAGATGACAAGTAAAAGCCCATTCATTCGCTGCAGAATAATGGGTATAATTTAATCAACGGCACAACAATATGTATTTCAATTTGTTACACAAAGACACGGCTCAGGGAGCTCAGTTTTATTGAGTTTTGATTTGAAAACGAACAATAGATGACCTCCACATAATAAAACCGAAACTGGAACATTGGGTACGGTTTAGGTATTACGGTTAAATGAAACATTTCGGGGAAGCCTTTATTACACGCGGAGGGTTGTGTCAGTAACTGCTATAAGGCAATAAAAATGACAATATAATGTTTTGCAAAAAACATTCACAATGCCAGCCGAGCCGCTCGCTACGGTTGAGTTCTGAAACAAAATCTGACTTCCTATTTATGGAACACGAATGATAAGACCAACTTTTTATTAGAATGGAGTACTATTCAAGCGAGTTTTGGATGAGCAGTTCCCTAACAGCGAGGGCCAATTCTGTGCCGCCTGGATTATTGCCGCAATTCACGCTTGTCAATAGGCGTATCCACAACACACGCATGCCGCGCAAGGCAGCTTTGCGTCGCTCAGTTTGACCTAGCCATGAGACAGAACAATAATGTAACTATGTGACTGATTGCTCGGCTATAATCTTCTCTGTCTAGCTAGGGTGTAGGTTGGTGCGCCTTTTGCCTAGCGCGGCTTGCGACTGAGGCTGCTGCGTGTGCTGCGTGCGGTATGTGGGTGAGCAGCATTGCGCGGCATGCGTGTGTTCTGGACCCTGCTATTGGTTTATTACATACTTTTTAAACGTAGGCTAACCTACTACCAAAATAGAGAGAAATATTCTTTACGTCACTCGTAATACGCGCTATAGTTCTAATGTAGCATAGGTCATTACAATGTCCCCCAAAGAATGTTACTTGACGACCGCTTGGTGCAGTGGTTCGAGCGTAGGCCGGTCGGCTCACTGCATCGGGTGGTTGCTGGTTCGATTCCAGGTCGAGGCGAATTTGGGAACGGCCTTCTCGTAATTTGCACTAGTTTGGGTGTCACTGGGATCGCCCCCAGTCTATTGTATGGTAGCCATAGTACAAGCGTTGCTTAGTTTGGCACCACAAAGTTGTGTAAGTCTGACTCTCTATTTATGTAAGTAGTAGAATAATACATATTTATCGTGTCGAGTAATGTTTACATAAACAACTTTTTCAAAACAAAAAAAAATCATAACTCTATTCTTTATACTATCATTAGTCATTATAATTTTTAATTACGCTATAAAACTGCAAGGACTTACCTCAAAACCCTAATCATAAAAACTGTTCCGAAAAAGTTTTCTTCCTCAATCGTCAAATGTTAATGCCGAGGTAATAAACCCGCCGTAATGCAAGTAGGCAGCCACGAATGTGGAGTAAATAAACACACGAAACAGTAAAATTGTACTTTTAAAAGGAAAAAATATGAGGCAATAAAAAGGTAAACATACATAAACACCTATGTCATAACGGCAATGTTTCGCGTATTAGCCGTGTAAGTGGGTACATAAAAAAGCTTTCAGACCGATATTCCAATCAGCGGAACGACTAAGTAGCGTCGTGTCTCTTTTATATTTTTTCGCTCTATGTTTTTCTTACAGCTAATGGTTCCGATCGTAAATGGGATAAGAATTTTATTTTCTTTTTGATGTGCCTATTTAAAGGAAGCACCCAGTTACACTTTTATGTAATCGCCTCTTAACGGATGAACGCCTACAGGCTACAGTAAACACACGTGAAATTGTTAAAAGCACGATTAGAGCTTTTAAGATTACCGGGGATTATTGCTATTGAAAATCTTCTAGAAACTGTCTCGATCGGTAATTCCTTTTATTTCAAGAAAAGATTTTGTATTCAACAAATCTCCTCGATAACTCGATATCAAAAGATGATGTAATACATTGGTAAACTATTGATCGAATTTTTGTAATATTATGTCCGAATTTATATTGCTTTAATACCTATTACTTCGGAATAACGTAGTCACCAATCCCATTATTCACTACCTTTATAATTATCGTTCAAAAAATTATTGAAGTTGTGTGTACAAGGTAGGTACCCGTGATATATTATACACAATCTAAGTCACGCATAGTAAACTAATACTTTCCATTGATATATAATAAAGGAAAGGGGATAAGCGATTGAGTCATTCCTTTTTAGCGTCCCAAGCAATTTTTCGCAATAGTCGCTGGCTAAGATCTACGAAACCGTTGAGCCTATGACGTCATAAATATAAAGGAATCCCTCGGAATATAGATACCTTTGCTTCTATTTAATAATGTCTTTTGTTAGCATAAGCCCGACAGGCCAACGGGACCCATCCCTTATTCTACATTTCAATAAACGAATCTCCACTGTTGGGTCATTTTATGTGGGTTTTAATGGGATCAGGTTGGAAAATAGAGGCTTTCGGCGATATTTATTACTGAACTTGCTTTAATAATTTAATTTAATTTAATAAAACTTTAATACGCTCCCTCATAATCTCCAGAACATTAAAATTTTGAAAAGCAAAATTTTTCAAAAATTCCTCTACGATGAATCTGAAGACGGGTCTAAAATATTGGGTAGGTATGGGTTATAGCGCACGGGGTCGTAGGTAACGTTAGTAAAGTTTTATAATATTTAAATTGCGGACTATAAGATAAAAAAAAAAAATTGTTTATAAAAATGTTGCTCCTAACTTATTCAGTATTCGAAATGGAATATAAAATCCATACCGTATGCGTATTAGCTCCCAATAAATATTTCATATATTCGGTTTAATCTATTCAGTATTAACTGGAAATATTTTACGGCTGTACTGTACGTACAAGTGGTGTGGCGTTCGGCTTCCAAAGTGGTTCTCCCGAATGGAATTTAATCGACTAAGCTTTTCGCATTCAATGTGAAGAAGCACTCGATCCTAGTGTTGGCGTTGCTGTATTTTAACAGCTAATTTAATATGTGAAATTGAAATATTCCGCTCGGCGCTTGCCAAAATTATTGAGAGGCGACCGTGGTAATTGTGCAGTGAATAGAATAGCAGGAAATACTGGGCTATAAGTAGGTAGGTTATATATTTTACTTATATACATTTTCCGAAAATTTAATACAAAACAAATTGACAACCTACAAATAATTTTGCGTGTGTTTCATAATAGAGCTGATATGAGGTTATATTTTACAGGATTTTGTTTTCTCTTACTTGGCTATTACGTTTACGTGAACATTTTAAGCATCTACTACATGCGCAAAATAATAAAGACTGAAAAAGAGAGTTGTTTTTCCTGAAGCTTTTAGAAACCAAGCAGACGCGAGTTCTTATAGTACATGTATGTAGCATACACATACACCTGTACTCGAATGCCTCAGGGTAAATTGGTTCACACCCACGGGAATTGCTACCGCCAAGGTTGTCAGTTGATAGAAACAAAAAAACATATATTTTAGCAATACGCGCTAGGGTTTAGTTTCAAGTCAGAAGTGCAACGTAAACGTAGATTTGACAAAAAATCCTGTATCCGAACATGATAGAGATTTCGGCTTATCGTGGGTAATCTAAGGCTTTCAGTCACTGAGTGAGTATCGGTTAGACGTTTGGTTGGTTTCAAAAAGGATATTGTTTAAATCTATAATTAAATTCAACAAGGTTAGACTACTAAGTTGTGCTATAAGATGGACATTACCTCTAAAATTCTTACTTTTCACGATTAATGACATGGACCCATATAATACAGTATTTTTTTTCCACAATGTTTTTTTTTTATAAAACAATCATGAGAGTAGTGAGAAAATCAATAGCCAGCCCTAGGCCACAGACTAATGTTTATTCGTGGAAAACGGGCCGGAGTGCACCGGAGATCGGTTGGTGGTGCGATAGCGCGGCCAATCCGACCCGGCGGGTTTATATGACACGTCCCTAATAGGGTGAGCGATACCACAGCCGTAAATGCGCAGTTTTAAATCCAATTCCTGTATCGAAAGTGGGAAGTATGTGACCAACAAGGACGTAACTGATAAAAATAACATTCAGGAAAAAATAATCAAGTATATTATGATTTTATTTATTTGAACGGGCTACCGAATTTGTCTTGTGTGCGTGTTAACATGGATTGAAATTAAGTGCGTATATAAATAATTAGGTTCCTCGTCAAATAAACTAGATATAAACATGGCGACGAAACGCTAGGAAATCATATTTTACTTTTATTAGTATGGTAACTAAGTTCCGTTAACTACATTCAACAAAGGGCTGTGGACTGTGTCCTTCCATAGTAAAACAATAAAAGTATGTTAACTTGAGTCCCACCCGCGTGATAATTATTGGATACGCTCTGTGCGGCTACGCCAAACCGATAGGGTTGTCACTGTCACAAGACTCTAATAACATGATGATTGATACCTACGTAATAAAGGCGCGTCAATGGCACTGAGTTTTAGTGGTGACTAGTGTCTACCGAACCCATTGAGTATCTATGAAGACTTTCTGCGAACGTAGGTATAGTGATAGTAACGTACAGATGGACTAATCGTGCTTGTCTGAGTGCAAAATTGGTGCACTTAAATACCTTTCTTGCTGCTGCTTGCTGTTTTACTATGGTCCTAGGGTGTTTAATCTGGATTTTTTAACAAAGTATATGAATTAGCAAGTTTTGTGGCTGTTTGGTGTTAAAATAATATAATGAAAGAGTTCAGTCCCGCCCATAAATTTGAATAATTAATGAAATTGTGTCGTCTGCTTCGAAGTGGATTATAATGAAGGATCATGTGGGTAATTCCCCATCTTTATTCTTAATTATATTGTGTGAAACGTATAGTCTGACTGTTGTAATAAATCATTTTAGTCTTAAAGCAAATAATAGTAGGTAAATTTGTGGAACACAATTAGTTAAAATAGTGTTTTATTTAAACCGTCCTGTATGTATGGTGGTTGAAGAATGGAATGGAACTAGAAATCTAGATACCGAAGCAAGCATTATAAAACGTACAACTTATATTATATCTATACGATTTCCATATAATACAGTTCCGCCCACAAAATAAAGCTAATGAAACTTTTTCTCCCACAGCATACGGAAACTTGGGCAGTGTGTTGACCGCGCAGGGGAGGACCGCGGAAGCGGAAGTAGCTTTCGAGAGGGCGCTGAAGTACAGACCAAATATGGCCGACGTGCATTATAATCTGTGAGTAAATTGTTTTTACTTTTTCAGACTTTTTTAATATAATTGTAAATTTTATTTGTAATCGTCTTTTTAAGGCTATTAAGTTTACTATTTTATAAAGCCAAACTATCTCATAAATCCCACCTTCGCAAATATGGCTTATACTTAAAGTTAGGTAGGTACCTAGTACATAGTAATATTGCTGCATATTTTAAACATGATACGGACATTCAAATAAAATATAATAGAAATAACAAAAGATTAGATGTGGGCCCTCACATTGTTAATCGCGATAACAACAAAAGTTTAATAATACATTCAAAAGGTCAGCGAGTACCCTCCGCGAAGTCGAAATAATATTCGCCATGTCTTTCTCGAGGGATTGAAAAGGTAAAAGGTCTGATCCCTATTAAGGACATCGGGAAGAAAATATTATAAAATATATACGGTACCTATAATAAATGGCTGACCGTTCCGCGTTCCTTTTCCACGTGTTTCTGTTATACCTACCTAACTACCCTTGTTGGGAGCTTTCGGGGAAGTAATAATTTCAAATAAGGTTTAAGCCTTTTGCAGTCAGTAATATATTGAAGGTTTGGAAGAAATATTACGTAGATAAGGCATTGATTTAGTGAAATGTTGGTGCTGATTCTGTTGGTACACACTCTGACCTTGACTAAACTAATTGTAGTGTTCCCATAGTCATGATGTACGAGTTGATACTGAGATGAAAAATAGGTCACCCTGTGATATGCTCTATGAAGTCGGGAAAAGGATCGAAACTAGTAGCGTGTAACTGACGTCAAACGCGTAGTGGACGCATCGTGTAGTACACGATGTTACCCAAATTCGACTCTTTTGCCGACTGCTTGGAGTTACATATCAATTGGCGACATTCGTATCTCAGTCGCATAGCTGGAATATCTCAGTGGGCGAAATTCTTTAGATGTAGGTTGTATTTATTTGACGAAGTTGCATCTTACATTAAGGTAGGATTATGCCAAAATGAAACAGCAATTTTGCTCTGAATAAATAAAATTTGTTCGTGTTACATCATCAAAGCACTTCACAATTATAATTTACGGCTTTATTTCCAAGACGTAATTAATCCAATTATCCACTTCACTATCGCGATCTAATTAATACGTCCCCTTGAACGAAGCTCTTGAAATATTACGATACTGGGTAATAAATGTTGTTATTGAGACGTTAGAAAGCATACCAGAAAACAATATGTTAGCTCTCCCATACTGAGGTTACACAACTTTATTAATTACATATAATATTAATTATATGTAATGGGCTGGGGGGCTTTGAGTGGGCTTTGAGTTGGCTTAATACCTCCACAATGTGGTGGTGTATGGCCACTCAAGCCTCTGACTACCCCCCGAATGGGGATAAAAGTCGTGACCTTATATTTTTTTTTATTAATATTAATTAATTTATGATATTAATTGTTTTGTATTGTTGTATAACAAAATATCACAAAAGTTATAAGTGTTATGTACAACACAAATAAAAAGGTACCAATTGTTACATCTGAAGTTAAATAATGTTATAATGCTTTATATAACCTCAGTATGAGAGCGTCAAAGGTCTCTCAAAATGGGAGGTCGATCAATAGGCACACAACGACAGGCCGTCTCATTAATTCGCCGAGGAATCCACTTCTTGAATTAATCGGGTACGGTACTCTGTCCTGCCACCTAAGCGTTGGGTTTCCGAGCCGTTTCACAAATTAACGTCAAGCCACACGATCATAATATAATTACTGGAAGAGGGCAAAGGGACCTAATGCCGCTGTACGCTTCGTTTGATAAGATCTTTTCGACTGTTCTTTAACCAACTCCAAAGTTGTATCAATATCCCTGAAATGTTGGGCAGGTAATGACATTAAAATGAAGACATCTTATCTTGCTGTAGCCAGCAGGGACTACTCAAATCCGGTACGAAAGCTATAATCTGTTTCTCTCGGGCTTAAATTTTGAATGTTGATATATTTCGTAGTATAATGTCAAAATGACGAACGAACAAAACAGATGATCCGGATTTGTAATAGGAGCAGGAAATCTCCTAATATTAAAATGTAGAGTCGATATTCTTTGGGTAGCCCTGGGTTACCATATCAGTTCTTCTGAATATCGTCTAGCTAAGACATGAACAGCCAGAATATAATTTATAATGCGCAATTCTTGGTACTTCAGAGTTCTTCGGCCGTGCGAAGGTACATCTCGAAGTTTGTTTTGTTAATCCTCTTATTAAAGTATACGCGATTTACTTTGGAACTTATTGCCAGTGTTAATATGGAGTTATATACTTTCTATTCGAAAATTGTTAAAGTCTGTGATGTGCTTAATCGTAGCAAGATATTAGAACATAGTTGGTACATGCACATGTTCACGTAATAAACCGTTCTATTTATGAGCCGGGTCGCTTCAATCTGAACCCCTATAAAGATAATAGGTATTGTTTAGCCTCCAATTTTGGTACGTCAGCTTCTCAGTCTGTTTGAATAAAACCCTGTTGTTAATATGTTCGTGTAATCGTTGTGAAGCACAAGGATGGACTGAATGGCAAACAACGTGCGATTTTTTAAGGTCCAGTATACCGCAGAGGGTTTGACTTCATCTGCCTGAATGCATAATTTCAATGCACTTTGATGTTTGATAAAAATCGGGCTATCAAGTGCTACCAGAAAATAAATAAAGTACTATAAAACTTTAAATGTTATGGCTTTCTTAAAGATCATTTTATTCGACTACATAATACCATTAAAATACAATGATCTGGCCCCCAAGTCGCTTAGCCATTGAACTGCCACTGTATCTTTTTGCTATTGATCGACACTTTCATTGGTCAGTCAGAATCAACCGACCAGTCAGAGAGTCGATCCCAATAAAATAATGCTATAGTGGCAATTCAATGGCTTAACTACTCGGCGCTTTGCTTTGAGGTCCTATTTTTGGTGTAAGCTGGTTATCGCCTTACACCTCATTTAGGGATAATAATACATTCCTACTCATTTTACCACTAACATTTATAGCTTAATCAAATATAATGCGACAAACATCGCAGCCGTGTGTCCCATAAGTAGCTCACGTATGTGACGATCGAGCATGTTCAGGCATAGCCAGGGACGAACATGGCGCATATCCTTATTCTATTAAGGTCATATAAAATTAACTCGAGATCATAATATAACCTCTAATGCGTCCTTGTGATCGTAGGAAGGGTCCAGAGCATGCTATCTATAGATGAGATTGACGTAGTCTACTTTTTTAAGGGGTCAGTATAAAAGTAAAGGTATGTGGAGCAAATAAATACGTACGGTGTTATAACACTGCTGGAATATATTTAGAGCACCGTCAAAAATTAAACTGTCTATCCAAAACGTGGCAACTTTTATTTTTATTTAAAACGTGAACAAAACACAAAGTTTTCTTAAAGATTTATTGTGATCATTACGAAATTTATAACTTGCTCTTTGCAATGCACTTGATTCAAATTATTGCAGTAGTCTTTACAAGATGGCGACAAGATAAGACTTCTTTCAAAACTTAGTAATAAAATAGAATTGTTATTCGATAAAGTAGTCGTATTACATAAATGAGACACGCTAGCATATATTCTAACGTCGACATGAGATGTATGTTGAAAGACAATTACTTAAACAAGTAAGCGAAATTCACAACATTCGTTCTCGTGAAATACTTCAAGCCTTCGAAGTAAGCGAAGTCTAAAAACGGGAGCGTCATCTTATTACGTTGAATTATTACTAAGGGCAGGCATAACGGGCGCTTAGCTGCGATTTCTCGCAAAGATTAGATTATTCCAATTCTGGCAGCAAGAAATCACTTGAGCACATGCCTTGTCACTGGGGAATTTGGGTGGGCGTTATAAGGGGATTGAACTTAGATACCTATTAGGTATCTTGATGAAACCCTGATTCAATTAAGACAGCCATTTGAAGGAAGAATTTTTCCTTTGTATGATTTTTCCGGTCTGATGAATAATATTTTATTATATTGCTGTTTATAATAATATCATATTATTATTGCGGCTACAGCGTGATTTTGTGTAATTTAAACAGCAGATTAGGGTGTAGTTGAGACTTAAGACAGGTGGTTTAGGAGAAAGAAAGAGCCAAACCGGGCATGTCTTTTTCCAAACATAGAGTAGGCAAGACCTTAAAGGCAAGAGAGTTGAAAAGTCATGGGTAATGTGGCACTTTACATTTTAGAATAGCCTTTCCCCATGCATTTCCCTGCTAGATGTTTTTGTATTATAGTAGTAGTAGTAAGCAGAAAAAAACTAAAAAGCATACAAATACACGGTGTGTAGTATGAGTAACGGATCACACGAGGATTTCCAGCAACGAATCCTGAATCACTTGACGGTATTTGCAATAGTGATGGACGCACACGACACGACTCGCAACACACAGTCAGGGCTGCCAAACATGGGCCAGATTAATTCTGATTGAAGTTCGTTGGCAGCATTGGGAGACAGATTATAATGGATAGATAGTAGGCCCAAGACATAATATAACGTCTAAGATGTAACTCAAGGTAGTTTAAAATACCAGTAATTCTCTTCTCCTGTAGAAATATTAAACTATGTACCTAACAGGTAAGTAAGTACTGAGCAATCATTATCAGAAAGATTTGAAATGAAAGCGTCTATAATTAACAATCGTTTATACAAAACAAAAACAACCTGTCCAAATGGCTTTCACATGTCAAAATCTAGGCAAATGCGTAGAATACACTCGGTTTTATTCACGCTAGTACACACGTTAACATATCGGTATCTATACTAGTATAGTGGAATTAAATTCTGCCCCAACAAAGAGGAAGTACATTAACCCAAAAAGAATTCTAGCGCAGTTTTTTTCTTTAATTTAACGCCGATGTTACATTCCGGCTCCTTCGCCGAATAACTCTCACCTGCCAACCCTGCACGATATCAGTGCAGTACAGAAGGCAAGGCGGGCGGCGCTTCGGGACTACAACGCGTCCCAATAGCGATAAGGCGCAGATTAAACTGGTGTTTGCTCACACACACATATTTAACATTCCCCGCATCCAGAGCCGCGACAACGCTGCCTGGTATTTGCATACTTGTTTGTGGAGCGATTTGGTCTAGATCTGGACGCGTCTACATGCAAATGCAATTTATACGACACCAAACTACATTCCAGTCGATTAAATGTAGAGTGGATAACGTTCTATACTTGAATAAATTAGATTTGATTTGAATTAATCTTTATTTTTTGTGCAGAGTATTCGTAGCCTGTTTTGAGTGACTTGTGAAATGCTGATATTAGTGCTCCTTAGAATTTGAGATCAGCAAACTTTGAGCCGCCAATCTAGACTCGAGAAGCGTATTAGTTGTGAGGCTCGTTTGTTAGAAGCGCGCATATAGTTTAACATTTTCGCAGTCTAGACCATCGCACTGCTGAACTAACTTTGTTTGTTTGTGAGATAGTTTGGCCTACATCTGATGGAATATAGTATGAAAACTTAACGGCTTTAGTTATAGCCTGCCCGCAACAATAATCGTAAAGCTTAAAATAATGTGTTTCAATTAGTACGAAAATAAGCAACAACTTTTTAAGAATGACCTGCCTTAGGATAAATATTTGGGTTATTCCCTGAGTACCCCGATCCCCGAGGCCCCAGTCCCGGAGGACCCCGATTTATGTTTATCTTGATAAACTCAATTAAAAGCCAGTTTAGCTTAAGTACCGTCAGCAGATGATACGTTAAATAACATTTTATTACTTACTAAAATTTATTTCACTATGCGATGCAATAACTCTGCGGTAATTTCCTTTAAAACACAAAAGGAACTCGGATATCTGTAGAGGAAAAAGGAAAACTTTCCTCGGCATCCGCCTTCAGCCTGCGAGCCTCACAGGGAATGAGTGAAAAGATGTTTAATAATAAATATCCGACTGACTAAGAAGCACCACGACTGGGGAGTGTAAAACGGGCTTTAAAAACGGTTGAATTGTCCGTATCTTGCTGTTGAATATATTTTGTTTTAACCGTTCCTGTCTCGCTAGTTACTGTCTGACTCTACATAGCCCATGTATTTATTCCAATAAGCGCCTTGATTATTGTATTTTCGGTTTTAATTTGGCTGCAACGAAAGTAGTAAAACTTGATTTTTAACGGTAGAGGTAAACACACTCTAGGTACATTTATCGCTACGTAAAATCTAAACACTGCCGTCATGAAATCGTATTATATTGCCACGGGTAGGTTATTATGTAAGCGGGGATATTCAAGGTACAGAAAAATATTTTCCTTTTTTAAATCTACTTCCTTGTTTAAAGTCGTCGTCTAAATTATCAATTCGCACGCAAGTTGTAATTGTAGTCAAGGGAATTGAAAATGTGTACACGTGGCTTATAAAGGCGTATATTAGTTCTAAAATATACAAAATAACCCGAGTTGGTTATGGTAGTATAAAAAAGAAGTAATACTTTTCGTAGAAAAGAATACATTAAGAAGCGTTATTTTGATTATAATATTTTATTACATTTTTAGGAATAAAAATCTGAGTTAAAAAATAATTACCTTTATGTGGTTTTCTTTTCTTACGGACTTCTCCGCTGGGTCCGCTTTTTTGATCTACAAAGACCTCTCGAGTCTGCGCGACTGATTTTTTAAAACAGACCTTTTGTAATTTAATATAATTATGATTTAAATTTACACTGCGCAGAAAGCTTTTACTTTCAATTACATTAACTAAGGTAAATGAGTACCTACATTTTTAAATGGTTTTATTTTTACTAAATATGAAAACCTCATTATATGTATTTTTTATGTCAAGTACCTTATATTATAATACAAGAATTATATATTAGTTTACGGTTTAAATATGACCTATGTAGGTACAGTCATGCAGTCATGCCCTTCTAAGGTATAGTGAGTGGCAATTCATATTATGACTCACGAACAATTCATGTTTTCTGTAATTCATCTATTTGACTTGGATGTGACAGTTTTCTATGAAAATGCGTAAAATTTCACCTTAGACGTGCAAGTCATCTATAGGTAAACATTTTTTTCTATTATCATAGATAAACTCTTCTCCATAAAATATACCACGTGTGTTACCGAATCAAAACATCGTATCGCGCATCGTATCCACCAATCCGTAACGTTCGCTTGGCATGATTGACAGTTGCACATTACAGCCCACCAATCGCCGAGCCTCACGCATTGTGCCAGCTGTTTTTGAAAAAGTTCCAATGTCGATAGTGTTGCGACATGCAAAAAGTTGGGAATATTAATTTTAACATATTGTTTGCATAGTGGTGTAACAGCGCGGTGTTATTAATATTTATGTTTTCGAATTCGGTTTTTCTATTTTTTCACAGTCATGTAAACTCGCACTTTAATTAATGTTACAGCCTCCAGTGTCGGGTACCCAATCTTTTAGTATTCTTTGTTTTTACTTGAATCACTTTTTGGCCTTTTCTAAATCATTAAAGTCAACAAACTTTCCATCTTGCATAAAAATACTGTGCGCTGAAGTTTGTAGGTAAATATTTTTTAAATCTCCATCATGCATTTCATTATGTATGGACCTATATGCCTACTTAGGTACCATAATTTTATTCAGGAGTTCATTCTTCCGTGTAGTGCTCACACAAGCTTAATGTAATCGGATTAAATTCGGTTGTCGTATATTATTCAACGTATTTTTCATAATTTGAATTTAGTTATATTTTTAACCACTATAATTCTCTTATAGTAAAAAATGTGACAGTTTTAGCAGGTTCATGTTGCTAGTACCATTACAGATGTGTGTATTTCGCTGCACAAAGTGGTGCGTTGTATACAAGTCTAGTGATAATATTAATGTACATGTGTACCTAATTAATGTACCTACATGTGTAAAGTACATTTGTGTTTAATGTTAGGAGGTACCATATCTGCTAATATAATACATGAATGCGTTAAAATTACACGAACTAGCAAAGTATGACAATAAAGATAGTGTTACAATGCGTAAGTTATGCGCGCCGCTAAACATTAATTCCATTCACAATTTGTCACCATTGTTAAATCGCAGAATGTCGCGATCGCGTGACTGCGACGCACTACGCGAGCGGAGGCATCCGAACTGTTTGCAGGGTTGATACGCTTTCCTCGGTTGAAAACAGGACACCTTATGTAGACTATCACCCGTATTATCGCTAAATTGATTGAAAGTTGTGATGGCCCTACAGTGGCATTGCAAATAATTTTTATACTTAGAAATGCTTTGTAAAACTAGCTACAAATACCTATCTATAAATTGGGCGGTATGTATATAAAAAATTACGGTGTTATAAAAAAATATATTAAACTCGAGTCAAATTTTTTGTACAACGTTATTTTTTCTATCGACACAATAGAAGAAGAAGAAGATTACTCAAAGTGCCTTTGATACACCGCAAGTGTCATAATTAAGTTACCTAACAACACAAACAACTTGTAACAAGAAACAATGCAATAAGTATTCATTGTTCTTTGACCAACCACATTATTTTAATTTCGGAAAATGCAAGTTAAAATGGACTATCCGTACTTATAGCGAACACCTGGCAACCCTGCTTGTTCGTGAGCATTCGCTGCATAAATTACTTTTCAGACAGGGTTTGCGTCGTCGTTCAAATGTGCCGAATTAAACAAACATTCCATCATCATGATTTATGCAACGGTAACATTAACAAACCATAACTGAATTGAATTCGTCACACCTAGGAATTTGAGGCTAATACCGGATTATATCGAATAGAATTTAACCGAATTAGTAGGTTCCTATCATATTTTTGAGTGCATAAAACCTTCTTGGACTTGAACGGCCTCAATAGCCCTCACAATGCAGCCTCGATGACAACTTTCTGGTAGGAGAAAACTAGAAGTTAGTAAAAGAAGACCTAGGTACAGTGCTACAAACTTATCTGGTCTGCTAGTCAAAAAGGTACTGAAACTTTCAATAGAGAAATATCATATTTTGACAGTCTTGTATCGACACAGGCGACGCTCTCAGCGAGCCAGATATGTTTGTGGGACTGCACTTACCTACGTTAGCTACGTTTACAAAGAGAAGACTTCTTGTATTTCGTACGGTAGCCTGCATGTCTATGAATTACTATTATATAGTACTTACACAGTAGTATTACGTAGTTAATTATTCAAAACGAATATCCATTTTCTATTATGATAATTAAAAAAAATCATAAATAGCACGATAGTAAATAGTGAGCGACACGTCTCATCAGTCGGTTTACCTTCATAATAGGTACAGTCGCTATATAGAACATTTCCAACATAAGCTGACCGTACTTTATTATTGACACCCGTATTAAGAGGGCTCAGGTTATGTTGGAAATGTTACTATATATGTGCAAGCGACTGTACTTTTTATGAAGGCAAATCGAAAAATGAGACGTGTCGGTCACTATTTACCATCGTTCTTTTTACCATTTTTTTATCATAATGGAAAAGGGACATTCGTTTTGAATAATGAACTAGGTAATACTAATGTGTATCTAAGTAACCAACTTCATTTTCAAATTCAATACTGACACAAAATTATAATCGGTTTGGAACTATGTGGTTTGCGTACCTACATTAACCATAATTTAATTTATTTTACTTTGACACGCCACAGTGGCGTTATTGTCACCATAATGGAATTTAATTTGATAGCCGTCAGTACAATGGCAATAATTAAATAAAAAATACTTAATGGAAGCAGTTATTATCATAAGTAAAACACCGAAATACCCACATGGACATCAAATGGCTTTTAACGTTAATTTAATTCTGAAACTACATTTAGGTACAATTTTTCAACTAACTTCAGTGGAAGCTATTGTATTTGCCTTCCCGGAATCTGTCATTAGAGGCCAACTATAAACTGTGAATGACAAAGTAGTTATTAACATCGTTTTACTAAATCGATCTCTAAACTTGTTAGTTTCCATTAAAGTAGGCAACGTACCTAACGTTACTTATTCAGATTTAAAAAATGTTTTGGAATAGGTAGGTATCTGTAAAAATGAAAATTAAACAATTAAAAATATTAAAGCAGTTACAAAATTTGTAAATTCATTTTCAGTTCTTTAATTTTCACATTTTCCTGAATACCAAAATATTTGAAGTGTAGCTATGTGCCTAACTTTTAGAGTAAAACTTTGACTGTAAATAGTACCTAGGTACTGTTTAAAAAGAATTGCCTATCTTCTTCTTCTTATCGTATGGGTAGTGGCCGGGTGTCAGAGTTTTTCAAGCCGCCCGAAGGCCTCTGACAAGGCTTAACGACTGCTGCATAGATGGCAACAACCGCGACCGACTTTTTACGTGCCCTCCGAAGCACGGAGCTGCTCAGTTTGAATGCCACTAAACGGTCACCCATCTCCAACTGACCTTGCCAAGCGTTACTTAACCTCCTATCGTTTACCGATCAGTGATTGTAGCTGGCTATGAGCGCCTCATGATTACTTTAATGTTGACTTTCTTAGATATTTAAAAAACTTACATAATATCAAACTCCCAGTTTCATTAAAATTATACTGTGGCCCGACAGAATTTTGGAGCGCACTTAATGCCCTCCAGTTTCGGTAAGGCTGCAGCCGACCGCACAAAAGCAATTTCACTCACAATGCCAACGTTACAATAATTAGAAGGGAATTAGTAGCAAATTATTGCTTGCGAAGAGGAAGTATAATAGCTCGGGCCGGTGGATGGTTCTCATTAGTGTACGCTGGTCTCACGTAGAGGCATCCTCGTTGCGGCCTGCATTATTCATGCGGACAATATTGCAGCGCATCTATCCATACAGCTTTTATAACACTGTACATAAATCAGATGATGTTTCATTACCGTTGACATTTTGAATTGTGCGCGTATAATAACGCCGTCCAATTGTTAGATTGTATTATTCAGGTTTAGTTTGCGGATATATTTGTTGTTGGTAAAATGGATGTAGATAATGATGCAATAAAAATGCTGACAGATCATTGAACTTAAGAACGCAAAATATTAATTGCCGTGACTGAAATTTACTATGTAATTCGTTGCAAGGATATGATAGTATATTTATCAAGTGCTCCTGAGCTAAAGTAAAACGTACTGATTATTGCTCGATCTCGCACTTGAGCATTTAATTGCATCACGTTTTGTACACGAGAACCATAAGGGTATTTCTGATGGTAGAGCCAAGTTGTAGCCAATTGACTGTAGATCATGCATTGGCTGGCTCAACCGGGGTAGTACCTCCCTCTCACAGAAGATCGGCGCAAAGTAGCTATTATATCTGCGTTTCGTACGCTCTCCTTCAGGTCGGCAACGTGCGGGTGATGCCTTTGGTATTGCAAGCATCTAAAGGCTGCGGTAACTGCTTAACATAAGGCAGTTTGTACGCTTGTTTGCCACATTGGTCCCATACATAAGGCACACAGTCGGCTGTACCGGTGATTTAAATTCTAGTTCTACGAGTACCTTTCCCTGCATTGTATACGCACAGGATTTGACAGAAAACAACGTTTGATGAGCAATGAATTTGGAAACGTCGAAATGTTCGTCACTAATTAGCACCCAATGTGAAACTAGGAAATGCAATATTAATGCCGGAGTATGAAAGCCAGTCGGCGCTGACTGCGCGCCGGTTGGTTCAATATTTCATATGTCATATGAATACGTCACAAAAGTTGACTCTGATGCGACGGTGAAAGATGAATGAATGTAGAATGGAAATGCGAAACGGCCATTGTATTAAGCTATTGTGTACCTATATAAACTTCTTAACAAGTACCAAGCTTTACACATCAAAGTTAACGTAACAATTGTTTTTTACTTTGGATAGGCCTAATAATAGGTACCTTAAGTAAATTACAACAATGAATTTATATCGAGATATGAATAAATAAATAGGTGTGTACTAAAACCAAGTAGCTAAAGTTTTTCTGAAGATATGTAATGTAATGTAACGTCACGACTTTTATCCCCGTTCGGGGGTGGTCAGAGGCTTGAGTGGCCATACACCACCACATTGTGGAGGTACTAACCAATTCAAAGCCCACGTTTCACTAGATAGTCAGAACCCAACGTGACAGGTGGTGAACCGTGTCGCCGTGTATACAGGAACTGACTATTAACTAATCCCGAGGGATAGGTAGGTTTCCTCACGATGTTTTCCCTCACCGTCACCGTTTTCTGAAGATATAACTAAGAATTTTCTATATGCGGTACTGTATTTTATTCGGAATATGAAATTAATAAACAAATAAGACGGGCACCTAAAATTTCGTTATTTCTTTGTTGCAGGGGAATTTTACTACAAAACCAAAGACGATACGGCGATGCTATCAAAAGTTTTGAGAGAGCAATTTACTTTAGACCTTCAATGGCTCGTAAGTACTTGAGATAAATTAATTATTAAAAACAAAGCCTCCTTGGTATTTCTTCATGGCTCTCAGTCATAATTTTATTGTCTTATTAAATTATTTTGGAGCAGCGGGGTCGGCCGAGTCATCTTCGCTTCTAATTTGACTCATTGTCTGAAGGGTTCCTAAATTTTCATTGTTTAGAATAGTTCATAAGTAGGTAAGGTAGTGTTTGCGTAAAGACGACCGCCCGGGAAAGTTGTTTAAATTTAAATATCGTCTACCTACGTCAGAACTTTGTACTCCAAGTGGTTTTCTGTTGGGAAGTTGTTTGTAATAAACTAGTTTTGCGGTCAGTTCACTAGGAGGAGACTGGCAACGGCTATGCAGTTAGTACCGGGAATATTGCTATCTATTTTAACTTTAGGGGTGAAAAGTTATTTGTTAGATAGAACTTACCTGCAGCACAGATTTAGAGAAACCGTTTCCTCCTGGAATATTATCATGTTTATTTATTTACAAAAAAAAATTCACCTATTATAGCCGCTCTGATTTTCATAACAAATGACAACCAGTTCACTGTAGACCCCAAAGAACTGTGCTCTATCTATTTGGAAATTTATGCTCGTACAAGCACGAGAATTGTTAGTAGATGCTGCAAAAACAAAAACTGCAAGCTACATTCGCCTAACCTGATTTCGATATCCTAACAATCAAGTTAGATGTTGATTCATTGGAACTTGAACCAATTTACAATGGTGAACATTCGTTTTAGTGGCATATGTGAATCTCGGGACTTCGTTGATGGCGGATGGTCGTCTCGCGGAAGCTGCGAGCACGCTTCGCGCCGGCTCCCGGGCCGAAGGCGTCCGAGTGCGAGACAGAAGAGAGCACGATGCAGCGAGAGTGTCAGCTCTCGTTCAACTCGCAGCGCTGCATTCCCAAAGAAGCCACTGGCATAAAGCGCTTTCAGCGTATAAAGAAGCGCTGCAAATCTTACCAGACACAAACACACCAATCGTCGGCTGGACACGGCACGTAAGTTCAAATCCCCGTAAAACACTAAAGCACGTCGCGTTTTAACAGGCGTTCGATGTAGTTATCTTATGATGTAGGCACGTGCCGATGGATTCTGCCATTCGGGTGCTTAACTGGCTACAGTCCAAGGCTTACGGCACGCTCATATGAAAAAAGAAAAGAATTCTGTTAAAATAAAATACGAGCTGTATATTCCACATAATAACAATTCATGGAATTTTATGTTCATACATTTGAATATATTTTGGAAGTCAATAAGTGTACCTAAGCAGTACTTTTGAATTTTATTGCTTCATGCATGAACTCAGGTGGCAATCGAAGTTTAACTTTTATGTTTCTCTTTATGTCCACGGTTAATAAACAATTCTTGCTTTCAAATACGACTTACTGTCGGTTTGTTACAGAGTGTCTTGTCGATGGTTGGTGAAATATACGTGCAGCTCCAACAATGGCCTTTGGCGGAGCACAGTTTGCTGTCAGCACTTGCCGCGGCCCCGCGTCACGCAGGCACCCACGTCACGCTAGCCCAAATAATGGCTAGAA
This sequence comes from Drymonia ruficornis, assembly GCA_947859195.1. Lineage (NCBI taxonomy): Eukaryota > Metazoa > Arthropoda > Insecta > Lepidoptera > Notodontidae > Drymonia > Drymonia ruficornis. The sequence goes on along the minus strand of OX401911.1, from coordinate 7,109,022 downwards.
ATGTTAGTAGATTGCCTAGTACTTCTTTCTAAAATAACCTATTACTATAACATATCCCTCTATAATATCCGTTAAATACTAGATGATCTGCATACAATAAACCAGCGTTACGTATTTTGGGAGTCAGTGTCACCTTGCTAGCGGTCTTTTTATAAGCTGGGTGGTGGTAATCATTTCTATTTTTTAATCTTTGAATTACTTATTGCATTCTGTGATTTCCTTTAAGTGACAGGGCACTTAGCTTTAGTCGTTAAGGGCCTCCGCAGACTTGCTACTTTTAGCATCGGCGACCGGCGATTTTGCAATTGTTTTGATGCTGCGTCGCGTTTCTTCGAGCGCGAACGAGCGAGACGCAGCATCAAAATCGCCGATCGCCGATGCTAAAAGTAGCAAGTCTGCGGAGGCCCTTACACCTACATGTAACCCATTTTATTTTAACAATGCACTTGTTAAGGAAATCCAAATAAAGAAAGTTACATAAAAAAATCAGGACTGGATAAATACCAAACATTCTGCAGTGAATTCTCTAATTAGCTTCTCCATGCCTACTATTAAGATTGCAAATCCAAAGAGGGTTTCACCACACAACACTGATCAATTATTCTCTTTCAAACTGCGGCAGGTTACAGTACGGTCGCTACGCAAATAACAAACACAGCCGAATGCAGTGGTAAGCCTACGTTAATTGGGTCGGTGAATTAGTGACGTGTTGTTGCAGGCTACCAGAAGCGTGGAAGCGGAAATGTGGTTTAAGAAAGCACTAACATTAGCACCGGACGACCCATCTGTTAGAGACCAGTTCGGTAAGCTTAACTAGCTATCTATATTAAGTTTTGTGGAGAATACATTAGTCTTATTTAGACACTAGAAGTAACTTTAGTTAAGATTCAAATAAACTCTCCTTGTGCCCCACTCCCCTTCAGGTCGACAAAGTACGAGCATAACGTAGGGATAGGATACGGTAACTGCTTAACATCTGACAGGCCGTACGCTTGTTTACCGCTGTAGTTATAAAAACGAAATCTTCTTCGTGGCATAAGTTTGACTCTTGGTTCATTGACTTGTCTGATGAAATGAATTTATCCAATAGCCAATCCAATATAAATAGTACTTAAGGTTTGCCGATTTCTAAATCATCGATATTCTCAACGCATGTTGTGATAACAGGCATGTTTCTGAGATCACAACGTCGTCTCCGCGAATCAGCAGAACAGCTAGTGGCGGCCGCGCAACTGTCGCCAAACGACGGCGTCCGCGCCGCGTCGGCTGCGCGTGCGCTGAGAGACGCGCGCCGGTGCCGCTCGGCGGAGCGGTGGTATGCGCGAGCGGTTCAGTTGAATCCAGACGTAAGTTTACTTCTTTCAGGGCCCTTAGTCGTTTAGCCATTGTGGCGCCACTGTGGCGTTTTGCTATAGTGATCGACCCTCTGATTGGTTAGTTGATTATGTCCGACCAATCAGAGTGTCGATAATTATAGAAGCTCAATGGCAATGGTTAAGCGTCTTAGGGCCCAGAATCAATGTGTAAGTTTATTTTGAGGAATTGGAAATCAATGCTATTAGAGACATTTCTAAACTAACTCATATAAAATAGTTGCGTCTACAATAGGCGAGCGGCACGCGCAAGTAGACAGTTTTGACATCTAAACGCGTATACATAATGTCAGAACACACGTATTCAGTTAACTCCTAGCAGTTATTACGTTTCTCTTGCAAGCTCCTTTCCAAAGATACCTAATGATAACAAAAGCTTTCACAATTCAGCAGATCTTGACATCCTGAATCTAATCCTCCATCAGTAATTTATGAGCTTTGAACATTATAGTTAGCGGTTGAATTACCCGGAATTGCTTGTGTACTTAGCAGTATGAATAACCGCGGGCACAAACGTTTCCGATGGCAGGTTGAACGGGCAACTGTCTACTTTGCTCTTTGACCGGTGGCAGGATATTTGCTTAAACAAAGGTTGCAGACGTGTCACTGAACAAAGGGGACGGATCTAGTCGAGAAGTGAGCAATTTCTACTTGTTACTGAACAAATAACCGGGTTACATCGAGCCCTGGCCGCAGGATGTTTTCTTTCCATCTTCTGTGTTTCGACCTTTTTACAAATTCGCTATTTAACGTCATATTTCGTCTTCAGATAGATCGATAGAACGTTTCCTTTCTATTCCATTTTTATATTGCATTCTGAATACGAAAACGATGATGGTTTTATTGTCAGTAACGAATAAAATTATTTCACAGTGTTCTTATTAAATGATTCCTTGCATTATTGGTGGTAGTAAGCTGTAGCCGATTGACTGTATTTCATATACGGACTGGCTCGACCGGGCTAGTACCACCATTTCATAGAAACCACCCTAAAGTATCTATTTATCTATCTGTCTATTTACTTTAGCTGCGTTTGTTACAATTAGTGAGAAAACCGGAAGTCCAACCCACCTCCCTTTCCTCCCTCCATTTCTGTGCTGTGTCCTACTCCCCTTCAGGTCGGCAACGTGCGCGCTGCCTTTGTTATTACGGCAGCTGCTTAGCATGAGGCGCGCCGTACGATTGTTTGCCGCCTTACTTATAGTAAAAAAGAAATTTGAAAACAGGTAGGCACTTATTTATTTATCATGGATTCGAACAGTGTTTTTCTTCCAGGATGCGGAGTACCATTCAAATTTTGGTGCAATTCTGCATCTGAACGGCAAGTACGCAGCGGCTGCAAATTCTTATCGGAAAGCACTGCAGCTACAACCCAACGACGAAATCACTATCACCAACCTTAAGAGAGTTAGAGCATTGATGAGCAAACAACGCAGAAAATAATTTAGTGAAATATAGGCCTCATAATACACATCAAATAGACGAAATAGGATGTCAATTGCCAAAACTATTGTTAGACATGTATATTGTTTGCGTTTGTATATATGAATTATATGCCATAGTGAAATGATTATATAACAATATATTTGTATAACAATTTTACTGCCTGTGCTTATAAAGTTTTCAAGATAAAATTATAAGGAAGGGTTATTTAATTTTTTGGTACGAAAATACACTAAACTGATAAACTGATAACATTTTCCTACTCGTTTAATTTATTGAAGAAATTTTCAGAACTACTAAGTAGTCGGTAAGGGGCTAGTATAGAACTGTATATCATTATCGTAAACGAGACTTAGTAAATTGAACTTAATCAATTATTAATCCTTAATTATAACATTTCAAGCGCAACGGTGTTTATTTTAAATAATATGCAATTTTAAGATATTGTTATAAAGATATAAAAAGCATTTGTTTGGTTTTACTAAAATAAATGTTCGTACCTTTGTTACTCCTTAAAAGATTATACTTAGTTATATTTTTATTCTTGCAAAGGCAGAATATGATTTTGTAGCTAACCTATACCTAACTCGAGGTTTAATCGAAATCTACATTCAAGGGTCTTTAAAACAACGTTCTAGAAGTAGTTAGAAGTTACTGTAAATAGATTTTTAAATAAAAGATTTTATACGTGTGCAAAATATAAATATATAAAAAGCGTTGAATCCCAATATATTGTAACAAAAAATGTTTTGTCTGTTGTTAATTATTTTCGTCTTCCATTATTTTTAACTGTCTTAAATATACCGAACTAACGATGGATATAACACAATTATCGAAGCGAAAGGCTAGTGTATATAAATTAATATATAAATGTTTCGAAGGGTGTATAGATTCTATACAGGGTTTGTTTGGAGGGCAACTCCGAGGCCTTCAGACTGTAAGGCACTGATTGTTCATGCAGAGGGCGAAAGCCAATACATTATTCTAGGTGGCGTCGATATTGGCTTCTAATTGTATTGCGGGTTTCATCTGTCGACGTAGGACGAAGACCGATCTCCGATGGGCCGTCTAGCCTTTAATCCCTTATATTATCCTCTATAACGTTCAAGATATAGGTACCCGGATCTTGTCGGAACAGTTAGTAACATGTTAACTGTATTTTAAACAGACGTGTCGATTTGATAATAAAAGCTAAATATTCTATTAACAATTTAGTATAATTTAAGTACAATTGTCATCTTAATAGAATATGAAAATACGAATATGACTAAAAGGACTTGCGAGTAACATCACTGCACTACGGAATAAACCCCCGCCCTACATGTAATGTAATGTAACGTCACGACTTTTATCCCCGTTCGGGGGTAGTCAGAGGCTTGAGTGGCCATACACCACCACATTGTGGAGGTATTAACCAACTCAAAGCCCACGTTTCACTAGATAGTCAGAACCCAACGTGACAGGTGGTGAACCGTGTCGCCGTGTATACAGGAACTGACTATTACCTAATCCCTAGGGATAGGTAGGTTTCCTCACGATGTTTTCCCTCACCGTCAGCGAACTGTAAATTATGCACATAGATGAAAATTCATCCATTGGTGCATGCCCCACCGGGGATCGAACCTGGGACCTTCTGATTGTTAGCCCAACCTGTTCACCCCTAGGCTACAGTCGCAGTTCGCCGCCCTACATTCTTTGTGAAATTGTAACATTCATGGGGTTAGCGTAGCCTTCATTGAACACGTATTAGAAATTGCAGTAGGTACACGACCACTTGCATATAATAAAAGTATATGATTATAATCAATACAGGTGATATTATTTATCTAATTATTAACAGTATGAAGAATCTATGATTTCATAAATTCAGTATGTGTGCATATGTGCTATTCAACAGTAACTATTGTCAATTCATTGCAAATGCATCAACAGTATTTCAATACAAAAGAAATATGATCCTGTAATTCCTAAATTAAAATTTGCATATCGCCACGTGTTACTGACATCTTTCGCCAAATTATAACAGCACACGTTTCTCTAGGTACCTAGGGGAACGGATTTAACGGTTTGCTAATTTACAATAGGGGAGATTATTTACATTAAACTTTCATGGAATATGAAGCAATTATAATCCTCTGGTTTTGACGGTTAATTAAGACATTTGTTAAAGTTTCCATCAATTTATCGAAATGAAACGATGAATTTGTGATCGATTATGTTATGAAGTCTGAGACATATCTATTTCATGTTTTGTAGATATAATACCAGGCATTACTGTTATTAACAATTAAAATTTGTAAAATAAATGAAAATGTAAATATAATTATGTAAGTCGCATACTAAATTACTGTATAATGATAAAATGATTTTATAACTTTATTATTATTTTGTGTCATTTTACTTCTCACACCTGTGACAATAAATGTAAATTACGCTTTGTAGTAATAGATTAATGCCAAAAAAATGATGTTTAGTTTCTTAAACCTGATAAGGGTATAAGTCAAATTTTATAAAGGGTCCTTATGAGGTTGACCGAAATACTGTGACACATACTTACCTACACAAATTTAAAACATTTAAATCAATATTAGGGCCCTGAATTTTGTAACAATTACGTTATTGTGATTATATTACGCGCCAGAACACAAAACAATATAGATAAACCTTCGTAGAGATGTTTCAGTCTAAAAATGGACGGCGCTCCACTAAACGTGATTATTTAAATGTGTGAAAATAAACATTAATTGATTCATTTGACGGGCCCGTTGGCGTGGTTGGCGTGATGACGCCTTTCACGCTGCAGGTCGTAGGTTCGATTCCTACCCGGGACATGCATTTTTGTGCATGAACATGTCTGTATGTCCCGAGTCTGGGTGTATATGTATATTAAGTATGTATTTACAAATAAAAAGTAGTATATGTAGTAATATCAGTTATCTGGTTTCCATAGTACTACTTAGTTTGGGATCAGGTAGCCGTGTGTAAAAAATGTCCCGGGATATTATTATTATTATTGCGACGCTTTACTTAAAGATTATTAGCAACAGGCAATCCACAAATATAGATAATTATACCTATATATACACCTGTATATACCATATATGTACCTGTTCTTTAAGTAAAGCATTGCAATAAATATTTATTTTCACAAATTTAAATAATCACGTTTTGTGGAGGGGCGTGCATTTTTAGAGTGACAAATCTTCACCTACACAATCGTACGTAGGCAATGGTACCACATGATCACGCTTTACGTAATTCATCGGTGGTGATATATGTCCTAAGTTCTATTATCATTTAAAGGTGTATATTTAAATGGATTGTAAAATTTGCAAAATGAAATATTGTGAATAAATTATTTCGGAATGGTGTATGCTCCTGAATATTCTATATAACCTACACTACATAGTACAATAAAAATGGTAATTTTATTAAATCAGTACGCCCATCAAAATTAATTATTCATCAGAAAAATAACTTAAGCACCTATATAAATGTTAGGTAGGCACCTATTGGGGAAAAATCAAAATCGATAGGTGCACCAAATATGACCGTACGCTCTCTTCCAATACTTAGCTGCCGGTATAGGTACGTATTTTACAATACAATTGTCGCAGTGCCTAATTATGCAGTTCTATGATAACCCCAGATGGAATAGGTCGGCACCGCCTTTGCTCCTTTGTGGACCGCCTGTCAGTGTGCCTTCCTAGGCAAAAAAACGCAAACTCATTGCGTGCTGTGCGTGCGTGGAGTCAGCATCACCATTCATGTCTGATCAACGCGGCACTACCTACTTTCAACGTACATTATTGACGTACTACATTTGTAGTGTTCGTAGCAGGACTAGAGTAGTAGCGCGGACACTACCAAGATGGCAACGTGCATCTACACAGGTCTTACCAGAAAGATTCGTAGTATGTTTATCTTTGGAATCATCAACGGATATAATCCACAAGATTTTCTCCCTTGACTGTACTCTGATTTTTAATTATGTACACTAAAATGACAGCCTCTTATGTCAAACGTAAAATTAATTTGATCTGTTCATCGTGAATTATGTTGTTTTTATGATTATGGTACAAATTAATTCAATGTCTTTTACTAAACAATAAAATAAACAAGATCACTCATAAAAATTGATGTAATTAAAATATAAATTGACATTTGTAGCTGTCATTTTAGTCCGCGAAATTAAAAATCAGAGTATAGAATCGAATTCGCTCACTGCAATCACCTACTTCAATAATTAAGTTAACCAGATACAGCTAATTAAGAACGCGGGGGCGGCGCGTGGCGTTTATTACCTCTCGGTTGTAATTGTTCGCTTTCCAAACGTGGATTTGAAAGCTAACACGATCTTCGATACATACGGTTTTAGATCCAAGTACAATCATAATAAAGTTCTTTTTAAACAGACCGTGATTTCATAAAATTAATTTATTATTGCTCTAAAATGATCGGAAGGGCGCAAACTATGAATAATTTAATTACTTAGGTACCTATCAACCAAATAATAATATACTGAAAATACTTTTTTATTGGAAACATTATTTTGGTAATAATAATATTAAGATAATTACAATTTATTGTACCTACTTCCAATAAATAATCGATACATCTTTTTTGACATTCTATACCTACTATAATAGTAGGCATACTACTGTAATTAAACAATTGAGGAATTGTAATCACTATTGTTTTTATGTAATAAAACTAATAAAATAGGTATGTATATTTATGGCGTTATGCAAGTAAACCTGCAAATTCCCAAAGTGATATTATATGTTGGTAATTTTGTAAATAAAAGCTTCAATATTTTATGTACTATTTTATTGTTACCTACCCGTAAACTATCCAATTCCTGAAAAACGTGTCCATTTTTGGAAATAGTTTTCTTTTCATTCTGCGTTTACGGTGACCATTTTCAACGAATACCTACTAGCCACCCGCGCAGGAGATATTATAGTGCACAAGTGTGTGCCCAAGCACAGGTGCACTCTTCCCTCACTAGCCACTCTCATAAGCCCATGGGACCGGAGAGAGGTAAGGCGCAGGATCGAAAGCTTTACGTGCTCTGCGAGGCACAGACCTAAGTAGTGACGATAGAAAGTAGTTAGTTTGGAGCGCATCTTTCCTCCTAGATGCCAATTAATCCTTAGGTTTTATAGGCAGGTAGTTGTTTAAGCATCATTCAAAATAATTGATATGATTTCAATAGAGTCTCTATCATAATAAGCTCTATGTACTCTAGAGTCTAGAGCCATAAATAAGGGCATCCGCAGACTAGCTACTTTTAACATCGGCGATCGGCGATTTTGATGCTGCGTCTCGCTCGTTCGTGCTCGAAGAAACGCGACGCAGCATCGATACGTCACAAAATCGCCGGTCGCCGATGCTAAAAGTAGCTATTTTGCGGAGACCCTAAATAATTGACAATGCTACACCTGTAGAGTTGCAGACTTTCAAACAAAATAACTTTAGTTCACTCCAGAAAACGCGAAAAAGTAGAAACTCTTTCCAAGACAAGATAATGTGCAGAGTGATTACATTTCTTACAAACTGTAGACCATCTTTCGCACATCGCCATATTTTTTGTGTCCCCCAGTTTGGAGCACATGACTGGAAGAAAGAGCGTCAAATAACTTGGAAAAAAGACACTTAGCCCTCACGCTCACGCCTTTCCTGTGTGTTGCGATAGAGCACCCCTAAGCTTCACAGTAATTTCCCTCGAAGACATTATTTTCCATGCTTCGCGCACACCCCACCGCCATTACCATTTGCCTCATCTCGAGTTCCCTTTGTATTTCACTTTGACACTTCGTATTTCGATTCCATATAAAAAATAATGCTCATTTTATTTACGAAATATTATTTTTTGAAGCAAATTGGGAGATTGACGCAATTTGCGAAACGGCGGGAGATGCGTATGGAGCTGATGTTTTAGTAGAGTAAATTATTTTGTTTATACAGCAAATTACTAGGCATCGGTTAAAAACAAACATAAGTACTACATATTCCTTATAACATTTGGTAGGTACATATAGTTAAACCCTATAAAGAGAGCCGAAGAGCTACATGCAAATTGTTTTCACCATTTTCGCTAGATGCCGTTAGTTAGGTACTTACCTACCTAAATTTATACAACACAAATATGCTCTAGGGTCTTTAGGAATTAATGTGTATTAACCTATACGATGGCAGCTCAGCGGGGCTATTACGTAACTTGTTCGTCTTTTCGAAATAGTCTGGACTTCACTCTTCCCGATTTCAATTAATTTTAATTGTAAAAGCAACACGGGATTAATGACACCAATTGCAACATGGTCAAAAAAATTACTTAAAGTACCTACCTACTTAATACAATCCAACATTTTAACTATTGTAGTTTCAACTGTAGCCTTTAATTTTCTTTTTAATTTTAGGCTGTTTGAAAGGTATACTGATGGTAAAGTGTGAAGAGTAAGTATAGAGATCATTGAGTCTGACAGACCTCTCTCTTTCTCTACATTAAAGGTAATATGATACCTATTGACGCTAAAAATATAAGAATGTCTACGTAATGTGGAAATCAGCGTACTTACTTTATTTATAGCAGAATAGGTAGCTTGCTATCTTTCACGTTGAATGGACTCTAATAATAATTTCTTCCAAGTAGGTAGTTTAACTAATGCTAACTAAATGAACCGTGCCCAAGCCCGTCCTAGATTTGGTTTAATTTTTTGCGGTGTTGCTTTTAATTAAGGAGTCCAACTTCACAGTAGAATATTTTTAATGAGAATGAAAAACAACCGGTTTTTTTCGAAGAAAAACACTGAACTATCATTTCAGACGGACAAAAGTTATTTCAAGTCTGAGTCGTTTTTTATTTGTTTTTGAAGCGTTATAATTAATATTTATATTTTAATTGCAGCATTTTAAATTCATATTTCCTTATAGACAGGATGTGTATAGGTGGGTACCTATGTTAGAAACAATTTTACCTCGAAAACTATTCATATCTTCAACGATTCTTATACTTCTAATAAGTTATTAAGCTTTATAACAATGCTTTGTGTGTATAGGTAAGTTATTTTATAAAATTATGTGAACCTTATGGCAGTGTGGCTGGGTAATCTCATATTCTTTTTTGTATCTCACCACTGACATGAAAGGTCGTCCTTCTGTGAAGCACAAAGGTGGGACTTCAATATGCAACAAGTAGGTAGCTACATCAACAAAACTGAATTTACAATCAAAAGAAACACGGCAGCCCGACACGGGCGCTGCCTGAACGGCGTGTCACAGTTCATTAATATTAATAGTCGAGGGCAGAACCCACCGGCTACTGCTCTCATCCATGCATAATTTCACTCGAATGCCCCTACAAATTTTAATTGCTCGAGTTGGTACATTGCAGCTTGTTCGAGCCGAGTGACGAATATACCAACCGTTTGTTTTTTCACAATAAGTACAAAAAGTATAAGCGGTGCGTAGTGTGCTGGCTGAGGGCACTTCGCGTCGGTAACGTTCGCCTAAACTTTCCCAGCGCTGCGCTGCGCCACGCGGCGGGTTAAGCGCCGCGACGTATAAATTTTAATTTGTTTTAGTTGTGAATTTACTGGTAACTTTTTTAATTTAGCGAAAGTCAATACAAGTACAACGGGAGTCGAAATATGAAACTATAACCTTCTTTTGAGCAGTAGCAAAGCTTGTAAATGTCATGTATGTATCCACTCCGCTTTATTTATAAAATATGCTATTAAACATTTTCAAGTACTACCTTTCTAATAATGTTATAGATTACCGAGAATTAAATTTTAATACATCATCATATATACATCTATATCGGGTCGCAAAATTAACAGCTAAAGTGGGTAGGTGCGTACTTAAGAACATTACTTAGGTACTTGAAATGTTATTTAAATTGAGTTTTCGTATTGCGGGGTGTATAAATAATGTAAAACCCCAAACTTTGACACACGAGCATAATTAGAAAATCTCTTAAGTTAATTTATGGAAGATCAAATAAGTTACATTTTCAGAGGCGAAGGGAGCCGGGCCGCTAAAGCCCAGAGCTTATTAAAGGCTGTCACAAAAAGCCGGCTGCATCGGTGAGAAGTCCCTTATGACTGAACCCGACCAGCTAATCTATAATAATATCGGGTAAATGACTTCTGCATACCTTTAGATAAAATAAACTAAACTCGTTATGTGATTACTTATTTTTGTTTTGGTTTTAATTTAAAACATAAAATATTTTGTTGTTTGTTATTCCTGAAACTTCATAAGGTACCTACTGAAATACTTTAGAGTTGGTTATGAATGGGTAGGAAAAAATCGCGGTATCGTCTTAAATACTGTTAGCGTTTAGCTACGCGAGTAGCTGCTGGGTTTTTGAATGCATTTTCTGTTCTTGTTCTATATTGAATCCCTCATTTCAACTCCGCAGCCCCGGGGTCTTTTCATTTTCCAACTTTTGGAGCAATTACCAAAGTAGTTGTAAAGTTTCACATTGGCCCCTCAAGATTTTCATTTGCAAGAGTAAATTTGCAAATTGCGAACGAGTGGTGAGGTGTTCTGTAATTTTTCGACTTACCTCCTAAATACAAGTGTTACGCACCTACAGAAGAAGGATTAATTAAGTGTTGAACCATCATTTCCCTTTTCTTAATTGTTTTTTTCCGGAAATCTCAGTCGACTTGACGAAACAATGCAGTTTTATTTTATGTTTTCTTTTCCGCAAACGACTGACTCATACTGTGTCTATGGACTCCGTTAAGTATGACACTATTTTGGACAGTCACATGTCTCCCTCTTTTTCGGTTATTTCTTTGCAAACTGAACATTTTATGAGTTAGTAAAAATGAAAAAACTAGTCCATGTAAACGTAGTCTTCGCATAAACCAAGTCTTCGTTTATGATATCTAACAAAAAATACACAACATAAAATAAGGTCTACGAGCATTCTGTTACCCGATACTTTTCGAAGGGCAGAAGGAGTTCGGGCCCTCCGGTATATCCGATGTCAATAAATATTATTAACTAAGTTTTGCGGTCTACGAGTACCTACTGACCCAAATACTTCAAGAAGTTATAAAATAATATAGGGCCGTGCTAACTGGGAACGTTCTTTGACATAAAAATTATAATAACGTTTTCTAACATAAATTGGCAAGACTTATTAGGCAAGTTTTGCTCGGTTTGCATGACTTTTACTTCGTTAAATAGAACCAAAGAGATTCTGCCAAAGAAATATAACCTAAGCCTCTTTTAGGCATATTAAATCTAGCCTATATACTTTACAGACAATAATAATTTTAATAGCGAGGTCACATAATATTTTTGGCTAACCTGTCCTGTAACAGTAAGTAACAGTGTTGGGAGTGTGTGGCGGGCCTAGTTCCATTATTAAATAAAATATCCTAACCTAATATTGTCAATCGTGTAGGTGGTAAGCAGGATTTTAAGCGAGGATTTTCTTGCTCTCGAGTTTCGTCCAACGTCTTCGTAATGAAGCCTGTGTTCTCGCTATCTACTTGTACTCTATGTGTACCTATATTAGATTACTTTAGCTTCAAAACTGTGGTATCTACTTATTGTTAAATACCTATTGATGTTAGTAGAATTGGTAGAGGTGTACACTGTCAAGGAGCAGCGATAAAAAATGGTAATAATGTTCAAGTTCAAGTCGGTTTCTACCGCGCTTGCCAACATTCGGGCGGCCATTTTGTAAATTCGTAGTTCATTATGTGTAAAAGTGTATAGATGAAGGCTAAATGTTAAAAACATCTTATTTAATATAATAATGTATACATTTCCGTATCACTTCTGGGCACCGAGTCGCTTAGCCGTTGAACTGCCACTGCATTTTGCTATTGTGGCCGACTCTCTATTGGTCGGTTAGAATCAACCAACCAATCAAAGAGTCGGTCACAATAGCAAAATGCTACAGTGGCAGTTCAATAGCTAAGCGACTTGGCGCCCAGTTGGCCGTGGTATAAGTGGGTATACTATAAATTCATCAGAGTAAGTGTACCCAAACCGTTCGGAATCAAATCTCAATTTTCTCGTCGTACATAACAGCCTTCGGAAAGAATGTTCGAAGGACAATCTCTCCCTGCCATGTTAACGTCTCAAACGAAGAATTTTAATGAGAATTCCTACGCTCCTTACAAAAATATATTATCATAGTTATTTTATAGCATTTTCGGTGACAGAAGTGGAAACTGAAGGGTCGAAGTGGACATTTAACGAAGAGAGAGGGCAGAGTCAGGGCCCTAAGTCGCTTAGCCATTGTCATTGGGCTGCTATAGTGATCGACTCTCTGATTGGCCGATCGGCTGATCGGTCGGTCAGAATCAATCAACCAATCAGTGTCGATTACTATAGCAGCTCAATGGCAATAGCATTTCAATGCCTAAGGGACTTAGGGCCCAGTACATTTGAACCTCGGCCCGTGACCTGGCTATTTTGGAATTATTAATATTCTTGAGGGAGTCATTCCTCATACAAATTAAAACTTTATTGAAAGAGTTTAAGCTATTTCTATAATGAGCACCTACTTAGGTTCCTATTAAAATGATTGCTATCGGTTTTAACATGCATGCCCTATTTATTATGTTATAGATAGGTCATACTACCAATTTTATCACCAGAAAACTATAGGTAGGTATATACTATTCTATAGTAGACCCAAAATGAAATGATAGTCTTTAGGAAAATGAAGCAACCCAAGCTTCTCATAATAGATAGCTTAGAATAACTGCTATAAAACGTCCAATTCATTGTCATCGTTAACCTACTTATTTTGAACAGAATGTTAGTACTTACTAGACATTTTCCAACCTAATTTGGACTTTGCTACCAGTATAGAAGTTATTCGCTGATCAATTATGCAATTCGTCGTAACTCCAAACTTGTGCAGTAAGCACAGAAACTATAACTCAATAAATAGTCCTCTAAACTAGGGAGGAAGTGAATTTACAACGATTTAAAATTGAATTCAGTATTTGTTGGGTAAATATTGATAAGGGTGGTATACAAAGATATTAAATAACAATGTAGATAAGTTGTACGCGATCCGAAAGTGGCACATACAAACTTTGCTAATTGGCTCACCTGAGCTCAGTCTCTCGTGGACTCGTTTCACTGATGGACGCGTTGACAGTGATGTTTTTGCACGTTCATAGCTACATTGTTGATTTTAACACGTGGTTCATATAATATTACCTAATATGCAAGCAAGCTATGTAATTCAGTACGCCGCCGCTCTGACCGCGTGTGTATGGGCGCCGTGTTTATTCCATTTATAAACAATTTTCGTCGTATTTTTGTCGTCGTGGGTAACCTATCTACCTCTCTTCTTATTATATCATCAGTGGTTTAGGGTTGGTGGAAAACAAGACGATAATAACGTCTGGGTGTATTTGGAAATCATTACGGAGAAATTTGGTGATTCAATAACTCTGAGCCAAATAGCCTCGTCAAATAGCCCGTAGGTAGGTAGGTATCGTGTTAAATAGCTTCTAATAACACTGTTATCAAATTCCAATTGGACCTTCTAGGAATCTCCTACGCGAATATTTTACTCAAAAGGCGATGATTATATTGCCTTTGCTTAAGGTAAATAATAAAACATTATTCAATATCGAAATATCTATTGCAAGCTGAAATTAGATATTAAAGATATTGATCTGACGTATTTCAACTATTATGCTAGGATACACGACGACACTTGACACTAAAACACTCAGTGTATATACATCGAGTGTCTACGTGTGTCCACTACCGCGACACCTCGTTACAGTTGTAGTGACCGTGTGTACTGAGCATGGACCAATTACTAAGGGGACTGGCCTTAAGCAAGTCGGCCAAGTGGTCGGCCTAGTACTCACATCGACATAAAACGAAGCGAGTAGTTCAACTATTTACCGGTAGATAGAACAATGAAAATGAAAAAACAATGACCACGTTTTTTTTTCATACATATATCTAATAAGGGCACCTCTTTCTTTAGTCTTTACTCTGTGGTACTGAGTGTCTAGTGAGAGTTTCTAGTGTCATCGTGTATCTTTAGCATTAGGTACTCTACTTTGTATATAAATCTATGATATACATTTCACACAAAGATGATAAATCAATATGCTCGCCAATAGGTCCGCCATATTGATTAACAATGTAAAATTCATTCCTACCGATTACCATAAGCCTCTATCTTCATATTATGTTATTTTAGGACGGGCTGCCTAAAGGGTCAGTCTAAAAGGAAATTGAATTACCTACCTATATTATAGCCGTTGGTCGATATTATTATAACGTTTGTATAAATTATTCAAAAAATTCAGACCCGTTCATGTTATGGCAATAAAATAAATTTACTTGGATTTTTATATTACGTACCTGCCAATAAACAGGGTGATTTTTTTCAAAAATGCATGGATGGCTAAATTTAAAACTATAGGGAATATTGAAAATACACAAAGGACCCTCGTCGTCGTCGTGGTCGTGATTTGACAACAAAAACTGCATTAATTAGATTTTTTGTCGGGTAAAAATTCAGCCTGTACAGTGGTTCAAATTTTATTTTTTAATACAGTATGAGTGTTCGAAGTATACCTACATATAATACAAACATATATGAGAAATCGTTACATTAAGAGCTGCGATACACGCGACTGCTTGTAGCTGCCCATCTCGACCGCTAGAAGCAGACGCTGCACGGCGAACAGCAGTTTCAGTACAAAATTGCCATTTACCATACACGGACTGCTCAAGCAGTCGGCGAGCGGTCGATGCGTATTTCCAAAATATAACTTATGGCTTTCACCCGCGATTTCGTCCGCGTAGAATTTCAATTTAAAAGAATGGATCCCGGATCCCGGACCCCATTTCCCGGATCCCGTCTTCCTGATCCCGTATTCCGGAAATCCCGTATCATGGTTCCCGGATACCGTAACTCGTTTTCAGGCTCCTGGATCCCGTATCCCGACTACCGTATCCCGGACCCCGTATCTCTTATCTCAGATCTCGTATACCTTATCCCGGATCCCGGAACCCGTATCTCGGATTCCGTTTCCCGCATCCCGTATGGCTAATCCCGAATCCATTTCCCGCATCCCGTATCCTGACTGCCGTATACCTGATCCTAGATCCCGTTAGGTTAGGGTTAGGTTCGAAGGTTACGACGTGGGTTACGGGTTAGGTTACTGGTGACCCTAAATGCACGGGGCTCCGTCGACCTTGTGATGGAGTAATATGGCTGACAAGTGAATGTACCTACATATTCTGTGTTGACTTGTTGGCTTACTCCAACCTGTAACCGATCATAACTTTATGGAGCGCTGACATTATAATTTGTAAATACGCCGCTCTCTGACAGGTCGTTTCCACGAACGTAAATGAATACTGGACAGCTTACTGCAGCACAAAAAACGAGCCGAGTGAGAGGGGCCCATAGTGGTACAGTGTCCCTCTACTAGGGTGTCCACGCAATAATACAATTTTAACGTACTTATTGTATTATATAGGTACATGAGTAACGCACATGATTGATATTTTATAACTCTAACGGAGGTTTCTCTATGCCTGTCGAAGATATAAAAGAAATTACCTTATTACTATGTTTCATCTTCGCGTTGGTAGCCACTCTACAAGTAAAATAAACATTTCAAACAATGGATAAAAAAATAAATATCTCCAGACAATACATCAACTATTAGGTCCCAAACTAAGCAACGCTTGTACCTACTATAAATACCGTCCAATGGACTGGAAGCTATCCCAGACCAGAGCAAATTACGAAAAGGCTATTTCCAATATTTTCCCCGACAGGAATCGAACCCTCAACCAATCGGTGCAATGAGCCCAGCGGCCTACGGTCAAACCACTGCGGCAAACGGATGACAAAGTCATGTGGTTTTATGGCCACCCTAGCTGAGCATTATTACCAATGTTACCATCTAAAGATAAAAAAATCCGAACTTTTACAAAATATAAATAATATTCAATATTACTTGCTATAAAAAATATATGACTACAAATTAAAAATGATCATTATGAATCCAACATGTTTCGACGAAACAATAGTCACGACACGATAAATAATAAATTAATTTATTTGGTTGATTTAAAAACTACCAATCACTACCCAACGATAATATTATTTTGGCATGGCAACTAGGAGTGAGAGGGACACGGTCCCAACTGGGGCCTCTCGCTCGGTTCGTTTATCTGTCTAAGAATTGTCATAATAGACCTTAAGGCAGGAGAATAAAGTTGAATTTCTTAATTTCTTCTTAACCAAAAACTCAAGTCATCAATCCTTCATTATACATCCGTGGTCGCTTCAGATCAAATCCCCAATGTTGCCAGATGACCATGTGAATTGTTCCCAACTTTTTTCCAAATCCCTCCAAAGATTCGTTTTTTGAAAAAAAATATTAATTGGTTTTGCTCATTTAGGAGAAATACTAAATCAAAAATACTCACTTAATTTTTATATAAGTTCAACTACATGTTTATAAACAAAAATTTTATATTCCATTTTATTTTACCTGTTTCATTTAGCATATAATTTGTTACATGTCATGTTTTCAGTGTTAAACATTTATCACATTTTCGATGTAGGAACAAAATTGAACGGGTGGACCGATTAAAATTTAATTCTTAGGGGTCCGTACCTCAAAAGGAAAAAACGGATCCCTTATAGGATCACTTTGTTGTCCGTCTGTCTGTCTGTGTGTATGTCAAGACGTGAAGAGATTTTCATCTATGTGCATAATTTACAGTTCGCTTACGGTGTGGGAAAACACCGTGAGGAAACCTACCTATCCCTCGGGATTAGGTAATAGTCAATTCCTGTATACACGGCGACAAGGTTCACCACCTGTCACGTTGGGTTGTGATTATCTATTGAAACGTAGGCTATTTGGTTTTGGTGATTTGCTTTTATTCAAGTCCACATTCTTAGTAACGAGGAACCGTACTAGATGTCGCTAAGCCGCTAAGGGCAGAGATTCCCAAACTATTTTCGCAAGACGCCCCTTTTTTCCTAAATGAACTCAACAAAAAAACTGTGTGATTCAGTCATTCTTATAACAAGTTGGTATACGTAATACTTACAACTTATACGGTATCTTGAAAGTTTCAAATAAGAACTTGTGTTAATTAATAGGGGTCGATTTTTAGACGTCGTCGACCCCCAAAATCAGTTTTCGTTTATGTCGATATGTAACCAATATCGACCACTTTGGGAATCCCTTCGCTAGGGCAACTAAATATGATTGTTTAGATTGGGTTACCCCTAAAAATATAACGCCCCTAAAAAAATCCCATCCCACTTATTTACCCCCTAAATTTGACTCCTTTAAAATTAGTAAAAACTATTTAGGAGGTTTTTTTCTAAAAGTGAATTTTCGGGGGAGTTCGAATAAAATTGGTGGGAAATTCACATGGTCATCAGCTGGCCACACCGGTATTATATAGAATGCAACGCGCAGGCGCGCGGACCGCTACAAGCAGTTCGTGTATGGTAAATGGAAATTTTGTATTGAAACTGCTACTCGCCGTGCAGCGACCGCTTCTAGCGGTCGAGATGAACTGCTACAAGCAGTCCGTTTATTGCGGCGCTAAGTGCTATTTTTAATCTCCACAAAAATAATGAGCTGTTAATTCTTGTGATGACTTATTCAGAAAAACGACAGCCGAGAACATTAGAAGGGAGGGCTCGTGGGGTCGTCAACCATAAAATACTAAGTACATAAAATTAAAATTGAAAAACCGCGGCTGGTGAAATGGAACTTCATTATAAGGGTCCTAACTATTTTCAGGGAGATTTATATTCCTTTCATACATATTGGCGAACAACGTATCCTGCTAATAACATTGTATAATTTTAAGAATTATTGTAACGTGCGATGGGGTTGCTATATCCTATTGGGCATAACCCCCAAACTAGTTGTGGAATAAAAAAAATGCAGCAGAACTAGGTAGGTACGTATCGTGAAATATGCAATAGCATTAATTCAGATTCAGCTGTTGAATGTTATGGAAGAGGAATGGAGTTTTGCATAACTATCTTCTTGCCTAGCGCTCTACTTTGACAGACCTAAACTAATATTCCCGGAAAAACGTCTGAAAATCAAGAAAAATGTTTAAATATTCGTTGTTCTGCTCGAAGTAGGTCTAGCAGGGGCTTTATACATAACAGTACGTATTAGTAAAAATATTATTAAGTACGTACAATTAAATCCTTTGAAAGTCCAATATTACGGGTAATTAGCTGGCCGCAATGTCCGTCCGTGTGTCCCGAGCGCCGGGCGCGGGGCGCGGGGTGCGGTCCCTCGCCGCGGGATGTCACTGCTAATTTGCACACAATTGTTCATCCCCGACTGAAAGTATAGAAATGA
Source organism: Drymonia ruficornis (assembly GCA_947859195.1). Classification (NCBI taxonomy): domain Eukaryota; kingdom Metazoa; phylum Arthropoda; class Insecta; order Lepidoptera; family Notodontidae; genus Drymonia; species Drymonia ruficornis. Next base: position 7,089,821 of record OX401911.1, on the reverse strand, counting down.
GAGGAGAAATGTAGACGAAAATAGTGTTGCCAATTTACAGAATTTGAGTAAAGTTTCTACTGATTTTCTGTAATAACTTAGGAGGAGAATACTCCAATTGACTTAACTTTCATATGTGACACTACTCTTGACAAAATATCAAGGAACATATTTTATAATGCATAAGGCAAAGTTACAAATTATGTTTAAAAATATAACTCTAAAACATATGATGTAATGAACTTGAACTTGCTATAGGTACCTAAGTTTGATACAACATACAAGTATTACAATAATTTGGGAGTTACGTACAACAAATTATGTCATTGAAATATTCCTTCGCAAAAGATTTTGTTCTTTTATTTTCGTTTACGATCGCCCTTTTCCAATATCCTTATTTCATCTAATTTCCTCCAATTAATGCTAGCAACACTGGTCGGGACTCAATGTTACTCACTAATTGGACCCACGAAATTGTATTCCATTCTAGCTGTCGGCTTTAACGATGGATGTTCGTTAAAACTTCATGTCGAATGTAAATGTAAATACTTTCCCCGGACGTTGCCGATTGTAATGCCATAGAGGAAACTTTGTTATGATCTACAAAGGTTTGTTAAATCTTTCTTCATTGGTATTTGTTCAAAATTATACATATTTTTAGTATCAGGGATAATTAGTTACATAAAATACTTTAGAAAATTAATGTTTCTTTAATCTTCCTCAGGACAGGATAATCCTAGATACATTGTTGCCAGAAATAATTTGTTTGATAGTTACCATTCCTTCGCCCGACCACTCATGCTATGACATGTTATGCCTCCTGTTAGGATATTACGTTCCGTCGTCAAAACTGAGTGCTCGGACACGGCACGCATCGGATGTAGACGTCAGATAATCCCCCGAAACAAATAGTATCTGAACTCAATCTTAACAATTAATTTTTTCATTTTAAATAATGTAGCTGTACATGACAGTTCACTCGCCAGTAGCTGGGGTCTATTGAGGGTATTTTTATGGAAATCGACCAGCAGAGACTAACAATATCATATAAACATTTTACGTAAACGCTAATAGCGAGATGCTACCGAGCGTAAGAATCATGGTAGGGTTACGGTTTTCATACAAATATTAAAAGTTACTCCTATTATTTATTCCGAAAATTCATCTTAACAGACGAACAATGCTTGGATACAATGGACCCTTTATTATTCTCAAGTTTAGAACATCCTATCGAGGATATTACAAGGAAGAACCTACAGCCCTTTAATTAAAACAAAAAATCTTTTATGTTTATCTAATTCTTTTCCTTGTCATAAGAATTTCTCCTTCTTTTGAACCTTCCGGCACGTGTAAATGCTTCAAAGGAAGGCCAGTTTGATACTAATGTGTATTAAGTCAATATTTCTATATAGATCACTATTTCATAACGTTATTTACAAGTTGTTATCACCATGACCAATATTCCAAAATAGATGCAGTCCTACAACCCACCCCAAGTCATTTCCGAGTACCTTCCCGTCTTATAACACGAACGCTAAAAAGCGGCGTACCGAAAAGCAATGATTTGTGAAATAGCGCCGGGAAGCAATTAGCACAATTCAAGTTGGGCGATGAAAGAGATCGCGTGTGGCTGAGCGCAGATAGCAGTTTCGAGTAATTACGATTGTTGTGAACGCCGACAATCACTTAGAACTGCCTTATCTAAGGCCTACTTAACGCGGACTTGCCTATTAAGTCATAAATCTTGGGTTAGTCACGCAACGAACTGACGATTTGGCTCGAAGCGAGTTATCTTCACCTTGGCTTCTAATTAAGAAAATCTTTTTTCTTTTTCGCTTAAATTGGTATCGTAAATTATACGGATACGGAGCCAGTAAATGTGTTAACGATTCGATGTGAATATTTTATGGCGTTGTGCAAATGTAAATAATAAATAGCCAACTACATGAGGTTTGTTTTGTGTTTGTTTCCGTTCTACACAACACTATTCAAAGCTAGTCACTCACTTTGATTACCAATTAGATAATAGAGGCTTCAATACACGGAGTGATTAACAAAAAATACTGTGGTTAAAAAGTAACAAATTATTGGTAATCTGAGGTGGTGATTTGATTGCTTTTGTGTCAAATGATATTCCGTTTTGATTGAAGTTAACGTCAACATTATCGATATTTCCCTATCACAATACTAGGGGCGGATGTGTGCACAGTAAAGCAGGTAATTACCGTGTGCTTCCATGCATAAACCTCTCACAATCAGTTATGAAATTCCTTGTAGGCAAATATCTGCGTGTTTCACATACAAATTACTACGTTGCTACACTAGATACCGTGATTTATTGTGTGATTAAGGTAGGTGTACTGCCGACGTAGAGCAATTAGAAACGTAGAAACGTTGTTTATTCATCCATACTATTCTATTATAATAACCACGTAGGTATGTTCACAAATACAATTAAAGCATTCATGCATCAGTATCGGGCAAAAAACTATATATATAGATTTTTAGAAAATACTCTAAATGGTACCGAAAATCGCATCACTAGAAGAAATCATCTAAAGTTTATTGATTTTTTCCGACAGAAAGAAAGACTTTATTGCGCCCAGCAAAATCAGTGACAGAATAGGTGATAGTGTAAAAATAATAATAAAAAAGTAAGTTTAAAAACTAAAACCCGACTACGGAAAAAACGCGCTCTAAAAAGTATGAAACAAGAAAATATTCTCATCTAGAGGATAGCCGTGGTCCGTGTTCATGTGCCATTTGGCCCTAAAAGACCTACACGGACCACGGCTATCCTCTAGATGAGAATATTTTCTTGTTTCATACTTTTTAGAGCGCGTTTTTTCCGTAGTCGGATTTTAGTTTTTAAACTTACTTTTTATTTAATTATTTTGGAGTTATAGGTAACAATATATATATTTTTTGAAATGTGCTCATCAAGCTCTTTCATTTGATACCCCACACGGTTTCATTAAAAAATGTTTTTTTTTAGTTCATGACATTATGTCCTCTAGAGGGCATATGCAATTTTATGTGACGTCACATAGCCTATAACCAGCGCGCCATTAAACCGCTTCTGACGATACCTCATTTGTCAAATTACGACAAGTAGTTTGGAAGTTAGGTGGAAACAGATGCACATACATACATACATACATACATACATACATACATACATACATACATATCGGTCAAAATCATAACGCCTCCGTAGTCGGGTAAAAACTAAAACCCGAAAACTGAAAAATCGCGCTCTAAAAAGTATGAAACAAGAAAATATTCTCATCTAGAGGATAGCCGTGGTCCGTGTAGGTTCTTTAGGGCCAAATGACATATGAACACGGACCACGGCTATCCTCTAGATGAGAATATTTTCTTGTTTCATACTTTTTAGAGCGCGATTTTTCAGTAGTCGGGTTTTAGTTTTTATTAAACTTACTTTTTATTTAAATATTTTTGAGTTATAGGTAACAATATATATATTTTTGAAATGTGCTCATCAAGCTCTTTCATTTGATACCCCACACGGTTTTATTAAAAAATGTTTTTTTTTTTAGTTCATGACATTATGTCCTCTAGAGGGCGCCATATGCAATTTTATGTGACGTCACATAGCCTATAACCAGCGCGCCATTAAACCGCTTCTGACGATACCTCATTTGTCAAATTACGACAAGTAGTTTGGAAGTTAGGTGGAACCAGATGCACATACATACATACATACATACATACATACATACATACATACATATCGGTCAAAATCATAACGCCTCCGTAGTCGGGTAAAAACTAAAACCCGAAAACTGAAAAATCGCGCTCTAAAAAGTATGAAACAAGAAAATATTCTCATCTAGAGGATAGCCGTGGTCCGTGTAGGTTCTTTAGGGCCAAATGACATATGAACACGGACCACGGCTATCCTCTAGATGAGAATATTTTCTTGTTTCATACTTTTTAGAGCGCGATTTTTCAGTAGTCGGGTTTTAGTTTTTATTAAACTTACTTTTTATTTAAATATTTTTGAGTTATAGGTAACAATATATATATTTTTGAAATGTGCTCATCAAGCTCTTTCATTTGATACCCCACACGGTTTTATTAAACAATGGATTTTTTTTTAGTTCATGACATTATGTTCTCTAGAGGGCGCTATATGCAATTTTATGTGACGTCACATAGCCTATAACCAGCGCGCCATTAAGCCGCTTCTAACGATACCTCATTTGTCAAATTACGACAAGTAGTTTGGAAGTTATGTGGGAACAGATGCACATACATACATACATACCGGTCAAAATCATAACCCTCCGCCGTAGTCGGGTAAAAATGATACAAAAATACACTGGTTGTGCCCGCCGCTAACAGTCCCAATTCAGCATGTGCTGGTTGACAACAAGCGCTGAACGGCTAGACAAGTGGCTGACGTTTACAAGCGTTCCTTCAAATCGCTACGGTGTATGGTGTATGGAAATGACATAAGTCACGAGATCTACATAGCGACGATTGACATTTCCATACATTGTGAAGTCTATTCTATTCGATTAGCGTTCATGCCACTTGTCTAGGGGGGCTGGTGTTCCATTGGGACGGTTTGGCGATATCACGGGTCAATTTAATTTATAAATATTAGAGAAACACCGTGCAAAGCTGGGGCGCTTCGCTAGTTCTGTATAGTATAATAAGTCAATTACGTATACCAGAGGCCAGATTTAGCTCGGTCTCCCCGGCGCTATTGACTCACTCGGCGGACGTTGGCTATCCATTTAACAATTGGACAGTCCGTTTGACACGTGACAGTGTGCGCACATACCCCTGTGATGGTAATACGTGCACCAATATAGTTATGTTGGCTATTGTTAAACAATTGGTAACTATGGATGTTGAAACTCTCTCTTTAAGGATTATACTGCAAGCTACAGCTATTCTATCTAATGCTTACATAGTGTCATTGTTATATTAGAAAAAGAAACTGCAGATTTGGATTATTATTGATAAACCTATCTTATATCCAGTCAGATCTATGAAAAAATGCACAGAATTTTGACTTAGTATGTTTATAGTTATACAAAAATGATCGTATTATCTCTTTAATAATAATAATAATAATATCCTGGGACATTTTTTACACACGGCTACCTGATCCCAAACTAAGCAGAGCTTGTACTATGGAAACCAGATAACTGATATTACTACATATACTACTTTTTTATTTGTAAATACATACTTAATATACATATACACCCAGACTCCGGACATACAGACATGTTCATGCACACAAATGCATGTCACGGTTCATGCTTTCGAGGTATTATTTTGATATCTAATACTAAGATCGCCGTCAGGCCGACATTATTATGGTATTTACTATGTTAGACAAAACAATCAAAATACGACAAAAACATCAAAACATGGGATGATTTGGTACTCACACAAAATAAATCAATATTAACTGATGGTTAACTTAGTATATACCATAATAATACCTCGAAATAGATAATATTATGATAATATTGTATAACTAGAAACATAATTATCAGTCATTTCCATTGACTATTCCGTTCAACCAGCATAACGGAGAGACAACAGAATATTAGAGCAGAAATAATTGAACAAACGAACCCAGTCTATGCCTACAAGTAATTTTGGACAGGTTCTCTAGTTACCTACAGTCAGCAACATAAGTTGCTGAACAATCTCAGTTTTTCAAATCGGTAATACTCTTTACATTGGTTAACTTTATCAAAACCCAAATAATAGCAAATTATTTAAATATTGTTGAGATGAATAATAATAATCGATTTGATGCAAAATAAAAGTGTGCAAGCGATTTGAAAAACTAAGAATGTTCAGCGACTTACGTTGCTGACCGTACTACCATTGTTTGGACAGAACGAAAGTCCCAATTTCAGGTCCTTAATATTTATTAAGGACCGCCATTTGGTGTTGAGATAGCTATTGTTATAGAATTATAATAGGCAAAGTTAGAGTCATGGTCGTTTCGGCCACTGTTTGTGAATCAACTATGTACCTAGCAACTGGCGGAGGGAGATAGAGGATGCTATCAGCCTTGAACTTTGGTATTAATAAACGAATTTTATATAAAAGATAAGGGAACAAATTTTGTAATAAAATATTTGCTCGATTGATATCAGATTTTTTGTCACAAGCTTTTTATTGCTTTTTAAGTTGAACTTTAGAACTTCACTTGATTTTATTGGACTTTGGAACTTCTCTTGAATTTGGGGAGATTATAGGTAGGTAGGTACCTTTCTATTCTTCTTCATCGTTTACGAATGGTTGTTTAAGTCGCCCGAAGACCTCAGACATGGCTTAATGACTGCTGTCTAGATGACAACAAACAGGACCGACATTTTACGTGCCCACTGAAGCACGGAGACGCTCAGTTCGAAATGCCACTAAATGGTCACCCATCTCCGGCTGACCTTGACAAGCATTGCTTAACTTCCGATCGTTTAGTGATCAGTGATTACAGCTGGCTATGAGCGCCTCATAACCTACCCATTAATAATTTGTAGACGGAAAATGTACAGACAGTCGTTGCTTCGGCCGAAGAGTGTCTGTAAGAATATTTACCTATTTAATATAACACATAGTGTGCATGTATGATGTTATGTAGGTATATTAAGTATGTACCTATTTACAAACAAAAAGTAGTACAGTATGTATTAATATCAGTTATCTGGTTTTCATAGTACAAGCTCTGCTTAGTTCGGGATCAGGTAGCCGTGTGTAAAATGAATGTCCCAGGATATTATTATTAGTATTACAAAAAAGTTAAACTCGTTTGAAAATTGTGTCCAGTACAAATTTCCCTTGTCAATTTTGACATAACTCGGGTTAATTTTGTTTGTCATAACACCGGTAATATCTACGTACTAACTCACTATTATCATACTCTCTGTTCGTCCATACGTAATGACCTGCTGGCCTACTCCGAAATACGAACCTAACGTTTCGGCTGACGGATTGTCGTGATTTTGACATTTCTTCTTTCGTTTTTCTCTACGATTTGACATTGTTTTGATCGTAAATCGAATCCGTACTTCGGACGATCCGTCAGCGACGTATTTCGGAGTAACCCCCCTGTTTAACATTGTATCGTCGCGAGGAGGCGTGCCCCGCTAAGTTGATGTCCTGCCCAGTAGCAACACTGCCAACAATCACTACTTACTATCGCTTTGTACTCGAATGTCCGCCAACCCAAATGTCGTTTCCGAGATTATTCGAAGTTTAACAATATACTTAGTCTAAGCTAAGAACCTACACGAAAGTACAGTGAAGCAAAATAAACTTATGACCATTGATGTATAATTTTAGCAGATAAGGTACCTTCTAACATTGCAATCACTAAACTTGTCCTCAGCGCACCAATACATCCAGTGAAATTAATACATCTGTTATCGCACTCAAAATTCGACACTTAACATATTAAACACACTAGCTGTGCCCCGCAGCTTCGCTCGCGTGGAAATTGATGTGTAAGATTAGCCTGTCTTATACCTGGGGGGTTACTCCGAAATACGTCGCTGACGGATCGTCCGAAGTACGGATTCGATTTACGATCAAAACAATGTCAAATCGTAGAGAAAAACGAAAGAAGAAATGTCAAATCACGACAATCCGTCAGCCGAAACGTTAGGTTCGTATTTCGGAGTAGGCCAGCAGAGCCTACACTACCTACGTTTCAAATTTCATTAAAATCGGTTTAGTAGTTATGGAGATACGTGGTAACAAACATTTACACACACACATACACACTTACTTTCGCATTTATAATTTTAGTAGGAAGTAGGATAGGATCAGAAGGAATTCACCAGACGATGAGCCGTATTGGTAATATCGACATGCCTTCAACAGTATTTTCCGCTAAGTATGTGTCCATGGACTCTATGTAGTCGAGCTAGTAAAATAATAAACTGGAATAACCCTAGGTAACTTATAGCACGTCTTTAGTTTATTCAGTTGAAGTATCGCGTGTGTACAGGCGGGGAACAAGCACCGCTTGCAGCGAACGTAGCAATCGGAAGATTGATAAAACACACGGCAAACCACAGATAAATTGCTACCCTACACCGAGCAATTGAGATTTGTATCGTTAGAGATAACTTCATTGTAGAGGGTTCGTAACTTAGTGGGTTCCGCCTTCTGTGAAATCAGGGGTTAGACCATGGACCAGTTACTAAGGGGACTGGCCCTAAGCAAGTCGGCCGAGTGGTCGGCCTAGTACTAACATCGACATAAAACGAAGCGAGTAGTTCAACTATTTAACGGTAAATAGTAAAATGAAAATGAAAAAAACAATGACTACGTTTTTTTTCATACAAATATCTAATAGAGGCACCTCTTTCTTCAGTCTTTACCCTGTGGGTTAGACCAGTATAGTTAGTCCTATCTTCCTACGTGGGTACAGATATTTTATAGCTAGGCTAACATACTTATTTCCTAACTCCTTGGTTTTAATCATCCTTTTTATTTCGTTTTTAGTAACGGGCTTTCTATGGCTCAAAAGGGGTATTTTACGCAAAATTTTTGATGAATCCGTTGTCCTATTTGCTATATAAAATACCACATTAAACTTCGGATCGTCGGGAAAAAAAACTTGGTTTAAATGCTACCGAATTTTGTAGAATACCGTTACAGGTTTAAATTATGTTGATTTTAACATTAATTGTAAATTCTCTCTACAACAGCTCACAGATCCTATGTGAAACCTATATCTACTAGGAATACTAGGATAATGCTTTAGACCTTTTAACAATATTGTGTATGATATATTTGGACATTATGAGAAAAAATCTATAGAAAAGTTGTCGCCCGGTTTGTACCGTAGGCGTAACTGTCATCAGACCTGGTTCAAGCCTTAAGTATAAAAATACTTCTAAGTAATAAATAAATAACTATTTAAATACATATAGGTACTACTCAAAGAATTACTGACCAACTTAAGTCGTTATTGGATGTCTAATAGCTATCGGATTTATTTCTATTGCTTAATGTTTGTTTAACCAGACTAATAATACCTACTGACTATTTGAACATAAATTTCAAGCGTTTTGGGATTTCAGTTTGAGGATCAAACTTAAACACTTACTTAGTTCAATAGAAACCACTGTTATTAGTCCTTAGAAGTGGATAATGCTGAAACGTGGTAAGGTAAGTTGTTACTAATTTTGAACTATAATTTAGAACTCAACAACAAAATAGAAACTTACCTAATTTAATGTTTATTGATTGTAAACAATGCTAGCTAGTATACCTACTAAAGTCTTATTGCCTTTAAGTACTTATCATTTTTATCATCTATTTATTTATTTATGAACTTATATATATTTATATACAACATGTTAAGAAAACCCTGTCCGAGCCGAAACCGGTAATTAGGTTCCCCAATCACATGACCAAATAAAAAAATAAAAAAAATAAAACATGATAGTAAACATATTAATGAACTAATTGATGGAATCAGGCGTAACTTTGCGGAAATCCATTGTTAAACAATTATAGAGAGGGACCCACCACTCACCCTCGGAATTGTCAACCTCCAATATTATAAACCAAATGAATTGATCGATAATAGAAGAAGCCAACAAGACCTAACTCCCTGTCAGTCGAGAGTATGTCTGTCATGAGTCATGGACCCTAACAATTAGCAATTCTCCGCAGACAAATCGAATCCTAAATAAATTCGACACGTGTTTCGCCTCTAAACGAGGCATCCTCAGGAAAGCTGGACTGCAACTGAGCAAACTAAGCTGCGTGCGCCGCGCCTTATAAGCAAAAACGACCGGTGTCCCCACTCCCCCCGCCACTCGCAGAATCAATTGAGTGACTTATTTGTTGGAATGAAAATAAATTTAATAAAGGAGAGGTGTCGAAACTAATCTGTTCGTTCAGCAACGCGTTCCTATCTCGCTTAACAATTTCTAAACGCTCCAACACGCACAACCTAAGACCCTTGTCACATATGTGGACCATATCAAAATTATGACTATTATTTAAAGTATGACCCGTCTCTAACAAATGTTTAGCAAAATGGGACCTATCGAGACGGTTATTTCTAAAATCGGCTATATGCTCCTTATACCTAATATTAAAATTGCGACCTGTCTGTCCTATACATACTGTCTCAAAAGTACGAAATAATACTACAGGTACGTATAGGTCAGTTGATATGTAGTCCGATATGTTCTAGCAAACTATACCTACCTCTTCTAGTTTCTGAGCTATTGGAGTTCAAAATTGTTACCAAAACTTTTGTATTGCGACCCTTAAAAAATCAGCTGGTTGTGTAAATAAACACACTTCAACGTGATTAAGGAGTGATAGATAGGACACATGTTTTGTACCTACTAACATAAATACTGAAATATGGTAAATCAAACACATTTATGGTACCTATGTTTTATATCATAACGTTGAGTAGGTAACTAGTAGGTACCTAACATAATACATCGAGTTTAGTAAAACTTAGACACCAAAATGTTTGTTTTCCTTGATCTTGCATGAAAAAATATCTTCTTAGCTCAAATTACTAACTCGTAATTTTCTATTCAATTACCAAAGGGCTAATAATAAAACAATATGCCACCATTTAAAAAATAACTTAGTTAATTAAAAGTAAAAAAGCTAAACAACATTTAATTTTCTCAATTCAATAATTTTCACTATTTTTAAAATAATATCTGAGTAGGTAGGTAGGAACAGATTTCTTAGTCACATCTAAAAAGCCTCTGATCTTTATTCTATGATAATTCCATTGTCATGGCGGTAAATATGTATACATGGTGGCCATTTTTGGGGAGGATCTAATTAGATTATCGACCAATGACAAATATCTTGAAAATGGCGGAAAATCCGCGATTGGTCGAGCTCAATATGAAGCGGTTTCCTTTGACAAAATGCAGTTTAAATGCATGTGGTTCCGCATGCAATTTTTGTTTTATTTTAGTTCAAGCCCTGAATTTCAGGGTATAAATCTTTACTTATTGTGTAAATTCATCATCGTGCATGAGTTGCGTCATCATGCAATGTGATTGAAAAAAGTAATTTAACTTCTTCTTAGTGGAAAAACATAATAAATAGCGCGCATTGTAAATTTCATAATTAATCAATTGCGTGGTTTTGGGCCTGTTTCAGAATCGTTACGTAATCTTTATTTTCCGAATAAATTTATTATTTTGACAGAACCGTAATGGATCATTGTCATTTTGGTTTTTTTATTATTATTTTACGGAACCCTTCTAAACTTCTAATAATAATTGTAAGTTCGTAGTAAGTCTTTCAGTTACGTAAGATCTGTCACGTTATCTCGTTGCTTGTTAAAATGCCGGGTCGCGATCGTGGTAATAGTGGAGTGTATTCTAATTGTTTTATATGAAATGATGATGTGTGTTGGTGCTGCTGACGGGAAGGTGCGACAAGCTCGGGATCTGTACCGGCGGCGTTTTATCCATGGCCGGCCGCCCGCTGATCGACGCCAGTTGCCATCCTATAGGCTATACCTGCTTTCGAAACCTATGCCTTCGATCTCAAAGCACTGGTAGCTTTCACTCGTCGTCCACTTGAGTAGGACGACATAATACCTACTCACGCCGGTACGGAATAAGAAAACCAGATAAGTACCATCATTTTCGCGACAATCCGCGAACTAGTACACGACGAAGTGCTACAGTATTTAATGTAGGTACATCACCATTTCGTGTGACGGACACTGAAAGACGATGGCCAACATCCTTACCACTTCCAACGTGTACAAGAACTTACACCCGCTGACTATCAGCCTAGAATTCACTTTTGCAGGTACATGACTAGCGTTCAGGGAGACCCTGAATTGTCAGCGAGGGTGTTGTGTTCGGACGAAGCGTCGTTTACTGCAGTAGGTACGCCTTTGCCTATCCCTACGCGGAATACAGTCGTGATAATGGTATTTAGTAGGTAAACTGTATGTAGGTAGGTACTTTTAATCTGTTGATAAACCTGAATACCTACTCACCGAATTTTAAACACCGACCGTGTTATCACAATAAAGTTAAACTCGTTTTGAACGCGTGTCTAGTCAAGTTTTCCTTGTTAATTTTGACATAACTCGTCTTAATTTAACGTTTATTTATTTTTTAAATAACACGGTAAAACTTTCTATCGATTTTTTTATGAGTAGGCCTAAATGAAACATAATAATATCTTGCCGTCGGCACCGCACCGTACGCGTGTGAAGGCGCGCGGTCGCCGCGCTGCGCAAGCGACACAAGTAGCCGCGCTTTGTGTTTGTGTGCACGACGACCGGGGGCGGGGCCTAATACAAAGGGAGGCCGCAACGAAAGATAACATAGGAGTCGTTGACCTAAAGTAAATAGCCGGAGTTTATTCGTGTAGAAGGGCTGGCCTAAAAAAAATCTGAAAAGTAATTTTTAAGATTTGTATGCAAAATAAGGTGTATGAATTCGGACTTAACAATTTACCGGGTAGTTCTTTGCTTAATACCCATGCATACCCCGGAGTATTATTTCGTACTTTTGATACAGATAGTATAAACCTTATTACAACTGTTGTTTAAAGTGCCAATTTTTTTTGCCTTTTTCCCACATAATGTAGTTAATTTTAAAAATATGACAACACCGTTACCGGAAGTAATTATGTTAGATCGTGTGGCGTCACCTCAGACCACAAAGTATGTGATGACGTCATTTTATGAAAAAATTTTTTTATGTAAACGGGGTATTTGTATTACAAAAAAATATGGGAGGCCTTTGCCCAGCAGTGGGACACATACTATGCCAAAAAAATTAAAAAAAAAAATTAAAAAAAAAAGTTTTTTTTTACAAAAATGGAATCTAATCTCGATACCCAACAATACGTTTTCGGGTCGGACAGGGTTTTTTTAACATATTGTATTTATGTACTTATCATTTTTTGTTTATTTGTTATATTTTTTGTTTTGTTGTAAATTTTACTGTCTAAGGGCCTCCGCAGCGAGGCGATCTAAGGCGATCGGCTATTTTGATGCTGATCTCGCTCGTTTGCGCTCGAAGAAACGCGACGCAGCAACGATTACGTCACAAAATCGCCGGTCGCCGATGCTAAAAGTAGCAAGTCTGCGGAGGCCCTAAGAGAAATTGATATGCTTAAGAGTAGGTAGGTACTTACTTATGTCGCATGACATTAGCTACATGTTCACTATAGGATATAAATTAATCACCTCTCTCATTTTTATTAATCCCACATGACTACAGAAAGACCTGTCACGACGACCCAAATTATTCCATTATTTATTACCTGCAGATAACTATTACTGATTAAAATCCAGGGAGCCTAATAAATCAGGTTTTATTGTCGGTTAATAACACCGCCGGAGCTGGCGTTATTTACTGACAATTAATTTGATACACAAGTAACATTTATAAATAATGCAGATCGTTTCTGCCGATAAATCACGCCCGGCCTTGGCGGAGTTCAATTTAGAAAAATCCCCTTTATTGAACAAGGGAGTGCGTGTGTTTCAATTTGTTTCACCCAACTGCGAGTGAACGTTTTTTAAAGTCATGAATTTTAAATAAAGACCTGGACGAATAAAATACGAGAGGAGAGTCAATCGCCTAATAAAAGACGAGAATTGTACTTTGGGTACAGACGGCGCTAAAATAGACGTAAGCTCGTTGTTAGTAAAATCTTTGTTTGGATTTTTGTAACCGCGGGGTAGGGTCGCTCGGCTCACTTGATTGGGTGGTTCGTTCAATGCGGCCTTTACGAGGAAAATTGAGGAAGGACTTTTGGGCTGGGTCACCTAGGTGTTACTGGGACGCAGTGTATACGTAGGTCTAGGTCTAGGTTTTCTTAATTTTATTTCGTGATCAAATTACCAATGATATATTAATAAAAGACGTAGATAGGTTATCTACACGACAAAAAGAGTTTACAATTGGCACGAATGCCGCGCGCGCACATTTGCGGTCAGCGGCGCGGGGGGATATTATTAGGAACCACGTGTTAAAATCGACAATGACAACGCGCATCAGTGACGCGAGAGCACGTGAGACTGAGCTCAGGTTTGCCAATTAGCACAGTTTTTATGTACCACTTACGGAGTCCGTAGAACCTGTTTATCTTTTTTTATTGAAATATACCTATTTGAAATTTACGATAAATTTCGCCTCACCTTATTTGACAGACACTTTAAAATAGGAGTTAAATTTAATTACGTATCTAAGGGGATGTATCGTTAGGATACAAATGAAAGTATCGGATATGCCGAGATACAAGGGTATAGTCGCTTATATTATGTTTATGGGGTTCGATTAGGGTCGACAAGCCTTCGCCCCTGTCGCCTCGTATGATGGATGGAGCCCACATCAGATTTCGGATAGTTTTTTTTAGCATATTATGTTTTTCTCTGAACTTACACAGCGAGGGTTACGCTATACGTCACAGCAAATATCACTTTTCAATTTTTCATGGACGCCGACTGATACGCTCCCAGTCGGCTTTTTATATTAAGCCGATTTGGGTCGAAAAAAGTACGGATAATTTTTTTACTGTGGTTGTCTCATGTTTAATACTTGCAATGTTTCTACAACTTTAGTGGTACTTACTTTAAATTCAAATAGAATGGTACTAATTCTGTTATCTACAAATTATGACTATACTAAATTTGACGTTTATAGATCACTGTCTTGCTCATACATTGGAACGATGAGAAGGACAACATTTTAAATATAGTTTAGTTAGTCCAACAGGCTTGGGGACACCGCACGCCTCTTAGGTATAGATGCACCTATGAAGATGAGATTAGTCTAGAAACTTATAAGTTAATTTGCATGAATAACTAAGAATAGTAGCTGCATAATGAAGAGAATACAAGAAATAGAACCAGTCGAACCAACATCCAAAATTAGTATGCCATTTCAAACAGAACAAAATTACAAACGCAACGTAAATTTTACATCGGTATTGCTGTGTACCGACGTGAAAGTAAAACATAACCATGTACCTACCTGCCTATGTAAATTGGGTGCTTTACTCGCATTTACATACGTACATACCTTTCAGTGGGTTATTAAACACGCCGTCGCTTGAGTAAACACCATAAATCATACACAACTAGGGGTTCTGTACACAAAATTTGCGTTTCTAATTTCCTAGGTAGGTATTGTTTGTGTACGCAGGTCATATTATTTATTACGTCATTAAAATATCCCTCCGAGTTGCCGATACGTTTCGTGTTATTTTATAACTAGCTGTGACTCGCGGCTTCGCCCGCGTGGCAATTGATGCGTAAGATTAGCCTATGTCTTATTCCAGAGCATACACTATCTACGTTTCAGATTTACTTAAAATCGGTTCAGTAGTTATGGAGATACGTGGTAACAAACATTCACACACATTTTCGCATTTATAATATTAGTAGGAAGTAGGATAGAATTTTACGAGGCCAATGGAACGAGAAAGGTATTTAAGAAGTCCCTGGTTATGCGTATTCGTATGTCGATATTATTATTTTGGTAACCACTTAGTTGATAACTACGTACATTCAATTCCTTTACTCGTTGAGGTTAAAAAATATATAATTAGAAATAAACCTATCTCCATTAAAGTACCTATTTCCACACTAAATTTTTCTCATAGATAAGTACAATGTGAAAACAAAGGCAATCCTTGTTTGCACTTTCTTGTTAAAAACTTTAATCTCTCACGTTTAGATAGCGAAAAGGATCGCTATACTTAAACTGAATTAAGTGTAGAAATGTGAACAAATACGAGTAGGTATCTATCGTTTTACGAGATCGAGTGCTTTTAGTCGAATGAACATAATGACGAAGATACATCACCGCGGAGATGGTCGAGCAAGTTGGCAGCATGACGTGTGAGGGTGCGATCTTCAGCTGTTATTTAATACAATTATTATTCTGTTTTTTGTTTGCCAGCTGATAGGTAGGTACTCCACTTAATATTTTGATTATTATCCATTGATGCAGTATAGAACCGCGGCAGTCCCAACACTGCCTGAACGTGTTATCATATTGGACAATGGATCTCTTAGAAAAAAAAGTTGATAATACATTACGTTTAGGTAGATAGGTAAGCAACAAAAAAAAATACACGTCGAAGTGATTTGAATGAATTCACGGAATCCTGTTACATCAAGCTACTGTTCCGTTTTCGTGACATGACAGCTTGTATGATGCTTGATAGAGATCTTGTCCGTATGTCACAGGTATGTGTAAAGGACATAGTAATTGCGTGGGTACCCAAGACCTTTGGAGCGAGGCTATGAACAGGAATAGGTAGAGATACCTATAGGAACGTAAAAAGATTACAAGGCATGAAACAATGGAAGGAAAATTTAAATTTGCGAGACAATAAACAGAGGAGTACCTAACAGTGCCATAACCAAGCATTTTAATTGAAACTGTATCGCCCACATAGCTAGATCCATAATTGTTCACAGCCTAGGTATTGGGTATTTGCATTTTGCGTTCTGCCAATGAAGTCCACTGATGTGATACAGCCGAGCCAGTCGGCCGCAATATTGGCTCGCTGCGTTTCCATTCTAGACACAAATCAGAATTATTGAACTTCAATACATATATTATGTTCGGGTAAGTACCTACTACCTAACGCTGCATTCACATCACTATAACGCAGCGTTTTTCCAATACATATTTGTAAAAAAGCGTTGAGAGTAAATTTAACTTCAACTAGCAAAAATACACGCAACTTAATTCCAGCACAAACATACCTATTGTAAGCATTGATGTATTAGTTAAGCAGATATGGCACCGACTAACATTGCTTGGACTTGTGCTCCACACAACTATATGCAGCAAAATTCACTACTATAAATTGTATAACCAAATTTGATCTTACTTATTATTAAAATAAAATATTTATTCCTACTTATTGTACCAAATTATGATGATGTCCAACATACACGCATCATACCATACCCTTTTAAATTCGCATATTACAAAAGTGATGCTCATCAAATAGGATTAAGTTAAGGGCGAAGCCACAAGGACATTCCGAATGTGCCACAAAATCTAACAACAACAGAACGATCATTAATTAAAATGAAATTGTGTCACTCAAATGCTGAAATATTTATGTTTACACGTTGACGTTTCCAATTTATGTAAGTATGTTGCTTTTATTAATGTGTGTACAATCGATACCATTTGTATTACAAAGGGTGCAATTAATAAAATTGTTCTATTTCATGTTTCATATTTCAGTTCATCATTCCATATTTCAGTGATGGTACAAAGGAACTTTAAATAGTATTAGGTACCAGTTAGTACTTAGGTATAACAGTTGGATCTCCGTATATTAGGTAGGCGTGTAAAGATTGTCGACGCTTTGTAAAGTACTTACATAACTATGAGAATGAGAGTTTCCATAGAGACATTCTAAGCGCGGCAATACACGGACTGCTTGTAGCAGTTAATCTCGACCGCTAGAAGCGGTCGCTGCACGGCGAGTAGCAGTTTCAATACAAAATTTCCATTTACCATACACGAACTGCTTGTAGCGGTCCGCACTCCTGCGCGTTGCATTCTATATAATACCGGTGTGGCCAGCTAATGACCATGTGAATTTCCCACCAATTTTATTCGAACTCCCCCGAAAATTCACTTTTAGAAAAAAAACCTCCTAAATAGTTTTTACTAATTTTAAAGGAGTCAAATTTAGGGGGTAAATAAGTGGGATGGGATTTTTTTAGGGGCGTTATATTTTTAGGGGTAACCCAATCTAAACAATCATATTTAGTTGCCCTAGCGTAGGGATTCCCAAAGTGGTCGATATTGGTTACATATCGACATAAACGAAAACTGATTTTGGGGGTCGACGACGTCTAAAAATCGACCCCTATTAATTAACACATGTTCTTATTTGAAACTTTCAAGATACCGTATAAGTTGTAACTATTACGTATACCAACTTGTTATAAGAATGACTGAATCACACAGTTTTTTTGTTGAGTTCATTTAGGAAAAGGGGCGTCTTGCCAAAATAGTTTGGGAATCTCTGCCCTAGCGGCTTAGCGACATCTAGTACGGTTCCTCGTTACTAAGAATGCGGACTTGAATAAAAGCAAATCACCATAGTGTTAACCATAAACATAGGACGATTATATTTACTGATTACAACTACAACCATGGTTACCGACGTTACCGTCGACTTTGACCGCTATTCATTCGGTTGCAACATGGATTCTGACGAAGAAACACTACTTCTTTTGCTATTATTGCGCAAGCGAAGGCGTAGAAAACGTCGTAGTATGTGGGTGAATACCATATTACAATACCTTTACCAATTACCTTTTGAGGTACGGACCCCTAAAAACTAAATCTTAATCGGT
This sequence comes from Drymonia ruficornis, assembly GCA_947859195.1. Classification (NCBI taxonomy): domain Eukaryota; kingdom Metazoa; phylum Arthropoda; class Insecta; order Lepidoptera; family Notodontidae; genus Drymonia; species Drymonia ruficornis. The sequence goes on along the minus strand of OX401911.1, from coordinate 7,071,466 downwards.
CCACCCGTTCAATTTTGTTCCTACATCGAAAATGTGATAAATGTTTAACACTGAAAACTGATGACTTGAGTTTTTGGTTAAGAAGAAATTAAGAAATTCTACTTTATTCTCCTGCCTTAAGGTCTATTATGACAATTCTTAGACAGATAAACGAACCGAGCGAGAGGCCCCAGTTGGGACCGTGTCCCTCTCACTCCTAGTTGCCATGCCAAACTAATATTATCGTTGGGTAGTGATTGGTAGTTTTTAAATCAACCAAATAAATTAATTTATTATTTATCGTGTCGTGACTATTGTTTCGTCGAAACATGTTGGATTCATAATGATTATTTTTAATTTGTAGTCATATATTTTTTATAGCAAGTAATATTGAATATTATTTATATTTCGTAAAAGATCGGATTTTTTTTATCTTTAGATGGTAACATTGGTAATAATGCTCAGCTAGGGTGGCCATAAAACCACATGACTTTGTGATCCGTTTGCCGCAGTGGTTTGACCGTAGGCCGCTGGGCTCATTGCACCGATTGGTTGAGGGTTCGATTCCCGTCGGGGAAAATTTTGGAAATAGCCTTTTCGTAATTTGCTCTGGTCTGGGATAGCTTCCAGTCCATTGGACGGTATTTATAGTAGGTACAAGCGTTGCTTAGTTTGGGACCTAATAGTTGATGTATTGTCTGGAGATATTTATTTATTTATCCATTGTTTGAAATGTTTATTTTACTTGTAGAGTGGCTACCAACGCGAAGATGAAACATAGTAATAAGGTACTTTCTTTTATATCTTCGACAGGCATAGAGAAACCTCCGTTAGAGTTATAAAATATCAATCATGTGCGTTACTCATGTACCTATATAATACAATAAGTACGTTAAAATTGTATTATTGCGTGGACACCCTAGTAGAGGGACACTGTACCACTATGGGCCCCTCTCACTCGGCTCGTTTTTTGTGCTGCAGTAAGCTGTCCAGTATTCATTTACGTTCGTGGAAACGACCTGTCAGAGAGCGGCGTATTTACAAATTATAATGTCAGCGCTCCATAAAGTTATGATCGGTTACAGGTTGGAGTAAGCCAACAAGTCAACACAGAATAAGTAGGTACATTCACTTGACAGCCATATTACTCCATCACAAGGTCGACGGAGCCCCGTGCATTTAGAGTCACCAGTAACCTAACACGTAACCCACGTCGTAACCTTCGAACCTAACCCTAACCTAACGGGATCTAGGATCAGGTATACGGCAGTCAGGATACGGGATGCGGGATTAGCCATACGGGATGCGGGAAACGGAATCCGAGATACGGGTTCCGGGATCCGGGATCCGGGATAAGGTATACGAGATCTGAGATCAGAGATACGGGGTCCGGGATACGGGAGTCGGGATACGGGATCCAGGAGCCTGAAAACGAGTTACGGTATCCGGGAACCATGATACGGGATTTCCGGAATACGGGATCAGGAAGACGGGATCCGGGAAATGGGGTCCGGGATCCGGGATCCATTCTTTTAAATTGAAATTCTACGCGGACGAAGTCGCGGGCAAAAGCCATAAGTTATATTTTGGAAATACGCATCGACCGCTCGCCGACTGCTTGAGCAGTCCGTGTATGGTAAATGGCAATTTTGTACTGAAACTGCTGTTCGCCGTGCAGCGTCTGCTTCTAGCGGTCGAGATGGGCAGCTACAAGCAGTCGCGTGTATCGCAGCTCTAAGTAAAGTAATTTAAGATTACTCCACGGAAACTCTCGGTTTACACTATGCAGTCATATTTTCTAAGAACAACTTTACTTTTCACAACAATTTTGCGGTGTTTTTTTTTCAAATAGCTGAAGGTGCAAGTTTGTGGCGTCAGGGGGTAGGTACAGTCACTGACATAAATCGCTAAACAATCTAAAATTTTAAAATAATGGTTTGAATATAATACATAAGTGTGCATGGGATTTGTAAAACTGATAATTTTCAGCGACTCATGTTGCTGACTGTACAGTTGAGCTATAAATATAAAGCCCATATGTAAGTTCCTCGTATCAGAACGTAATACTTGAGATATACCTAGAACAAGTCTTCTGTTATAACTTGGAAGCCAGGTAGGTATTCTGGATTAGAATTATCCGTTTCGCTCCGTACAGCATCCTAGCTTTGTCTTTCCCCCATAATGCAGCAAAGGCACAACTAACAATTTATTCTCTTTAAACCAGAGCCAGTTTTATTAGATCGCATTTATCCTGGTAGCATTGTTTACTTTACAATGCAGCGTTTGGGAATAAGAATTTGTAGATTTTGAACAAACGAGTGGAATATTAAGAATTTGCTTTTAAGTCCTGAAATTGCTCTTGTCAAAATTGTTTATCTCAAACTTCGTCGAAATTCCAAAAATACCTTAGGTACGATTACATATTAGACCTTCATCTTAAATATAATTTAGGTTTAACTAATAAGCTCAGCTATAAGTCTTGAGCGCTGAGACAAATTAGTTCAAAGACATAATTGTCTTTACTTCTGGCTTGTCTGTCTGTTAAGTTTCTAAAATCAGGGGAATGTAGGCCTTTGAGCGTCTAGACTGCTGATTCATTGAGGTATTTAGGCGCTCATATTATTATACGGGTAACTTGTTTAATATTGTAATGTTGAACTAGAAACTACTAGTTATATTTGTGAGCGATTTGAAACCTTATACCCTTTTAGAGGCGGTAGAGCCAAGCTGTAGTCAATTGACTGCAGCTCATAAACGGGCTGGCTCGACCGGGGTAGTACCACCCTCTCACAGAAGATCGGCGTAAAGCAGCTATTACAGCTGCGTTTCGTACGATGAGTGAGAGAGCCGTAAGCCCACCCCCCCTCCCCCTCCCTCCATCCCACTCCCCTTCAGGTCGGCAATGTGCGAGCAATACCTTTGGTATTGTAAGCATCTATAGGCTACGGTAACTGTTTAACATCAGGCGGGCCGTACGCTTTTTAGCCACCGCAGTCCTATAAACAAAAAAAAAGTACGAATGTGGATCCTAAGTCCTAAACTTATATTATGTAATTTGTCTATTCATATGGTTTTAAAGTCTACATTGGTGCTAATTACGTTGACGCACAAACTAAACTGGACTAAACTAACTGTATTGCCATCATCTCTTAGTCGTAATGTGTTACTGAGACAGAAATATTTTTTGGTATGTGAAATTTAGTTTAATCGTGATTTGACAGCTACAAAATTAGTATCAACAACAAACTTTATCGCTCTAAAATCTGCAGGGTTGGTAGCATAGCACTGTTTTAACTTGTAGGTACAAATAAGGTTCTAACTTAATTAATTACATAACACCCAATAGATCAACAACATAAATAACAAAAACAAAACCCAGTAACAACTCCCCTAATTCGGATATTTGCTTAAATTTCCAGGATAAAAGGATCAAAAAGTACTTTAGCGTCTACTTAGCGAAAATTAAAATAATTACGGGGGTAGTATTCGTCGGGGCATCCATTAGGCCGTTACGAGCGGCGTGTTGCAGATAATGCCGGTGGGGTTATTGTTCGAGACAACAATGGTGGCACTTACGTGAACGCTCTTATCTCGTCAACCACCTCGTTTGTACTGGCCCGGCCCACCTGCATAGCCGAGATATTATTCCGGCGCTAGTGTAGGCACAACACCAACTATAAACTACGGTGACGCAGCTCCACCACAGGGGACATAGTTTCGTGATTTTCGTGCGGCAAGTTACCTTGTTAGTTAATTGACGTAAAATTGCGGTTTCTTGGAAATACCGATATCCGTAGCGTTGTAATACAAGGCTATATTAAATTTATGTACCTATTAGGACTCAAGGCCTTAATGAATTACCGTAACGAATTTAGTTGAAACTGCAGATTTATAGAGCTAAGGATTCTATAACATACAGCTCAATAATTTTTGGTCTACGACAAAAATTAACGAAGATACGACTAATTTCCTAACGAAGTTTCCTGACCGGGCCGCGCCGGCCGCCGCACTCGCTGTGACGTCACGCGGGCTGATACGCGCTCGGCTAGCGCTAGGGTTCGGTTGTCTTGTTCGCGCGCAGCGTGTTTTAAGCCTCAAAATGAGTTTACAGGAAAGTTTTCAACAAGCTAAGTCGGATAACCTGCCAAAAGTCGATACTTTTATGGTATTCGACTACTTAAACAATAGTTTTAAAATACACCAGCGCCGAGACATGTGGTTGGAAACGGAAAAGGTACACTTAGGTACCTTTTCACTTACCTTTTCTGTTATGAATACTATTTATACAAAGAAACCTATTATTTTACCACTAGGTTAAGCATGGAAAGGTTCGGTGTACCTACCCAAAGTACTATAAGATATATAAGATACCTAGGAAGGTAGGTAGTATCCTGTCATAAGTAGGTATATTAGGTGTTTATCCTATTGAGTACTATTTTTATTTCTGTTTATTTTTGACGACCGCTTGGCGCTATAGTTTGAGCGTTGGCCGCTTGGCTCACTGCATCGGGTGGTTGTGGGTTCGATTCCCGCCAGAGGAAAATTTCAGAAATGGCCTTTTCGTAATCTACTCTGGTCTGGTTGTCACTGAGATCGCCCCCAGTCCATTGTATGGTAGCCAAGTATCAGCGGTGCTTAGGGGGCGTCCATAAATTACGTGAGGCACTTAGAGGGGGGGGGTGCCACTTTTCACTGCTCTTCTCCGCCCCGCTCCGCTTCAATGGAAACGCACCCTTAAACTGCGAGAAAACTGGGTTAAATTAAGTAAAACATGTTTCTCCACTAGAATATGGCTTTTGAATTGAAAAATCTCACCTAAGATTAGAGGGGGAGGGAGGGGGTCGAGCAAAATCTCACAACATCTCACAACATCTTACTAAGGGGGATGGGGGAGGCAAAAATTCACAAAAATCACCTCACGTAATTTATGGACGCCCCCTTAGTTTGGGACCATACAGAAGGCGTGTAAGTCTGGCGATATTTATTAATAATAAATAATAATAGATTATAAAGGAATAATAAATAATAATATTTATTATTCCTTTATAATCTATTATTAACATAATATTATATTACCCATCACCCTACCTAAGGATTCACTATCACTACATACCTAGTATAAAACAAAGTCGCTTCCCGCTTTCTGGCTGTCTGTCTCTATGTATGCTTAGATCTTTAAAACTACGCAGCGGATTTTGATGCGGTTTTTTTTAATAGATGGTGATTCAAGAGGAAGGTTTATTATGTACTAAATTAATACATGCTTAATAGGTATAGTAGAGAAACACTGATAATTTTAGAGGTTTCTAATGTGATGTCGTAAATAAATACATTTTTTTGCGCTTACATTGCAAACGCTGGCTGAATCCTACGGGATAGATCAAAATAATGTACTACAGTATTGTACACCATAAAAAGGTATACAAAAAGTCCGCGATGGTATTTATGTCTATCTCTTAGGGATAACCCACAATAACCATTTTTTATCCTTTACTTTTTACGAGAAATAATGGCTTATTTACGAAGCGATTTTAAGCAATACAGCATTAATCCTTATCCAATTAAGTACCTTAAATCCATTGTGCATTTAATATAGATCAATATGGCCCTTTACAGCATGTAATTTAAATGAATAACACCTAAAATAGTGAATGGCGGCGCAAGCGGGAAACCGGGCACAGCGCGAAATCAACGAGGCGAGCTCGGTGACGTCACGCGCGCTGGCCGCACTTACCGCCCGTCGATAAATGTTGGATACATAAAATGTGTTAGGAAATCGCAACCGATGGACCGATTTCGATGATTTAAAAACTATATTGCTAAGAAAGCTTAGTTTTAACTGTTAGTTTTGGTTATGAGTTGATTTGTTGACCTATTACTGATCCTCATTGAATGTATTTAATTTGATTTGCGAGTAAAATAACTCTTATTATATAGTTTTTTATTGTTTTATCACATTGGGTAATAAGATTACAGTACTTGCCAAGTTTTTTATAATATATGGATTTTAAAATGAACATATTCCTACTTCGTAGAATAGGAAGGTATTTACGTACTTACGTAGGTAGTAGGTAAGCTCATTGTCCAGTACGGACGAATATAAAGTTAAGATGAAAAGTCAGGCAACTTACTTTTGATGCTATGTATTATCAACATTTCAACTGGGTTACCTCCTATAAGCGGTATGCTATGCAAAGTAAAACTACATCATACCAATTCATATTCCGAAATACTAGTTTTTGCTCGCGAATTTCACGTGCACTGTGCAAACACGTAAACGTAGTGAGTGAAACTCCATGTACGCTCAAGCCAGAAATCCTAGCTCGTGTAAAACGACGCCTCAGTGACAAGCGACCGAAGTAAAGCAAACAGTGTTGAGCGATGAAACTAACTGATGAACTGTACATGGACGTCGTGTACTGCTTTCATACAGTACCTAGAGCTAGTAGAACTGTTGCCCACATCCCCACGCAACATTGTTACTGCTCTGCATTCTAATTTTCATAATACAGTGTCTTCTTTCTCTCTCTCTGAAAACTTCTTCAAAGTCCTCATGTTCTTTTTTTTATTTAATTCATAAGAGTTTCAAGGCAACTCAGCTTTTCCTCGGGACTCATCGCGGGTTGAAATTCGGCGTCATCGTTGGACACCATTATCGATACGAAAGTCTACTTAATAAACACGCATCGCACAATGAGTGAGAGAGCTGCAAGCCCGACATCCCTTCCCTTCACTTCAGGTCGGCAACGTTCGAGCAATGCCTTTAGTAATGCAATCATCTATAGGCTACGGTAACTGCTTAACATCAGGCGGACCATGCGCTTGTTTGCCACCTTATTCACTTAAAAAAATGATCCAGATAACTGTAGCCTTACTTTCATATTTCGTGTAAAATAACCGCTAACGTGACATTTTATCATAATTTGTTTCAGTGAGACTAGGCCCTCTTGGGAATTGTAGTTGAATTTCGTGACATTTAATATTACAAGCAAGGTCAAAAACTTGTAACGGAATGTTAATAGGTTATTTTGAATTCATAAATGTAATAACTTTTATTCGCCACCAAGTTTAGTGTTTGAGTTTCCATTTGGTTTGAGAATAAATCGTTGAAAATCGAAGCCTTCGAATTACCAAGAAAGAGGAAGACACGTGCTTGTCCAAAATAGTATGTCCTACTAAATGGAGTCCATAGACACAGTACGACACAGTTGTTCGCGGTAAATAATGTTGAAATCATGTCGGTGAATATTACGCATCAAAATGCCTCGAATCGTGAAATGTCGAATTGCAAATTCTAAAACAGATGTGTGAATTTCGCCGCAAATAGTGGTGTGCTGAGCACAAGTCATGTGATTGTTATATAAGAAGGTGCTATTTCTATTAAAATATTACACCAATGTTGAAAATAGATTTTCTTTTATTTATTGCTACAGCAACAAGACTACCAAAATTGCCTTACTTCTGTATCAAAGAGATGGGTATTTGCGCAAAAAGTCTAATTACGGACGTCAATATACTAATCAGACGATTGTTGTCCTCTTTTTAATTAATTATTTCTCTTGTTATATAAATAAAGTACTTTGTTTAACAACGGCCTTTACAAAAGAAATAAAAATTAGTATGCTTAGTTAAATAAATAATGTGTATAATTCAATTTCTCCAAGGAGAAATCTCGTCTTAATTAAATAATCACCGATCAATAACCTCTTCAGTTCAATACCGTGTTTTAATAACGTCGGGTTCATTCAACCGTACTTACGCACTAAGTAAGCGTATATAAACAAAATAAGGTTGTTAAAGTGTCAGCTGAATAGAACCTCTTGTGCGGATCGGACACAGGGTTTGTCCATTAGCCTGATTACGGTCAAAATGTTCGGCCTCTGGGGAGGCTGCGGCGAACGGTTTCCCTTTCTCTCTGTATGGACGTAACTATTAAATTTCGTCTCTCGCTGTATGTAGCTCAAATAAGATTAAAAGTTAAGGAGATTAAAAAGTTTTGTCGAAGGTACCGTTTTAGAAAATTGCTGTTGGTTGCCGGTGGCGCGCGAGCGATTACGCTGTACCTATATTGACGAAACATATTTCTTATAGGCAGTTCATAGCTGTATTTTCAATGTGTTTACCCTCGTATGCTCTGACAAAATATTTACAGCAATTCATGGTGTCTTAGCTGTACTGTCAAAAATAAGGCCGTATTCGCACGTAAAGCCAGACTAGCACTTCAACTGTATACTGGGGAACTGTATGCAGATCCCAATGACACCCAGGCCAGGACAAATTACCAAAAGGCCGTTTTCAAAATTTGACTCTAGCGGGAACTGAACCCGCAACTACTCGAAACAGTACCTAAGCCGAGTGGCCTACGCTCGAACCACTGTACCAAGCGGTCGTCAAATATCCGCAAGAAATTGAGATGAAGTTGTAGCAACATTGGACAATCTACAGAACGACCAATAAACGGTAATGGACACAAATAGATCCTAAACGTCCTTTATCTGTCTATAAAGCCGGTGTCTAGTCATTACAGTGGGCTGAGCACATAGTTGGGTATATACATACCCCACTACGCCAACATAGGTAAATTAGTAGCTAGACGGCACCACGCTCCAGTTACCTATAATTATCTGTAGCCTGATTCACGTAACTAAAACCGTAACGATATCTCAGCGATATAGTCGTTGATAGCCTTTTCATATTACGAAAATGCTATCAACGACTATATCGCTGAGATATCGTTACGGTTTTGGTTACGTGAATCGGGCTACTGATGGTTCAACAAATTAAGTGGCTGGCGCTTTCCCTTAGAGACAACAATTTTGTGTAATATCTAATGTTATTCTTAGTAATCAGTGTTATATAATTTTACTAAGATACATGTTTTCAGAAAATTTACTACTGTATTTTAGTAGGTAGGTACATAATAATCGTGATAGTGTGGCATAAAATAGAGTTCAAGGGTACGGAAGTGAGTTTTCCAAGTCTCACAGTAACTTATATGAAGTATGAATATTATCTTTATGCTAATAACTAGTTAAGCTGTAACAATTGCGGGTCTAAAACAAAGATTCTATAAAATGGTCACACATGTTAGTACGCCATTAGTGGACCATTTTACGAAACATTTGCGGAATTACAAAGGATTTTGCTAGAAAATCGGAAAAACTAATTGCTTTTGCAGAATTGATGTTTAGTCGTTAAATTTGACATATATGAAAATATTGTTCGTCTTGCTCATACGTTGCAACCATGAAAAAGATGGCAATAGTTTAGTCAAGTTTAGTTTGTGTACCAAAAATATCAAAATCATTGTCGTATTCTAAAATTATAACCCGACGTAATACGATAAGACTCTGTTACATTAAATAATGAACGCACATATAAGGGAATAACTCAATAATCACTTTCTGGATTAAACTTTGGGAAACACTCGCGGGAATATGCTTGGCGTTCAAAACAAAGCTCATGTTCTCATTTAAACCTTTCGTTAATTGGTATACGCCCACAATATTAACTTATACCCGCAGGTTGTATCAGCTTCCCTGGAGACAACTTCTATTCGTTAATTCAGATTGTTAAAGCTTTATTTGCTTTCTAAAACAAAAATATACTTACTTAATTATCTACTGGTATCATTCTAATTACAAGTTTAATTGGAGTTTGTTCATGGATGTATTAGTTAAGCAGATATGGTACCCTTCTAACATCGCAATCACAAAACTTGCCCTCAGCCCACTACATGCAGCGAAATTTATACATTTGTTATCGCATTTTAATGTGACAATTCACTTATTAAATACATAAGAAGGTATTATTCACCGGAAGATGAGCCATATTGGCAGTACCGACATGCTTACAATGTTATTTTCCACGACCGACTGACTCGTGCTGTGTCCGCGGACACCGTTTAGTAGGACAAACTATTTTGGACAGTCATATGTCTCCCTCTTTCTTGGTAATGTCTTTGAGTTTGATCGTTATTTTGTATTGCTTATTATTAAGTATGTATTATTTCATTCAAAAATAGGTAAGTATGTATTATGCAAGTTATATCTATAAAAATACCTAGTTCATTCTTTTATAAAATACCTATTTTTGCACGATATATTTCAAGATCGGCATCCAAACTTCGAGTGCGGTATTGGAATCCATACAAATTGCAGTTCGTCCAACATATAGTGGAACGTAGAACGTCTCCCTAAATTTCTATTAGCTGACGAAGAACAAGTGAAATTTGTTCGACACGAATATACTGCAGTTCATAAGGAGCGAAGAGCGATGTCTGCCATTACTCATGGCCGTGCTTCGGGCACATTCTTTGCTTCTGTAGCCTACTCTATGAACCACTAGAGTTTGCACGTGGTTTCACTTGCATTGGATTGAAAATGAAACTATGAACAAGTCAAAACGTAGTTTTGTCGTAAGTCAGGCACCAAGTATCTACAGAGTCGTTACAAAATAGCCGAGCATATATTATAAGCCTTTCATCTCAGGTTACGTGTGGAGAACCACATGGCTTCTTGTAGATAAGTATTTATTATGGTGACCTTTGTCTCATAAAATAGGTTTTATATAGTAATACCTAGGTCATTATTCCAAAAGACTTCCACTGTTGGACATAGGCCTCCCCAAGGATTTTCACAAAGACTGGTCCTGTGCCACTTGCATCCAGCTGTTTCCCGCGACTTTCGCTAGGTCGTCGGTCCACCTTGTGGGCTCCTACCCACGCTGCGTATACCTAGGTACTCTCCAGGTATTTTAGCGTTAAAAGTAGACATTTCCACTTACAATATTAGTAAGGATTTACGCAGATACCTAGTTTATATTCGCTATGAGGTCAGCCTGACTGATGGCTCTTCTTGTTTACAAGGTCCACCGAAATGAGTGCTATGTTTCAACGTCTCACAATTCTTACCCCTGAAAGATTTTCGTTAGTTAAAACGTTACATTAACGAGCGAATTGTACCTACATCAATAAATTGTCAATCGTAAAACTCATTAATTAAAACCCTCCTATTTGATTGTTGAATGGAAACGATGGGAAAACAAAAATATTAGTCCGATTTCTGCGGGGCGGTTAATTAACAGCGCTGGTCAAGTGCGAGTTTATTTAATTAAACGATTTTGCTCACGTTTGTTTGTAGAAATAATAATAAATACGTATAGTTACGTATGTAATAGTGGTTTTTGATTCCCTATACAAAGCAATGTAAGTGCCTAATTAATAGGCATTCAATGTTCGTGGGCGGACATTGTTAAATAAATACGGTAATGTACATAGGCTGTGTTTGGGTAGGTACAATTTTCTCAAAGCTTTGATGTCTTTAATGGTATGGATACTTAAGTACGTACACATACCGTCTCACAGGGCGAGCAACCCGCCGCCCATTAATTAAACACTCGAACGAGAACAAAAACTTGATAATTGCCTTCATTACCGTTTCCAGAACACTCCAATCCGCTCCCGCCGCCGCTACATTAGCGGCATGTGTACGAGGACGTTTGTTTCATAAAATATTTCTGAACGGAATCACGGACAAAGTAAGCGATACGATTCTAGCGGGAACTCTATGAATAAAATTATCATTTTGCAGAATTGATTCTGGAACACAGTAAAATACTCGCAGTGTAGAGCCTGCTTATGAGTATCTATCCATTTGGACTCGTGTGTTATTTTATGTAATTTGTACACAGTACTCGTACTGCGATGGACTGTGGACTTAATTGTAGTGATAGAGTTTGACCGGATAATCAAGCGTGGATGTATTTTCGTGAATATAATTTATTATAACATTTTCCATTTTGTTATTATTGTCACGATTGGTTAATATATTTCTGGGAACAATATTTTTGTATGTTCAGATTTGTACAACTAAGTAAATACTGTAGCCCTACTTTCGAGTTCAGCGGCCTGATTAAATACAGGGATTGCATATTATTAATTTTACATAACTGAGGATAGATAAAACGAATAATAATCCAATTATGTTCCTCCCAACTGTTTTTATTTCCTTACTAGCTGTGCCCCGCGGCTTCGCCCAGGTGGAAATTGATGTGTGTGATTAGCCTATGTCTTTTTCCAGAGCCTGCACTATCTATGTTTCAAATTTCATTAAATTCGGTATAGTAGTTGTGGAGATACGTGGTAACAAACATTCACACACACTTACTTTCGCATTTATAATATTAGTAGGAAGTAGGATAGGATATCCCACTTCTCATCAAGTTGGCATCGTGCGAACGATGGCGACAAAATCTACAGGCTACGGTAAATGATTAACAGCAGGCGGGTCGTAAGCTTGTCGGGTTAGTAAATATAAATATATCGGGTATATGTCGGGTTAGTTGTATTAAAAAAATCTTGTCATCAACAACCGGCTCTCAAAAATTAAGAGTTATCTAAAAATATATTGGAATCCCGTCAGGAACGGCTGTCGAGAGAATCAAAAATTGACTACAATAAATTCTAACCTCGGAGTCAAATAACATTTTCAATTTGAGCGGATACGACGCGTGTTGATCGACAAACAGTAGGATTGACTGAGCCGCGCCCGGCGCCCGCTACCTATACTCACATGAAAATTGCCATCATATTTCAATGTCGAAGCGTGCGGAACCAAATAACTTCCTTAGGTATTACACTCAAACTTTATGCGAGGAAATCAGTCATCGATGTAAACAACAGCCAAGCTTCGAGTGTCATTCACCTAGAAAAATGGCTATTTGAATGTCTTATTATTATAGTTTTACGGTTGTACTTCGTTGAAAGGAAGAATTGATCACTTTATTTATAGGTATTTGCGTGGTTTAATTTAGTTTGGGAACAGATGTCGGTACGAAGTGTTTCAGGAAGCTTACAACAAACTGCGTCTCTTTAGCTCTTTAGTAGGATACTATACACATCAAGATAGATATGAATGGGTGATATTGGTCGCTAATGGATTAAATATTTGGATAGGCCATTTAATGTTAGGCGCAGACACAAAGAGCTTGAAATTCCTGGAATTCAAACAACCTGGACTTGAGAAATGATAGCTTATGCAGCAAAAAATATAAACGATCGGTCCATTGAAAGGATAAGTGATTCCTAACTATAAAATAACTAACTAATCTAAAATAACTAACCAAACCATACGAATGCAAAGTCCAGTTTATTATTTTTTTAAGAATTCCTAAAACTTTATAAGAAGGAAGAAGCAATTAGAGACAAAAGATATTTAAGACGCCAACCGATGATTGCGTAAAATATCCTACTTACATCTGCACTGGACGCTAGAATATCCAACACGTGAGTGTTTAAAATTATTTACACGCGCGTATTTTACGCGCCAGTCGATTGAAGTATTTATGAGAACAAAGCTGGTCGATATGTAAAATTGGGTCGACAAAAAATCAATTGAGAGTCGAGCCAAGCGACTCTTGTGATACGTTCCACAAAATATTTGAGAATATTTGGCGTGCTCCCACAGCGTAACGACCAACATGAAAAACAGAAGCCATATTCCATACGCAGAGACGCAATTTTCTCCTCGTCCTATTAATATGTAAATGAAGAGTTGTTGATTTTTATTCATAGTCAAGATTTAAGATAGCATGCGACAGACCCGATAAATTAACTTTCGGTACATAAATGACGGAGTACATCCAATAAATTCCAATATCCTTGTTAATACTGTTACTGTCGTTGTTAACAGCGTTAGTTATGCACAACTTAGACATGGGGGCAATATATGTCATGTCACAAAGAGAATACTCGGTATTAAAATTGACGTCACTATCCTTTGGAATATTATGCAACGTGGTGACTATACATTTGACTATAGAGTATAAAACTCCAAATGTATACAGTTTTTTTGCCAGTTTACAATGGTTTTCAAAAGCATTTCTAGGAACAAAAGTGATTTGTAATGCCAGTGTACGTCCATCATAACTTTCTATAAATTATGGGGTAAGACTTGGTGTCCTGCACTTTCGAAAGTGACAATCCCAAAATATTACAACATAGTAACCAGGATCAAAATATAAATTATAAGTTCGCGTATTATTTCAGTTAGTACAAGCCCCCTACATCACATCCTTGTCTAGTACTTAATACGGCACTGTGATAATATTGTGATATTTAGAGGGACACTCAGTAGCAGCATTACTATCGCTGTATAAGTTAAAAGAGGAACATTAACTGTTACTATGCAAATACTTGAATCGTTCCCGCTAAGTACCTACTCTAAACGCTCTTGCAAATTAGTTATGGTGTGGCATCGCCCCACTACTGGGGCCTACTACTCGCACCCGTTCCAACGAGTTCTTTCCATCTACTTACGTTATTGCAGATTGCAATCTTCATTCATAAAGGTAGTATACCAATAATACTTACAAATTGTTGACGCTATATACCTATATATATCATTTTATATTAAGGTATTAAGTAGGTATATATTTCACTAAATTTTAAGATCACTTAAGTCTTGTAGAATGCATGTAAGTTCTCATTTATTTCTTTGATCTTTATTAAACCTAGTATTAACTTATCAAGTTTTAATAAGATTCTTAATTGAAAAATAATTTCATAATAACTTTCTATGAAGGCAAATAATCTCAATATCTTTAAGGTTTAGTAGGTACTTCGCTAAGTATAATAAGTATTCGCGTTATTGCATCGTGACGCTTAAGATTTGTAATAAAATCTAAGTAAGTGGATTTCGCAAAGCTTATGAGTTTGCCGTAGGACGATATTACGCCGCGAGGCGCCCTTTACCGTTCGTCTAGTGGTGTATGGAATTTTGTTATATCACTGAAAGCCGAGCTCTATACCAAATTATATTAAAAGTTATCTTCTGTGAGATGCTGAAGTTTATTTTAGTTTGGTAGACAATTTATAATAAGAAAATATTTTTAGTTAGAGATACTTATAGCCATGACTGAAGATTTAAAAAAAATCTAGTTTATAATAATTTATAGTGACTTAGGTACCGTTTTAATCGAGTGGTTAGTAATATTAATACCTAACAAATCAACCTAGCTAAGTAGCTACGAGTAGGTAATATTTCAAACCATTGCCAATTTTCCTTCGCGAAATACGTACAGGTGCAAACAAAAGCAGCTACGTCACAAAAATGTTCAATATCGAATAACATGAAATAAAATCCAGAGAAAAATTACTCCAGCCAATTCTTCTCGCAGAACTAGTGAGATGAGATACCTTTGTCTCACACATACAACGCGGGCCGTCAGAAGCAACTCTGCCCGCGGCGCTATCATCGCTTCGCGGATAAGTGAAAGCTCCAATCTTGCCATTGAACGCCCGCTTACACGAGCATTCTTATCACACACCAATCGGGAACAGATTCGTGATGGTACGGGCTAAGTGTGTGATTATACTTCTAACACCGATGCTATGAAATTAACAAGGAGTGATAGCAAATTGAGCCCTTGGATTTTTATAAGGTGTCCCATGCAAGTAAATATACCTATTGCTAATATTGTATTAATTAGCTGTGGGGTTGCGTAGGCACTGACTGCGTAGTTTACCTACTGCCATGTAAAGCCGAAACGATTTCTATGAAATATATTTCTTCACTCGCATGAAGTTTTATGTCATCATAGATTTCATACATCAGGTTATTATTATTTTAACTCACCAATGTTGTAGGTACCTACAGGATGAATTTAATTTAAATAGCTTAAACTTAGTGTATTATATCTACTCAGTTTTATGACTATTTAGCATTAGCTTGCTGAGCCATTCCCCTTAAAATAACTCAATAAAAATAACATAAGTAAAAGTGTCGATTAAACGTAACTATAAGTACCTACTAATTAACTGATAGGAGGTCATAATCCACTGCGCCGTCCTAGGTATTCACAATCTTCCGAATCTTGATTGTAAAGTTACTTCATGATCGAGCTATTAGCCTCAAATTCAGAAACAAAAGACAATGTTAATGCGATCACGAACACGATTAATTACCAAATACTTTGTCAGAAAAGTGACTGTCACTTTGTTTCTGGATAAGCCCTCTTAGTTCCAGCGGAGTGTTTAGCCATTTTACACAAAACAGGTTCCATCGCCGCTCCTTTGTTCTCAACAATGAAAGTACTTGAATGTTAACTGAGACTCTTATCAGGGACCCCTTATTTGTTTCCCAGATCACTGTTGCCGTCTCTACATGGAGTTTTCTGCTACACGTACACTTTTTGATGACGTCATATCGCTGAAAGTTCTGAGATTATTCCGCTAATTGTCTTGTTTGTTCGACTTTTCATTGACCGCTATGTAATAAAGTTAGAAGCTGAGTATGTGAAAATGTTTGAAAGAGAAATAAAGAAAAAGGAGATTGGAAACACAATTACGTATGTAAGCAACCCGAACACGAATTTCGTAGAATTCGATTTCCGCAGCCCCCACCGCATCTCGCGTCCCGCGTTTGCCCGCGCGCGACTCTCGCGCCGCCCGCACCCCTCGTTCTTTGGCCGGCGCATAGCGCGCTTGCACCAGTCGAATTAGAAACCCCACCGCGTAAGGGTGTATTTGAAACCCGTCCCGCGGACGCGGCGCGTGAGTGACGCGGAGGCTCGCGCTTACGTATTATGTGTTAATTGTGATTTTCTATAACTTGTGATTGTGTCTGTCTTAAATAAGTGAATTAAACAGTGAAGATACTTACTGCCGTGTTTCTTTGCGTACTTACCTACTAGCCAACCATTACCTAAAAACGAACCTCGCCCTAAATCTATATTTTCTGGTCCTTAAGCCGGCTTAACGAGATAATGGAAGGCTGTGTTACGAGGAGCAAATCTGCTGTCGTCGCCGCTGAGGGTCGACCTGGGTCATCGAGATCTAGTCGCTCAAGCAGGCAAGCGTTGCGCCTACGTGCCGAGTACGAAGCCGAGAAGAAAATGGCGGAGTTGAAAGAGCATGTTATAAAAAAGAAATTAGCTTTGGATTTAGCTGAAATTGGATCGGATGCGGGAGAAGATGAGCTGCCGCGCAGTGATTGCCATGAAAACATGAAGAACGTAGGCAAGTGGCTCGACTCACAAGTGGAAACGTCATTCGGAAAGTTCGAGAAAGGGTTAGAAAAACCCCCCGAATCGGCACCTCCCGCACCCCCCGCCGCTAATACATCGGACATCGCGCGCCTCGCCAATATCATCACCCGATTGCAAAGGCCACGAATAACTTATGAGCTGCCGCGATTCTATGGCGATCCGATAGATTGGATAGCGTTCCGCAGAGCTTACTTGACCACCGCGCCTTCCTACACAGCTTGCGAGAATATAATTCGTCTACAGACATCGCTACGGAGGGCGGCCAAGCACGCCGTTGAGAATCTCCTACACACCAGTTCTGATCCCGCAGACATAATACACGCCCTGGAAGAGGAGTTTGGTCACCCTAATCTTTTACTGGAATCTGCGATACAGAAGATTAGGAACCTACCGTGTGTATCCGAGGGGGGCGCCGAGTTGCGACATATGACGTCCGTGATAAGAAATTGTGTGTATATGCTGAAGAATATAAAAGCCAAGGGGTATATAAATAACCCACAGATTATTCACGAAATATTGAGCAAACTGACACCAGTACAACGTTCCCAATACGGCGAATACGTCATGAGAAATAACATGAACACCGAAGAAGACCTACGTATTTCGCCGAACATAGAGATCGTGCTAGAATTTTTGAGTCACTTATCACGAGCATCAGCTTATTACCTACCCTTGAACGCCGAAACAACCTATCACATCCGGAATGTTCCCGCAGACGGCCACACTGCCGCCGATACATCACGTCACCGTCGCCGAACATCACATCACCGCGTACACACTAGTGTGGACCTGCCAGAGGAGTCGTCATCGTCGCGGTCATCGAGTTCGCAGAGTACGCGGTCGGAGCGCTCGGGCCGCGCCGGCCGCGGCGCCCGCGGTGGCGGCAGCGCCCACGCCCCAGCCCCCGCCCGCGCGCTGTCACCGACGAGAGCGCGAACGCAGTCGTCGGAAGTAAAGTGTGTGCTATGTGATAAGGGCCACTACCTACCCGAGTGCGATAAATTCGCTAAGAAAAGTGAGGTAGAAAAATGGGACTACGCTAAGGTAAATAAACTTTGTTTTAAATGTCTCGTGAAGACGCACTCTCGTTATCGGTGCAACGCTAAGCGGTGCGCGAAGTGTCGCGCCCCACACCATACGCTTCTCCACTACGTGAAGTCCGACGTGCCGGAACACGCCGCGGCCGCCGGCGCCAGCGTCGCGCCCCCGGTCGCCGCGGCGCCGCCCGCGCCGGCGACGCACGTGCCGTCCGCGGCGGGCGCGGGTATCGCGGAGTCAGTGACGAGTATGGGTGAGCGATGCACAAAGACTTTATTAAAAGTGATTCCCGTTACTCTTATTGTTGACAATAATGAACATATTTCGTGTTATGCTTTACTTGATGACGGTGCCACAGTGTCTTTAGTAGATAGTAGTGTAAGTTCGAGTTTAAGTGGACCATTATCCCCGTTAAAAATTGTTAGTGCTCGCGGCATTATTGTAACTGATAATAGTTCATGTAAGGTGACTGCGCTAATTCGTGGCCCTAATGGAATTAATCATAATATTTCTTTGCGTACTATTCAGAATATCGACTTGCCGCCCCAAAGTGTGCCCGCTAGAGTCTTCCAGAACGCCCACCTTAAAGATCTAGATTACTGTGTTATGTCATGCGCAAAACCTATGTTGTTAATTGGACAGGATAATTGGGAGTTGATAGTTAACCAAGAGATACGGCAGGGCAAATCCGGTCAACCCGTCGCGTCGCGTACTAAATTAGGGTGGGTTGTACACGGGCCATTAGGTGCTATATCCGAGTCCACGGGTGAGTCGGTCAACATAGTCTCGGAAAGTCTAGACGACCTGTATGACCTCGTCAAGCAGCAGTTCGAGTTAGAGTCTATAGGTATAGCGGAAGTGTCGCGCAAGAATGTTGAGACAGAGCGCGCGTGTAACATTCTAGATAACACGAGCCGCCGCCGTGTCGATGGTGGTTGGGAGGTGGGGCTACTCTGGTCACGGGAAGAGGTGCATTTACCTGACAATTATGATTACGCGTTGAAACGTTTACGAGGTATAGAGAGGAAAATGGATAAAGATCCTGAATATGCAGCCGCGTATACCAGCCAAATTGATAGGTTAATTAATGAGAATTATGCTAAGTTGGTGGAAGGATCGTTGAACGTAAACCCGGTATGGTGGCTACCACATTTCGGGGTCACTAACCCTAATAAACCCAACCGACTTAGATTAGTCTTTGATGCCGCCGCCAAGTATGAAGGCGCATGTTTAAATGATTATTTGCTTACAGGTCCGGACATGTTAAATTCTTTGTTGTGTGTTTTATTCAAGTTCCGATCCGGTCCGATCGCGTATACAGCAGATATCGCCGATATGTTTTTGCGTATTAAAATTCGTAAAGAAGATCAGGGCGCGCAACTTTTTCTTTGGAGGGGACTCGATAGGAAGCGTGACCCTGACGCGTATGTCATGGACTCCATGATTTTTGGAGCCAAGTCCTCGCCGACCTCGGCAATTTATATTTTGAATAAAAATGCTAGTGAATTTCAGGATTCGAACCCGGAGGCAGTGAAAGCGATTCTCAATAACCATTACATGGACGATTATTTGCATAGTGTGCAGTCTATTGACAGCGCGCGTCAGCTGATCGAAGACGTATCCAAGATTCACGCCGCTGGTGATTTCGTTATTAGGGGGTGGGTGACTAATTCACCTGAATTACGCTTAGAGCTGCCGGTTATCGTTCCTGGCACGGTGAATCTCGACAAGTCCCCCAACAGTGGTGAACGGACCTTGGGCATGATATGGGTCCCGGATTCTGACGAGCTAGGCTTTGACATGTCATTTAAGAAATTGTCTACTGACATTGTCGAGGGCAGAGTTATTCCCACTAAACGGGAGTTTTTAAGATTTATTATGAGTATTTTCGATCCATTGGGTCTGTTGTGTCCGTTTATTATCAAATCAAAAATTTTATTACAGAGAGTGTGGAAGTCGGGTATAGGATGGGATGAGAAACTGAAAGAGGACGAATGTCAAGACTGGGATAGGTGGCTACAGGATATAAAGCAACTAGTAAACATGCGTGTACCTCGTTGGTATGGTTTGGCCCCGGTCAATGTTGAGCTACATGTGTTTGGGGATGCTAGTGAGTTGGCTTATTCTGCCGTGGCGTTCTTAGTCGGTCAGAATGGATGTGGAAAACCTCACGTCGCTATGGTCGCTGGTAAAGTTCGTGTTGCCCCGCTAAAGGTCGTATCTATACCTCGTTTGGAACTGCAGGCAGCTGTTTTAGCGTGTAGATTAGCTTGTACAATCGAGAAAGAGCAAGGGTTGTCCATAGTGCGTAGATATTTGTGGTCTGATTCTAAAACAGTTTTAAAATGGATACATTCCGATCCCCGAGATTTCCAAAAGTTTGTATCTCATAGGTTAGCTGAGATAGATCGAAAGTCGAACGTTAGTGATTGGCGTTGGGTACCTACTGCTGAGAATCCAGCCGACGAGGCCACCAGGGCGTATTGGCCTACGAAAAGTCAGTTATGGTTTAATGGTCCTTCGTTTTTATATCGCCCTAAAGAACAATGGCCAGTCAACGAGTACGACGAGGCCAGGGAGGTAGATTTGGAGCGTCTGGAAAAGGTTAATGTGGTGAGGCAATGTGATCCTCTAATTGATGTATCCAGATTTTCTTCTTGGGTCCGAGTACTGAGAACCACGGCCCGAGTTTTGGGTTTCTTAGGTATATGCCAGAAGAAACAGAGTAGCCCAATGACTGCCGATAACGTTCGAGACGCAGAACTATTCCTTATTAAGCTTTCCCAGGCGGAGTCTTTCTCCGAAGAACTTGGTATACTAAGGAGTGGTAGTAGCCTACCCGCGTCTAGCAAGGTTCGTAATCTAGATCCCTTTCTTTTCGAAGATGGTATGCTGCGCGTAAGAGGTCGTTTAAGCGCTGCACCGGACCTGTTATTTGAGGAGAGGCATCCTGTTATATTAGATGGCAACAATCTCATCGCGCGACTTCTGATCTTCCACTATCACGTGCGTGCGCATCACGCCAACAACGAGAGTGTGATAAATTGTATTAGGGAGAAGTTTTGGATTACCCGTCTTAGGCGATCGATAAAGTCTGTTGTTGCTAGTTGCCAGTTTTGTCGTGTGCGGCGCGCACTTCCTATTCCGCCGAAGATGGGAGATTTGCCCGCGGCCAGATTGGAAAATACTAGAAGGGCCTTCTTACATTGTGGAATTGATTATTTTGGTCCGATGGAGGTCGCTATCGGGAGGCGCCGCGAGAAAAGATGGGGTGTTGTCTTTACCTGTCTCGTGACCCGTGCTGTTCATCTTGAACTCGCGGCATCATTATCGGCAGATTCAGCCATAATGGCAATCCGTCGTATGGTAGCTCGCCGTGGGCAGCCATCTCGTATGTTTAGTGACAGGGGCACAAATTTTGTAGGTGCTGACGCTGAATTAAGAGCCGCATTGCGTAGCTTGGACTATGACAAGATCGAAGATTTTTTATTGACCAAAGGTATTTCGTGGCAGTTTAATCCCCCTGCTGCTCCCCATATGGGTGGATGTTGGGAAAGGCTTGTGCGGTCGGTTAAAACTGCATTAAAAGTGACGTTGAGAGAACGCGCACCTAAAGAGGAAGTGCTATTGACTCTGTTAGCCGAGGCAGAGATGATTATAAATAGTAGGCCGTTGACGTATGTTACCTCTGAGCCCGGCGATCCAGTAGCTCTGACTCCTAACCACTTACTTTTAGGAACCGCGTCAGGCGCATCAACGTTAGGTACTTTTGATGCCTCAGATTTGAATGGCAGGAAAGCTTGGCGAAAGGCCCAAGCTCTAGCGGACATGTTTTGGAAGCGCTGGCTTCGGGAATACGTACCCACGTTGCAAAGAAGGCAGAAGTGGCTTAATGAGTCGCCACCGGTAAAAGTAGGCGATATCGTTCTTCTTTATGACCCTAACCAGCCCCGTAATACATGGCCCAGAGGTGTAATTAGCGCGGTCCACCCAGGTCGTGACGGCCAAGTACGGGTTGTCACTGTAAGAACTTCGAATGGGCATGTTAAGAGACCCGTGGTAAAAATTGTTGTGTTGCCTACTGACGTGTGTGTTTAGAAACAAGGGGGTGGAAATGTAAGCAACCCGAACACGAATTTCGTAGAATTCGATTTCCGCAGCCCCCACCGCATCTCGCGTCCCGCGTTTGCCCGCGCGCGACTCTCGCGCCGCCCGCACCCCTCGTTCTTTGGCCGGCGCATAGCGCGCTTGCACCAGTCGAATTAGAAACCCCACCGCGTAAGGGTGTATTTGAAACCCGTCCCGCGGACGCGGCGCGTGAGTGACGCGGAGGCTCGCGCTTACGTATTATGTGTTAATTGTGATTTTCTATAACTTGTGATTGTGTCTGTCTTAAATAAGTGAATTAAACAGTGAAGATACTTACTGCCGTGTTTCTTTGCGTACTTACCTACTAGCCAACCATTACCTAAAAACGAACCTCGCCCTAAATCTATAACGTACCTCTTTTATAGTAAAAAAGTCCCATATTTTTCCCATAAAAATATGGGACTAGGCTCGCCACGCACTCCCATCACTGTTACTCCTGCAAGATAGGATTGACAATCGTTTCCAACGATGACTCCAAGGTATGTCCCTCGATGAGTGCCGGGGAAAAGCTAAGTTATCTTGGAACCCGCATGAGTTTAATTCAAAGAAAGGATAGGAGGAGTTCGAAGATAATTACCCACTTTCCTTCGTTGCAAAACCAAAGACCAGTTATATAGCACCACGCATAGCAACTTGACTATTATTTTACAGTTTGGAAAATTAAAAAGAACTTACCCAACACCCCCCCTCCCTTATTCCCCTCACTCCATCCCACTTCCCTTCGGGGCGGCAACGTGCGAGCAATTCCTTTGGTATTGCAAGCATTTATAGGCTACAGTAACTGCTTAACATCAGGCGGACTGTAGGCTTTTTTGCCACCTCAGTTCTAAAAAAAATGCATGTACCTACTTACCTACATGGATTTATTTTATTTTATAACCAATATAACCGAAATGAGAAGCAATAGGAACGAATATACACCTAAAAGATTCCGTAGCACCGCCGATATCGGAATTCAATTGTGAATCTGGAACGACACAGCCTTTAAACGGCACCAGAGTCAAGATCTGGGCACACAAAGTAGCCACGATTTTTCAGTTTCAAGATATCTTATTTGGTATCCCGTTAGTTAAATACTTCCTAGATTTATTCCGTATTTGCCAGTATACCTACAATTTGCCATATATCGTTGTGTAAATATAACAATAATCTGTTTATTTTATTTTACTAAGGAACGCATGAGGTGGGTACATAACCTTAAGGATACTGCACCGAATTTGGTTATTCACTAAAAACTTTCTTACTTTCATGAGAATTTTAGTTAAGTTTAAAAGGTATATGCAAAGTTATTAGGGTTGTGCCTCCGTAAGTCTCGACCCACCCTTTAAGGATATCCGCCACTCTTTGACTGGTTATTTTCTATAGGATGACTCACACCTACCTACGGTCTAATCTTTACACAAGCGAAGAAACACTTTGATGAAAGCTGAGCCTTATTGAAGCTTACAGCACAATACCTGTAATGTATCAGCCACTATCCAATAACGAGGTAGCTACCACAATGGCAGGTGATTGACCACGGCTGCTTCTGCATAAAGCGATAGCGAAATTTCGCTCCCAGAATACTGCATCCAAAACATAAAGGAAATTTCGTTCGTTAGTTACTGAAAGCTTGCCTCGAGTTTACTGAAATATTCATGAAAATATCTTTGATGGTAAAATAGCGTGATCAATGTAGACGGTTTCTCTGGAAGGAGAAACTACAAGCGCGCAATTAAACTTCACTACGGTGTCTTCATTTTCATTTTTCTTTTCCTTTGTTATGTAAAGTTTGTCGGCGGAAAACATGATAATTATTATTGAGTATTTTTTTCATTATCTAACCTACTTAGCTTCTATTTGGAATCTATCTTAAGGATATTAGCTACCGTTGCAGGTTTGATTTTCCATGTTTTTTTTTAATTCACGTAAATCATACACGATTATAATCAAAACGTGTGTGTTTTAACATCAAAGTTATTTTTTACAAACACAAAAAATAATAAACAATTTTAGAGAGGGACCCACCACTCACCCTCGGAATTGTCAACCTCCAATATTGGATTGGATATTGGAGGTTGACAGTTCCGAGGGTGAGTGGTGGGTCCCTCTCTAAAATTGTTTAACAATGGATTTCCGCAAAGTTACGCCTGATTCCATCAATTATAACAAAAAATAATATCATACAAGTACTACTTTTAAGTTTAACACCGTCTCAGTGTATAGATCTACGTTGCTTTTCACGTCGAGACAATAAATGTGGATACAAAGTAAAATATTTCGAATATCTAACACTAGGTACTGTGTGAACAGAATGTCAAATGATCAGAAAGCGTGGTTTACATTCATAATATCTTGAGCCAAGAACAACCTTACAACAGGTTTTAAGCTTATTTGGAACAAATGTTTAGATAAATTTCATTGACCCAGAGCTAAATTAAAAGCAGAAAAAACAATACTCAAAGATCAAGCCTGTGCGTACGCACCGTTTGGTAACAAAACCTGTCTATTTACCTATTTATTTCTACCTACATTTTAATAACTATTCATAATTTTATTGTATCCTAAGATAACCCCAACAATAAGTATGTGCTTGGCCGTATTTTATGCAATTATAATGCCCCTAATGTCTATCCTACGTGTGCCTTGCAAGTTAGATAGGTATTCGTCCTGCGTAAACACAAACTGCAAGCTAACAGTTTATTTATGAAATACTCCGACCACTTGGATGCGATCTGACATTTAAATAGCGAAATATGATGGTAATATTAAATTATGAAACGGTAGCAAGCGCTAAGTATGACAAAACTTGGTACCTACCTCTACCTATTACACAGATTTTGTCACAAAAAACTCACACAAATCTGTGCATTCTTTTTACCACAAAGAGACAAAAAAATGTCATATTATTATAAAATTATGTGCATGACAAACCACTGTTAGTGACTGTAGCAACTGTTAGTGTGTGTGCTGTATCTGGGGGCTTGCAATCAGAAAGTCCCAGCTTCGATCCCCGGTGGGGCATGCACCAAAGGATGAATCTATGTGCATAATTAACAGTTCGCTTATGCTGAGGAAAACATTGCGAGGTAACCTACCTATCCCTCTGGATTAGGTAATAGTCAGTGCCTGTATACACGGCGACAAGGTTCACCAACTGACACGTTGGGTTCTGACTATCTGGTGAAACGTGGCTTTGAGTTGGCTTAATACCTCCACAATTTGGTGGTAATGGCCAATCCAGCCTCTCTCCGAATGGGGATAAAAGTCGTGACGTTATATATTTTATATAAATTTACCTACTTATGAAAAACCAGACCAATTTCATAGTTTTTTGTTTTATCGCAAGACAAGTCTCCTAGGCCTTTGTAGCATATTTTCTAAACTAAACAGTACAATAAAGTGTTATCTATGTATCTAAAATTGACTGCAAACAACATAAAGCACGTTTTACACCGCAAAGTCCATCGAGCATGTCAGTTTTATAGTAGTTAACCAGAGGCGGCGGCAATACGTTATCGCGAATGTGCTTGTTTCGTCGCGTTTAATTTGGCCCGGGTGGTTATTCCACGGAAATGGCCGGCACGATGCGCTTTCTAATTTTGAATTGCTTTATTTGGGAATCCGAAATGATCGTTACTCTGTAAGTGGATAGGTATTGAACATGTATACGAGTCAGTATTTGACTAGAGCATTTACCTAGGTCGAGACTATATTGGTTAGGTCTCTACATCTCATAGGGTTGCCCATAATAAAAAGTAGAGTTAAACGAGTTCCGCATATTTTATGTTCTTAAAAGTGACGCCAAGAGTGGAGTTCAGATTTAACTATACCGATCACATGCATACAATGTCAACAACACATCATTAAAATGTTGACTCTACATTTTTGTTCCACGCTCCGTCTTTAGTTTCTTTACCTTCAATATAGGCAACATTATCGCATCTTGTTATTTATGTTACCTTCACATACATTTTTCACGTCTTCTGGGAGCAATATGCACTAGCTACATTAACGTGAAAGCCAGCGCAAGGTATTTCTTTGCCTTTTCCAAAATGTCACTAAAGTAAGTTCAAATTTTAAAATTTCGCATCACAGAGTTTCCTTTGCTTGCACTGGTGTCTACTCTCGTAAGATGTCTGCACCTATACCACCATCTCCTAAAATAGTATTATTTTAACCTTACAGCGACTTTTTGTAATTTGACGTCCCTTATTGTCATGATAATAAGGTACGTCAAATTACAAAAAGTCGCTGTAAGGTTAAAATAATACTGATTTAGGAGTTGGTGGTAGGGCCCCTGGTCTCGTCTCGTGAAGGTAGAAATATTTTACATTCTATATACTCACAAAGTACCCTCTAAATTTATAGAAAGTTATGATCGACATACACTAGCATTGCAAATCACTTTTCTACCTAGAAACGCTTTGTAAAACCATTGTAAATTGGCTAAAAATCTCTATAAAGTTAGCGGTAAGAGTATATTTTATATGGGTGGTGGTGGATACCGCTGTCTGTTTTGCTCTACTTTATGTACCTTAAAATTAGTATCTGTCGCGTCGCTGGCATAATGAACTATCCATTACCCTTATTCCCGAAGCGGTAAGCTAAGTGGCTAAAGCACTGTTGTACTGACTCACCTTTTGCTATAGTTAACGTGTCTAGAAATAGAAAGTATTACCATTTACCGGACACACTACCGTCTCTAGTTTGATAGGTATTTAAATTGTATAAAAGACAATCCACATAAAACTTTGCATGACCCGTAGATATATCGAACCTTTATTGAAAAGTGCATGCATCCGCTGAAATAACTAAAGCATTATTTTTGCGCTTTCATGCAAACTTTGTTACTTTTAAACGTTGTTTTCCTGGTTATTCGTAGATCCCACTTTCAATTTTACCCAAAAATCTGCATATTTTGTGTGTAATTGAACGCTCGCCCACATCCACGCCCATTTGTTGTATTGAAACTGTTATTTAAATTTTGCGCCAACACTGTTGTATCAATATTACAGAAAAAGTAAAAAATACTCTAATTATTTAAGCCATATCGTATTCGCCCTTTGCACAAAGGGAGTTTACGCTATGTAATTAAGTATCTTTGAAACTCTATAGGCGTAGAAGGTGCGCCTTTTTAAGCCTTTAATTACTTTAACTTAGTTCTAAAATGTAGCGCACTATGTACTTAATTAAAGGCTTTCTAGTTTACCGTTTGAATGTAGGAAAATATTTATGGGCTATATCATTTGACTAATGACCAAGTTCAATCGTTATCTACATCCCTTTGTTTTTAAATTGAACGTCGCATTCCTCTGTTCCACTCTCCTCCAGGACGGCAATGTGCGCGCAATGCCGGCATTGCAAGCGTATATAGGCTCAGGCAAGCCATATGCTTATTTGCCGTATTTGTTGTATTAACAACAAAAATAGTTTATCAATTCATATACCTATATATCCACCTAACCAAAAATCCCCCTAAAAGCAGGTAATCACAAAGGTATTCTTGCGATGTAAGTAAATGTGGTCCGTCATAAAAAATAATTCAACCATCAAATTACTTACGTTGCTACTTTTTCAGTAGGTGTACTAACATTTCCTCTATGGAAAGTCGTAATATAGTACTCCTCAGGGAAATCTGTTCTATTGCCTGCTTGTTTTGTTGAACTGACGTCTGTTGGCCACCGAGCGTAGTAAATGAAACAACTTTATTATTCTTTAGCAGTCAACATGAGTTGACTCGGTGGATCGAGCGTTGAACAAACAATTTCTCAAGTATTTTTTCTGCACGAGTGGTCGGTCGGCCTTCTTGAAGTTCATGGTTAATTAATTTAAGTCAACTCATTTGGTTGCTAAGAGTATCTGATATTTGGTTTGGAAAATAACCTGTTTATGGAGGAAAAACTTCATGATAATTAAGTTATTATTAAGTTTTGACGACCGCTTCCGCAATGGCTCTAGCGTAGGCCGCTGAGCTCATTGCATCGGCTGGTTGCGTGTTCGAATCCAGCCAGAGACAAATTTCGGAATTGGCCTTTTCATAAATTGCCCTGGCCTGGGTGTCACTGGGAACGCCCCCAGTCCATTGTACGGTAGCAAGTATTGCTTAGTTTGGGACCATATAGTTTATTTATTTATTGAGCTAAACGATTTCGTACTCACAAAATATATATTACAAGTCGTAAGTATGTCTTATGTGATTAAAATTTCGTTTAACTAAAACGATTCATATAAACAAACAGTAAAGTTGATCCAGCTTATTCGCTCTACCTGTAATTTTTCGGCAACCTTAATATTTCGCCTTATATTCATCCCAATATTCGTTTGCAAATAACATAAATGGCGGTGTTTATGTCTCACATTCACGTTGCTATTCAGGAGAGAAAATTTTAACTTAACGATGGCAATAACGGTCTTGCCGGCGCTCGTTTACACCTCCACGTAATATTTTTACCTGCGCGAACGGAAGTCGGGGTAAAGGGATGTATCTACATTTAGCGACCGCATTTTTTCTACCAACGCGACCGTGCGCAGGGTTGAATTGTTTGATAAAAGTTTTTTAACATGGCCGTGGAAGCGACGCATTGTTATGTGATGTTATTTTGAAATCAGGTTGGTACGGGTATATTATTTTTTGGTGATTTTATTTTGGCTGTTTTTTTCGTAAACAGAATGTTGTATTGAATATAAACTTTAGGCAGTACGTCAGAATATTTTGATTTTCAAATGGGAACCATTAGGGCGATAAAACACCGGGTAGCCATGGCGACGTCGCCAGTCAACACAAATTGTTTGGATACGTGGCCGGCGACGTAACCACCCACCGTAGCCAACTAATTCGTATTGAAATGTATGTATGTGTATGACAGGTAACACCTGACGACGTGGCCAGTCCGTCGCCAGATGTGATACCTGTCATACATTTCAATACAAATTAGTTGGCTACGGTGGCTGGCTACGTCGCCTGGCGTCCCGTTGTGTTATGGCCCTTACTTACAAGTTTTATCTGGTTGAGAGCGTGATACGTGAAGCAGATAGTTTTAATATCGAGGGTTCAAACCCCGTCTCACACCTCTGGATTTATCGAAATCGATGTGCCGATCATAACTTTAATGTGATTATCACTTGCTTACGGTGAATGAAAACTTCGTGAAGAAACCTGCATGTCTTAGAAAATCTAACAAATTTTTGAAAGACATGTGAAATCCTCCGACCCGCACTGGGCCAGTGTGGTAGATTAGCCGGACAAAACAGACGGCCAGACAAAAAATTCAAAAATGCTTTCTTGTTATAAGTACCGCTTCATATGCATTTCGTAAAAAGCTATTATTTAGACTTTACAAACAGACTCTAATCAAAATGAGTTTTATTTCTATAGAGAGTGTGCCTTATCTTACCTTGTATTTTAGTAGATTACTTTCCTCAAACTCTAATAACTTTATGTCCTGTAATAACAGAAGAATTGTCCTAAAAGACTTGGGGAGCGCTGTAAAAGACATTTTTGAATAACAGAAGTACTCTGATAAAAATTCATCATAACATTCGCATTACGCTAAAATATTGTACCCATTATAAATGAGCTTTACCTAATCTTTTACCTACTTGTCATACGAAATACAATTTCAAATCTGGAATTAAATTTTCTTAGAAGATAAAGATTCTTTGTGAGGACAACGTTTTCATTATTTGCTGACATAAAATTCATTGTATTCACTATCTTTATACTGTTTTAGAAAGCTATTCAGAAATCCTTTTGTTCGTTATATCTAGCATGACCGTGCAGGTACTTAACATAAATAATTCAGCGTGGAATACAATTGGGTGAAGGGGCTGGGCGAGGAAGTTCAGTGGTTACGACAAGTAGAAAAGTGGCAACATTAATCTGATCCCCGACAGCAAATAGCTCCCGAATGCGGTGGACGAGGGTAATGCACCGTGTGAGGACTAGTTGGAGCAGAAACTGAGCGGCTGCGGCTGTTTTGCTCCCTTTGCGACTCTATATTCGCCCCTTTATTCAATCAATTACAATTCTTATCTATTTGACACTTACAAAACTTGGAATTTTCACATCCAACATCAATCTCATGTGTGTTGCATGTTTTAATATGTCAAAATTAGCTTTTTTATATTTAAATACATCTGTTAAATTCAAATAAACACTTTGATAAGAAGAGTGCTTCTCTTAAAAAAGGTCATAATTGCACCTCCTATCAAAAATCTACTTCCATCAAAAGTATGTCTACTTGTATTTTTAATTCGAAGTTACAAGTGGAATACACCTAAACTTGCAGAGCGGACGACTTATCTAAATCATACCACTATGTGCCAGCCCCGAGTTTGTTTGATACACTCGCCAGACGTACAGCGGGATTCAATTATATACGATATATAATATACAGGGTGACTGAAGTACTCATGTATTTGCCCCAACTATAAGCCACTTTAGAACTAGTTTTGAAAATGAGAAAATATCTAAAGCTAACTATATTTTATTTACATTTTATCTTCTAGAGATTTGAAAGACATGATCCCGGGAATGTGGTTATACTTATTGCAGGGTTATTCCAGTTATCTCATGATGTTACCGAAATAATATCGACCTAAATTACTCTTAATTCTATAAAGATTGTTGAATAGCGAATGTCTGTATTAAATTCAACAACAATGGTGTTATAATAATTATGTATTTGTTGTTTACAAGGAGTGTATAGCATAGGACCAGGTGAGCAGATAAGCAATAAAATAACTATGATAATAATGTTTTATTTCTTGAAATATTATTAAAATAATGCTTCTCAGATCAATTATACTCGGTTGATGTAAACTCTGTGCTATTCTCACGTTTAATTTTAGTTAATCGATTCGTTGATTATTGTCCTAAAATAAATTGATTCGTATAGTTACAGCGCAAATTTGCCCGCGACTTCAAAGTCACCCTGTATATTTATAAAACATTGAACACATTCAATGTTTTAATCCCGTTGCCGTCTATTTTTTAATATCTTTTAATACAATCGCAGCCATCGGCACCGTTGGTGTGGTATGTACAGTAAGTATGTACAATTATCAGGTGTTTCATTTCCTCTTCTCTTCATTCCACGCGTCGGTGTTCCGTCGGCGGATATTGCCAACACAAGTGGAACAATGGCAGGTAAGTAGATATATCACGGTATGTTTGTTCATTGTGTAAGGTCGATTCTAACAGTTCTTTAGGAAATAATAAGTTTACTGGGAGATAGCTTAGCCATTGACATCTTTGAGGTTAGCAAGTTAGTGGACTTAAATGGTGATTCAATTTAAAAACTGAAACATATTTTGGAAAATGTACCAAATTTTCGTTACACCTACTACATAGTCTTTTAAGTTAGTAATACAAGGTAAACATATAACCTAGTAACTGATATACCTATTAAATTCTCACCGTATTATTACAAAAAAGTTAAAAATAAAAAAAAACACGAGTTATGTCAAAATTTACTAGACACGCGTTCAACACAAGTTTAATATATTTTGTAATATCCTTAAAACGAATAAAGGAACTCAACTTAGTGAGTTACCTAGTCTACTTAAAGTTAATCGATGTATTTATGTGCCTCACGCTATCCCCAAACGTATTTAATAGTTAACAGTCGATAGTTTAGTGTTGCAAGTCGAATAGACGGACGCAATCATTGCCGGCACCTTATCGCCAGCTAGTTAAGCGTTTCACTGATTGCTGGATTGAGTTATAAATCTCCGTCGGCACGCGATCCATCCCTGGGTGCAGGGTTATAGAGAGCCTGGATATGGCAATTGCTTTTCACCCAATTTCCACTTGAAATGGTTCAGGGCTTTCCAACATTTATACCTCACGAGGAGGTGCTAATTGGCCCCTGTAATTTTTGTCTGTGTGTGTTACTGCATAATACATTTACTGACCCCCAAATAAAAAAATCAATACGCATAAATTATTTCCGGCCTCTTAAGTTACTAGGATTTATTGGACGCTTTTTTAAATTTAAGTGTATTTCATTCTTCACCATATTTGACTGAATATGAGGGACCAATAGTCAACAAGTGGATCATCCCATAAACATCCAGGCAATATTTTGTGGTTTGATAACTATAGTACGGCAGGATAAAATGCTAACATGTTAATTCTACCAATGTCGCATAATAATAATTATTACCATGAATTATAAATGTAACGTCGCGGTTTCCACTGTGTTGATTACATTAATTTAATCAAACGCCGATATAGTATTTTTTCAGTAATTCTCAGGTCTTTGCCTGTATTTATAGTAATAATAAATAATAATAATAAATATCCCGGGACATTATTTTTACACACGGCTACCTGATCCCAAACTAAGCTATGGAAACCAAATAACTGGTATTACTACATATACTACTTTTTGTTTGTAAATACATACTAATACATACTAATAAAATGAGAAAAAAAGAAAATGGAAATACCATGAGAATATTGGTATACAAAACTTTGTGTCCATATAGGTCTATGCATATCCAGTAGCCGTAGGTCTTTGGAGCACCTCGAGTCAGTGCTTGTATTAACAATCGAGCTAGTTGAATGATAGGTTTATGAAGCGGCAACTTGATACAACTCACGTATTAACATGTGCACATATTGTATACGGCTATCAACTTCTAAATAAATAATATAAGTATTTGTTGTTACTTGTTATTTCGTAGGATTTAGGTAATCATCAGGTGTGTGAAGATAGGGATGAAAATAAAGAAGTTTCTGACAACAACTTTTCTCTTTACATCCCTTCCTGTTGCGGACGTCCACGTTATAAGGGTAGGTACCTAACTATAGTTAAATAATGCTAACTTTACACATTACAATACAATATAGGTATATTTTTACAATTGTAGATAAAAAATACATTTTTAAATAGGCCCGCTTGACGCGTCCAATGCGGCGGCAATATTTCACCCGTGTAATATATCCCGGCATTGTTGCAGTAACGCATCGCGTTGCATACCCAATGACTGCAATATGCGTCCGACTGTATGAACGGGGCACCGGGGAGCTTTCCATCTAGATTGGGAGCCTGCCTGTGCGAATATCAATTGCTTTTAAAAATGCATTGTGGAGTTCGCCTCGGCTTGCCGCCGTATTACGGCTCAGTTTTTCAACCGTTATTGACTTGAAACTCGAAACGTTTTGAGTAGTTTGGATTATTTTTTCACTACTTAGCTGTCAGCTCAGAATCCGATCGCCTGTCCAATTGCCTGTACTACGTAGCTACTAACTCTATATAGAGTTGAATTTTAAAAACCTTTTAGCGGGAACCCCATATCACGTTCGGGGGTTTTATAGTTTTGGATATTTCGTGAGGAGTGACTGGATTAGTGAATCAGTGGGATTTGGCTTTTATATGATACCTACCTTTTATGATACCTACTTACCTTTGGTTTATATTATTAGGACTTTTGCGTTAAGGTACCTACAATGCCAGAAGGGCTAGACAAGTGGCTGACGTCTAAAAATTCGCTACGCTTCATCTATGGAAATGACATAAGTCACGTGATCTCAAGCGTGATCTTCATAGCGACTTGTTGTTGATTTACATAGCGACGTTTGACATTTCCATACATTGTGAAGTTTATTCTATTTCTATTCGATTAGCGTTCATGCCACTTGGATAGCCCTTCTGCTTTCGCACGATACGGACAGAACGGTGCACGATATTT
The DNA here is from genome assembly GCA_947859195.1 of Drymonia ruficornis. NCBI lineage: Eukaryota > Metazoa > Arthropoda > Insecta > Lepidoptera > Notodontidae > Drymonia > Drymonia ruficornis. The sequence continues at coordinate 7,037,575 of OX401911.1, read as the reverse complement.
CTCTGCAACGGACGCGATTTTCACAAAAGCGATTACTACTACTTCCGCGAAATTGTCTTTCGACCGACGCTTGATAACGTTGTTGTAAAGTCATTTAATCAATGATAATTATTATTAGGATCTGTCAATAGGTACGCGGCTCCCAATTTTATATGCACAGTGGGAAAATAAAAATGTGCGCCTACCCTGCGGACTAAGGAATATTTAACTAAGTGTCCCCTGTCCCATATGCTCCGTACCGGTGCGGTAGGGTCTATACATCCTGATAGCTGATAAATTGTGGGCCTGTACGTGACTCGTGCGCGCTTTCAAGCGATACCTGCTGAGTCAGCAGTCTCGCTGGTGTGTTCACACGGCACACGTCACGCCACGCACCGTGTGCGGTGTAGCATATAGCATCTGCTTTCCTCAAGGGTTCTAAGATGACGTCGTTACTGATCTTATCCTGCTTCACAGCCACACTTTTTAACTGTTTTAGAACATCTTTGCATCAAAACACTGACTCTACCTCCACACATAAACAAATTAAGGAGATGGCTGTAATGAGAGTCAAATTATTTACAGACTGTATACCTAAACTCGGATACCTATCTATTAGTAAAGTCATTATCCAATAATTTTTCAAATCGCATTGTAAGTAAACTAGCTCGCCAGAAGTCACGAATGAGAATTTGAAAGACGAAGCAATTTCTAAATTCAAAGATCCAATAATTTTGCGACTTCGACATTTTCAATGACGCCGCGTAATCGCCTTTCTCTCAGTTTTCAGAAAAATCATTATTTTTGTTCGGTATCTATCTTTAAATTTATATTACACACGGGTTGGTTTTCGGGAAATTATTATCGAGTATTAAATGGTTTAGTTACCGTAAAACTGATTTTAATTGTATCAGAGGTACTTATAAAAATATTGCAAATTATTAGCTACGTCCAGAAGTGTCACATGCCGCGCGAGGCTGCTCACCCACATGCCTCGCGAAGCACGACGTTTGCCTCAGTCGCATGCCGCGCGAGGCAAATGGCGAGGCAACTGACACTCTAGACAGGGAAAGGTATACCCGATCAATCAGTTTGACATCGTTCTGTCTCACGACTGCCAAACTAGGCGACGCAAATGTGAGTGCTCAGGTGAGGCAGGGCGCACATTTGCCTCACGTGAGGCAAGTCAAACACCGCGAGGAAAATTTTCCTCGCGCGGCATGTGACACTTCTGGACGTAGCTATTTACTTTTCTTTTTTGCAACAAGCGTCAGGAAGTTTAAAAGTAAAATAGACATGAAAATGATTTGGAGCGATCGGATACTGAAATGCTAAGTACTAAAACATTATGTTTATTTTATAGGCAATTTTACTTAAAAAGATTTACGGCAGTGTGTCCGACATTTTATATATTGAAGAATCAAATAATTTAAGAGCTTTCTTGAAATCAACATTTTAAGTAAGTGATTACTTCATTCAAGGTCGACAAATCAGCTTTACGAAAATAATAGTAAAGTTATTTCACTGTTTCTACATTATTACAGTGTTCACTGCCAATGTCTATGGAAGTTGTTTTATTACTCTAAGCAAGTTTCACGCTGCAGGTCTTAGGTTCGATTCCTACCCGGGACATGCATTTGTGTGCATGAACATGTCTGTATGTCCCGAGTCTGGGTGTATATGTATATTAAGACGAGGGTTCGAAATTTGGTTGATTTTCTATTCTACTTTTTCTTTAAGTAAGTATGTGGACTAGGAATCTTATATTTAGATGTATGATTTTTGACTATATTATCTTGAGTATCTTTAAATCCAAATCACGATTTGACGAAATTTTCTCGATAAAAAAAAATTATGAAATGAGCTCTAATTATTTACAATTTTCCTTGCTACCACGATGTTTTTACGATTTAGATCACGAAATTATTTCTAAAACATAGCAAATAATGATATCTAAACTACCCTTCAACCATATTTTAATTCATGAAGTAGTTTTTTTTTTATTCAAGAAAATGTGGTTTGGCGCTTACGTTGTTTATTTCCGAGCGCGCGCACAATATCGCCATCTCACATTTTAAGTACTTGAACTAACCATGTCTCTCTCTAACTTTGTATTGTCAGTGTCCGCTCGGACTTGTTCGACGTCGGACCTGTGAAGGATTTTTTAAAAAATATTACGAAAAAATATTACGGTCGTGCCACATTACAGGTACAGTACAGTATTTACAGTCCGCCGACGCCTATGATAAATAAATAAATATCCTTGGAAATTCTTTTACACATGACTACCTGATCCCAAACTAAGCAGAGCTTGTACTATGGAAACCAGATAACTGATATTACTACATATACTACTTTTTGTTTGTAAATACAAACTAAATATACACTTAATTACACCTAGAATCGGGACATGCGGACATGTTCATGCACACAAATGCATGTCCTGGGCAGGAATCGAACCTACGACCTGCACTGCAGCGTGATTTTCGTTTGCTTTTCTTTGTCTTGTGTAATTTCTTTTCATCTCTTGTCATTTTGTGTCATCTCTTGTCATTTTGTGTCATCTCTTGTCATTTCATAGTTATTCGTGTCATTTCTGTAAAAACTCCCTATTTCGCTTACTGTTATATACTTGCAGCATGGTCTTGGGCCGACAGTGGGAATACATTGCTTTTCAAAACAATGGAGTCGCTTTATTGCGTTTGTTGTAGGTATGGATGGGCAAGTAATAAATATATCATACATCAATAAATTATCGTAAAAAATAACATTACAGATATGGATAGGAAAATGTTTGTCCGTCCTATTCAATCTATTATATTATAAACGAAAGTAACTCTGTCTGTTACCTTTTCACGGCTAAACCGCTGAACCAATGTTGATGAATTTTGGTATGGAGATAGACTGGGTCTTGGCGGAGAACATAGGCTACTTTTTAGGGTTCCAAAGGGTGCTAACGGGACCCTATTACTAGGCCTACGCTGTCCGTCTGTCTGTCTGTCCGTCTGTCAGCGCGGGCTGTATCTCACGAACCGTAACAGGTAGAGAGTTGAAATTTTCACTGAATGTGTATTTCTGTTGCCGGTGCAGAACAAATACTAAAAATATAATAACATTTAAAAATAAATATCAAGTCTCAAACTTGATATTTTTGATGTGTTTATTCTACGGTGGTACGGAACCCTTTATGTGCGAGTCCGACGCCTTCAGATCTTATGAATGTTTTCTTGAAATAAATATAGTGTATTTTAAGTAATTAACTGGCCAACCCTCAGGTCCTACCTACCATGTTAGGATCTTTTTCGTTCTAGCGGGTGTAAACCGTGATTTAACGAGTTAATGTGATAATTTTTGTATTTTTTAAATTATTCAATTCAATGTTTTTGTTTCAGACATAGTCCAATATTGATTATTAAAATTATTATAATTTTACAATAAATATAAAACAATAAATAAAAGTAAAATTAAATTAAAAAAAAAAAAAAATTTATTAATAAACCGACTTCAAAAAGGAGGAGGTTTCTCAATTCGACCGTATATTTTTTTTTTTATGTGTGTTCGCGGATAACTTCGTTGTTTATGAACCGATTTTGATGATTCTTTTTTTGTTGGTAAGGAGATATCCCAGCGGTGGTACCATGATAAGGAAACCAGGATCTGATGATGGCATCCCAGAGAAATCGAACCTTCGAAAATCGTAGGAGCGACTAGTGCGTTTGTAATTTTTTTCATTAAGTATTTTAAAGCACTACTATTTTATGAAGGTCTGGAGTCGATCTGATGATGGAGCCGAAAGACAGTCGAGGGAACTCCTCAACGATTTACAACAATTACCTGGTGTTTGGGCTTGATTAATTTGTATTGATGAGAGCTTTACACCTAGATGGGTTGTGACTGTCATTAAGGGTCTGATGATGGAGTCAAAAGACAGCCGAGAGAACTCCTCAACGATTTACAGCAATTACCTGGTGTTTGGGCTTGATTAATTTGTATTGGAGAGAACTTTACACCCATATGGGTTATAAGTGCCATTACAGGTCTAATGATGGAGACCATAGACAGTCGAGGGAATTTCTCAAAGATTTACAGCAGTTACCTTTTGTTGGGCTTACTTCATATGGTTCAAAATGCCAAAATGTTCATTGGTATGGCGCCACTAAAAATCGTGAAATAAAATTATTTTTATAAAAAAAACAAACCGACTTCAAAAAAACCTGGATCACTGGATCACCTGGTAGGCAGAGGTGGTAGGTAATAGAAATATTATTTCAGGCTTTTTAGTGTTTTTTTTTAATTTTTCATGTTTTATCATTAAAATACAATATAATATAACATAAATTAAAATAAAATACAATAAAATAAAAACCTACCCCTAATTAAACAAATACCGTCCGCGTGGGATACTGGCTGCATGTCCTCCCTGTATTCAAGCTGTTCCTGTTGTCAAGCGCATTTTTTGAGCAAGGAAAGAGCCAGCCCTCTTGTCACCTGTGGCGGTAACCAGTCTACGGGTTTTGATAGATAAAAAAATAAAGATAAAAAGATAAACAAAAAATAAATGCATGGTTAAATCAATAAAATTAATAAAAACTGAAAATTAAATTAAAAAATAAATTAAATATGGTAAAAAAAATTATTATGACACCGCTGATGACTTCATGATCGGCATCGAAGTTAAGTACCAAGGTATTCCTTTGCCTACGAAACATGAAAAAGATACTCATATCCGGCAGTCAGTCACTGACACAGAGTATGTACATTTTTACCCGACTACGGTGGGCGGAGGGTTATGATTTTGACCGATATGTATGTATGTTCATCTGCTCCCGTATAACGTCCAAACTATTTTTATATCATAATAATTTGACTAATGAGATATCGTTGGACGCGTCTGGATCGTCCGCTGGTTATAGGCTATTATACGATCGAAGTATTGTTATACGTATCTATCAGCATATTGTAGGTATCGTTTGTCTTCTTTTGACTTACTTTGTCTTCAGCAATAAAAACAACATAGAAATTAAATTATTTTTTTCAAATACACTCGACATAAAAATCCCATATAAAACGAAAAAAATATATTTGAATATTTTCATCCATTTCATCTATTTTAAAAGGTGCACTGGGACATATTATTTTAATTGTACGAATTAAACAATATTGTTCCTTCAAAAAATAACTATACTATAGTCTACTCCATAGCTGTTCTGTCCTAGCTAAGCGAGAGGGATATATCCTTCGGCAGCTCACGCGACGCCAGCCACACCCCGAAACTAAAATTCATTTTTTTCTTGTATCGTCTTAAGTATGTATTTACAAATAAAAAAGTAGTACCTATATGTAGTAATATCAGTTATCTGGTTTCCATAGTACAAGGTCTGCTTAGTTTGGGATCAGGTAGCCGTGTGTAAAAATGTCCCAGGATATTATTATTACTTATCCTGGCATTAGCGGTTAGACTACATTTTGCTTCAAAATCACGTAATTTTTCTATCACGTTTTAATGTAGATTTTTCTTCGTAACATCATGCGTCTACGTGCATAGCTTTTGAATATTTAGAAATAAGTAGAAGGGCACGAACGTATATTATAGATATATGTAGGAGGGCATCTCTTGTCAGTTACCCTTTGATGTTCAGATAACAAGAATCCTTTTTGAAGTCCATATTGTCAGTCAGCCATTTATTTCTTCGGGAGTAAAACCAAAGCTTATGCGCTGAATTTTTATAATACTATAAAATTTTATAATACATACTTTTAACGTCCCACTCCTGGACATAGGCCTCCCCTCAATGTGTGGGGGATTCAGACCACCCTGACTCAGTGCGGATTGGTGGATTTCACATGTCCTGTCGAAAATTAGTTAGATTTTTAAGACATGCAGGTTTCCTCACGATGTTTTCCTTCACCGTAAGCAAGTGATTTACATGTAAATTAAAGTTATATTCCGCACATAGTATTTTAAAAATCCAAAGGTGCGAGCCGGGTTTTGAACCCCGGACATTAAGCCCACAAGACGCGTGCTTAACCAATCGGCTATTACTGCCTAATATAAAAAATAAATTTTACAATGTTCGAGTCATTGATGACTAGGTATGCTTGTTTGTTATGTAATTCAAGACGATCTTGGTTTCACGTCTTCAGGACTACTACATATACCTATAAGGATCTACATAATAATATTTTATAACCAAATAAATTGCAATTTTGTAACCCATCCGTGCAGTAATATTATATGGCAGCACCGCATCCTTTATGGTCTAAGATACATTGAAGAGCGACCTTTACCGATCGACTTAGCGGATCAACCCTGGATTTTATCAAATAAAATATGTGTCTGAACAACCAATAGGGTTGCCATAAAAAAATATGGTCAAGGATAAAAATAAGAAAAAAAAGCAAAAAGTTAAAAGCATGCACGGCTTCGTCGCGCGCACCTGTTGTACTGCATCCTCCTCTATCGCATGAAATAGCACTCGGATGCGCAATGCTTCTCTGTCAATCAATATTCAATTTAATTTTTTTTATTATAAAGCCCGGCTACCGTTATTCTTGACTCGATTTTCGTAAGCAACACTATACACTGTATTCGCAATAAAATTGCCTTCATTTTTCAAGCATTTTCATTTTTCATTTGGCAAGCAAGTCGGTGAAAATTGTTAAAAAAATATGGTTTTTATAATTTTAATTAATCATAGCCATGACCTATGGTTTTCATCTATGTGCATAATTTTCAGTTTGCTGACGGTGAGGGAAAACATCGTGAGGAAACCTACGTATCCCTCGGGATTAGGTAATAGTCAGTTCCTGTATACACGGCGACAAGGTTCACCACCTGTCACGTTGGGTTCTGACTATCTGGTGAAACGTGGGCTTTGAGTTGGTTAATACCTCCACAATGTGGTGGTGTATGGCCACTCAAGCCTCTAACTACCCCCGGATGGGAATAAAAGTCGTGACGTTACATTTCATTTCATAGCCATGACCATATTTTTTACCGCAACGCTATTGGTATATGTTCAGAAAAATACTTTATTTGATAAAATATAGGTTTGCTCCGGTAAGTCGATGGGTGAAGGTCGTCCTTAAGCGTATCTCGTACTATTATATTCTTACTAGATGGGTAGTATATTTATTTTAATATTTTATACCTATACCTAGTTGGCACAAAGTTACAACTTAAAAGGAACATTTTAAAACCTACAGCCTTTGTTTCGTGACCACCATCCTTAGATCAACATCACCATTCCATTTCACATTATCTGTGATCCTATCATGTCATATTGAAATCGAACGACGTTAAAATTTCCAAAGCACCTACGTAAGGTTCGCACATCTGATAGGTGATAAATGGTACCGGTCTGCGCGTGACTCGTCCGCGGCTTTCAACCGACGGGTCGTGCTGAGTCAGCGGTGTCGTGAGTGCGGGCCCACGCGCGCCTCACTGTATCATATTTGATACAGAATTGATGGCCAACTGACAGTTACGAAAAAAGTCCATTTGGAATTTCAATAAATATTCTGTGACTTACGCAATCGTGTAGTTTCGGATGTGATACGAATTTATAATGTCCGGGTGCCTACAACTTCGTTGGCGTACGAAGCGAAATACATATGGGTAGGGTATTTCTGTGATACCCGAAAAATCAAGAAAATACGAGGGCATGTTGAAAAAATAAAGCGTTTTAACATCTTAAGGCTGTCATAGACAACCGTGGTTGCGGTTGCTGTAACTGGACGCAATAGCCACGGTTTTCTATGACGGTCTCAAAAAAGTTTAACGGCTTTTCCTATTGTGTAACATCTATAGAACCTTGTATGGAACAGATAAAGCGATAGTTTGATAGCTAAAAACAATGATATAATAAGAAAGGAGGTAGATAGGCTACCTAGATGATAAAACGTTTAACATATGGCACGAATACCGTGCGCACACACATGCCGTGAGCGGCCGTGGCCTGAAGTACGTTGCTTCATATAATATTATTCAACCACGTGCACGTTTATAACAATAATGTACGTAAAAACGTGCAAAAATAACACTGTCAACGCGTCCATGAGTGACGCGAGACCACGGGAGAATGAGCACAGGTTTGTCAATTAGCAAAGTTTTTAAGTGGCACTTACTGAAAGGGCTAGGCCTAGACCTATCTACTAAGATTTCATGCTATGATGAGGATAAGAAGATTATCTTCACAATACAATTGTAAACCCTATTTAGGTACACCTTACTTTATCCGGATCTCAGCCCCAGTTCTTTGTCCGCTTATATTCTAGATAGAGGATTCAAGCCGAAGTTAGACGTCTAGACCTTTATAATAATGAATAAATAAATTTTACAAATGAAACAGTATAGCAGATTATAACAATTTCAGAATGTTTAGCCTTTCGGTACGGAGTATTCTATACTAAAATAATGTTATTTTTCTTACATTTACTCATAAATTTAATCTTGAATAGGAGCCTGAAGGTTTTTATCAAATGAAATCCATTTACTTATGTTTCAGTACTCTGTAATTTAAGAAAACTGTTTGCTAATATGAATGAGTAAACATTCTAGTTTAAAGAAAGTACCTACCTATTTTATTTTAGTAAGGTTTCAGAATTAGTATTTAATAAAGGATTTTGAAATGGGTTAAATGGGGCTTGAAGTGAAATTATATAATTGACTAGCTTTTCCATGCGACTTCGTCCGCGTAGAATTTAAAAAAAAAAAGGATCTCTGATCCCGGATCCCGTATCTCGGATCCCGTTTCCCGTTTTTACCGGATCCCGGATCCCGTTTGCTGAATCCCGTAGCCCGGATATCCCGGATCTCGTATCCCGGATCCCGTATCCCGGATCCCAAAAAATATAGCCTGTTACTCAGGGATAACGTAGCATTCTAATGGTTAAATAATTTTTGTAATCGTTCCAGTAGTTTTTGAGTCATTCACTCATTACAAACATACATACAAATCTTTTCTCTTTATAATATTAGTGTAGATTTGTATGCAGAGCGCATTGACGACCGCTTGGTGCAGTGGTTCGGGCGTAAGCGTAAGTCCCCGGCTCACTGCATCGGGTGGTTGCGGGTTCAATTCCCGCAAGAGGCAAATTTCGGAAACGGTCTTTTCGTAATCTGACCGTCTAGGTGTCACTGGAATGTTGCTTAGCATGGGACCATACATTTGGTGTGCGTAAATTTATTGATTAATTATAATTTCATTAAAAAAAGTAATATACCTAATAGGTAGGTGATAAATAAACAAAAAATTATGATAATTCATGAAACATTGAAACATATAATTCTTATGAAAAAATTGATGACTTTAATCGGCGCCCGACTGCGAATCTGCGTATAGTGTATTATGTAGCGCGATATAATTCCTTGGGAGCGATTGAGGCCATGTTTATGTAAAAATAATAAAGTCTCGCTCGACAGGGGTTACGTCCGTGTGTCCCGAGTTTACTACCTTACGTTGAATAAGCAAGCAATTTGCAAACTTTGAAATCAACGCTCGTTAGTACTTCGCTCGCGGCCAATCAGCGTTAAGAAAATCATTAAGTTTGATTGCCGAGTTATCTTCCTTTAAATGGAGAGTGCTTATTGGTTAGAAAAAGTATTGGTGAATTAATTGCCTCGCTGTACCTACTCATTGGGTCTGTTAATGTGTTACGTTTCGTTGCGTACCCAATTCTTCCTTTTTACACATAGAACAGTATTATCCTAAGTAGGTAAATGGTTTTCTAAGATTTGTAGGTAAGTACTTATACGGAGGTTCTCATTACATATTACGTGTTTTCAGAAAATAATTATTATACAGTATGTTAAGAAAACCCTTTCCGAGCCGAAACCGGTATTTGATTTCCCAATCACAGGACAAAAAAAAATATTCATGATAGTAAACATAATAATAATAATAATAATTTAGCCCTTTTAACGTCCCACTGCTGGGCACGGGCCTCCCCTCAATGCGAGGGGGATTCAGGCCATAATCCACCACGCTGGCCCAGTGCGGGTTGGTGGGTTTCACATGTCTAAAGACATGCAGGTTTCCTCACGATGTTTTCCTTCACCGCAAGCAAGTGATAATCATATTAAAGTTATGATTCACACATAGATTTCGAAAAATCCAGAGGTGTGACCCAAGGTTTGAACCCAGGACCTTAAGCCCGCAAGACGCGTGCTCAACCAATCGGCTACCACTGCTTTTAGTAGTGAACATATTGATGAAAATTTAAAATGACCATTTTTTTGCCTATTTCCCCCAAAATGTAGCGAATTTTAAAAATATGACAACACCGTTACCGGCAGTAATTATGTTAAATCGTTTGGCGGCACCTCTGATCACAAAGTACGTAATGAAGTCATTTTATAAAAGAAAAAACAATATAAAACGGGGTAATTGTTTTCCAAAGGAGGCCTTTGCCCAGCAGTGGGACACTATGCTATGATCTATGCTAAGAGAAAAAAAAAATACAAAAATAGAATCTAATCTCGATACCCTACAATACGTTTTCGGGTCGGACAGGGTTTTCTTAACACACTGTATACCTACACATGACACACCCGCACAATAAATGGAATACTTCAAAAGAAAAGTAATCATAAAGTAGATAGCAGGTATACTTACAAGCCGGCTAATTGGGTGTTTTATAGGCATTCTCTACGATAATTAAAACTGACTCAAGAGAATGTTGAGTCTCCTACTCAACAGCACACACGAGCGGGGGATGCAAGAGGTGCGGGGGCTGCACGGCGCGTCGAGTCGCCGCGGCCGCCGCCGGGGAGTTCCAGTTCGAATCAGCTGTGCCGTGCGCTTACACACTATTCGCGCTCGCGCATAACATCTACTTTTTATTATTGTTTTTCACCGTACTTGCGACAACCGTTGTATAGATTTTATTACATATTACAAAAACTACAGTCCGCTTTTTACTTCTCCACTGAGACCAACGAAGGCCATTTCTAAACATGGTCCATCGTCCATCTACCGCCAGCGTTGGAATAACAACAAGAATTTGAATTCGAAACTTCAACGGTTCAAGTTCGTGAAGAAAAAATCTGTACTACGGGTTCAAGTCGTCTTCATCCAGTTCTCCAGCTTATTGTTTTCTTCTCGTCGTGCCTGCCTTTGGACTTCGTGAATGTCAGCGCGGTATTTCGTAAACCGTCTTGCAGACTTCACACCAACCGGTGCCAGATGAATTGGAGTATTGGGAGTACGGGACAAGAAGCTCATCACATCATCACATCTATTATTTTCTCATCTTCTCATCGGGCCTGCTTTTGGAACTTCGTTGAAGTCAGCACGGTTTCTTCTTATAACCGTCTTCGCGGACTTCAATCCATCAGGCAAAAGAGGGAAGCTTTACGGGACATCAAGCAAATCCACATCTTCAAATTGTCGTCGTGCATTGAAGAACACAGTTTCTCCTCGTCGCAATCTTCATAGTGGTTTGCACCAAAAAACCGTGAGCTCGTTCCATTTCCTTATTTTCACACATCTTATCAAAATACGTTCCATTTTCGTTCATACATTTCACATAAAACAATCACTCAATCGCCTCATCCAATTAGTTTCAGCTTCATACTTACATTTAAGCAGTTTTCATAGCCTCATAAGTTCATTACGCATAGTCATTCTCACAATCATAATTTAGTAATTTTTTTCTTTTTGTGTGGGTGGAACATTCCTGACAACGTCTTAAAGCAGTTGCGCGTCGTCATAACGTCTATACCGTTATGCAACTTGCTATTATTTTTTCAACAGGGGTTTACTTGCTCTTGTCTTGATTACATTTTCATACATGTTAAAAAATTATTATTCTTTTACATCATTCCTTTATTAATTAAAATGACAGACATTCAAAGTTTAATTGACAAGATTGATTCAATTCAAGCCAAGCTAACCCAATTTTCATCTCATCTACATCTTCTCAAATCATGTGAAAGGTTGAGCGAGGTACAAGTCAATAGCTACGTCCAGAAGTGTCACATGCCGCGCGAGGCTGCTCACCCACATGCCTCGCGAAGCACGACGTTTGCCTCAGTCGCATGCCGCGCGAGGCAAATGGCGAGGCAACTGACACTCTAGACAGGGAAAGGTATACCCGATCAATCAGTTTGACACGTTTGACATCGTTCTGTCTCACGACTGCCAAACTAGGCGACGCAAATGTGAGTGCTCAGGTGAGGCAGGGCGCGCATTTGCCTCACGTGAGGCAAGTCAAACACCGCGAGGAAAATTTTCCTCGCGCGGCATGTGACACTTCTGGACGTAGCTATTGAAATTGAATATCAACTTGATACAATATTAAACTTATACGATTCATATGATGCGTTACAGATGGACTTGGAGGTGCTAATGGATGACCCCCGCGAGCAATATACGGAGCGCGAAAAGTTTGAGAACCAGTACTACAGCTTGGTGGCTTCCGCACGCGTGCTGGTCCGTGACGCTCGCAGGCTTCCCGTGGGAGACTCTGGTTCCAGGGTGGTTCATAGTATTTCTCACTCATACACAGACAAACATGTTTCAAGTACTTCAATACCAGCCTTAGTCCATCATAGTGTGTCTGATATTAAAAAACCTGGGGGGGTATGTACTACTGCGCGCTTCGCTTTGCCACTTGAAAACCCCGCAGGCCTTGCTTCGCTTGATCTTCCAATTGACAAGACAATTCAACACTCCGCAGAGGTTGCTTCGCGTGGGTGTCGGGCTATTAAGCCTCTTGAAAACCCCGCAGACCTCGCTTCGCGCGGACTCAAAGCAGACAAGCCGCGGTCCTCTTCCTTATCATGGTCAGCTTCATCATGGGTTCCATTCTCTCGCATATGTCAGCAGGCCACGTCGTTCCTACTGGATCCAGTGACGATCGTGGCACTTTATTATGTTGACACTTCTTGTGCTGACTGCTTCTTGCTTAAAAAACATTATCATTTAAATATCCAAAATACATACACATATACATACATGCATATATACAAGTGTCGATACAAAGATACATACATATACAAACACAATTCCACATTTACAAATAAATTATATTTTTACACTACGTCGTACTTCATACATGGTAACTACCCACATAATAATAATAATATAGCTTGTTATATTCGTTTTTACATTTACATTAAATAATAAGTTCATATTTTATTCACATTTACCTACTATTTACATTTTACACATATTTTTCATCATTTACACACTACCTTTATTTAATACTTATTTACCTTACGCTTAGCCACAACCACGAATCGTCTCGGACCTCACACAGGGAGGCTTCCTAGTTATCATACACCGCTTATTGCTCGCAGGAGGACACCACATACCTAGGTACCTACATTTACATGATTACGTCTATCCGTCATAACTTTCGTTGCGCATTCAATGGCTTGCCTTACTTTCTATCGCAAGGTTTGAACTTCACAAAACGTACTTACTACTTCTTTTCATATACCTACTTAAATTATTTACATTTTACTTTAATATTTTCATTTTAGCATCATCTTATATCTGAATGGATCGTTGACCTTAGCTTGAGAGAACATGCTTACTGCAAGTAAAAGCTATCTTCATTCCTATCTACTTCTCTCTCCGACGACCTTTCAGACCTAAATCCACTTCCCTATTGGACGCTCGCTTTTCGTGCACCCAGCAGAGATGGCGTGAGGCGTCGCAAGAGTCGCCGACATCCGCCTACGAAAGAGCTCATTTTAGCGAGTCTTTCTTACACTCTGCCCCTTTTCCAGTCATTGCTGTTGAAGACACTTCAACCGGGGGAATATGTTGAGTCTCCTACTCAACAGCACACACGAGCGGGGGATGCAAGAGGTGTGGGGGCTGCACGGCGCGTCGAGTCGCCGCGGCCGCCGCCGGGGAGTTCCAGTTCGAATCAGCTGTGCCGTGCGCTTACACACTATTCGCGCTCGCGCATAACATCTACTTATTATTATTGTTTCTTACCGTACTTGCGACAACCGTTGTACAGAACATCACACTATATTATACATACAGTCCGCTTTTAATTACTTCTCCACCACTGAGACCATCGAAGGCATTTTTAGACAGAGAAACTTAAAAATATCGAGTTTCATGAAGCATTTAAATAATTTAGACGAAAAAAGGTTGCTGCTTTTTGCTAATGCTTTTGCTTTTTTTTTTGCGTAATGGTCCAATGTTACCCATATCAATTCTCTCATGTCTGTCTAGCGCCGTCCGGCCTTTATTACGTAAGTACGTCCCATGAAAATAACGCATCACTGGCTTATAATGGGATTGGCGAGATACGAAACTCGTATTAATGTTTAATATGTACGAGATTGTAGAAGAAGTAAAGTGTGGCCCTGACCCTAGATTCCTTCGCTTCGAGTGACAAGTCAAGTGTCAGATCATGCGTCATATAGTGACATGACAGGGCAGTGGCCCTGTCAGCATCAGGCTATATAAGCTTGTGGCACTAACTATTATCTGGACACTCAGTCTTCAAAGCTGTAGATCGTGTGTAGTAGGTACTTAGGTAGACCAGCGCGAGCGGGGCTTAAAAGGCCACATCTAACAATACCGCAAAACAACTAAATTTTTTTATTTCCTACCCAAAATTCTTTGCAATTCCGCAAAATTTCCATGAAATGGTCGTACATTTTACGCAATTAGTGACAATTTTACGGAATTGCTAAGGATTCTACTAGGAAATCAGGCAAAGAAATGCGTTTACAGAATTGCTTTGTGGCCTTATTAGCCCTACAGGAACAGGTAAATAGGTGCTTAAGTGGTTAAATGCTTTTTGGGTGGCACTTGCGACTTTACACCATCATCGAGGCAGTATGAATGTGTATTCATAGCACTGCACTTCCATAGTAGGTACCTAAGTACATATCTACTTATTCATTTTTATATAAAACATCTGTAAGCCATAATCTGATTTAAATCAGCTCAAATGTAAGAAAAAAAACGCTTTTGTTTAACGGTAAAATGTTCCGTGCGGAGTCTTTGTTTGAAGACCAAAGGGTTTTCCAAGAAGTCTTGCCTGGGGACTAGTTGGGTCTTAAAGACTTATCCTTCAGGGAAAACACGCTTTCATAAATCCCTTTTTTATGAAAATATGGAAGCTCATTATAGAGAATGAAAATATTGTATGCTGTACCTACTCAACCATAGGTATACATAGAGCATTGGTTATATTTTCGTTTGGGCATCATTGTCACCCAATATTAATGGCCCATTAAAATAACCGTGAACCATTAACAACACGTGCGTTGAGGGAAATTTTATATTAAGGGCCAGTTTGAAAATCGTGAGATACCTAACTCTTATCAACTACAAATGGCGTTAAACAGCGTTTTAACAGATATTAATATGGATACAGAAAAACTGCGAAAACGTCATATTTATTTGATGGATAAAAGTTATCGATTCTGAAATACGCCCTAAGTGATATGATAAGTTATGTCATTAATAAAGTGCCTACGCAGGACTTCACGAGACCCCTTATTCTTAATAGGATATTAAGCTTTGCTAATCCTATATTAAAGCCCTACAAAATGTACTGCAACACTGTCACAATACTTGAATTTTAATAGCTCACTTTCATATTACACTTAAGAGTTTAACTGTTATAAAATGTTTTGATGTGGGCATTCAACATATAAAAAAAAACAAACCGACTTCACAAAAACCTGGTGCACTAAAAAGACTGAAATAATGTTTCTATTACCACCTCTGCCTACCCCTTCGGGAAAACCAGACGTGATGGTGTGCTATCGAGTATTTGGGGTCGGTGCCAATCTATCTTCTTACTTTTATAGTAGGTAGACTTGGCATACCAAGATTGGCACCGACTCCAAATACTCGATAATACACCATCACGTCTGGTTTTCCCGAAGGGGTAGGCAGAGGTGGTAATAGAAACATTATTTCAGTCTTTTTAGTGCACCAGGTTTTTGTGAAGTCGGTTTGTTTTTTTTTTTATAAAAATAATTTATTTCACGATTTTTAGTGGCGCCATACCAATGAACATTTTGGCATATTGAACCGTATGAAGTAAGCCCAACAAAAGGTAACTGCTGTAAATCGTTGAAGAATTCCCTCGACTGTCTATGGTCTCTATCATCAGACCTGTAATGGCACTTATAAACCATATGGGTGCAAAGCTCTCATCAATAGAAATGAATTAAGTCCAAACACAAGGTAGCTACTGTAAAACGTTGAGGAGTTCCCTTGACTGTCCTTCGTCTTCATCATCAGACCCCTACTGACAGTCACAACCCATCTAGGTGTAAAGTTCGTATCAATACAAATTAATCAAGCCCAAACACCAGGTAATTTCTGTAAATCGTTGAGGAGTTCCCTCGAATGTCTTTTGGCTCCATCATCAGATCGACTCCAGACCTTCATTAAATAGTACTGCTTTAAAATACGTAATGAAAAAATTAACAAACGCACTAGTCGCCACTACGATTTTCGAAGGTTCCCCTCGATTTCTCTGGGATTCCATCATCAGATCCTGGTTTCCTTATCATGGTACCATTTCTGGGATATCTCCATTCCAACAAAAAAAGAATCATCAAAATCGGTTCATAAACGACGAAGTTATCCGCGAACAAACATAAAAAAAAAATATACGGTCGAATTGAGAAACCTCCTCCTTTTTTGAAGTCGGTTTAAAAATACGTGATATCTTTAAATCAACTTTATTACTTACATAAAAAAGGGGCGCAACCCACACTTCCACGTTTTTAATTACCACTTTTCTCTGGAGGGAACAAACTTTGTAAATGATTCTGATAAACAATAATTACGGCCGTTTCAAATTAGGAAGTTTAAAAGAAGTTCACGATGCTCGGAGCAAACATGAAGCTCAGTCCAGTGCCCGCCTAATTAGTTAACTTTATAAATTTGTTACCTATTTGGTATGCTAAGTGCCCAAGAGGTAGCTGGTTGGTACAAGCGTTTTCCATTATTTATTCTAAGAAGTAGTAGGTACTGAAATTACTTTTAGACTAACTTTTATTAATAGTAGTGTTGAGGAAAGTATAATTTTTATCATAAAAAAACACTGTAGTTACTAACCTACTTACTAATCTTCCCATATGTTAAAAATGATACCTATTGTGAAAGTGAGACCGATGGCTGTGATGGAAGAAAATGAGAGAGACCATTGCCCAAAATGTTGGGACACAATAGGTTATTAAAAAATATGTAAACTTAAAAGATACAGGAATATGCTGCCAATCCTTCGACTTTCATGAAAATCTATTTTCTATTAAGTATTTTGATGTAATATCTACCCCCATGTACGTGACTTAATCTTGTTATTCTTATTTCATTAAAAAAACTGAATATCCCGTGACACCAACCTTAGAATACAAATCGGCGAATTTCCATCTCCTTCGTAAAAATAACATATAGGTAATTTTATTTCGTTCGTAAAAATTACCTATAAAGGCCGCGTAATCTAATGTATGTCAAATTATAGTCTGCATGTGGCAACACTGAATACAATATGGTTATCCCGTGCGTACACGTAGGTACTGATTTAGTAGGAACTTTTTGTAGGTAATGTTGATCACATGATTTACTAATAGGTATTAAAGCTTCCATAATTATGGTTATGTCAAACTTACCTACTATCTGATAACGTAAACTACCTACTTATAATCTAATCATTAAAACGCAATGTTCCAGGTTTCGTCACGATAGCATGTGGTAATTTTTATTGAAAGTGAACTGGTAGGTGAGACTAGACGCGATATTATAAACATTTGCAACCTCAATAACTTCATTTTCGACATTCTAAACCTATGAATAGTACCTACCTAAGACGTCCCTAAGCTAGTTAATGTCAAAGCCCCGTGTGTAGTGGGCCTTACTAGACGTTCGGCCGACATTCACGGCGCGTTCGGATTTGGCAAATGACAGACAAATTGGCGGGCTTGAACGTGACGTATGGGGGCGACACCGCTACCCAGTCACTATAAAGTGTGCCAAACTCTTGGCGTTTGACATCGGACTTTGACTTTGCAAGTCTGGAAACTTGGCCTTCGTAGATTACCTATAACGCCTATTCCTAATTAAACTTCGTGTAAGTTGATGGTTTATGTGGAATTTTAAACAGCTTGGATCTACTTAGGGCGGAGTTCACCAACACATAATGGACCACTCTTTAGTAAACGGATTGCTTCACTACTTCACACAATCGTTTACTTATCTAACGGCCCGTTAGTGTGTTGGTGAACATGACCCTAAGTAGGTAATTTAGTGACAGTGAAGACGAGGCTGAATTTTTATCGATGATCACGCGTCTACCAGTCCAAATGCTGAAGTAGATTCGTCATTTATGTTCTATTCTTCTCACTCGCTATCGAAATGACACATATCTAATGGAATGTGGCAATCTTTGCCAATGGGTCAGATTTGTTCGTATTTGTGAGGACTTCATAGGTGTTCTACTCATTTCAAAGGTTATTTTAAGGTGAGCGCACATTGAGTTCGGGTCATTTCGCCCCGCAGTCACGCGTGCAGTCCGCGGGGCAAAACAATCACTTTTCAAAAATTAAAAGTATTAATTTGGCAGCAAAAATGGAGTACAATCGATGATAAAAGTGCTTAGAATGTAAAAACTGGTGGCTCATATTCTTTATTCTTGTAAATGTATTTTTGTAAAACATGGACTTCTGTTCCCTTGTTTGTTAAACATTCGTTATTTAAAGCCCTTTTGTTTTATTTATTAAACCAACATTGGACTTAAAACTAAGTTAGTAATTATTATTAAAAGATGAAAGTACCTAAGTATTATTATTTTCTGTAGGCACTTGCTGTGAAAAGAGGATTGTACAAATCGCATTTAAGCCAAACAAGGCGTTGTTTCCTGAATAGGGCTCCGCTCGAATGAAGCTGAGCCGAGAGAGACCTAGATCGAGCGAAACCAACCAATACCTCACGGAAAGTTGCTGTTTCGAATAAAAAGTGTAGGTACCTATTTTTATAAAAGAGTGTATTTAAATTGTAACTTTATCACGTAATTAATAAATTAAAGTAATTCATAAATATTCGAGCGATTTTAATTAAAATTATAGAGATCGTGTACAATAATAGGTAATAGAAATTTAACTAGCGTTGAAAACCCTTCTAAAACACGAGGAGCAAACGTTAAAAAAACAATCTTTCACAAAAAAACCTTCATAATTAGGTACTTAAATAATAATAAATAATAACGATAATAAAAAATAAAAAAAAGAGTTAATTTATTTTTAACATCAGTAGGAGGTGGGTATTTATCGCAAAACAAAGATTTCGTGTGAGTAGTTAGGCACTACATAATAAAAATAAAACTAATTAATGAATAACAAATTCGTAAAATTAGTTTCAGCAACCCTTATAATTTGCCTACGAACATTAATCAATCAGGATATGATTGGGTTGTTTCATCGCATATCCGGTATAGAGATGTGCCGAGTACAGCCTGACTCGAGTACTTACTCGAGTACTTAGTAAGTACTCGGGTACTCGAGTACTCAGATTATAGAACTCGAGTACCCGGTACTCGAATACGGGTTCCGAGTACTTCATGGTTTTCGAATCCTAAGTCGGGTACTCAAATAAATAGAGGTGCAATCAATAATTTGTTTATTATCCCACTGTACTGTATTAGTGTTATATATTTTTTTAAAAAACGGTGATCAGCCAAATCAGGGTAGACTGAAAGCCGACCCCTCATAATAGGATAAGGCTAGGAAGAAGAAGATATATTTTCTAATTGGAAAAACAGGTAATTATTAATACATATTTAAGTAGAAATTATACAGGCTTTTTTAATTTGCTGTAACACTTGCAGTTATTAGAAAATACGTTATACTTAAATCGGGGCTCTCGCTAAAATTTTCGCCATTTTCGCCAATTGTCATGAGTGCAAGTACAACGCACTAATTAGATGTGAAACTCGGACATTTGAGTGGTTAAAAATACATAATACAAAAGTACTCGAGTCCTATTAAGTACTCGAGTACTCATTACAAGTATTCGAGTACCTGTCCGGTTCCTCTGACTCGAATACTTACTCGATTCTTTTTTTAACGAGTACCAGAATACTCGAGTACTAAAAATAGCGTACTCGGCACATCACTAATCCGGTACTCCATCCAAAGCCTCCATCGCTTCAGCTGGGCTAGTGACATTTTTACGGGATTGTAATTATTTTGAGTGGTTCCGGCCACCTGTGACAAGGGGATTGCTTTAAAGCGCTTGCACATCTGCTCATAGCCGACTGACACATTGACTCTGCCTTTGACTCGGGCCTTTCTGAATTCAATGACTAATGAAAATGGTCTTTGACACGTACTGGACGTATTTCTAAAGTATCTGGTAGTCACAAACATAACATAGTTACCTATTCCATTAATAGGAACTCTATCAAAGGCCTGCTGGCCTACTCCGAAATACGAACCTAACGTTTCGGCTGACGGATTGTCGTGATTTGACATTTCTTCTTTCGTTTTTCTCTACGATTTGACATTGTTTTGATCGTAAATCGAATCCGTACTTCGGACGATCCGTCAGCGACGTATTTCGGAGTAACCCCCCTGAATTCATTTACTGAATGCAGGAATTTTCAATATTAGACGGCGTCAAAGGTTTGGTTCACGCAAGTGTAATGAATTTCAGAACTAATTGCATCGATTTCAATGAAGTATCACTTAAATCCGACCCAGTTTATATTAAAACTTTCCTGAATAGTTCATGGACAACTCATTTATTATATGATTTATAGACTTTCAAAGGCTTAAAAAGCTGCTTTCACTTTCAGTGATTTATTATTTCGCTTAAGTATTTGTGGAGTAAAACTGAAAGGTATTGAAGCTGCTGACGATCAATATCTGTCAAACCGTAAAAAATTCAATTAAACGCGCTCGAGGATTCTTTCATTGGATAAACGGAAGGCGTAAGAATTGAAAATTATATGAATGGTTCTTTTTTGTATACACGATCAAAGTGGTGTTTTGTTAATGGAAACTGTTCGGGCCATCGATTAATAGGGACAATAGGCACTCCGATATTGTATGGGAAATTTGAATGGCGCGGTTTTATATTGGCTATCAGCGCGCTCGGGGGACTCGTGCGGTGCATTTTCACCACCCCTATACAGTGCCGTTATATCGTTAAGGCAATATACCTATGTCAAAAGGATCCAATATTTAAAATTTAAAAAAAAATAGGTACCTACACCTACTTAGTAATTCCGGTTCGTAGCATAAACTATGCGTGCACTTGTAGGTAGATTGAATACCTAGTTTCCGAATTACTTATCACCTTAGATTCCAATATTTTTACATAGATTTGTATACCCTCTAGGTATTATGAAAAGTGTTGTTTTGACGTGTCCCGAAAAGCTTGGAGGAGGAGCTCATATCTTACAAATTCACAACCTATTCACTTAGCGAACCTGCCAATTGGCCGTCATAAAAATAAATAAATGGTAGGAATAAAATGCCTTTTAGGTTGTATTAGCCAGCACTTCGATATAGTGATGTCACTGCTAATACAGTAATAAGACAGCCGATAGAGGTCAAGACGTGAAATCTAATATCTTGACACGCTTGTACGATGCTATTAGATGTGAATATCAGTAAAACTTACGAGTATATTATGAGATAATGTATTGAATTACATTTTCAGTAACTATTTGTGGGTATTGGTTAATATAATACTGGCGAAATCGCCAATAACCCCGCCCTTTTAAACTATATGCTATATAAAAAGAACAAAAATAACAGTTATTGAAACAAAAAGAGCGACTGATGCGAATTAGTTGGGTAATGCGAATATGCTGGTAAAACCGACGCAAAACGAGCGGGGCCGCGGCTAAGCCGTTAATCCCGGCGGTTAGCCCGCTCACGACGCTACGACAACACAACACACTAGGTAATTGATTTTACACGACACACAGTGTAAAAATGCCAACAAAGTGCCCTGCCGTGGTTTATCTGAACGAACAAACGATTGAGGAAAATACGGAATTTGCGTTAAATACGTTTCAACGTTACTATCGTAATTTATGGTATTCAGCAAATATTTTTTAAAAGCTTCTTAAAACTTGAAGTAAATAAGTCTTTGATGTACAGAGACAATAAAATAATGATTTACATTGAGTGAGTACTTACTTCTAGGTGTATATTTTCCATAGAATGGTGTATAGACTCCTCTTAGATTTAAGGTTATATTATTATCACTATATGTTTTACGAACAAAATAAAATAAAATAGAAAATGCTTGCGCTTACCGACCTCCGGCTAGAAGTCTAATTTAATATAAATGTTAAAAAGCACTTCAGTACAACAACAAACAACAACACCCTCTAGCACTCGTCGCCGCCATAAATCATTGTAGTACCTACGCAAACTTGAGTAAAATAAACATGGTCGAAACTAATTAGTGTAGAAAATTCACGTGGGACCAAACAGGGTAATATGGGCGAAGCACAGTTTGATGTTGCGCTCACAAAATTAGGGAAGTTTAGGGCCAAAGTCGCCCCCGTCCGGAACAAGTTAATTTAAACTGCCCGAGTAATTTGCACAGAACCGTGACACTAATTCAATTAGTTACAAGGTATGCAAACACCGTACACAAAAGATTTACATCTCTTATGCGGATATTGTGAAGCAAAATGCACACAGCAGGGACGTTACCAAGAAAAAGGGGATCTGTGATTGTCCAAAATAGTCTGTCCCACTAAACGGAGTCCTTGGACACTGTACGATTCATTCGTTCGCGGAAAATGATGTTGAAAACATGTTGGTATTGCCAATACGACTCATCTTCTGGTAAATAACATGTATCAAAATGCCTTTGTTGATTGTCGTATTGCCAGTGTGCTAACAGATGTGTGAATCTCGCTGCATGTATAGTAGCAGATGCTGCATATAGTGAACAGAGTAGAAGTCTAGTGATTTAAGTGTTGGAGGTACCATATCTGCTAAAATAATCCTTCAATGGCACACAACATTGTATTCTTTCTGGTCTTAATTTAATTGATCAGTAGGTATTTGAGGTATGTCCCAAATACCTAACCTATGTACAGTGAGTAAAATATTTGCCATGTAGTACCTAAGGAATAGATCCGGTTGAGCTAGGAAAAAATGGGAGACTTCATAGGATGAACGAGAAACAAGCCGTCAAAACTGCAAATAAAATACTTTATCATCATAAAAATAATAAGGACCAATTTCCTTTTTAAAGCCTTATTATTACCCGCAATATAAAATATTCAGGAATTAGGTACAATGTGGCCCACGTAAGCATCTGAGAGTTAATATTCTACTGTAAGACGAGACAGCAAAAGCCTCCTCCTGACGCGGAGGGATTTGGAAGGTTAACCCACTTTCTGCATAAGGAGGTAAGTTTAATTTAGTTACATTGTCGACCGTTTGTACCTTTGTGAGACCGTGTATCAACGTGGGTAATTCATTTTCTGTTTCTTGTTTGCAGTCCCAACAAGCATTGTAAGCCTTAACATAATAATATATTAAAACAGTCAGCCAGTTTTACTATTTATCACTAAATGGTACAGAATTACCTACCAGTTGCCTCGTTTGGCCAGTGGTTGCCTGAGGCATTAAATTCCATTCCCTGTTCTTCCAAATTATTATTTTATAAGTAAGCACTAGCATACAGTCAGAATATAAGGCAAATGCTTTGTCTCGCTCCGGATAACGTTAGGTCTACGTGTTCTGACGTCAAACAGCTTTATTTGTGACCTTTACCTGTGTTGCCTCGCAATGTTTGGACGCAGCTATTAGGTATGTCCATAATTCCCTACCAACCTCGCTCAAGCAAACGTTATGCCAACGTGGTCCGACATCAAAACCGATTGCCCAGGCGCGTCGTTCGGTACTTGTGGCTCGGCGGTGGCGTCCACATATTCCGAGTTGACGTCTAACCACATACTGATTGCTCGGGCGAGGCTACTCGGGTCTTGTGGACCCACACTGAGAATAAAAATTGGTTAAATGCAAAACCTAATGTGAGGTATTGCAAAAAAGTTTCTGAACCTATTGTAGGTAAATCGTTTTTACCTACAATAGGTTCAGAAAACCTTAACTAGGTAGTATTTAACTAACTTTTTTGTAATACCTCACATTAGGTTTTGCATTTAACCTAATTTTTTTCTCAGTGCACCTACTAATACCGAAACGTAATAAGCCAGGAAACTTATTTTATTTTATGTAGCGACTCCCGACCGTCGCGTCGCTTTCATGAATTGAGACAGTCAAGCTGATTATTTATTAACACTACACCTAAAAGTCACAGCAGCAATACCTAGTTTGTTCGTACCACTAAAAGGTTACTATGAATTTTTAATACAAACCATTTTTCCTAGAAAAACGAATCGCATTATTGTCCGCGGGTCAGAGCGGGGTCTCAATGTGACCGGAGAAAAGTATCCTTAAATAAATAAAAAACCAATGTACAGGCCTTTGTTCTAGTTTGGCTATACAAAGGTACGATGTGGTCGGCCAAGAAGTAGAAATAATTGTTTTTCTGTTGTAAAATTGATTGAAAATTCAACGTTAACTATAAATACCAGGGGGCTTACCACAAGCTCTTATTGCGATTCAATTATAGGAACGTTTTAACGACGTTTTAATGACGTTTCTTATTGTCATGACAATAAGGTACGTCATTGCACAAAAAGACGCTGAATCGTTCAAACGTTCCTGTAATTGAATCGCAATAAGAGCTTGTGGTAAGCCCCCTGTACCTACAAAAGTTATGCTTACAAAAATATGTTTTCAAGTTTGTTTGATTACAGAATGCGATTTTGTAAACCAGTTACCAAAACGCACCCTCAGTACGTTCAAAAGGCCCCCACTAATACCTGGTTTTTGATAAGACTCTCAATAGATTATACTATTACTTATTTCCTTTAAATATTTCAAAGTAAATATCAACTTACGTTATTTTATCAATTTCGATAATACCTTTTAAGTACCTACTTGTCAACTATAGCAGATATATTCAATTCAAATATCCGTCTTCCCCGTAATACGGATCAATCCCCGATCAGATAATCCAATTTACTTTATCCCTTGCTGAGAAAATGGCGGTATATTCTCGTCGATAACTAAATTAATAATTTTTGATGACGCCATTATTTCGGTCGGAATCTATTGCCATTGAAGGGTATTAATTGTCTAGTATTCGTGCATGATCTAACATCTAACTCGGTAACTCGTGTTTGAATTTCGAAGCTGAAAGTGAATTAGCGGTTTCAACTGCGTTTGCGAAAATTTTGTGTTAGGAACTTCTCGTACTACGATCTCATTTACGTATATAATACCTATAAGTACGTAGATAAGAAGTTATACACAAAGTTAGATACGTCATCTGTATTAAACTTAATTTTGTGAGCGTATGGAGCCAATTTAAGCTCATTCAAAGAAGAAGTGGAAATGGCTGCGTCTACATCAGGTGCATGCTACGCCCAGCACTCAGTTTTGACGTCGGGACGCGTAGACATGATGTTAATACGTGAGTGCTCGGGCGAGGCATGCGAGGCATCTGGACGCACCAAATTAAATGAAATGACCTCAACTTCAAAAACTATTCAGTATTTGTGTTTGCGAAATGATTATCATAATTCAGTCAGCCGACCATTCATTATTAAACTAATAGAGTTTTTTATAATAAAGTAGTATCTAATGCTTAGTTTATAATAACCAAGTACTCAAATGCGTACATGGGTTTATTAGCTTTTAATATTTTATCAAATAATACAATAAAATATACTGATACATCTAACACTAAATTCGTACCGAACGAGACCTTAACGTTATAATTTCACAGAAATTGCATGCAATATCGCCGATGTCACTATGATATGTGGCCCACTTGATCACCTGAATGTCATGAACTGTAAGGGGAAATAGACGTAAGCCCGTGTATGAACAATCTACTTACAAGTTGAGTACCTACATCACTCAGAAGTTTCATAGGCATGATTTGCAAGTCCGACTCTACGAACAACCACAGTCGATCATCGCGACTCACGCGTTGTCGTTAACTTAAGGAAGTACCTACTTAATTCATGGTCATCCGTTACTGACGCTTAACTCGTTATGAAATGTAGAGCATACAATTTTTCCCCAATGTAAGTACTTAGGAAGCAAATCATAGTCAAGTTTCAAGAAAACCCCTAACTATTTGTTGTTTATTCTGATCGCGTGTTAAGTAACTGTAAACACAAAACACACTGAACAGTCAACGTTTAATTATACAGTAACACTAGCTTATCGACAATCGGTGAACTTGGCAATCCCCGAGCAGCTCCAGTGCACACAAATTATTATAGTTAATGGTACGGCCTAAATATTCCTACGCACATTTATGTTTGATGTAAGTATAATATACGTACAAATTACCTAGGTAGGTACCAAAATCTGAATATATAAGATTCAAAGTCCTGACTGACTGAATGATATATCAACGCACAGCCTAAACCGCTGGTCCTAGAGACATAACATTTGAAGGGTGTGTTCTTTGTGAAGTGTATGTCCAATGTGATCCACTACTAAAAAAGGGTTTTTCGAAACTCCAGCCCTAATAGGAGATGAAAGTTTGTATGGAATGTCGATATTTAATTCTGCGCGGACGAAGTCGCGGGCAGAAGCTAGTAATAAAATATAAAGGAATCTGAACTGTATGGCATTGTACCTAAATAAAAAGCTCATCGTTTGCACCATTCTGATCTACGATCACCGTATCATACGTTTACTTCATACTTCGTACACAGTGGAACGTCCCGTGAATGTATGTCTCTACGTGTGAGCCGGAGTCAAAGAGAGATATCGAGGAGCGGCCTCGGCGCCCTGCGCGGCTACGTGAGAGATGGCTTTCAATATCAAATTGAATTCCGCGGTTCATTGATTTTCAATTTGTTAGGGAGTGCTCTCATCGTTTACCATAGACACACTCCGAATACGACTATTGTAAATCTTACGAATTTTTCGCTGATACTCGTTCATATTTTACAAAGAATTATTATTTTAAAGGGTTTACGATTAATATTTTTGTGCACTTATCAAAGCATATTTTCAATTTCATCAGTTAAAAGGAAATATTGGAAAGTAATCTTACCTTCTTTAAATCGGAAGCACATTGGAATTCCAAAATATATTTTTTAATAAAGTTTTTTTTGCAATTTGATTTATTATTTCATATTGTAATTAATATAGTGGGGTTGTAAGTAGGTATATTGCCTTTTAAAAACTTGATTATAGCAAAAGTTGCCAAAACGATTCGTTCCGTGATTCTTTTCTGGATAGGATACCTATATTATTTTATTTTTTAAGGTTTCGCGTCAGATTTTTCAACTAGGTACTTTTTGGAATTAATGGGTTTATCTCTAGCTCAGACTCAGACTTGTAGTTTATCTAATGATAGCTTAACTACTTTGTATAAATTTAAACGAATAATGTAGAAGTGCAAAGAAACGCGGAGCACGTACGTGCATTGTTCTTATCTTGCACGATTTTCTAGAGAGCTTTTAATTATGTAAAAGACATTAGGTAGTTTAGAGTTATTTAGCCTTTAAGTGCACTTAGTTCTAGAAACTAACAATTGTTCCGAACAACCACTTTAGTGTGCTTGAAACTATGTCTGGATCTGGATACACTAGCTCTACTTCTAGTCTAGTTGTATGTAGGTACTAGAAGACTGAGGTCCCTAATTATGGTTACTAAGACAAAATATGAAGGTATTTCAAATAATTAAGGATGCTACCTATATTTAATATCTAGCTTCTACAAATACCTACATAGATTTTGGAAGAAAATTCGTTAATTATCATTCTCAGATAGTAAAATACGAAACCAAACTACCGCTGATAATGAAACTCGGTACCAAGAAAGGGCCATTCGAGCCGAGTTCAATACTAATTGCGTGGCGTAACTGTGGTGAGGATTGCGCGCGCAATTTTACGCGAAAATCCCGGTCTCTTGGGCTAGTATCACGGCAATAAATTCGATATCGCGTAGTAAATTATGTGGCTGATGTAATGATCACGGCAATATTAATACACGTGAGGCCGTACTCAGTCATGCGCGCTTAATGGATCATCAATGTATTTTTCTGTTGTATCTACGGTAGCCGCTTCGTTTGCGTCGTACATTCATTAATTAAACGTCCACTGAAACATTACATTTTTCTTTCATAATGGATACGTCGGGCATCGTTCAATTTCCATGAATGATTTTTGATGTGATGTTCAATTGGGTGCGTCTATATCAGGCGCATGCCGCAACCGAGCACTCAGTTTTGACGACGGAACGCATAGACATAATGTCATAACATGAGTGCTCGGGCGAGGGATGCGCGGGATCTGGAGGCACCAAGCTTGTGAGAGAGTCGGCTTGATCTCTTTCTTCTAAGTAATCTGAAAATGTAATAAAAAGTTCAGATCACGTGACAGTGCTTTTAAAAGCTCTTCTTTTTTATTTGATGATCAAAGAGTCCAAGTATTTCATTAGGTAGAATTATGTTCCGCATTATTACACTTTTTAGACTTTATTATAGAAAAAAAATGAGTTCTAATGGATTATAATTAAAACGAATAAGTGTATGCAGAGCGAGCAGAATGGACGAGTGCAAGTTGAGTGAGAATATTAGTCAGTCACTAATTTTTACGGACCGACAGTTAACATAAAAGCCTTTTCGTTTTAGAATTTGTCGCGTGGCAAAGCACAGTAAACACAAAACAGACGGAGTATTATGTTTAATTATACAGTAGCTAGGACCCACACTGATAAGGATCAGCAAGCGTACAACTTCAGCACTCACATAGGGCATTTATTTTGTTAACTAGACTTTAAAGAAGATTCTCTATACAGGGTTATTGGAAAAAAATGCTAACAACCTTGCAGGACTGTATTACTGCCATCGTAAACAACAAATTTTGTTCTATGACTTTTTACAAAACATAATACATTTTACAATAAATCACTTTCTAAAATGTATGAAAAAAAAAATATTCTCATCTAGAGGATAGCTGTTGTACGTGGTTATGTTCCACTTTGCCCTAAAGTACCTAAATGTACCACGGCTATTCTCTAGATGAGCATATTTTCGTGTTCCATACATTTTAAAGTGTGATTTTTTGTTAAATTTATTATTGTTTTGTAAAAAGTCATAAAACTAAAGTTGTAGTTTATGATGGCAGTAATACAGTCCTGTTGTAAGTGTTTTTCCAATAACCCTGTATAAGCTTATTTGTTGCCACTGGGAGAATAACCCTGTATAAGCATATTTGTTGCCAGAAGAAGAACTATCTTTTATGTGTCTTGCGGCCGGAATTTTGTTTACCATTTACCGTAGCTTATAGATGCTTGCTACACCAAAGGCATAGCTCGCACGTTGCCGACCTGAAGGAGAGTTCTGTTCGGAAAGTGGGAGGGGGGGAGCTAATGGGGGTTGAATTCTTTCTTAACATTTTCCGAAATTTTCTCACAAACTTGATGAAGTAATGTGGGTACCTTTTATTCAAATTTCTTTGGTACCTACCTATAAAGGGTTAGGTCGTTGCATTTCTGTATCGTACCCTTTCAAGGTTCATCTCGATTTAATCAGTTAAAAGGAAAAACTCATTTAGTTAAATATTTACTTTCTTTCTCAGCTTAGTAGGATGAAATGAAAATTCAATTAAAATGCTTGTTAAGTTCTAACCCATTCGCACACCAAATCCTTTTGCAGGTAAGCAGACAGAAAATTAATACTGCTCAGGAAAATCTTCCACAACTCTTAAAGTATCAACTATTCCTTTCATAACCAACTTCATAAGTCTTCTGAAATAGTATTGTAACTCTGAATGGAATTTATAATCTGTATTTTCGCAGAATATGCAACTACTAAAAGTCTTAACGTGGTACTTATGATCAACTTTTAGTTATGATTTAGTTAAATTCCAAAACTCGTTAAACTTTCAAGAAACGGGTTTATTCATTGCAAGGAATATGAAAATTTAATCTTTATTTCAATGCCAAAGCCTTAATACTTCACTAGAAACTTACATTTTAAATTTAACCGTTCGTGTAAAATGACACATGATTTTTTATGTGACCAAGGTGGCAAACAAGCGTTCGGCACGCCTGATGTTAAGCAGTTACCATAGCCTATAGATGCTTGCAATACCAAAGGCATTGCTCACACGTTGCCAACCTGAAGGAACACTTCCCTAAAAAGACTGATGGACAGAGGTAGGGGAAGGAGAAGGGGTTTGGGTTTCCGGCTCTCTAACTCATTGTACGAAACGCAACGTTAATAGCTACTTTACGCCGATCTTCTGTGAGAGGGTAGTACTACCCCGGTGCAGCCAGCTCATGCTGTAATCTATTGGCTACAGCTTGGCTCTACCGCCAATAAATCCTAAATATAATCCCGGGTATCCGAGTTTAATAGAAAGCAATAAAATACAGGCCACCTACAGCCACAGCTAGCTTTATTTATCAATAGATTTAGCTCGAAGAAAATGGATTCCGTCTTGACCATTTCACCGAAAGGAAATGTGTGTTTCCGATGATTTATATCCCAAATAGCGGCGTGAGGTGGCCGGCTCGTATGAAGCGGCTGGCCGCTGGCGATAAGCCGAAGCCTTCCTATACAGAGTACACGCTAAGAAAGAAAATAAACAAGCTCTCGTCGCCCTATAATCTCGGGGCTCGGAATAACATTGGGTCGTTATATAAGTCTTATTACAGACGGACATTCACGAGAGTATCGCATTAAGTGGCTATAAAGAATGGACCCCATTAAACAAAAGGGGTTTTCAATTAGAATGTAGCGCTGTTTGATTTTTATGTCTCATACATAATCTGTACATATACCTAACATAACATCTTTAACACGCAGAACTACATATATAGTCGACGTGGCTTATAACTATAAGGATTAGGGTGCGTTTCGATTGAAGCGGAGCGGGGCGGAGCGGGGCCGAGCGGACCGTGAATTGGCCAATCACAGTGCTCGAAATCTCCACTCCGCATCAGTGGAAACAGTGTAAGCGGGGCGGAGCGGAGATGAGTGGACTTTCGAATAAAACAAATGAACACGCGGCCCCGAGCCGGACAGAGCGGAGTCGAGCAGGCTGTGGTGCCGACTGGTGGGCACGAAGCGGAGCGGAGCGGAGCGGAGAGGAGAGGAGCGGAGCGGAGAGGAGCGGAGCGGTGTTGAGCGTACTTTGGAATAAAACAAATGAACACGTGGCCCCGAGCCGGACAGAACGGAGTCGAGCAGGCTGTGGTGCCGAGTGGTGGGCACGAAGTGGAGCTGTGCGGAACTGTGCGGAGCTGAGCGGAGCTGAGCGGCGCTGAGCGGAGCAGAGCGGTGCAGAGTGGAGAAAAGAGGAGCAGAGTGGAGCTGCGCGGAGCAGAGCGGAGCTGAGCGGAGCAGAGCAGAGCGGAGCTGAGCGGAGCAGAGCGGAGCTGAGCGGAGCAGAGTGGAGCTGAGCGGAGCTGAGCGGAGCAGAGCTGAGCGGAGCAGAGCGGAGCAGAGCGGAGCTGAGCGGAGCAGAGCTGAGCGGAGCAGAGCGGAGCTGAGCGGAGCAGAGCGGAGCTGAGCGGACTTTCAAATACAATATATGAACACGTTGCCCCGCTCCACCCCGCTCCGCTTCGCCGCGTTCCGCCCCGCTCCGCTTCAATGGAAACATTTGCCACTTTTCACTGCTATTCTCCGCTCCACTCCGCCCAGCACCGCTCCGCTCCACCCCGCTCAACCCCGCTCCGCCCAGCACCGCTCCCCTCCACCCCGCTCAACCCCGCTCCGCCCCGCTCCACTTCAATGAAAACATTTGCCACTTTTCACTGCTCTTCTCCGCTCCACTCCGCCCAGCTCCGCCCCGCTCCGCCCCGCTCCGCTCCGCCCCGCACCGCACCGCTTCAATGGAAACAGTTGCCACTTTTCACTGCTCTTCTCCGCCCCGCTCCGCCCCGCTCCGCTTCAATGGAAACGCAGCCATATTCGCACAGCTGGCTCGTTATTGATAGACATGCTATGCACTCGGCTTCGTACGCGTGGAATTTTGCAAAAAAGAAATGTTAATGGTTGTTAAAATAAAAGTAGCCTTAGTTGCTCCTTATAATATCAACTATCTGCCAGTGAAAGAAATAACCGTCAGAATCAACCGACCAATCAGAGGGTCGATCACTATAGCTGCTCAATGGCAATGGCAGTTCAATGGCTAAGCGACTAAGGCTGCGTTTCCATTGAAGAGGAGCAGGGCGGAGCGGGGCGGAGAAGAGCAGTGAAAAGTGGCAACTGTTTCCATTGAAGCGGAGCGGGGCGGAGCGGGGCGGAGCGGAGCGGAGCGGAGCGGAGCGGAGCGGGGCAGAGCGGGGCGGAGCGGAGCGGGGCGGAGCGGGGCGGAGCGGGGCGGAGCTGGGCGGAGTGGAGCGGAGAATAGCAGTGAGAAGTGGCAAATGTTTCCATTGAAGTGGAGCGGGGTGGAACGGGGCGAAGCGGAACGGGGTGGAGCGGGGCCGCGTGTTCATATATTGTATTCGAAAGTCCGCTCAGCTCCGCTCCGCTCAGCTCCGCTCAGCTACGCACAGCTCCGCTCAGCTACGCACTGCTCCGCTCAGCTACGCACAGCTCCTCTCAGCTACGCACAGCTCCGCTCTGCTCCGCTCTGCTCCACTCAGCTCCTCTCTGCTCCGCTCAGCTCCGCTCCACTCAGCTCCGCTTCGTGCCTACCACTCGGCACCACAGCCTGCTCGACTCCGTTGTATCCGGCTCGGGGCCGCGAGTTCATATCTTTGACTATTTACTTGTCTAGACAGAGTTTTGAGCTGCAATCGCGACGAAAAAAACAGGCCAGATTTGAAAGCGCTGTGTGCGTGTCACGCACACAAGTATGTGTAGACTATTGTTTGAAAGACGCGCTGCGTCACTGATAATGCGTGCTGAGTGATACCAGCTTTTGAATATTTCCTGTAAAAGATGGGGAAAAAAGTTTTGATTTTGAGGTATCTACATATAATTTATTTTAAATTTAAATTCATTTAGTTAGTTTTATTCATAATATTAGGAGTATGTGCATATGGATTACTAGTTATACCTACTAGGTAAAATATTACTAGTTAAAAAAGGTAAACTAAAATGTAATTATTTAGTATTTAATACTTTATATGGCGGCTTTAAATTTCGAAATAATGCTTTTTGGATTATAGATGGGGAGCCTTAGAAGGATTTTCTGGATTTTCTCGAGCGCGTCAGATTAAGATAAAGAAGATACCTTACATATTGATAAGAACCTCCAACCAGTATGAGCCCTTAATATTGGTGGGTACGCTCAGGGGAACCAAAAAATAATAATAATAGACCATCTTAAAATACTCGAACTCGTCAGGTTAAGATAAGGGGGATTCATTACTAGCTAAGAAGTGTCAAAAGTGTCAATTTGCTAATTTGATCGCCAGTCTAAGAAATGGGAGCATCTGGATGTTTCACTCAACACCCCCTCTGAAATTGATTTTTTTTAAAGGACTGCGGTAGCAATAAAGCGTACGGCCCGCCTGATGTTAAGCAGTTACCGTTGCCTATAGTTGCTTACAAAATCTGACGCGCTCGAGTATATTTTTTTTATCATTTTATCATGTTGGAGCATGAAAAGTATAAATATCTGACACGCTTGAATATTTCCATATCATTGCTTTTTTTTTAAAATTTGAAATTATAATGTATACGCTTCCCCCACCGCTGAAAGTGGAAACATCTTGAACAATGTATTCTTCCTATCATCTAATCTACCGAATCTAATAGGTTTGGGCGACGCCGAAGTAAATCCACAATTTGCACGCTGGGCTCCCGGTCCATTATGATAAAACATTTTTTTTTATATAAGGTAACGCTCACATGGGACTTTTAAATTCAATAAACAGGCAACCCTGCCAACATGGCGTCAAATGGCCGTTATATTTTTGAATAAAATTACATTTCATTAATCTAATTGTGTCTTTAGCAAATAGTTATTTCGAGTTTACTTACCGATGATATGTATTTTTTTTTATTGTTTTTATTCGTCCCCTGTAATTTTTGGATACTATTATTGCGCATATTGTCATTTTTATACACCAAAGAAAGCGTGTTCACCGCACAATGTCAGTCTCGCTACTGATCGGCCGGAATCAGCTTATGAGCCAACAGTTGGCTGATATTTTTTTTGGCGTTTAGGCGCTCGAACTATCTGTCTAGACAAGTAAATAGTCAAAGGTTCATATATTGTATTCGAAAGTCCGCTCAGCTCCTCTCAGCTCCGCTCAGCTCCGCTCAGCTCCACTCAGCTCCACTCAGCTCCGCTCAGCTCCGCTCAGCTTAGCTCGTCTCAGCTCCACTCAACTCCCCTCAGCTCCGCTCCGCTCAGCTCAACTCAGCTCAGCTCAGCTCCGCTCCGCTCCGCTCCGCTCAGCACCGCTCCGCTTCGCTTCGTGCCCACCACTCGGCACCACAGCCTGCTAGACTCCGTTCTGTCCAGCTCGGGGCCGCGTGTTCATTTGTTTTATTCGAAAGTCCGCCCAACTCCGCTCCGCTCCTCTCCGCTCCGCTCCGCTCCGCTCCGCTTCGTGCCCACTACTCGGCACCACAGCCAGCTCGACTCCGTTCTGTCCGGCTCGGGGCCGCGTGTTCATTTGTTTTATTCGAAAGTCCGCGCAACTCCGCTCCGCTCCGCTTACACTGTTTCCACTGGTGCGGAGTGGAGATTTCGAGCACTGTGATTGGCCAATTCATGGTCCGCTCCGCCCCGCTCCGCCCCGCTCCGCTTCAATCGAAACGCACCCTAATGGCCGGCGCACAGTGAGGACAGCATGGCATGGCATTTTAATTTTTATCATTCGGATTTAATACTTTGCCAATCGAAATAAGGTATATATTTCAATGCTCGGTGATCGACCTGGGAGTATCGCGGAGCATTTTCTCGGTGCACCCGTTGGACCACCTTATTTCGATTGGATAAGTATTAAATTCGATTGATAAAAATTTTAATGCCATGCCCTGCCATCCTCACTGTGCGCCAGCCATTAGGGCCCAGAGTCTTGTCTTGAAAACAAATTAGAAGTAAAACTATGTGGTTTATCCGTTAGCGAGGAATTTTATTGCTTTACAAAATTTTATAACGAGAAAACTAATGCAATATCTTCACTGGATAGGTACGGCGAGCAAAGAAATGTTTCTCACCGAGTTTCGTAACTAATCTATACTTTTAACACATAGTTACCAACCTAATCTAATGATCGTATTGAACACACTATTTTTAATGTTATATACACGTAGCGAAATAGAGCAAAACATTATCAGAATTCATTGCTGACATGCAACATAATCCCCCGCGGGAATGACGTGAGCCCCCACGCCGCTAACTACCCGCTCGTTGTCTGAATCCTGCCCCTATGCATATTTTAATAATTAGAAAATACATTAACGAAACACGGAACAATGAGCTACTACAATTATCTTTATTGCTACTGCATATCAGTAGAGCTAGCACACGTGGTAGAGCTAAGATGTAGCCAATTGACTGCTGCTCATATACGGGCTGGCTTGACCGGGGTGGTACCACCCTCTTACAGAAGATCGGCGTAAAGCAGCTATTACAGCTGCGTTTCGTACGACGAGTAAGAGAGCCGAAAGCCCATGCAATCCCACTCCCCTTCAGGTCGACAATATGCGAGCTTGGTATTTCAAGCATCTATAGGCTACGGTAACTGCTTAACATCAGGCGGGCCGTACGTTTTTTGCCACCGCAGATTTTTCCTATAAAAAATATAAAAAAGTGGCAGGACATGACTTTTGTCGAGTTGCTCTCTCGTAATGCGTAGGAGAGAATGATACAAAATCTATTTATCTCGCTTTTATTCTTGTCACGGCGGGCTGTGGTACCAGTGCAGTCTTGTTTTCATAATTTCTGAAAGATTGAATCCCATCTGGTAACAGTACTTGTAAGGGTTCGAGAGAAAATGTATACCTTTTGTAAAATTACAAAATATCATTCAGTGTGGTTTATAAAGGAAGATCCTACAATGGGAGGTATTGTATTGCGCAAAGAAAATACAAAGTGTCTGAGATTCGCTGTATTTTTTTTTCCTTTATTTCACCGAAAATGCTGCCACTGACTACTTGATGTTGGCATAACCTAGGACAAAATTTACGGCCTCTCATTTTACTACCTAGATAGGCTTGTGAAAATGTAGTAAAAACTGTCAGATAAAAATGGCGAGTAAAATATGTTGAATATAAACAAGGGATATGGGATAATGTTGGTAGGTATCATTTATCTTTTTAGTGCCATATACAAAAAACATACTGACAACAAAGTGATCCTATAAGGGTTTCGTTTTTCCCTTTTGAGGTACGGAACCCTAAAATAGGTAAAAACTGTGTCTGTTACTGTGTTCCACCCACAGAGTAAAGGCTAAAGAAAGAGGTGCCCTTATTAGATATTTGTGTGAAACAAAACGTGGTCATTGTTTTTTTCATTTTCATTTTACTATTTACCGGTAAATAGTTGAACTACTCGCTTCGTTTTATGTCGATGTTAGTACTAGGCCGACCACTCGGCCGACTTGCTTAGGGCCAGTCCCCTTAGTAACTGGTCCATGGTTCCACTAAACAATGTAGAATGTTGTACAATGATCAGCTGGTTAGTTTAATGATTTTTAAATGTTCCACACTACACACCTATTAAAATTAATCAATGGGTGTATCTAAAAGAGGCAAGCGCGGTGCTACCGAGCAATCAGATTTGACATGTCACCACGAACATGTAATGTCATAAAATGGGTGCATCTATATGAAGCGAGCTGCTGCGCCCGAGCCATCAGTTCTGACATCATGTATATGCGTTCCGACATCAAAAGTGTTTGCTCGGACGTACCGCTTGCCTTATAATTCAGAAGGGCTAGACAAGTGGCTGACGTCTACGAGCGTTTGTTCAAATCGCTACGCTTCATGTATGGAAACGACATAAGTCACGTGATCTACATAGCAACTTGTTGTTGTTTGTAGCGACGTTTAACATTTCCATACATAGTGAAGTCTTTTCTATTCTATTCGATTAGCGTTCATGCCACTTGTCTAGGGGGGCAGAGGGGATAGGTAAATGGCATGAACGCTAATCGAATATAATATAATAGACTTCACTATGTATGGAAATGTTAAACGTCGCTATGTAGATCAACAACAAGTTGCTATGTAGATCACGTGACTTATGTCATTTCCATATATGAAGCGTAGCGATTTGAACGAACGCTTGTAGACGTCAGCCACTTGCCTAGCCCTTCTGATAAGCTTAGCTAGATCTATCTTACACGTACCCAGAGATATTAAGATATCGCAGTTTACCTACATCAATTTTATCCAATCATTATCCGTTATCAACAATCTATTGTGATATGGGAGCACAATTAATTAGAAATCGGATACTGCATCGAAACGCGATAGGGCGTGGTTTTACACTAATTAAACATCAACGGAGGTGACAGGTTTCCGTTCAATTAAACACCGTATTGTTACAATATTAGTAGGAAACTGTCTGCCGGCAACGTTATTACAGTTATGTATGAACTCTTGATGATAGCATGATATCTACTTCTATGCTTAAAGATTAGTATTTACAATACTTCTAACACTACATAATGTTTGTTATAAATGTAGGTATTCTGGTAGGATATCTCTTTTGATCGCTTTTAGTTTTGTAAATGGATCATGAACCGTTGAGATTTCAGTACTTCTAATTAACTATAAATAAATATAAATATCGCCAGACAAACACACCAAGTGTATGGCCAAACTAAGCAAAGCTTATACTATGGGTACCGTACAACGGACTGGGGGCGATCCCAGTGACACCTGGATCAGGGAAAATTACGAAAAGGCCGTTTCGGAAATTTGCCTATGGCGGGAATCGAACCCGCAACTACCCGATGCAATGAGCACAGTGGCCTACGCTCGAACCACTGCGCTAGGCGTCGTCAAAGTCGTATACTCATAACCCTTAAGTAGAGTAATATGACTTCTTAATCGATATGAAACTAATTTTACTTTTGACGGGCCTGTTGCCATGGTTGGTATACATTCTGCTTATCACGCTAAGGTCGTAGGTTCGATTTCTAACCGGGACATGGATTTGTGTGCATGAACATGTCTGCCTGTTCCGAGTCTGGGTGTAAGTATGTATTTACAAACAAAAAGTAGTATATGTAGTAATATCTAGTTTCCATAGTACAAGCTCTGCTCAGTTTGGGATCAGATAGCCGTGTGTAAAAAGAATGTCCCAGGATGTCCCAGTATATTATTAATTTATGACTGAAAGTACCATTTATAGAATGCGTATTATTATCGGAGTTCTCACCTGCCTCACAAACAAAGCTACTGGATGCTCACTATTCATACACCACAGTGTGACAATACACTTGATGTGACATATACAGTCAGCCTTTGCACCGGCAGCCACTCCGACTCAGCTATTTGCACAGAAATTGATCAATTATAGAGCTTTTCTATCGTATAAATAGGAAGACCATATATTAGCGATCGATATTCCTTTACGTTGCCACAACAGATCTATATCTACGAAACAATACAATAGGTGATATCTAAATATGTCGCATAAAATAAAGTTGTTATCCACGTCTATCCGTTTGTTCATAGATCATAGATTTTATTTTTTGTTTCCACATACAAAGCAGACGCACCAAGTCGTCGATTTGTGGACACTGCCCGTAGAAGAAGAAGAATTTTAGTGTCAACGAGGGCGTTCCAGCGCAAAACTAAAAATCTATGCATTTTTTCGGAGCCAGATGCGTTGCAAGCATGCTCATGTCCTTACAATTAAAGTATTTATAAGGCTGATCATGCTTAGTAAGTATAGTCATAGGCTACCGCGAGTTGCCTACAATCCAAGGTACGTCAAGTCACGCGACGCTCAGGAGCCGCCAAAGTTTTAGATGAATGCCCACCGAGTTTGGCCCCGAAGAGTTGGCGGAGTTAGTTCGCACCGTACGAGGTACTGAACTGAACAACTGTTCTTAAACAAACTACATGCTCACATTTTTTGGCTAAGAAATTATGTTCGTGTAACTTAGAGAAAGAATATGTAGACGTAGGTACCTAGTTTGTTCGTGGAGTGTAGGTATGTAATAAACATTATCGAGATATATTAAACACTGCAATTAATTCATACTAACTTAATCATACTATGGATATTATTATTTAAAATAGTATAGAACTTAATCAAAAATACACGACGAGTATTTTTGTTTCTTTTCTACGTTTACTTAGTTACTTATCTAGTGAGACAATTCCTTTTGAAGAAACTACTAAGTTGAAATGTCGATCAGACTAATTTCATCAAGACTTCATCCTCTACGTCGACCAATCAAACAGAAGGGGCGGAAAGATCCACGGATTATACTTGACATCGAAAACGACTAAAGCCAGATTACGTTTGCCGAGGGAATCTATAAACATTAAATCCCCAATTTGTACGTACATATTTACTTATTCAAATAAATTGGCTTACAAGTTTAGACCGGTATAAAACCGAAATCAAGGCCCGGTTGGGGATTCCTAGGAAGCTGGCCGAACGAGGCGTTACATTAAACTTTCAGGCAGCTTGCTTGTCTTGCCGAGCTGCGCCGCGCTCGCGTCGCCTCGTGGCCTCCTGCCTCGGCATTTTCTCCCCGTCTAATTGCACACTACAGATTTCAGGTAACGACGCAGGTAAACAATCATGTTTCACTGTGTCTAGCCACATCTGCCCACTAAATATATTATGCATGCGGTGTACTTTATAATATTGTAATTCGACCCTTAGCACGGTAGTAACATTTTATTACGCAACAGGATGAAAAAGATCGAGAATATAAAAATTTATTGGTTTTGTTATACCTATAGAAACAGAAAGAATAGGTATTAAAATGTTTTGCTTTTTTGTGTGCATGTAAACTCCTTCTCAATCTCATAAACAGAAACGAGGTTTAACAAATCACCAAGATAACGTTTGTGAACTAAAAAGTAACGATCTTAGCATTTTGCGAGAATTTTACACATGCAAAACCTACAACAACAGTCTTAATACAACTCTAATACATAATATGCATTAGAATGTATTAAATAAAGCCAAAAGTATTTAAATTATAGTAAGTACAACAAAAAAATACGACTTGTACCTTTAACACATATTTCTCATAGTTAAATATTATCATTTTCTGTACGCACGAATCTTCAGGTACAGTTAATTTCTCAACACAACAACAAAGGTACGATACCGTAGGTAGGTATGTAGTGTAGGGTAGAGTTCTGTCCCACAGTCGTACCTTGCGTCAAGTCACGCGACGTCAGGTACTGCCGAAGTTTTAGATGAATGTACACAAGTTTGCGAAGCTACCTCCACACGTGGCAACGCGTGGTGTGTGCGGTCCACCTGTGTCTTGTGTTTCTATGTAGATCCCACTCTGCAGATTATTTATTTATTTAATTGCCATCTTGCAATTAACTACATCTACAATACGCACATGCCGCGCGAGGCTGCTCACCCACATGCCTCGCGAAGCACGCGCGGTTGTCTCAGTCGCATGCCGCGCGAGGCAAATGGCGAGGCAACCTACACTCTAGACAGAGAAGGGTATACCCGAGCTATCAGTTTGAGATCGTTGACTCATGACTAGACCAAACTAAGCGAGGCAAATGACAGAACTCAGGTGAGGCAGGGCGAGTACTGCCTCGCGCGCAGCATGCAAATCTACGCGAGGCAAAGCAGCTTTGCGCGGCATGGGCGTGATATGGACACGACTATTTGCGTCGCACAATGTTGCGGGTTGACTTACTGATAAGATAGACTCTACACGAAGTTTCTAAAATCTACCACGAAACGTGAGTCCATTGACGTTATACAGTCATTAACTAGATAGCGCCAACTACAAATAAAACCACGAAGTAAGTCTGTATCTGTATTGAACCAATTAGAAAAAAATCGAGCAGTCTCAAAATCTATACGTTTGCGATTTTCAGAAATAACAATCTTGTATAGCGTCCGTATTAATATTTAAGGAAGAGGAAATTTTACGTAAAAATAAGAAGTTATAATTGTGACGTCAATTACGTACGTTTCAGGAGATGCCGAGAATTAAACTCGAGTGCCTCCCGATGTCACTAGAAATGAAGACATCTAGAAAACTCTGATTATGTAAGTAACAGATGTCGAGTTCAGTCTGTTTTCAAAACAATTAGAATAATGTAGCAGACTACTTAGAAAGATTATTATTTAATGATAGATCTAGACCTAAACTAAAATAGTGTTTCTAGATGTGTTTATTTGTATGTACCTATTAATTGAAAGAGTTCTTATTTTCCACCGTCTGGTTCTCGAAAAGTGTGACCAATTTCAATTAGACCAGCCACGCACTAGGCACCCCGCCTGCGGCAGCCAATCCCATCCTATCCCATCCCATTAATTAATATTATAAATGTGAAAGTTTGGATGAATGGATGGATGGATGGTTAGATGGATGGATGTTAGTTACTCAATCACGCAAAAACTACTGAACGGATTTGGATGAAATTTAGAACACATATAGTTTATAACCTGGATTAACACATAGGATACTTTTTATCCCGATAGAATGTTCCCGTGGGACGAATGCGCGGACGAAGTCGCGGGCAAAAGCTAGTGTGATATATAATGGCTCATAGGAGCCGCGCACTAGGCGGCCAAGAATTTTCTTAATATTCAGCCGTAGCCGGGCTGACAAGTGCGTGCTTAGCCTTAGTGTTTGTGACCAACCAGCTCACGTGTGTCCGGATTCACAAAAAATTGCCGTCTCCTAGTATTTAGTATTTATTGCCCCTTTTAGTAATTCCTTGTAAAAATACTAACGATCTTTATAATAATCTACCCCATGAATCACATGAACATTTCTTAGAAACTATATAAAGCAATAATTTAATTAATTGGAGTGGCATTTTAGGGCGTGTATTTCTTTGCTGCTACAAAACGTATCAAAAACACGGTGTAATATTTTAGATGCATTCGAAAGATACTGAATTTAAATTATGTGGAAAACTAAGTGGCGGCTCTCACGACATGGCGGTGCATTAAATCTTAGTCAAATTAATTTATGCATTTAGGAAGGTCGTTGCAATATCACAGGCAATAGGTACCTACCTTACTTAATAAGAATTATTTTAAAAGCTTTACATTTTGAAAGGTAAAGCATATAATTAATAATAATCATTTTATAACCTTCAAATGATTCCTTATATGTACCTACTTTAGCCCCAAATTTATAGAAAGTTATTGTGGACTTACACTGGCATTACAAAACACTATTGTTCCTAGAAAAGCTTTTTATAACAACCATTCATTGTAAACTGGTTAAAATAACTACAAATTAGGCGGTAGGAATTCAAGCTGTTATGTTTCTCAGTAAGAACGCGCAGTAGACCAGACAAATTAATCATTTCTTAAAACCTTCATCAATTGCGTTAATAAAACACACGCGCCCTGAAACGGTACTCAAATAATAAAGTTGTTTGAAGCATCTGGCGTCTCGTGGACAGTTGTAACGGTAATACGATTCAACGATTATGGCGGGGTATGCCCCGCGCGCCATGTTTGGAATGAAAATCTGTATAATGGAAATCTTAACGGTTCGCGCCCCAAATTAGTTCTGAATATTACACCTTCAGTGGAGAGTAGCATCGGTAATGGTTACGGGATCGCTGGAGAAGTTTTGTAA
This sequence comes from Drymonia ruficornis, assembly GCA_947859195.1. Classification (NCBI taxonomy): domain Eukaryota; kingdom Metazoa; phylum Arthropoda; class Insecta; order Lepidoptera; family Notodontidae; genus Drymonia; species Drymonia ruficornis. Next base: position 6,994,833 of record OX401911.1, on the reverse strand, counting down.
TTACGATTTTTTGTAGTTTATATAGGTAGATAAAGAAAAATCTTGGGCACCTTTTAACACACACGGTATGTACAGTTCTTGTGAAAAGAAAGCTTAAACATACAATACTTTCTTGCTGGATAGTTAGGCTTTTACAAACATAGAAACAACGGAAGATATCGCAATATAAAACTTTTATAAAAATAAGAAACACACTGTTTTTTCCTTCAATTGGAGAATTGGTATTTTTCATCAATAAAAAACACACACAAACATGAGAATTAAATGCTGGCTTTCGAAGGCATGTGTGGGAAGTACTGGGACAAACGATAGCAAACAAATTGAAAAGCAATGAACTGGGGAATTCAATTTCATATTGAAAGCCATTCGTCTTTGCCACCTCTTCAAGATCCAGTGAAAACGTTACTTTGTGACGATGTGGTTACATCGTTTTATTTGAATAATAATTGTCTATTTTATGTTTTCTGGTATATTTATAAACTCAAATAAGAAATTGATACAGTAGGTATTCTTTCAATCATAAATCATCCCTTCTTTAAATGAATAAGTTAAAGTACCTAATTATTTAAGGTACCTACTTCCTTGCTTGGACAAGGCCCGCCACACACTCCCACCACTGTTACTCCTGTAAGTCAGGATTGACAATGGTGTCTACGATGACGCGTACTTCCTTACTTGCGAAAATGGCATTTGCCTCTAGCGGGAATCGAACCCGCTACCGCCCGATGCAGTGAGGCGAGCGGCCTACGCTCGAACTACTATGCGCCAAGCCGTCGCCGTCGTCAAGGTTCTAAAGGGCTAGACAAGTGGCTGACGTCTACAAATTCGGTACGCTTCATCTATGTAAATGACATAAGTGACGTGATCTCAAGCGTGATCTTCATAACAACTTGTTGTTGATTTACATAGCGGCGCTTGACATTTCCATACATTGTGAAGTTTGTTATTTTCTATTCGATTAGCGTTCATGCCACTTGGCTAGCCTCTCTGGTGAGCTGAAAATGTTTTACCCTCTGACGACTAAAAGGAAGATTCCGCTTAACAGGGAGGGATTTTAATTAAAAACATCACCTATGGTAACTAATATATAGATAAGTATGGGGACAAAGAGCGTAACAGTACAATAGAGGTCATCTATCGACAGGGCGCTCGCAGTCTATTCGAATACAAGAGAACAATGGCGGTTCAATCAGGGGCGTCGGACGTATTATGAGGAGCCGTTTTTTTTAGTATTTTTGCAACGTAAATGATGGATTTCGACATGCCTACGGTTGCTGACAGAAGAACTTTTGTAAAATGGTTTCATGCCGTGATCTACTAAGTAATACCTACACAATAAAGTAATAACAGTATAATTACAGTCATCCGTCGAAACCGATAGGTTGGTTCAACAAATTCAAAAATAGTTTTTTTTTTATTTGAATATAAATCATATTTTTAAGTAGGTAAACCGTGACGAACCCTTCGTGCCCGAAAAAACACCGAGTTCTAAAAATAATTAAGACATTTATTACCTACCAGATAGGCATCTAAAAAGAATAAGGTCAAAGGAAAGCTTAAAGTAACGCGTGATTTGGCACGGCTACATCCATAATTAAATTCTAGCGCGCGGGAAATTTCTCGTGAAAAAGTAACTGGGACTTGTTTCCAAATACCTTCTGAATTAAAAGGGAATGCTTTGTTGAATAAAGACAAAGCTATTGGTAAGTATAGTGCACCCACCAAATTTAAACGTAGCAAAACAACATGCCATAGTTACGACCTACTAACTAATTAACAAAGGTTTTTAACACTGTAGGTATACAGGATGTCCCACAACTTTGCCATATGGAGGGAAAGTATCTTAAATGCCAAATTTAACTTGAAATAAATTTCGACATTCAATTCATTTGAATTGAATTGTTGATGACGGTTGAAATGTTCATGATCATCATAGAAAAGATAAAGACAGTTCTCCTCGAAGGTTTTCCTCAGACTGGTCCTGTGATGCTAGCACCCAGCGGTTACCCGCGACCTTCACAACGTTGTCGGTCCACCTTGTAGAGGGCCTACTCACGCTGCGACTTCAGCTAGGCGATCGCTATTCCAGAAACTTTCAGCCCATGACTATGGCCATGGGCGGCATCAGCCGTCGGTTCTTCGGGCTATATGCCCCGCCCATTTCAGTCACACACTTCAGTCTATTTGGGCTATACGTCTATAATAACCAAGCAAAAATTCGTCTCCTTGCTAGCGCATCGTGCAGAAACCAATGTATTTCAAATTAAACTTAGTGACATAGTGATAGCTTTCCCATTATAACTTATGTAGTATTAAAACTGTTATGCAGTAGGTAGGAAAGCAGATTAATGCGAAGTTGCCAGGCTTTGTTCATGCTCCGCTAACAAGTATCGTAGTGCAAGACGATTTGTAGCCAGCGCGCGCGCTGCACCAACACAGCGTGCGACTAAACAATTGTTCTGTTAGTTTACGACCACGTCTAACAATAGAAACTTTACTCATTGTGTATCATAATCTACGTGATGCCTTGGATGATATCTACCCGTTGGACTAACCAATACTGTCTTTATTACGTAGGAAATTCAAGTAATACCTAATAAGAATGACCTACATTACCTACAATGCCTAATTTTGTAACCAATTGTATTGTACTAGGATTCCATGGATAAAATGGAAAATAAAAGTTTTTTATTTGAAGTTTACACGTTAAAATATACGTACTTACTAGTTCTTTGCAACTAGTATATAGATACTAAGCCCTACGTAACTAGTACCTGGGTATACTGGGTAGGTACATACTTTTGCGTCCAAAAGATGATTAATTTCAGTGCCTTTAATTAAAATCGCTTGAACAGAGGTTATTCAAACATTCTAAGCGACTCTTTAGTCCTGGTATTCGCGTGACTACAGTATACTTTTTATTGGAAATATAAAGGCTCATTCTAATCCATTTAAGTTAATAAAATTTTGTCCATGAGAGTTCATTTGTGCCAATCGTGCAAATATTTTGATATGAAAACACCTTTGTTATCTGAAGAATGTGTTTTACGGTAAACGAAGATATAATTTTGCAGATTTTGTATCATTCCTTGTCATTTGAACCATCCACAAATTTCAAACCCTTAGTTTAACCGTAAAGCGTCCAGCTGATATTTTTCTTGTTTAATTATTTTGTACGCGTCTGGCATTTGTCGGCTTAATTGTTTCAGGTTTACGTTAGCGAGTGAGTCACGTTACCTGGCGGGTAATACCCCGACACCTTGCGGGGCATCGGGTAAACGCCGCGAACGTTCCCTCGAACAAATTGAAAAGCAATGAACCGCGGAATTCAATTTCATATTGAAAGCCATTCATCTTTGCCGCTTCTTCGAGACCGTCTGAAAGCGTTACATCTCGACTTTGCTGCTCCGCTTTATCCCTTAAAAGTTCGCTCATTCTCATTGTATAGTGTATAAGTGTTATTTAAGAGCCATTTTTTTTACTAATAATTTGTTTATAGAGTTATAAATAAATATCGCCAAAATAACACACCCACTTTGTGGTCCTAAATCAAGCAACGCTTGTACATGTACACATACAATGTCTAGGGGCGATCCCAGTGACCCCAGACCACGGCAAATTGTGAAAATATTGTTCTCGAAATTTGCGGTCGACAAATAATATTATGTATCCATTGTTTCAATAAGACTCACCGTGCAAGGTGAATGAATTCATACAAACAATATTGCCTCCTACGGCCCCGTCTAGTACGTGCCTCCGACACGTGCTACCAATAAATATTGTTTTGTTAGACGTTATTATTAATCAAAAAGATTTACGTACATACGAACATACATACGCTACCCGTGGCTCGAACACATGTGCACAAAGATTAATAACGGCAAGGTGACTTTTATTTTTAAAGTAATGAAAAGCTTTCTGACTGCGATCATTATTGCGAATATCAAAAGTAACTCCAGTAACACCGAGTCATTTGCGCCTTTATTACCGCGATAATGGATCAGTTTTTATTTTCCACGTAACAAAGTTTCGGTGCAAACATTAGTACTAATGTCTCGCCATGAAAAAGGGAGCCAGGGTTGCGATATAATTACCTTACTTTTGTGCTAGAGGAAAAGTTTTCAGCCGTATTCATTAAAATATGGTCCATAGGTGGGTGTGAAATATAAAACGTAATAAACTTTTAATAACGTCCACACTCCACAATTTTGCTTTGTGTCTGCATTATAACGTTAAAAATATAAACCTATATAAAGTAGCCACCTCTTGTGTGGATTTCACTGTTATTTCACGGGAGAGTAGGTGCGTACATCTTCATCAGAATGTTTTGTGCAAACATTGCAAATATATTTTACTTCTAATGAAAACAATGAGCGCCGAGCTTATTAATTATTGTCAAAGGTCCATTTCAAAACGGTCTCTATACATTTGTTTCTTAAATGCGTTTTAAATACTCCTTTTCGCTCCACCCACGGTTATACATATCTCTTAGCAAGTAAAGCGACACTCAGGTGCTACAAGTTTAAGATGGATGCCCATTAAGTTTAGTCTTTAAAACTTCCCGCGGGCCATGTTCTACCGACCGTAATGTGATATGTATGTCTTCGGTTAGCTAATTTATACAAGTGCTCTTTTACAATGAGGATCAGTAATAGGTCAACAAATCAACTCATAACCAACACTAACAGTTAAAACTAAGCTTTCTTATCAATATAGTTTTTAAATCATCGAAATCGGTCCATCGGTTGCGATTTCCTAACACATTTTATGTATCCAAAATTTATCGACGGGCGGTAAGTGCGGCCAGCGCGCGTGACGTCACCGAGCTCGCCTCGTTGATTTCGCGCTGTGCCCGGTTTCCCGCTTGCGCCGCCATTCACTATTTTAGGTGTTATTCATTTAAATTACATGCTGTAAAGGGCCATATTGATCTATATTAAATGCACAATGTATTTAAGGTACTTAATTGGATAAGGATTAATGCTGTATTGCTTAAAATCGCTTCGTAAATAAGCCATTATTTCTCGTAAAAAGTAAAGGATAAAAAATGGTTATTGTGGGTTATCCCTAAGAGATAGACATAAATACCATCGCGGACTTTTTGTATACCTTTTTATGGTGTACAATACTGTAGTACATTATTTTGATCTATCTCGTAGGATTCAGCCAGCGTTTGCAATGTAAGCGCAAAAAAATGTATTTATTTACGACATCACATTAGAAACCTCTAATATTATCAGTGTTTCTCTACTATATTAAGCATGTATTATACATAATAAACCTTCCTCTTGAATCACTATCTATTAAAAAAAACCGCATCAAAATCCGCTGCGTAGTTTTAAAGATCTAAGCATACATAGAGACAGACAGCCAGAAAGCGGGAAGCGACTTTGTTTTATACTAGGTATGTAGTGATAGTGAATCCTTAGGTAGGGTGATGGGTAATATAATATTATGTTAATAATAGATTATAAAGGAATAATAAATAATAATAATAAATATCGCCAGACTTACACGCCATCTGTATGGTCCCAAACTAAGGGGGCGTCCATAAATTACGTGAGGTGATTTTTGTGAATTTTTGCCTCCCCCATCCCCCTTAGTAAGATGTTGTGAGATTTTGCTCGACCCCCTCTCTCCCCCTCTAATCTTAGGTGAGATTTTTCAAAAGCCATATTCTAGTGGAGAAACATGTTTTACTTAATTTAACCCAGTTTTCTCGCAGTTTAAGGGTGCGTTTCCATTGAAGCGGAGCGGGGCGGAGAAGAGCAGTGAAAAGTGGCAACTTTTTCCATTTAAGCGGAACTGGGTGGAGCAGAGCGGGGCGGAGCGGAGCGGGGTGGAGTGGAGCGGGGCGGAGCGGAGCGGGGCGGAGTCAAGCTGAGCTGCATTGAGCCGTGTTCCGATCAGTCAAATTTGAGTCAAATTCAATCACATGGAGTGATCATACGTCATGTTATCGGTTAAGAAAAGAACAGCGCACAGTATGTTATGAGAGCCGAGTTTTGGTCATGTATGGTTTATGTATCTATTTGATGCGTCTAGATATGATAAAGATTTGTCAGAAATACCGACACTATAATTTTGTTTAGTTTTAGAGATATATTTTTTTTTGTAAGAGGTCAATGACCTTAAGAATATCTTAATTTAATTATAATTCCTAAAATAGTAAACTTGTGCATTTTGTTAGCATTTAAAATAATGTAACAGCACATCATATATTTATATTAGAAAAAAGAGGGTTATAGCTTTAATAGTTTGAGAGATATAATTTTTTTTCTGATTTTCACATATCTATTTTTTTTAATTATACGTTAGCGTTGTAGCATTTTATTTGTTGCCATAAATATGCGCAATAATATAGTTAATTATACTCTAAAATATCACAAACGACAATCGTGCGGCAAAGGAGATAAAGCGTTTCTAAGTATTTTAAATATTTCTATGGAAATAGGGTTGTCAACTTGTCATTGTCATATTAAAAAGTATAAATATATTTTTTTTAGTTATTGTCATCTGACAAAGTTAAAATATCTTCTGACGCCAATAAAAGTAATTCATCATCTGTTGAAAATTCAGAAGTGTCGACATCAGTCAAACTTTGTTGTAACTGTGCATGGGTACTGACATTTTCCGTTGAGGGTTTTAAAAGTGCTAGAACTTTTTGGGGAAGAACAGAACGTTCGGTTTTCTTTGGTCGGCTGCCAAAAGACATGGTCAATATCAGCGGATCTGAAGATTCAAACGCTCTGTGAAACAAGTCAAGCACGGTTTTACGGTTTAATTTTCGTGTGTGGTGCTCTTGGTCGTAACACCAAAACATGTTTCTTGACTCACCAGCTTGTTCGGAAAGCGTACCGATTGGCAACTTAACGAGGGTGGACCTCTTCCCAATACCACACGATGACCTTCATTGAAGAAAAAATGCTATGTAGGCTGCGTTATAAACTACAGCGACACAGAGCTTGTACTAGTGTGGGAGTCGTTTTTTAAGAATAAAAGTGTGTATTTATTTCCTAGATAATGCTAAAATTCTAATTCCATCTCAATATTAAACGCCTACCATGTCACGGTGAGAATCTTTGCGTACGAATAATTGTATGTTGCAATAACCTACTTTGTTGACAACCCTAAGTTGGATTTTTAAAAATTCATATTTCTGGAACCCAGCCTTTGTAGCGTCTGGTTTTTTTTATGAAGATACATATTAATGTAATAAACATAAATGCAGGGAAAGAAAATGCGACAATGCAAATGTTCGCCAGAAAAAAAATATTTACGAAATCATAGAAAAAATAGTTTTACTCATTGCGAGGGCTTTATTTATCAATAATTTATGTATTTATTGGTTCGTTTGGTGAACATCTATGAGACCATACAACATTTTATAAGAAAAAAATAGAAGGAAAAGAGATAAATAATTTCTTTGGTTTCTATGGACTTTTCTCGATTTTGTAAATATCTCGAAAACTATGATAGATAGAGACACGAAAGTTTTATTAAAACTTATGTCTGAGAAGTATCTATCCAGAAAGTATATAAAATGGAGGTGACCAAAACTCGGCTCTCATAACACACTGTGCAGCGCTTTTACATCTTTCTCTACTAGAAGATGAAAATTCGGAAGCTATCCGCCGCGTGTTCATATACTGTATTCGAAAGTCCGCTCAGCTCAGCTCCGCTCAGCTTCGGTTAGATCCGCTCAGTTCCGCTCAGCTTCGCTCAGCTCCGCTCAGCTTCGGTCAGATCCGCTCAGCTCCACTCAGCTCCGCTCCACTCAGCTCCGGTCCGCTCCGCTCCGCTCCACTCCGCTCCGCTTCGTGCCCACCACTCGGCACCACAGCCTGCTCGACTCCGTTCATTTGTTTTATTCGAAAGTCCACTCAACTCCGCTCCGCTCCGCTTACACTGTTTCCACTGTTGCGGAGTGGAGATTTCGAGCACTGTGATTGGCCAGTTCACGGTCCGCTCCGCCTAGCTCCGCTTCAATGGAAACGCACCCTAATTTTTGCGGAGAAAAAATTACGTGAGATTTGCATCGACCCCCCCCCCCCCCTCTAAATGCCTCACGTAATTTATGGACGCCCCCTAAGCACCGCTGATACTTGGCTACCATACAATGGACTGGGGGCGATCTCAGTGACAACCAGACCAGAGTAGATTACGAAAAGGCCATTTCCGAAATTTGCCTCTGGCGGGAATCGAACCCACAACCACCCGATGCAGTGAGCCAAGCGGCCAACGCTCAAACTATAGCGCCAAGCGGTCGTCAAAAATAAACAGGAATAAAAATAGTACTCAATAGGATAAACACCTAATCTACCTACTTATGACAGGATAATACCTACCTTCCTAGGTATCTTATATATCTTATAGTACTTTGGGTAGGTACACCGAACCTTTCCATGCTTAACCTAGTGGTAAAATAATAGGTTTCTTTGTATAAATAGTATTCATAACAGAAAAGGTAAGTGAAAAGGTACCTAAGTGTACCTTTTCCGTTTCCAACCACGTGTCTCGGCGCTGGTGTATTTTAAATTATTGTTTAAGTAGTCGAATACCATAAAAATTTCTACTTTTGGCAGGTTATCCGACTTAGCTTGTTGAAAACTTTCCTGTAAACTCATTTTGAGGCTTAAAACACGCTGCGCGCGAACAATACAACCGAACCCTAGCGCTAGCCGAGCGCGTATCAGCCCGCGTGACGTCACAGCGAGTGCGGCGGCCGGCGCGGCCCGCTCAGGAAACTTCGTTAGGAAATTAGTCGTATCTTCGTTAATTTTTGTCGTAGACCAAAAATTATTAAGCTGTATGTTATAGAATCCTTAGCTCTATAAATCTGCAGTTTCAACTAAATTCGTTACGGTAATTCATTAACTATGTAAGTAACTATAAATTAACCAAAAACAGACCAAGAATAACCCAGAATTTATAAAGTTCAACTTTAAATTTATTCTTTTAAAAGTATGTACAAGTGTTTAAATAGAAGAATAAATAGAACTAGGTACCTACACATCTGAAAGAGATAATAATAATATTTGTTCATATAGGTACCTATGTATATAGAAAGTGTACCCACCTTTGTTTGATTTACCTTTCATATCTTTACAGAATAAAGGAGACGTAAATGTGAGAAAACTGCATATAAATTATTACATAAACCTAATCAGTTTTCCAGTTTCACCGTCCTGATATGCGATGACTCTAGAATTTGGTGAAGATAATCGATTTGATATATGAACTGACAAAAAAATCTTACAACCTGTTTTATAACCCTGTTTTTTCGACGGGCCCGTTAGCGTGGTTGGCGTGATGGCGCCTTTCACGCTGCAGGTCGTAGGTTCGATTCCTACCCAGGACATGCATTTGTGTGCATGAACATGTCTGTATGTCCCAAGTCTGGTTGTATATGTATATTAAGTATGTATTTACAAATAAAAAAGTAGTATATGTAGGTATTAATATCAGTAATCTGGTTTCCATAGTACAAGCTCTGTTTATTTTGGGATCAGGTAGCCTTGTGTAAAAATGTCCCAGGATATTATATGTGGGCGGTGAATACCTTCTCAATGTAAAACCAGTTTGTAGAGAAGTAAAATCAAGGCTCGGTTGGGGATTCCCTGCGAAGTCAGGCCAGGCGCGGCGTTACATTAAACTTTCAGGCAGCAAGCCTGTCTAACCACGCCGGGTCGCCTAAATCCATACGAATTTTATCCCTGTGTAATTTCACACTACAGATTTTCAGCTAACGACTTAGAGACCCCGCAGACTTGCTACTTTTTGCATCGGCCATCGGAGATTTAGTCGCTTTTAGCATCGGAGCAGTCGCTGCGTCCGACCGCAGAGAGTAGCCAAAACGCTATGCACTCGCAAAATCGCCGATCACCGATGAAAAAGTAGCATGACTGTGGTGGCCCTTAATAATCTTATCTTATGTTTTGTCATAAGTAGGTAGGTACTTAGTAGGTACCTAACCATATATGTGTATGACTTTTTTTATAGATAAGCTGTTTATTTCTATAATAAATGATGATGATGACGAATTTCACGTTTTTGAAACTGTCTTTGGAATATTTATGATTTTTCTTCAGTCTGCATTGATGGCAAGAAGATAAGCAGCCTCTAATCGTGAATATATATCCTACATAGAAATAAAATATCAACAATAGATTTATTTATTCAAGATAGTTCTTAATATTAAGGCGTTAGTTAAATACGGAAAGGGTCCCGATTGTCCTAAATACCTAACGGAATAAAGTTGTTTGAAGCATCTGGTGTCTCGTGGACAGTTGTAATGGTAATACGATTCAACGATTATGGCGGGGGCATGCTCTCAGCGCGCCATGTTTGGAATAATGAAAATCTTAACGGTTCGCGGCCCAAATTAGTTCCGTATATTACACCTCCAGGAAAGGTTAGCTACAGAAAAACAGATTGAATGTTGGGTACTTGAGAGCGAGAAAATATTCTCTTCGCAGTTAGGTTTATCTTATCTTTTCCATCAAGTTATAGTAGGTACCTTAAACATATATCTTTTTTGAAACTTGACCTAACTAAGTGAGAACCCAATTACATTACTGCCACGGTCTGTAATGAGTGTATTGCTGACCGCGTTGTTCATGGCCGAAAGCGCGGCGCAGCGCAGCTCCAGGCCTTCACAGCGCGGTCAGCATTGCAACCCTTGATGAACAAGCTGAAATAAAGGCCGAGACCGAAGATGGAGGCCTTTATTATACCTTTATTTTGGTTTGATCTACATCCAGTGTTTTTGACTACACACACGATTATTTCATCATTATTACGAAGCGGGAGTCAAAAGGCTCCTTTCACTCAACGCAGTAAAAGAACCACTTCGCGGCGAATACGCGCGCACCTTTTTTGTTTTACCTTTGCAGCGAACTAGCGCGGCCTTTTTGTCTCTTTTTAATTTCCTTTATGAGCTCACAATTGCCTTCATAATGGTATCGTACCTTTCATTAAGACTCATTTGAGCCCCTGAATGGTGGTCTCGCCTCATAATGGGTGGAAACGTTAGATGTTGTACCCTTAAGTCTTTGTGTACACATTATAGCGTTCACTAGCGCTTTTCACGGGTCATTCGTGTTTGCGCGCTGCCCGGTTTCTATGGGGGCTTTATTAATAAGCGCCCTGCTTCAGGGTAATAAACATTATGTGGCCAACCCGGTGTTTTCCATTCAATTTTCGACGTTTATTCAACGTTGCTTATACCTATCTTGTTATTTATTTGAACGAGATCGAACATTGGCGAAATAGAGAAGCTTTTTCAGTAAAATAATTGTATTAAACAGAATTTCGGCATTTACTGTTAACTTTGCCAATTATGAGTTTTGTTTCTTGACATAATTGGAGACACTTGTTCGAATTCAAGTTTATCTTTTGATTGCGATTTTTTTTTCCAACTGAACTAGAAATGAAATGTATGAATGAAATGTTTATACAAAATATCTGAAAGAGATTAGTGTTTAATGGGACTAGGCCAGCTACACATTTCCACTACTGAATTAATCCTGTCAGCTAGTGCCTATTTTCAGTGCATAAAATGAATGCATTATTATTTTGACGACCGCCGGATTTAGTCCTTTGAGCGTTAGCAGCTCAGCTCACTGCATCAGGTGGTTGCGGGTTCGACTCCGGCTAGAGGCAAATTTCGGAAACAGCCTTTTCGTAATTTGCCCTGGTCTGGATGTAACTGGGTCACTCAGTCCATTGTGTTGTAGCCATACAAGTGTTTCTTAATTTGGAACCATACAGTTGGTTTGTTAGTCTGGCGATACCTATGTATTTATAGAAAACGGCGAGTATCAAAATATTTGAGACATTGCTGAATTAAAAATTTGCTGGGTAGAGCTGAGAGTACACTTATCTAGTTGTTCAATACAATTGAGTAAAAAGACGAACTTTTAAGGGATAAAGCGGTGTAGCAAAGTCGAGATGTAACGCTTTCAGACGGTCTCGAAGAAGCGCCAAAGATGAATGGCTTTCAATATGAAATTGAATTCCGCGGTTCATTGCTTTTCAATTTGTTCGAGGGAACGTTCGCGGCGTTTACCCGATGCCCCGCAAGGTGTCGGGGTATTACCCGCCAGGTAACTTGACTCACTCAGTTTCATAACAGTAACACCAGTGACTAATTTAGAGGCTTAATTCAGAGTTTTTTTGATGTAATTTACCAGTATTTTCGTCAACACACAGCCACAAAGCCGCGCCCGAGCAATCAGTTATGACGTTGAAGTCAAGTCAAACTTGATTGTTCGGGCACGCTGCTCGGTTTATGATAATGCGTCTATTCTTTAGTATTTCAGTAATTACCTTCTTTTTCAGCCATTCCAATACTTATATCTACTATTATTTTGGTTTATGGGGGCCTATGCAGGATGTAGATAAGTGTCACAAGAAGTAATCTAATTTGGTCCGTACACGTAAATTCGGTTTAAAAAGTCACAATAAAAGAGTAAAGTTAATAGTGTTGTTAAATAATGTAGAGTTGTTTGACTAGAGCTGTACCAATGTAACGTTTTGTCACGTGCCGTGGTGCGAATTGGAGAATTCAATATCGAACTTTATTTCAACTTCGTTCTCTATAGGGACTGACCCCTCGTTGAAAATGTAAGCCAAGGGGCCCGCTAGGTAATTTTTAGTTGTCAACTACTTTATCATTTCGAATTGGTTTGTACATTTTTAAGTTAACATATCCTCTGGTGAATGGATAGAAAAGAACACATACCTATCTACACAGTAGAGCCATCTTAGGTCATCTTAGGACAAGAAAAAGTTTTAATTACACATTTTCAGACGACAAGTTCAAGTTATTCCCGAAGGGGAAGTAAGTAGGTAGGTATCGATGAAATTTAGTACGAAGGCAGTCCTAATCAAATTGCCTTTGCTACACAAATTGCGTAAACTTTTTACAAAACAGAGCCTATTAATTAATAAAAAATAGACCCATTTTTGTTTAGAGAGTATAGCTTTATATACCTACCTAGTAGAGAAGAGTATATAAAAATTTGGCTGGTAAGTTCTTTATAGCTAAGATATACTTATACCAGACTAGATAACTGCCCCGAGGCTCCGTTCGCGAATAGATGTGTCCATATGGCGCGCATGCCTCACCCGAGCACTCATATTATGACATTACGTCTATGCGTTCCGACGTCAAAAGTGAGTGCTCGCGCGAGGCATGCGCCTGGTGAAGACGCCGCCAATAAACATTTCGCCCCATTACACCCTTGCAGGAATCTTGCGATGTGGGTGAACTTAATATGCCGTAAAAACGAATGTATTCAACCAATTTTAGAATCTGTAGTCTAGAAGAGATTTTATAATTTAGTATGTGAACTCTATAATTTTTATATCAACATGTTTTTCGTAGGAGTCAAGATCAGTAAGTAGTAGCGTAAGTACCTAGAAAAAGGTTGAAGTAAACAGCATAGTAGCACCCGAATTACTTATCTGTGATTTTTTTTTTTACTGTAGCACATTATTATTATTATTACACGAATACTGTCTCAAATTCAATAAAAATTATAATAAACTTGCAAAGTTAAATCTAAATATGAATTCCCGCAAAGGTACAAAAAAATCCAATCTCCTCTATTGCCGGTAGGTTGGTTTACAAGGAAAAGGGTTGTGTCCAAATCCGTTAGAACTTTTTTAATTAATTTGTAATCCCTCTGTCGCAGTTCGTGTTACAGGTTTCTTTTCATTTTTGATCAAAATTTTATTGTTCCCGGAAACCCACCGAAAATCTGCGGACCAATGGCAAATAATGTAATTGGAGAACTTTCGTTTATTTAACTCTATCCGTCCACTGCTTTCATTGCTGGAGGCGATCAAAGGGTTATGTAAACTTAAGGAATAATGTCTTGCACTGCAGCAATTTGGATTCTCTTCCTGCTTTTTTAATTAACTAATCTATTTATACCTAGTGTTTTCCCACCATATTCTTCTGTCTTTAAAAATACCTGGTACCGGTACCTGGTTCAATAATAAATCAGAGGGTTACCTACTCGCTAAATTTGGAACGAGCCCACGAAGTCGATAAACTTAATGGACACCGAAAACAAATCGTTGTCACACAAATCTGACTAATAACCAATTTTAATAGAACCGACAAAGCAACTGTAACACAATAGGGTGAATAATGGTTGGCCGACACCAGGTAAAAAGTAGGCAATCAGGCGATTCGACGTAAATGGTCGGAACATTGTCGCATTAGTCATCACGATGCCGACTTGCCGACGTTTGGACAGCCCTGACAAATGATACCTTTTATTGAATAATTATCGCGCGCCTTGACTGTCACGAATCTAGTAAATGCTGGAGTTAGACACAATATTGCATGTCAACATGTCACCAACAAAGTTGCGGTGGGCGAGGTGTTCAACTTGATGTGGTTTTAATGCCAGAAGGGGTGGTTTCGTCTTAGAAATTATCGGAGCTATATGTTTATAACTTATAACTTTTTACTTGTATATCTTACTATACGACATTACCCCAGATGTGCCCAATCATACCACCTTAAGTGTAACTACTCGTAAGCATTTAATTACATCAAGTAAATATAACTAAACACATGAGAACTGGTCGCGTTTCCTATCCGGTGGTAGAATTAAGTAAAAAAATATAAATTACAAATTGTAGCCCCCGTAGGCTCAAACGAAATGAACTATTTGACTTTGATTTTGAATCCAGTGCATCCCGTGTGGTATACCTGAAACTATCATGTTAGGCGTTCTGTGGATCAACGCTAGACCCGCGAACCTGCCTGCTTAAACTACAGCACTTCACCAGTTCGCGTAGGTAGCTCGACTGCCCTCCAACTTGTTAATAATTGTGATAAGAACTCTCGAATGGAAGTAATTTACAGATTACTTGCACACTTAGAAATCCCAATAATAAAAAATTTAACTTGAGTAAATTAATCCTTTTCTGCCTTCGGAGAACCGCCCACGTCTTCCCACGAACCTCTTACGTCTCCAGCTTCCATGGGCGACTAGGAAATCTCTTTGATTACAAGTGGGCTGTAGCAAGTACAACCTGCAGAAAATGGGATTTATAGAAAACTTCGGATCTCGGGTGTGCAGCATGGTCCCTCAAACTCATAGCCGCTACTGACAGACAATGCAGTACGCGAAGCGTAGTTCTGGACGAGTCAAATTTAGTTTTTGCCAATAGACGTGTCTACAACATGCACATGCCGCGCGAGGCTGCTCACCCACATGCCTCGCGAAGCACGACGTTTGCCTCAGTCGCATGCCGCGCGAGGCAAATGGCGAGGCAACTGACACTCTAGACAGGGAAAGGTATACCCGATCAATCAGTTTGACACGTTTGACATCGTTCTGTCTCACGACTGCCAAACTAGGCGACGCAAATGTGAGTGCTCAGGTGAGGCAGGGCGCGCATTTGCCTCACGTGAGGCAAGTCAAACTTGGCGCGGAAAATTTTCCTCGCGCGGCATGTGACACTTCTGGACGTACCTATTAGATGTGTCCATATGGCGCGCATGCCTCACCCGAGCACTCATATTATGACATTACGTCTATGCGTTCCGACGTCAAAAGTGAGTGCTCGCGCGAGGCATGCGCCTGATAAAGACGCCGCCATTGACTAGATAAAGGAAGAAATAAATTTATATTTATAATCGCCCATGTACTGCTACAAAGTCTACAAACTCGTGTCAATTCTTTCACATAAACGTAAACTCGCTAATTGTATAATCAAAAAGATGCATCTACACGCCACGCGTGTAACACGCAAACAGAAACACTACAGATTTAAAAGTAAGCGCACTAAATGTGTCGCATTAAAACTAAACGATGCCACAAACCAGTGCACTGTACGCTGTCCAAATTGCTTATTTTGACCGAGTATATTAATTATGCATGAGAGGGAGGCACCGCGCTTCTGTCCTCGCCAGATACGACACTCCAGTATATAAAAAGATTGCTATGAAGATAAGGAGCCCGTTTAAAGTTATACATGGAGTGTATGAACTTTTGGATTAGTGTGAAAATGTTTGTTGGGTTCTGGATTTACAATTCTACATTCAGATTAACTAAAACTTTGACTTGATTGTATTTTAAAATGAGCTCTTTTCAAATAAATAAAAATAAAATATATCGTCACCACTTTTTTATCCCCATTCGGGGGTAGTCAGAGGCTTGAGTGGCCATAAATTGTGGAGGTATTAAGTTAACTCAAAGCCCACATTCTATAGCTCTATTCAATTCTACCAAATATGGTACCTCATAAAATCGCAATCAACAGACTTGTGCTCAGCGTAATTCACACATTTATCGCACTCGCAACTCTTCAATCAACTTAAAGCCATTTTAATGCGGATTATTCACCAGAAAGAGCAGTATTAGCAATACGGACACGTTTTCAATATTATTTTGCGCGAACTCTATTTATGAGTATGTGCTATCAAGCTACAGCTACTGGCGAAATCAATAGACGTGTCTACATGTGCCGAACGACGTGCCACTCACTTGCCGAGCAGCGCCGGGCTTGTAGACGCGCCGAATGTTAAAAACATACATTATAATCTCACCATCATCATCATCCACCGTCGAAATGCACTGTAGTGCTCCTCTGCCCACCTCCGCGGAGAATAAAGGCGTGGTTGTATATTATTAAAATCTTCAAATTATGTCCATTCATAGAACTTAATTCTTTGCGCGTCTCCAGATTACTATACTTACCAAACCCGTGAGATGTTTTATCATACAAGTTTCTTCTCGGTATACCAGTATAAGCAGCACAATTTGTGTAAGTAACCTTATCTCGGTTACTTACGAGATATACCTACGGAGAAATATTATGAACATAGTTCCCTCGTATGGAGGTAAGGAGTCAGATTAGCAGCGTGTCACACTCATTAGACGGAATTGCTGTAATTATGAAGATGAATCCTGGAAATGAGGCATTACACCAACATCGCTGGTATAACGGCACAAATCTTCTTTGTGTACGTGAGGGTAGCCGGTTAACAGCCTACCCGCCCTTCGACGTGCGACAGGCAACATTCAGAAGGTATAATCATGAAAATATCATGACGCGGTCAGCAACAATAAGTCGCTGAACTGTCTCCGTTTTTTAAATCGCTTGTACACTTATTTTTTTGAAAAACCCATTATTTTTCTTCATCTACACACTTTAGAGTCTAAAGTTTAGACAGACCTTAGACAAGTTGCTAATGTTTGGTTTTTGAAAATGTTCACCAACGTATGTAAAATAAAGGAGTATTACCGATTTGCAAAATTGAGGATGTTCAGCGACTTCTGTTGCTGACTGTACAATGCTACTAATATTTTTTTTAGTATACCTACTCATAGACATTTTTGTAATAAAGCATCCCCCCATACCATAACTACATAATTTTTGCTTTCCTATCAATGATGTTTACCTCGACTTCCGCTCTATTCTTTTTTGTAGAGTTCTCATCAAAACAGGAAGAGGCTAGCCACTTTAGTTTACTTGTATCAGGAAACTTCCAATATACGATGAAAGGGCTAAAATTGTGCAACATCCTATTTAACCTAATAGGTGCATGTTTAACCAAGGAAATGCTGATATGTGTACAATAATGAGGTTCGCAACATACAGTACGTAGACGTTTAAGATAACTCTATGTATAGAGATGTAAACATAGTAAGACACTTACATTTTATATTCCCTTACCTATAGTAGGTGACAGGTTCGGCTGTCCTTTTTCTAGTGATGTGGCAAAACGTACCAGTTGTTTTATCGATTTTTTTTGCAACGTAACAAACTAAGAGTAAAATTAATTAAATAAGGTTTAATGAAAAAATATCATATTTTATTCATCACAATAAATATCAAATGAACTCATACAGTCATACTTGTTCTCGTCTTGAAAATGATTTTTCTTTTTTTTTTTTTTAACAAGTGATGAGAAAGCGACCGAAGTCACGTGAATGCCTATTTACGTAGATAATTTCCTTGCTACCAGAGTATTATGGTGCATAATATGGTCACTAAATTAGATTAGGATACGTTCAGTCAAGCTAAAGATTAGGCGGATTGTTGAATATTCATTTGATTACATAATAGGATGGTTTGAGAGGAAGTTGGCTAGCCATTCCATTCAGTGTATTCGCAGACCAACATTCCTTGCGTCAGAAGTTTGTATGGATTTAATATGCATTCATAAAAACAAAGTTAAAAACTCATATATACCTAAAGTATTACTCCCATATAAAGTTATGATCGCCTTGCACTGGCATTGCAAAGGCAAAGGTTGCCTGGAAGAGATCGCAGCTTGCTATAAGACAGCCCACAGCTGTTGTTTGTTTGTCATTTTTTGTTAATGTTTTGTTTTACTGGTGTACAATAAAGTGTTATCTATCTATCTATTTAATAATATAATAATATCCTGGGACATTTTTGTACACACGGTTACCTGATCCCAAACTAAGCAGAGCTTGTACTATGGAAACCAAATAACTGATATTACTACATATACTACTTTTTTATTTGTAAATACATACTTAATATACATATACACCCAGACTCCGGACAAACAGACATGTTCTTGCACACAAATGCATGTCCCAGGTAGGAATCGAACCTACGACCTGCAGCGTGAAAGGCGCCTCCGCGCCAACCACGCTAACGGGCCCGTCATTTTGTTACTATAAATTCTGTTACTATAAATATACTACTTACTATAAATACGTTACTATAATTTGTCACTTTTGTTACTATAAATTCTTCTTAAAACCATTGTAAACTGGCTAAGATCTCTATAAATTGGGTGGATAGTTTATAAATGATGACAGAGTAATAAAAGTATAATAATCTCAGTAAAAAACATTATAGGGGACCAATAAACTTTTTTATGTAATAAGTGTGGTTTACCGAATCTATGCGTCCATAAAATATTCGTGCAGTTTCATAAAAGCGAGATGCCATAAAGTATGTTACGGATAGGTCAATACGAGAAGTAAACACCGAATAAAAACAAAAGTTTCCTTATATTTGCTTAATAAAACAATCCTTATACTAATAACAATATATCCCCTTTTTACAATCACACGTCTGTGATTAATTTAAATTATACAAATTTTTATCAAGGTAGGTAACAACCCTGACTAGACCTATCTGGTGGAACAAATCACAATTCGTTGGACATTTTTTTTTTGTTTGGACTGAGGTGGCAAACAAGCGTACGGCCCGCCTGATGTTAAGCAGTTACCGCCTATAGATGATGGCATAGGCATTATTCGCACGTTGCCGACCTGAAGAGGAGTGGGACGGAGGGAGGGGAAGGGGGGTGTTCGGCTTCCGGCTCTCTCACTCATACGGAACGCAGCTGTAATAGCTATTTTACGCCGATCTTCTGTGAGAGGGTAGTACTACCCCGGTCGAGCCAGCCCGCATATGAGCTGCGTCTGCAGGC
The DNA here is from genome assembly GCA_947859195.1 of Drymonia ruficornis. Taxonomy (NCBI): domain Eukaryota; kingdom Metazoa; phylum Arthropoda; class Insecta; order Lepidoptera; family Notodontidae; genus Drymonia; species Drymonia ruficornis. The sequence goes on along the minus strand of OX401911.1, from coordinate 6,975,386 downwards.
TACAGCTTGAATCTAAATAAGTAAAGAAAATTTAAAACATATTGAAAGTAAAAAAATTACGAAATAAAATGAGTATTTTAAAAGCTATTTAATAAAAACGTGACAAAAGACGTCACATGAGTAGCGTCCCCTAGGAAGGCAACAGGCGTGGAATATTAATGGGAATCTACATACGTAATTCGCTGCCTTCTTCATCATATAAGTCTGACATGAAGATATGAGATGAACGTACTATTTCTTCAAAATAGCAGCCGGTTTTTTTATTATTTTAATCTGGTCACGCATCGATCTACATATGTCGTACAATTGCCTGGCTGACAACATGCCGACTGCCAAGAATTTGCGATTTACGATGCAGACTTCAGGAAGATAATATTAAAGATCAGTGGTGTTAACAAGGTTAACGCTCACCTAACGCCTCCGCAACCGACCAGCACCGCCTCGCCGCTCGGCGTCCACTCGTTGTCGCCGGGTGGTCCGCGGGCGGACGCTGCTTTTACATCATAAACGTCACGTGATCGCCTAGGGGACCGCGCAGGGTCAACGAGTGAACGCCGCGCGGTCAGCGCGTGGTCCACTTATTTCCGGTTCAGTTAGTGGACGCTGAGCGGCGAGGCGGTGCTGGTCGGGTGCGGAGGCGTTAGATGAGCGTTGACCTTTATGGACAATAATAGTTAAGAGACTAGAAGCCTTAGCTAGCCTTAAAAATGTGAAGCTAAGAACGGACAAGCAAGGTTGTCGCTACACAATAAGTTACGCGTCGCATTATATCAACTACACTAGTCTATGATGAATGAGATTGAAGTGGATGTAGGTATGAATAAGGGCCACCGCAGAGTTGCTACTTTTAGCATCGGCGATCGGCGATTTTGATGCTACGTCTCGCTAGTTCGCGCTCGAAGAAACGCGACGCAGCATCGATACGTCACAAAATCGCCGGTCGCCGATGCTAAAAGTAGCAAGTCTGCGGAGGCCCTTATACGACATACTGTGTTAACCCAAGATCATTATCCGGGGACGGAAATAGGTAAGGCAAATGATGATGACTACGATCTTAAGTTTTACCAAAAAAAAATTAAACAATGAACGTCTCTAATTATTTATATAATTTTCATTTTTCAAGTAACAACACAGCTTTCTTGATGTCATGTCTGTAATACCTTTCTGATAAACCTTGCCTTTCGACTTAGAGGACAGATATTTCCCAACGATACACAACAGAATACTCCATGAGGTATTTAATAAAAAAACGTACAAAAGACCCCGGCACATGACTAAACGTCTCTCCGGGTAGGCAGCCGGGAAATATTAATATCTACATGCGTAATTCGCTCACTCCGTCTTCATAAGTCCGCCGTGTTCGTATTACGCCATTTTTATTGCGTTCCGGCCCTAACTTACCCTCTTGAGGTATTCACTAAACAAGAAACTGCAATTTCCCGTGCCTAATTTATTGCTCTTATTAATCTTGCAGGTTGTACTCTTCGTAGGTAGTTAAGTACTTTTTGTGGAATGTGGTGAAATGCTTTGGTGGGTTGCTGTGCAAGTAATTTAGTTAATATAAAAAAAAACGGCATCCTCGAAAATTGGGAATCGAACTATGTAAATGACCTATAGGTATTACGAAGGTATGTAAGTAATACCAAAAACATAAGTATTTGTATGGTCACAATAATTTTCAAAACGATATCCAACGATGCTAAGCGCGTGATATAGGTACTGAAACAAACACGGAAAATATAATCAAACGAATTCCAAGTGATTGGAACCGCGTCGATAAATAAAACGACAAATTCAAAACTTCCGGCTACCCTGAGCCGTTAACGAAAAAAATCTCGATGAATTTTCCGAAGAACAAATTTTATTTATTATTTTCGTTTAGAGCGATCAAGTGTGTAAAGAAACGCAAGTATCGCCAGAGATTGTTGGCATAAATCATTTTTCAATTCAATTTAAACGACACAAAGTGTTGTTGTTCCGGTACGGTCGCGGGAAGGCGTTGGCGGGTGCCAGTGGATACACCCTGTGTATTTTTCTGGCTTGTTTACTTTACGTTCTACGCTATGACCGTCGCTTTTAAAAACAATAATGAATTAATCGTTGTTACCAAAAACTTTATGTTGGTATTTGCACAGCAGCTTTGTCCTCTCAACGACTCAGATAAAAAAATAAACAGCAATTTCACTGTGTTTTACACCCCAATGTAAAGATGCTTGCAGCAACGACAATTTATTAGTTCGCCGCTATAATAAACTTTTTATTTCAGCTATTGTGCAGATTTTTTCATATTTTTTATATTTTCGTTTTTACTGTTCTTCATCAGAATACCTACTACCTACAGAAGAATCATAAAACAAGATACAGCATTCGCAAGAAATTAAAAAGTTTGAAGTAGGAACGGTAAAACAGGAACAACCTTAAATTAATAAGGACCGACTAATGAACATTGATTTCATTAGTCCATTTTGAACTCTCATTGATTGGTCCTTAATGGTTTGTGTTTGTGCAATTTGAATAAAATTTGCATTTTCTTAAGCGCTTCGAACAAGATCCACATTATTCCAACTAGACCCGAAGCAATTTCGGCCTGCAGTTTATCAAATCCAACATTTAAATGACCAAAGTCGGGTGCAAACAACTTGTTTGGTTGATAGGACGGCATCGGCTTGCTCGTGCTGCGATTGTTTGGACCAATAAATCTGTCTCTAACTTCTTCTTAAAACGTATCTAGTGTTTCGCAGTCCTCCGCCAGACGCCGGGAAAACCAATTTTAGTATATTGCATTAAAAGTTGTTGCCAAATGCAGTTTGTGTGTTGATTTTCCCATTTGTTCACCCCACCCGTTCCACCCCATACATGAATACGCATTAAAGTGGAAATCACACGAATTGAAACTCGCTTTGCTTACTGCCAAGAAACTAATGGAAAATCTTAAGATTGCGTTGTAAGTCACCACAATTGACGACCGTGTGTAGTGCAAAGAGCATATAATAATCACTACGTTATGTAGTGGTCTGAGCGTAGCAGGTATACGCCGCCGGTCGGCTCACTAGTGCGCGACGAGAAAAAAATAGGTTATTTATACAATTATTATTTTATAATGTATTCTGATATTTACTGCGACACCCAGTTCATTGTATAGTTAGTAAGGTTGCGGGTTATCTGACAACATTAATTTTATTTACATTACGTATTGTATATTGGATCGCATTTCGATGCATTTGTGAATTTTTAACTAAGTAGTTTTGTTTTTATGTAGTTTGAGTATAACCTTATATGAAGGTGGCAGAGCCAAGCTGTAGCCAATTGACTGCAGCTCATAAACGGGCTGGCTCGACCGGGGTAGTACCACCCTCTCACAGAAGATCGGCGTAAAGCAGCTATTACAGCTGCGTTTCGTACGATGAGTGAGAGAGCCGTAAGCCCACCCCCCCTCCCCCTCCCTCCATCCCACTCCCCTTCAGGTCGGCAATGTGCGAGCAATACCTTTGGTATTGTAAGCATATATAGGCTACGGTAACTGCTTAACATCAGGCGGGCCGTACGCTTTTTTTCCACCGCAGTCCTATAAAAAAAAAAAAAAAAAAATGAACACTTTATTACCAATTATTAAACCACCTTCGAAAAAGAATACTCAGTAGGTATACAGTTACTAAGTCAACGTTAGAAACCATTATCTATGAATCCAGTGACATAAACATCGGCCGCTGCCAATAAGAACCCGTGAATTTTATCTGACATCTGTAACGTCCCACTTTTACTGCGCGCTAGTTCACGGATAATAACATTCAATTTTAGTCGAAGTATTTACGCGGTCCCGCCAGGTCCCAGCGCTGCTGATATTTATGGAGGTCTGTAGCAGCCTCCCCAAATTGAAATACATTAATATTTTACCATAAATGCGACACTTTCATGCGTAACATAACGTTATCGTAATTGGATTCTTCCCTCAAAACGATATACGTCCACATATCATTCGAATGTCAGGAGTGTTTTAATTTAATTATTGCGACTCTTTCTACTTCCTTTTTAAATTTTCTATGACCTGAATTGACACGACACAGTTCAGATACAGACCTAAATTAGAAAATTTACCTAGGTAGGTACGCATTTTTCTTTACCTATAAGCTCACTTAATTATTTACAGATACCTCAGTCTTTTACCCCATGTTGTCCCATAACGAATTGATGAGTGCGACATGGAAGGGACACAGGGACACTATTAGGCTAGTGCCTAAAGTCACGACAGAATTAATAATGCACGATGCACACAGAAAAACACACGCTATTCGCATCCCAAAAAAGTTTTACTAGATTCCTTATGAGTTACAGTCTTCGTACAAAGCTTATCAGAAAATAATAATCACAGAAAATCGGCGTAAAGTGGCTACTACAGCTGCGATTCGTACGATGAGTGAGAGAGCTGGAACTATCCTCCCTTCTTCCTCTCCCTTCGTTCCACTAACCGTCGCAGGTCGGCAAAGTGCGAGCAATGCCTTTGGTATTGCAAGCATCTATAGGCTACGGTAACTGCTTAACATCGGGTGGTTCGTACGCTTGTTTGCCACCCCAGTCCCATTAAAAATGGTTTATCGAGACGAACGAAGAGGGGGTGATCGTTTTAAAATTTACGAAAACGAGATATCAAACCTGATGGCTAGTGAAGAATGTCGCCAATAAAGTTGTGGGCCATCCAGTAATCTCCTGACGCGTTTTAGGAGGCACCTAATATACATAATCTCTCCACATCACTGGTATTTCCAGATACCATGTTTAATAAAAAAATACGTGGCTTGGTGATAACCACTATACCTAATTTCTTTGAGTGTGTATTTATTATTTTATTGTTCCGTGAGTGAGTGACAAATTGACGAAAAGACATTACCGATTAGGATCGATCGTCTTCATTTTACGGCCGAACCTTATGTAGCTACAACATATCGAAATTTACTGTATTACCTATAGTGTACATACATAGACCGACAATAATGTTTCGTTCACAATATTTTTAATACAGTAATGGTTTTCTCATCCATTCAAATAAGAACGTTGAGAGATCTTTTTATCTTGCGCCCAAATCGAATTCTCGTATGTCGAGATATTTCGCAAAGATGCAAGCGGAAAATTCCTTTGTGATACACGGATGTGCTAATATTACGTATCAGAGGAGGAACGAGAATGTGCACATACCTTCAGTTCCTACAATAGGTATCTATAAACAGGGTATATCTGAAACGCGTTCCACTTAACCAACATATATCTTCATTGTCGAAGATTGGAAGATTCCTGTAACGGCTCATTTTATAAAATAGCCAATTCTGTATGAGGAAATTCGATTGAACCTCCTTTGAACAATATGAATAAAGTAGGTACCGAAGTGAACATACTACTTTCAGTGCTAGTTGGTTGATAGGATTTCGTACCAGAGATGAAATAAATTCGTAGTATCTCATATTTTAAAAACACGAAAAGCTTAGGTTTTGTTTCGAATTTAATAACATAATCTTAGTAAATAACGGACTTTTAATGTACTTATTGTAAACATCTCATTATGGATAACATAGATAGCATCCCTTATAGCCCTTCAGCTTCTGTAATGGCCGTGTATATTGTGCTGACCCGGCGCAAATTGTAAAAATGGTCATCACGTCAGGGTCGCCATTAAATCATAATTAGCACGGTCGGTTCGCGCGACGGCAATTTTCTCATTTTCCTTGCAAAATTATTATTTCAGCAAAATTGTCATGAACATTTTTCTCTTGTGTAGAATATTTCATTTTTATGTGCCCATGCTTGTGTTGTGTCTGAAATATCTGTATTTATAATACCTACAGACGTTATTCGCAGAAATCTGTGAGAATACTATCAAATCGTGCATCCATGAGTCCGGGAATTGTTGACATCTTAGAAAAGCTGCTTAACCTACCTCCTCCCTTTTAGTCTTTCTCCTCCTGTGGATGACGAATAAAGCGAATATACATTATGGAATATACATTATGTCCTCTATTCATAACTCAAAGCCCTCGCCCACGTCTTAGATTATGCGTTCGACGTAATTAAGATATAATTGGTTCAATTGAATAGCTTATCTAGTCTGGCCTAATTGTATTAATGGTAGTTGAGGTATGATGATGAAATCATGACCTAACTATGATTCACTAAGCTTGGCTCAGAAACTTTAATCTATATTGACTGCATTTTAACTCATTACAGTCTTTTATTTTCAACACAAGTTGTATATTATTTTTACGATCCCGTCCGGAATCAACACGAAAAAACATATCTCGAGCTTTCTCAGTTTAACACGAAAATGCGCCATATATTTTATTTTTAAGGTCAAGCAGATCCGGCGCGAAGGACCATTAAATCACAATTAGAAGTAATGCGGGTGATGCGTGAGAGGCGGCCGGAGGCTTAGCGCCGCGAACCCTGCCCATTGGGCTTTGCTCGACTTATGCGCCTGTCTTTAATACTTATATTTCACACCTACTACATGCTCCGTAGATTCCGCAGATTTAGAATAGACTAGATACCGCTAGTTCGTGGAGCGGGCCTTATAAGGTCAAACATGACATTTGATGTAAAATCAATTTGATGTTTCTATAGGTCTCGTATTTGGGCAGAGAAATGATAGAGCTTTAATTTTACTTAGATAAGTACATACGAAATCAAAGCAGTATATTAATTTGAGAAGGCAAGCTTTGACGGGCGGATTGCGTTATCTAGCCTACTCGAAATCTGTGATTAATTAAAACTGTTTATCAAGGGAAAAGTCGTATCTCCGCCAAAGTCGATCTATACTCCCTTCGGCTGTAGTCTCAGGACGCAGGTTTTTGGTCAATTCCAATCTAAATCCCATCAATATACCTATACCTACTTGCCTACCTTTTACTTTTAACTTAGGTATGATTTTCTATCTTTTTGAGCTCAACAAAATTTTATTATAGTAATAACATTAGCTAGAACGCATGTAAGATGACGATGGCAATTCCAACAAATGTACATGATGAAGCAGACAATGGAATGACGTCTGAGGTAAGGCCTTATTGAAGCGAGGCCATTGAGGGAACGAGGCATGTCCCAATAGTTTCCCATCGTTCGAACCCACAATATTAGAGGTTATAAGTACCGAAATGGGAAAACCGTTTGGGGATAACGGTAACATTGGAAAATAGCACACAAATTAAACGCAACTTTCTACCGTAACGCATGATAACGCAAAAGCCAAAGTATTCAAAGGACTTAGTACGGTCGAAAAATTACTGAGAATAGCCACTAAATCAATAGATAGACCGTTATCTAAAAACTAGAGTTATTGCCGTCGAGATAAATGATAGAGTGTTTGGAAGAATGTTTGGCGGTTCTTAGGAAGTTACAAGGGAATATAAGTACCTTATAACTATCTACAATTCTTGATAGCGTTTTTGTTTCGATTAAGTATTTAGCTATTGTGAGATATATTACGAATACCAAATATATATATAATATCTTATGTAATTCCCCCTCGCATAGAGGGGAGGCCCGTGCCCAGCAGTGGGACGTTAAAAGGGCTAAATTATATTATTATTATTTATGTAATTAAGTAGGTACCCGACAGTCCTTGGGTTTACTTGTTTTACTTAGGATGACAATACCGTTTAAAATATATTTCAGTAACAAAATAATAAATTCTGCTTTTAAATAAAATAATGACTACCCCAACGTCTAATGAGAGTGGACGTAAAGGAGAAATAAATTTCCGGCACTCTGAGGACTCTTTTGTTCTTTACAATCTCATTAAACGTGAAATACTTTACAAATACCGTCTAATTCACCGCGAAAATCTTATTATCCCTGAATATCTAAGATTTGGGATTGTCCCTTATTAACGAGGAAAAAAGGGACACCGATTGACCGGGAAGGAACATCCACGATTTAACACAAATTAACAACCACAATGCCTTGAAATAATGAAGGAGGGAGAGGCGCCCCACCCCTCAGGGGGCGTCGCGAAGATGGTGATTGATAGATCGAGTTAACGTGCGAACGTACTCGTGGCGAAACGATTATTTCGTATCGATTCAATGTTTTATTTTACCGTATTTCCTGACATTATTGGGGCTCTCAGACGGGTCAAGAGCGAATAAGTAAGTCTTTTATGTAAGAGGGCTTCTGACTCGAGTGAAAACAGACTCTTTCTGCTGAGGGTCCTCCATGATTGGCCACAATGTGTTTATTGAGACCGCTGCTAAGCATTTATTAAATTCTTAATTTTTATGTTTTATATCGTTAAAGCATACATTTTGACGATAGACAATGTAAATGTATGTACATCCACGAGCTTTACTTCAAAATTATATTAACAACTTTATGAAAAACGATGTACTACTACTACATACTTACGTCATATTAGACATCTATTAAAAACATAGTCATCTGACTTATGGAGCAGTAATAATAATGAAATCGAAACATCAAAGACAGCATGCGATTGGTTCGTTAACTTTTAACGGGATACAAGGTGGAGTATGGGGTCAATCAATAAATCAGTAGTCACAGGCGTGCCATTAACTACCTATAGCAATTGAACATGGTTTGATTGAATTCAGTGCTGCTAGCGCGCGGCTCTACTCGCGCAGAAATAAAGAACTATTTGCGATGCCGGATAATAGGACTATACATTTGACATAACAATGTACAAACCTACCATTTTACTTTGGAATGTACTATTTTTCTAAGTCCTGTTTTTGTTTTCCAATGTTATTACGTGTTTTTTTCCTGAATTTGCCTGAAATAAAAGCGCAAAAAAAACTTGCTATAATTTTTTTTGTTACATTTAAGACATAATAATTAAAAATGTTGTTATAGGTACAGGCTTATGTTCGTTGGAAAAATACATTGTCAGAACCTTTTCTTTTAAGAATATTCTCGGTAAAGAGCCCTTCAACCACTCTCATTTATCTTAAGGTAAATTAACACAAATAAATTACGATCTGATTTAAAGTTTTTATAAACTAAATTAATAGAAACATAAGAAATTTATCTCACAAATGTACTATTAAATTATTTATGTAATTAAAACACAATCCAATTTATCTCACTAATTAGGTAGGTATATTTCACTTAATGATAACATTTAATCATAGGTTAAGGAGACTTAAATCATTGTCTTGGATTGTAAAAAGTCTTTAGAACGCGATCATCTGAATGCATCCATATTGTGTCATTTATCACATAATGCAACATCATTTTTGATGTTGTTTATTTTGCGTACCTATTGGCCGAATGAATGGGACCGGCGCAAAAAATAATATAATATATTGCAAGGAGGTATATCACAGCGGCGACAGGTGTGCCGGAGCAATCCTCTTTCACCCTCCTCCGAGCTTTTCGACCCCAAGAAACCCCTTTTAAGTAACATGACTTTTAACTTTGTGACCCATCTTTGCTTTAAAGTGCTCAGACTTATCCAATTCTGGGCACTTATTACCGAGCTTCCGAGGCGTTATTTAAGCGGAAAATCAGTGCGTTCCAGACCATGAATCAAAGTTCCTCGCTCCCTTTATAGACTGATGAATATTTTACCTTGTAAATTGTTGAAATGTTTGCGCTCATAAACAGCCGTCGCTTTATCTATGATACGCATCGACGCGTCTATAATAAAAGCGAGATTGAAATAGTATTATAGCATATACTATATAGCTCTTTGTCATACTACCTTTGACTTATACTCTGATATATAACAAATATACATTATCATGGACTCTTTGTGCTGTCGAAATGTAGACAGGTTCACTTCTCACAAGGTATGTAGATTTTTACCGCAACAAAGTCTAGGCTTTATTAGATTTTCTACTCGAATGTCTAGTTTCGGCCTGGGGTTAGACGCCGACTTGTAAATAAACAATCTCGGTTGGTAGAGTCTGCAGGCGTTTCGTATTACCTATTCCGTTGCCATATTTTCGGCGGCCATTTTCCATTGCCGATCAACCCTTTTGACAATTTATCGGGACATCACATTTTCATACAGGCTGGTGGCACGGACTGCGACCGCCTCATACATATTCAAATAACAGGGGCTGTACAAAGCAGAAACACGCTGCGCCCCGACGTGTTAGAATTACAAAAAAGTACACCGTATACGCCAACTGATAAACAATCTATCGCGATAAACTCCCCGCAGAATATATCTATGAATATACTTATTAAAATACGCTCCAGTAACGTAGGTAATTTATAAAATGTCCATGCCACCATGCCTACCATGCCATGTATTATACGGTACTAATAGGTAGTACACGCTTTGCTTAGTTTGGGATAATACAGTTGGTGTGTTTGTCTGCGATTTTTTTTATTTATACTTATCATCATACCTATAGGTACGTAACAAAATAGGTAGGTACCGCTCGTAAAAATCATTCCTGTAGCAATAATAGTACATTACTGCCGCGGTCTCTAATGAGTGTGTTGTTGACCGCGTTTTTGATGGCCGAAAGCACGGCGCAGCGCAGCTCCAGGCCTTCACAGCGCGGTCAGCATTGCAACACTTGATGGAAAAGCTAAAATAAAGGCCGAGACCAAAGCTCCAGGCCTTTATAGCGCGGCCAGCAAGGGTAGATATGATGACCAAGCTTGAAGACCGTGAGCGTAGAGAAGCTTAGCTTGAGGCCATTATAGCGTGGTCAGCAGTATACTCATTAGAGACCAAGGCTTGTATAGTGCTTTACTCAAAAATGCGACTATTAGTTTAAACAAAACTAGCTAAGTGGGTATAAAAATTAATACAATTATATATTTATATTTTACGAACTATATCTATAGTTGTGTATTTTCCCTGTTTACGTTTCCATGGCAACGGCACGACCAACTCGTTTTTAACCTTCAATCCGTTTTTTTACGAACCGTACCTAAACATACCTGTTTGTTACGTTTCCATGGCAACGGTCAAATAACAAATATGATGACGATAATACCGGGTAATAATACAGTGTATGTCTAGTAGCTCTTGCAGTACGACAAATCCGATTTTGCTCGAAGAAGGTTTGTGAAGTAATGACAACATTATAAACTTTTTTGAGTAAAATTTGATATTTTTAGAGTTTATAGGTATCTCTGCACATATAAAACAGTTGTGTAGACTTTATTGTGAATCTTAATACTTCACACCCTATCTGCTATTGAAGTGCTCTCCGTTCAACTGAAGCCGCGGTAACTCTGTGGTTACAGGTTTCAAATGGCCACGAATAACATGAGACCGTTTGTGATTATCTCAAGACTACCACAACAGTGTCTTGTATAACTTGGGGGGCTAAGAACGCCAAATAGCAATTCTCCAAACGCAATTAATTTTCTGATTTTCTAGCTGTCCGTAGCGATTCGCTAAATTTCCGTAAAAAAGTTATACATTTCCATTCGTGACCATTTTGCTGAGGATTCTGTTAGAAAATCAGAAAAATTAATTGCGTTCGCAGAATTGCTATGTGGCCGCCATAGACTCCCTTATTCATGCCTGTTTTATTTTTTTATAGGACTGCGGTGGCAAAAAAGCGTACGGCTCGCTTGATGTTAAGCAGTTACCGTAGCCTATAGATGCTTACAATACCAAAGGCATTGCTCGCACATTGCCGACCTGAAGGGGAGAGGGATGGAGGAGGGATGGAGGGATGGAGGGAGGGGGGGGGGGTTGGGCTTTTGGCTCTCTCACAACATCGTACGAAACGCAGCTGTAACAGCTGCTTTACGCAGATCTTCTGTGAGAGGGTGGTACCACCCCGGTCGAGCCAGCGCGTATATGAGCTGTAGTCAATTGGCTACAGCTTGACTCTACCACCTAAATCTATCTATCTATCTATTCAATGTTTTACATTATGAGTCGCATTCTACTTACTACTCATTAGTCTACTTATAAGCAGAGGGAGTGGCTTTCTATTTTGCAATTAACCATTTTGCATCTCTTAAAATCCGGTACATCTCCACAATATCAAGAGAACTGGTTTAAGTTAGGTCAATTAAAACTTAACTTTAATTTCCAAGTTACAGCTTCACTCCGAGTCCAATATCTATAAAACAATTTCCGTCGGTTGATTTATATTCTAATAAAAGTGGCCGTAATTGGCGACGGCGAATGACGTAACTTCTAGCTTCAAGTAATTTGCGAAGTATTACCCCCCGAGTGGGGTACTACCACCCTCTCACAGAAGATCAGCGTAAAGTAGCTATTACAGCTGCGTTTCGTACGATGAGTGTGAGAGCCGGAAGTCTAACACCTTCCCCCTTCCCCTCTCTCTGTCCTACTTCCCTTCTGGTCAGTCATGCCTTTACAAGCATTTATAGGCTACGGTAACTATATAACATCAGGCGGGCCTTACGCTTGTTTGCAACCTCATTAACATAAAAGTATTGGCGATGCTCGTCGGACAGTGTTTATTTCAGCTACTGTAAACCTTTTGGCTATTAAAATAAGCTGTTTAAGCAACCATGCGCTGTATACTGGCTGATACCTATAGCTATCACAGTGTATAGTACGTTTTTTATACTTGTCCTATTTGGTAAGCAGAGATGGCGTCCAGAGCGGGGCGATTGCGTAACTTTTTGTCAATGTTTCAATTGGTTTCGTTCATCCTGTGTCAATTATATACGAAACCAATTGAAACACAGACAAAAAGTTACGCAATCGCCCCGCTGGCGCCATCTTTGCTTACCAAATAGGACAAGTATAAAAAAACGTACTATATTTTTTTTTCCTTTCGTTTTCAAGAAGTTGATATAACTGTTACGTACGCATGTCAATAGCCACGCACTGGTTTCAGCCATACAAATAAATGTATTTTGTATATTTCAAAGGCGAAGCCACGCAAAAACATTGTAAATAAAATATCTACCTACAGCTCGCATCTCGTTAAGTTAACAAAGTTGCTAAATATACGGCTTCCATCGACAATAACGTACCGAGAGCATCATAAAAGTCTATAGGAGTTTTCAAACGTTTAATGGACGCTCGACGTTTGCGTTGAATTGTATTTCAACTTTCAGGAGCGGTTACAGTTTGGGTTTCGCTGTGGTTTTTGTTTTTAAAGTTTCGAAGGTTATTTTTGTATATAGAGGTAGGTAACGAGCAACAGAACCAACTAACAATTGAATAATGGCACTATCAATTAAAACCTTGACCTTAATTTAAACCTTGGCGTCATCGTTGGACACCATTGTCGATCCTGGCTTACAGGAGTTAACAGTGGTGGGAATGTGTGGCGGGCTTAGTCCCAATTTTTATCAATTAAAACATGTAGGTAGATTCATCAACTCTATTAAACTTTATTTGCTGTGTCCAGATGGCTCGTCATGCCGTGCGAGGCAAAGCGCCGCGCGAGGCAGCTTTGCCTCGCCTATTTTGGCCTAGTCATGACACACAACGATAATGTTGCTGATTGCTCGGGTATACCTCTGTCTAGAGTGTAGATTGCCTCGTATGAACTCACGAACTCACTCTCGGCCGAATACTCAAAGGCTACTCAAATTAAGTCCCACGTAGTTTGAGACGCCGTTACCTGATTTTTTTTGTATGGTGTGTCAAAGTTAAGCAGCTCTCAAATTTGAGTTACGTACGAGTATTTGGACGTCGGTCACTCAAGTCCCTACAAAGCCACAGAGTAAAGACTAAAGAAAGAGGTGCCCTTATTAGATATTTGAATGAAAAAAAACGTGGTCATTGTTTTTTCATTTTCATTTTACTATTTACCGGTAAATAGTTGAACTACTCGCTTCGTTTTATGTCGATGTTAGTACTAGGCCGACCACTCGGCCGACTTGCTTAGGGCCAGTCCCCTTACTAATTGGTCCATGCTACAAAGCATAATTTTTAATCTATTCGAAAATTGAACTCCATTCCGCACGTAACATTCATCGCTATCAAAACAAAAGATACCTACTTGAAATGAAATTGAAAACATTTTCTAATTGCACCTACAGGTGTGAAGAGCCCACTTCATACGTCGCGTATGCTCGCAGGAAATTGCAAAAACGCTCCCCAATAAGAAAATGTAAACAAAGAATCGAAAACGAGATCCGTCGTAAATCCAATAACAGCACATTAGTAGACGTCCAACGAATTCTTGTTTCACAAAATTGATCGAGAAATGTATCTACTTACCCAATGTTTGTTTACGGATTTTTTTATAGCTTATATGTTCCATTGCCGCACCGCCGCGCCCACTTGGCGATGTGGTTCGAGCGTTGGCCGCTCGGCTCACTGCATCGGGTGGTTGCGGGTTCGATTCCCGCCAGAGGATCTTTTCGGAAACGGCCTTTTCGTTATTTGCCCCCAGTTCATTGTATGGTCCCCATAGTACAAGCTTTGCTTAGTTTGGGACCGTACAGTTGGTGTGTTTGTCTGGCGATTTTATTATTGCTAGGCCAAGGTCTGCCCTTTCTGTCCCTACAGGTTTCCATGTCTGGGCTTGTAGTAGCAACGGTTTATCCGCAAAGATGTTAAAATCGTCGCACCATCTTTGCCGCGGTGTTCCACGACGTTGGTGACCAGTGGTGGCTTACGGCTCACAGTTTTTTTTTTAAAATTATTTAGGCCCAAGCGCCCGCCCGCACTAGGCCCGCACTAGGCCAGCGTGGTGGATTATGGCCTAAATCCCCCTCGCATTGAGGGGAGGCCCGTGCCCATCAGTGGGATGTTAAAAGGGCTAAATTATTATTATTATTTAGGCCCAAGCGGTAATATTGTTCCCTGTAATATACCATAGTAATACCAGCTAGGTTTAAAGCGTTTTTACTACAATTCGTCGGTAAAGTTCTAACAGTGCGTACCTACCATGGACCAATTACTAAGGGGACTGGCCCTAAGCAACTCGGCCGAGTGGTCGGCCTAGTATTAACATCAACATAAAAAGAAGCGAGTAGTTCAACTATTTACCGGTAGATAGAACAATGAAAATGAAAAACAATGACCACGTTTTTTTTTCATACATATATCTAATAAGGGCACCTCTTTCTTTAGTCTTTACTCTGTGGTACCTACCTACCTAAGTTTTTGGGTTTTGGTTTTGATAGAGCGGATTGTTTCAATTAAACAGAAAGCAGACAACAGAATAATGCAATTATAAAAAAATTTCACACTACTTTCATCATCATGATCATCATGCCGTCCACTGTTGGCCAAAGGCCTCCCCAGGTTACATTACTTTAGTTTTAGTCATAGGTAACAGTCAGTTCTCTGTATGAATCTCTCACATAATGTAGACAAGTAAGTATCTACTGACGTATCTATAAAAGTAAAGATGTAATTCATAAAAGCAAAGCATTTCCAAAAGATTTTCTATTCCGTAAGCCACAAAGGCAATAATCATTAATATGAAGTGGGGTTTTTTCAACAATCCTCAAGTAATAGGCAATAGGGGCGAGCGGCGATAAAGCCGATATCTTCCCGTACGTAGGTACTCATGTAATACCGCGCTCTAAGTTGTAAAGAGAGCATCGTCGAAAGCAATAAAATGACCGATAAAATGGGTTCGCCGTCCAAAAGAGGAAACTTTGCATACGAAGAGTACCTACGATCCAACTTTATAATCTTTGAAATGGATAGAAATGTTAACGGGAATTGATAGGACATTGTTTTGCTGTTCGATTAAGGAATTGGATGTTTTAAAATATACTATTCCATCTAGCACTCTTATCTCACAGTCTATTTAATATAAATAATCTTACTTTTCAAATAAATATTTGAATTGAATCTACGAAATTTACATTAATTTAAGTTTAATATTAATGAATTTCATACCTAATAATCCATCATAACATCGAAGTCGTCATACCATCAATTAATTATTATTAAATCGTACTACTTTTACCTATAACGCAATGAGCCTGTGCGTTTAATTGCATTTGTTATTATTAAAAAAAACTATTTCATTATATTATTAGGGCGGAGTAAAGTGACTTATTGAGGCAACAAAATTTTTAGCAAATTTACTCTTACAACTTCCCAGTTCTTCGAGACTAATTCCCCCATTTTGACTAACAATGGATCAAAAAGCATTTAATATAAAGCAAAGAATAGAAAGACATCGCTACTGAATCAACCGTCACACATCCACCCGCCTCGCCTACTGTTCGAAATGAAACTCCGATAAAGACTATAAATTGGCGCGGGAGCGGAACAAAATAAAATTAAAACTGTGTACATGCACTGAATCACGGGTCCCGCCGTCCCCCGAGGATTTGGCAACCGATACACGACTGTGCACTTAGGGCGGGCGGGCGGCGCTGGACCATCCGTGTCGCCCCGGGCTAGTACTACACTTTTACTCGTACCATGCTCAGGGACTAATGTGGACGTAATTGATTGTTATATTTACCTTACACCTTTTGGTCTTTGATAACAGAAGTGTTACAAGTCCAATATACCTATTTCGTTTGGTAAGCTGAAAAAGTTTTCTTAGAAAAGTTTCTAACAGTCAATTGACCATCATTTGTTTCGCCAATGCCTAAAATATTGGTGATTTTAATCCGACAAACACGTTTAAACACTTTAAACTGCCATAAATAGTTACAATGTTTCCAAATGAAAAGTATTAATTATGTAAACAGCCCTTGTGTTGTCCGATTAATTGCATGCCAGTGTATCAATAGGAAATGAGGTGCCATGCAAAGCGGCTTCCATTAGCAACATGTCTGTTGTGCGTTTGAAATAAACTATTGATGATTTTCTGCTTACCTAGAAATGTTAATACGTCATGTTTATTTTAATATACCTATCTAATATTTTAGACAGACTTTACTAGTCTCTGCAGGATCTTTCTGCTATCTCGTGTATCTCGGTATATACCTAGTGTTATTATCAAATGGTACAGATGAGTTCTAGATCTTTTATTTCTCTCGAGAAGCCCTAAGGACTTAATAGGGTTACTTTTATCATGTAAATTAATATAACAACGTAGGTATTCAAATAGTATAGGTCCTCAATAACACTTCGAATGGCAAACAAACCAATACCAGCAATTTAATTTAAGGTGATTAAAATTCCGAATCGTGGACCCTGATCGTTAGTTACGTTCACAGCACCTTCCGCGTCCTGTCTTCCTTCCACCTAATAGTATATTGGATATTCTGGTCACGTGCCATCCCTATTACAAGGTACAAATACAAAGTGACAATCTAAAAACAAAACGCCTGTAAACTGTACGCCTGAAATTGAAACCAAATAGAGCGTGCTCTTTAATAATACTTTCACGAAATAATTCGTATTATATTTGAAAAAATATTTCTCCTTGCGAATTGCTTTCGAACTTCAATTTATTTCGATATAAGTAATGCTGATTGTGTAAACATTAATACCTACGTATTATTGGAAACATTTTTATGGGTAGGTACCTAGTACACTTACAAAGTCAAACAGAAAACAATCGTGAGTATTGTGCCTTGAATCGATTGCTTTTGTAAATGTTATTCAAAACAAAAACTTGACTTTCGATTGACTTTGTAGGAGGTATTAAATTGGAAAGTTTGTCGAAACAAAAACAAGCTTTGGTAAACCGAAACTCTAATACCATGGCCGTGGGCAAATAATAGTGGTGTACAACGACAACCCCACAAAGCGGTCATTTTAAATGCAAATGTTGATTACACATGTCCGCAGGCAGTTTCCCATTAAATATTTAATTCAAATCCTTTGGACTGATGCTAATTCTAATCAGACGCAGAGAGTTCTAGGGATTGTGCTGTCCTACGTACGCTGGAAACTCTTTACAATAAATACAATGTTTTATTTTGTTCGGTGTAGGTAATTATTTAGGTACTATATTACGGCTTTCGCGTCACGTAAAGGTTATTATTGATATTTATAGGTACCAGGTTTGCCAAAATAACATCGAAAAAATAGATTAAAACTCATAACAGAAGAAGAAAGTGGAAAATTACTTTTATACAAAATATATTGAAGTCAAGGATCACTCGTCTGTTCAAGCTCGGCAACAATTATTACAGCAATAAACTATTAACTGGTCTCCCGACGGATTTCCTCAATGGCTGCACGTTACCGATAAACTAGGGGCCCGCTGAACCAACCCCAATCCGAAATGCATTACTGTGTGTGGTAGCTCAATTATGCGTGGGATAATGTAGCTATCGCAACTACACTATTGACAAGCATTTACGATTAGACAACATTACACACAATTTTATGTTAAATTCAATTTCAGACTAACGCATTATCGTACTAAATTTTCAACTTTAGTATTTATACATAAAATCTAAAATTGTCTAGTCCACCTTTAACTATCAATATTGATAATAATATGGTTATTCATTAGGTTCAAAAATTTATTTTACAGAATACTATAAATACAGATTGTGAAAATATTCAAACGAAATTTGAAACTACTAAAGGCGAAACGTCAGAGATTGCAATGCATTGCAATCATTTCTATTGAGAACTACTACTTAGGTACTTATAATATTATTATTAACCAAGATCCTCACTAAAATAATCGTTTTGATTTTGGTCTACATACCTACATTTCTATATAAAAGACCCAATCTTCAGTCCACATTTCTTTTTGGTTATTTTCATCAAATAATTCTAACACTTTACATTTTGTGCATTGAACATCTCCTTTGATGTTGCGAACAATTTGTTTGACAGAAGTGATCGAAAGCCTCGGTGTCGCGTGCCATTTCCATTTCGCAATTTCACCTTTTATCAACGTCGACAAGTGGAGCTTATTACCATGACGTACATAGCCAAATACTACCCCTATATGCTGTTGTATGATTTTAAATAACTTAAAGAGTCAGACAGTTAGCAGAACCAGCAAAATAGATATTATAGTGATCTGGCGTGGGTACTCATACATGGAAATCTTTCGTAAAAATCAAATTGATCAAATCAGCTCTCAAAACTAAGTTACATACAAGTATTCGGCCGTAAATCACATAAAAAAGGAAAATAATTACACTTTCATGTGTGGCGAACCCAGATGGTAAAGCTAGTGTTTTAATAACCATATTTGGTAGCTAAATTAAATGAGCTCGTCGGTTAACCGCACCCATCTCATTTATTCACACGTTATAACACCGCCGAACAAATAAACGGTACGGTCAGCAACCGAGAATTTTAAATAGATAATAATATGTACCTACCAACTGATAATTTGCTTTCTCTAAAAATAAATAATTGTTATTAAAATATCCATATAAAAATAAAAGTATTTATTGTCAAGAAACGTTTCGACAAAATATTTTAACAGTATAGAATAATACATTACCAGGAAAGTGTAACAAAAATCATTGCAGTAGGCTCGTTGCCTGTGTCGCAAAGCAAATAAAAATATAGCTGCAACCATTTATAAGTTTACACATAATAAATGGGAGAATTAGTGCCAAGAACTGCCCTTCAGAGCAGGGCATAGAACGGAGTTATAGCCGCGCGAAGCATTCTGAGGGCTACCCGAAGGCATAAGAAAAAAAAAGAAAAATTTTCTTCATATTCACATTACTTTGCTAAGAGGTACCTATTTTACAAATAACATATGAAGAAGAACTTTTTCCAATACTTTCCTTATACTTTTTATACTTAGGTACTTACCAATACAATATTACCAATACTTACTAAAAGTATTTGGTAACTGAAATCATTATTGACATCATTTCAGCCAATTTGTTTTGTAACGAGGCACAGTTTTTTTTTTGTTTCCAAGAAAAGCAACGAGATGATATTCGTTATTTTCCAACCAAACAAGTCTCAATTCAGATTAGGTATACGAAAAATATTATTTTGGCTATCGGTAATTTAACGTACTTACGAACATACGCAAGTCGTAAAGTAGATATGCTTAATAATAAAAAAAGTTACAGAAACTTGTACTATTGCTACCATACAATGGACTGGGGGCGATCCCAGTGACACCCAGACTATTGCAAATTACGAAAAACATGATTACGAATTAGCCTCTGGCTGGAATCGAACCCGCAACTATCCGATACAGTGAGCCTAGCGGCCTACGCTCGAATCACTGCGCCAAGATGACGCTTCATAAAGCCAATGCTAGCAAATGTGTAACTGCAGGATTACTTGTGACTTTTTTTATAACAAACCTACACAATAATAAGCAAGGCCACGAAGTATTGCAAGACGAGGGAAAGCTGACTTAATAATCACATAATGTTCGCGTATCTCATAAATATCATGTTTTAATGTACATAGAACAAAACGGCCGTCAGCTCACAATAAAGAAAGCTTAATGTGTAGGTTCTGTTTTCTTGTCACGTTTCTTCGCCGTTTAAGCGTCCCTCCAACAAATGGCTCGGAACATAACTACATCGACACAAATGTATACGAAATGAAGAATACACATGCTATGTTATAAAACAACGCTATTGTTATGCAACATTTTTGGAACATAAAGAATAATTATTAATTTGAGTATTTCCCTAAAGCGTATAGAAAGGAGTCTTAGATAAGTCATAAGTTGGGATAAGTAAATAAGTTGGGAAGTAGGATCGTAATGTATTCATTCCAATCTCTTCCTAAATCCTTTTTGTTATTTTCCGTCCCCAATCCAGACGTCTTTGGGAGGAGCAAACCTCCAAAATTGCAATCACGCAAATTGAAAATTAATGGACCGCGAAATCCAATTCTGCATTAGAGTTCTCCGCATTGAGGCACCAGGCGACCTCGGCCCCCCTCGCTGCCCAGGTTACTTTGCTTGTTTATATACATCTCACAAACTCTAACAACGCTACAAGGAATAATTTGTAGGCATTATGTAGAGTAGATAATCTACGTTCTTCTTATAGAACTACAGCAAATAATATTTTTAATTTTATAAAATTGTTCGTTTTGTCCATATAAAACCTTTGTACACATAAAAGCTGATAAATTCAATGCACCCAGTAAAAAAAATACTCCTTTATGTATTTTGCGCCTATCTTTTTTATGTTGCGGTGAAACACTCACAAAATTGACGCGATTTCACGGAACGTCAAAATAAATACAACGTGACTCCGGGCGATTTGTTATGCCTCTTTGTACTATAAAATACGTATTGCACCTAAAATAAATAGTATGTCATACCTATTTTGCTTCACTTACCTTCCATAGTGTAAATCTTCTATTAATATTGTGACTATACTCAAATCACCTTTAGGTATAGAGATTTTTAGCTAGCTTACAATGGGTTTACAAAGCATGTCTAGGAACAACAGTAATTTGTTATGCCAATGGCATTAAACTTTCTATAAAAGGGGGTAAAACTGAAGAAACTATCAAGTTTATATACCAAACAGGCAGAATGTTAAATAACATAGGTACTCATGAAATCATGTTAATTAAGCAATCCTTCACTATATACAAAGTTTGATTTTGACCAACTAAATGCAAAAAAAGTATCGAAGACACACGGAGAATCTACATTACCTATATTGTTTCTACAGCCTTTATTTAGGCGGTCCATCTGCTCCGTAAGTAATCCTGCATGGAGGATACGTCCATACACACAAACATTCCTTCAACGATACCCTCTTAACTGGAGGCCCGACCCAAGAAAAGTGTCGTTTACCCTCACGATATCTTCGACTTCGAATGTCCAAATTCGTTTAAGTTCGTTACGACTTACGAGTAAAATATAGTTAAAGGTTTCAGTTTCGTCTTAGTCCTAAATAGGTACTTACATATGTAATACTAATTATAGACATTAGAAAAAAAAGATAGTATAAGTTTCAACGTTAGTGGAACTATCTAAATATTTGAGAACTTTGAAGATAAAAATAGGAACTCTATCTAGAGCCAAAATCCAACTGGTCCTCATAAAAAACTGGCTTCTATAATAATAATAATAATAATAATAATAATAATAATAATAAACCATTTATTTCAGGCAACTAAGGCCCATATTATAAATACCTTAAAGACTAACATACATATTATAATTAAATTATAGCTTAAGTACACATCACTGTACTTGGCACTGGCAGTGGCACTTGTCCCCGGAAACGCCGGAACACCACTCCATTCGGCCAGAAGTTCTCCTCCATGACGAGGTGCAGAAAACACGTCGGTATTCGCACCACAAACGCCTTAATGTTGACGTTGCGGCGCGACTCCAACAGCTGCACCCTCGGCACGTACTTGATCTTCTGGCGCACGTACTCCACGATGTCCTCCCCCTTAGTGGTGTAATGCAGGCGAGAGATGTACACCGGAGTGTTCGGCTTAGTGGCACGCAGAAGTGAGATGGGCTCCACAGGAGCCTTGCCACAGCGGTTCTTGTTGGTTCGCTGACGGCGCTTCCTTCGCCCATAATACTGATTAAACGTTCGCCCTGAGCTTAGGCTCAGATACAATACATTTTTTGCGGAACATGTAAGCTAGGTATTGAGGGAGATTTCTAAGCAATCCGTAACCCGTCAGTGAAAGTTGGAGAGCCCACAAATATCGAACATTCGAAGCGGCGGCGGCGCTTCCATTGATACTTAACCGCGCATAATATTTTCGTGAAATTTGCATCATCATTTCGCGTCAAATGTCGAATACGATTTCCCTTGTAGGCACGAACAGGTCTATTTCCATTCCGTACCGTCGGCCGAAGCTGAAGGCTCAAGTGTTCCGTCAGAATATTTGAATATTTTAACGTCGACGCTCACTCTTAAATAAAATATGAATTTTTATTTCGTAGTCAACAATTTAATAAGAGATACCTATCGTTTTTGTGATGAAGAACATATTTACGGTGGCCTCACAGTGTAACCGCCAAATTTAGGGAGATTTTAGCCGGTTTATAATAGACTTACAAAGCATATTTAAGATAAAAAGTAATTTGTAGAGCCAGTGCCAGTCTATTTTAGGGCTTAGCCTTTATTTAAAATGGTGTCTCCTTGAGAATTATAAAGACGACTCATAAACATCGATAGTTGAAGACAGCGAAACTACCATAGCCAACCAATGGTTTCCCGTCATAGAAAAATTTAATCGAAAAGTAACGGTTTCTACTCAGAATAGAGTTTTATGTGAAGTCAGAATAATTTTACGCAAGTGGAGACACAAAATCCAATAGATCCGGTGACCAGATGCGTCTCATGAGTGGTAAATAAAACTAGATTGGAAGTATACAGCTCCCATTCATACGAATGGACACGTTTTCCTGGTCCCATCTGAAACCTATCAACATGAGGATACAAACAGATGAGTATTACAAAAAGTTTTGTATTTAGTTTAGTAAATTAGGTACACAAATGAGAAAACAAAATGTTATGAGCCTTTAGGCACTATTGAAATATGCCTAAAATAAAATTGGTTTGATGTTAATAAATGTTATGTGATTACAAATTTATCTGTAATTTATTCTCATAATCCCATACAATATTAGGTATTAAACGCCGTGTTTGCTAAGAATTAAATATGATTCTACAAACAGAAAACTCAGTAGCCAATAGGAAAACAGCTAATTAACAATTTTGCGTCCTGCGAGCTCTCAAACGTTAACGTACGGGAACAGAAAGAGTGTCATAATTAGTTGACTAACCTTCTTTGCCACACGAACGTGCAGGAAGCAGTTAATTGCGATCCGAGGCGTTCGGAAGACACACGCAATTACAATCCTTTGCTGCAATAAAATAGAGCTCAAATTTGAATCGTTGGTGATGTCAGTGGCGGGCATTGCAAACGTAGCAGAGTTAAAATTGAACACATGGGGCCTGTCAAGCTGCTCGATGATTGATGGATGAAATATCAATTGCAGGGAAGTAATGGCGCAATGGAACGACAATTTCTAAGTGGTTTCAATTTCTGGTGGTAGAACCGAAGTACCTCATTTAAAAATATAAACTTGAACATCTAACGTCTACCCAGAGTACACAAATTCAACAAAATGCCCTTCATTTTGTTTCGAAAGCCCTCAATTTGATATCATCTACTTGATAATTCCATTAGGCAAACCGATCAATGAGTGAATTATGTAAAATCACCCAACTCTGTTTCAAATCGCCATTAATACCCGTGAGAAAAGGATGACTTGCACCACTGCCCCTAGGGCTGGCTGCTGGAAACTGGCCTTTTTCTCGAAACATCATTTAATAACACTCAGCGGTTCCTTGGAAAAGATCCTCTCACACGGATTCATGACTGGTCATGAATAGCTCTCAAATTGTGCCTTTTATCTAAACTTAGATGCTTTGAATTTATAATTGGGATTTGTGATCCGTTCAGTGAGTTGGGAATGCCAAAATAAGATTCTAGGTACAGCACAACCGTGGTTTTTTTGTTTGTTATATAAATTGTAGATATATCAAAGAAAAAATAACTTAATAAAGCTGCTCGTCTTTAGAACAGACATCTTTTTAATGGGCTAGGACTAGGGCTGCCACACACTCCCACCCACCATTGTTACTCCTGTAAGCCAGGATCGACGATGGTGTCCAACGTTGACGCTAAGCTATGACCCTCAACGAGTCCCGGGAAAAACCTATATTGGAACCCGCACGGATTTAATGAAAAGAAAGGATAGGAAGAGTTGAAAGAAGAACCGACAACAGACTCCAGAACAGGTAACTGTATTATGTTTGTAAAGCGTGAAATGAACATAAATTCGGAATAGAAAGTTCGCCAAACTTTAATTAACTTGCATACAAACTGTTTTTGAATTTTAGATCACTATTTGGAACATCACATACCACTTAACGTTTAATGAGAGTTCACACCAGTCGAGCCCCGGAGGGCAATGCGCGAAGCATACGCAAGTTAATGCTTTGTGCCAAACTGTGAGTACCCACAGTCTCCAGATATTCATAATTAAATTCTAGTTAGGAAGCAGGGGCGCCCGCGGCGCAGAGTAGCTTTTCAGAAATGGAATTTAACAATTCACACAAGTTTCAGAGACGGAGAAACTATAACTCGGAATAATGGCACATGCATAATGGGGTGGGATTGTGAGAGTGTAGCAGTTTGTCTTGCGCGCCATTGTTTCGTGGTATGGGTATCTGAGCCCTTGCTGGGCCGGTGTGAACTTCATGTAATTAATGTATGGCAGTTTAGTCATCGTATATCTTTTGTAGGGTAATTAAGGGCTCGCTATCTTACCATAAGAGAAAATTCTCTACTGAGAGATCACCATTACTTAGCAAGGTACTTGCAGAGAAACAAATAAACAATTCCACAAGGACAGTGTGTAACAAAATGGAAAGAGATCTAAATCAGCACATTACTTCCGTAATAGATTACAATCGTGTACAAAAGTGTCTACCAAAACGATACATCCGTACTCCTTACTCCGAAGTTCAAACGTAGGTATTCATATTCCTTCCCTTTACGTGCTTTTACATAGCCTTATATGTTTCAAGTTTAGACAAGTGTATGCCGAAATATGAAATTCAAATTTGCGAGTGATGCACCTCAAGTCGTTACAAACTCGTTTGGTTACGGCCCTTGGAACTTTGATATTTAGTTTCGTATACCGCACGCGGGTGAGCCATACATTGAAAGCGAATGCGGACATATCAGCATTCAATACCAATATCTAAGAATTTACCTCCAATATCCAAGATGTTACAGACAATTTCATGGACCGGAAAGTATTGCCCATATAATTTTGTACATAAAGTCGTCAGCAGATTTATTTTATGTACCTTTGCAAAGTATTAATGTTGCACAATATTATTTAGTGTGATATGTATTACAATACAAATAAGATAACTTTCATCTAATGTTTTGTAACATCCGAAAATAATTGATCAGTTTAATACAGACTGATATCGATCGTTGTACAACGAGCGACTCGATAGTAAACTTCATTTCATGATTCAGTGCGGATGATCAACTCTGTCCTCTCCAAATTGAGCGTTAAAACCCTTTATAACTCAGCGTGTAATAGAATTCTGTGGACGCCGGTTTCAGTTATAGTTTTACAAAACAAAGCAACAGAATCTAATCTAACTTTAGAATAAATTAAGTTTGTTTTGGTCGCCATGTTAGCGTGTGAGTTTGTGGGATGAAAACAATTTGAACACCGCTATGGGCGACCACTTTTATAGTGTCCCCAGTACGTGGACCGACTCCAAACCGCAGGGCATTAAAGCTGCAATAGGCATATTGCGCCAGAAACCCCGCAGTACATGCTCAATTCACAAACTTGACAACTCCTACCCATGTATAATCGAATTTCTCCATTCAACATACCTAAACCTATGCCTAAACACTACCAACCTACAGCATCCTTTGCTTATATCTCATTTTACGAATGCAAACCATTAAATAAATAAGAAAAATATTGAAGAATTATTATTTACAGTAAAACAAATTAAACAACGTTTTGAAAATAACCAGGTTAGTAGCCGAGTAGTTTTGAATTTCAGTTTTTCAGCGCACCATTTTTTGTACTAGACAACTTAGTCTGCGTTCATACGTGCAATTCAACAGTGTTTCAAATATTTAGGAATTCCCGGTTTTCGATGGCCTAATATTGGTTTTTATTAGCGGCCTAGAACTTATATCATGAATAACTAACTAATAAACTTTATAGACTCAAGTTTAAAGGTTCATGCTAATACGCAGGCCCAAAATAAATAAGTGACTAGTTCAAGTGGAATAAAAATAAACTTTGTAAGTTAGTTATAGTCAGAGAAGTCTATCATAGAAGACCTTCTGCCTAGATAACACAAAAGTGAAGAGTTGACTCTTTACTGGGTGATATCGTCTCAATTCAAAGGAAAAGCAATTTCCGAAATGAATATCTGAGAACCGGTGTGTGTGTTCATATCACGTCGAAATTTCAGGAAGTGGGGAACGGGCCTGAGGCGACGATAGGATTACCAACAAAATAGATAGGTTATATGCGAATAGTAGTTTTTATAAGTTTGTATTTTAGTAATACATAAAACAAATAAGTTGATACAATTTTGGATTAATTCTGAAAATTTAAAAATATGTCATTACCCTTAAAATGATTCTAATAGATGGGGAGGCGAGCGTGCAATTCGTGGATTTGCACGAGCGTCGTCCAAACCTAGTAGATTTGGTAGATGAGATGATAGGAAGAATACATTGTTCTAGATGTTTCCACTTTCAGCGGTGGGGGAAGCGTATACATGAAAAAAAAAATTTTGTATAAAAAGCAATGACATAAAAATACTCAAGCGTGTCAGATATTGATACTTTTCATGCTCCAATATTATAAACTGAAAAAAAAAAAAATCTCGAGCGCGTCAGAATTTGTAAGCATCTATAGGCTACGGTAACTGCTTAAAATCAGGCGGGCCGTACGTTTTTTTGCCACCGCAGTCCTATATTAAAAAAAAAACATCTGACGGGGTGAAAAAGTGAAACTTCCAGATGCTCCCATTTCTTAGACTGACGATCAAATTAGCAAAATTGACACATTTGACACTTCTTAGCTAGTAATAAATCCCCCTTATCTTAATCTGACTAGTTCGAGTATTTTAAGATGGTCTATTTTTTTTTGGTTCCCCTGAGTAGACCCACCAATATTAAGGGCTCATAATTTTTTGAAGTTCTTATCAATATGTAAGCTATCTCCCTTATCTTAATCTGACGCGCTCGTTCAAATCCAGAAACCCCTTCTACGGCTCCCCATCTATAAGGCAATGGTGTCATAATTAGTTGACAACTCTCCTTCACTCCCCAAGCGTACGGAAGCATTTAATTGCGATCCTATACGGTGTAAAGCACACAAACGAATGCACGTGCAGTAGACTCTATCACAAAGTAATAAGGATGAAAATAAAATTATTCGAAAATTTCTGCGAAGACACCATACAGAACCATGACGTTTACTTATATGCTTAGTAACTTTAATATTTACGAGTACCTACACACTAATAAAGGCTAAATAATATAAAGTTAATAGCATTATTTAAAGTAAAAATTAGTTTTGTCTAACACAGGAAAATAAGTAATCAACTTCTTAACATCAATCCAAGTAGATCTGCTCATCTGCAACTTATTTAGTTTCAAAATTTGTAGCTATATCTAAATATATAAGAATCAAAGTCCTGATTGACTGACTGACTGACTGACTGACTGACAGACAACGCACAGCCTAAACCGCTGATCGTAGAGACTTGAAATTTGGAGGGTGAGTTTGTCTTGATGTGTAGAGGTGTACTAAGAAAGGGTTTTTTGAAATTCAACCCCTAAGGGGGTAAAATAGGGGATGAAAGTTTGTATGTAAGTTCGTTATTTTTGAAGTAAGAATTATGAAAATTGCTGATTAGGTGTCTCTTAAAATATAAAAAATATGAATTTCAGGTATTTTGAAAATTCAACCCCTAAGGGGGTAAAAAAGGTGATAAAAGTTTGTATGGAAGTTCCGACATTTTTTAAGTTAGAATTATGTTAATTGGTGATTAGGTGTCTTTTACAAAATAGAAAAGATTTATTTCAGGGTTTTTGAAAATTCAACCCCTAAGGGGGTAAAATAGGGGAGTGAAAGTTTATATGGAAGTTCGACATTTTTGAAGTAAGAATTATGAAAATTTGCTGACTAGGTGTCTTTTAAAAATGAAAAAGATTAATTTCATGGTTTTTGAAAATTCAACCCCTAAGGGGGTGAAATAGGGGATGAAAGTTTGTATTGAAGTTCGTAATTTTTGAAGTCAGAATGATGAAAATTAGTGTTTAGGTTTCTTTTTACAAATAAACAATATTAATTTCAGCGTTTTGGAAAATTCATCCCCTGAGGGTGTAAAATACGGAATGAAAGTTTGTATGGCGGTACCTTTTCGGGCTAATCTCTGAAATGGCTGGACCAATTCTGACGGGACTTTTACGGGTTAATACGATATGGGATCCGGGATATCCGAGATACGGGATCCGATATCCGGGATACGGGATCTGGGATCCGGGAAACGGGATACGGGATCCGAGATAAGGCTCCGGGACCCGGAATCCGGCAAACGGAAGCTGGGATCCGGGAACGGGATCCGGGATCCGGGATTCAGAAAATGAGATCCGGGATACGGGATCCGGGATCCGGCAAACGGAATATGGGATCTGGGAAACGAGCTCCGGGATACGTGACCCGGGAAACAAGATCCGGGATACGAAATTCAGGATATTTGATACGGGATTCGTGATATCCGGGATACGGGATTCGTGATATCCGGGATACGGAATACGGCAAACGAAATCCGGGAAACGAGTTCCGAGATACGGGATCCAGGAAACGAGATCCGGGATATGGGATACGAGATACGGGATCCGTAATATTCTGGATTCGGGATCCGGGATTTAGCAAACGGAATCTAAGAAACGGGATCCGTGATACGGGGTGCGGGATACTGGATCCAGGATACGGTATACGGGATCCGGGATCCGGAAAACGGGATCCAGGATCCGGGCAACGGGATCTGGGATCGGGGATACGAATTTTTTTATTAAAATTCTGCGCGGACGAAGTCGCGGGCAAAAGCTAGTACCTAATACTTAAGCATCGGTCATGTCATCACGTATATTAAAATAAACCGTCCTCAGCAATGAAAGCAATAAACAACTTGGACTCACCCACGCGCGTCTTATTAATAATTTTAATGAATTTAGGGTTTTAATCAAATATGTGAACAAATTACGGCGCCATGAGCCTACCGAGTTATTACCATCGCACACAGGTCGTAACGGCGCGGGTCGCTATTCAGGGCTGCTCACTTTGTTTATTAATGATGCCAAGCCAAGGACATCATCCCAGATTTACTACCATATAAAGCTCATAAATAAAGATTGTTAATTGAACGCGTATTGACACGGCGCGCTATCCCTAACAAGCTTCGCGATCAAGCATGATTTAATGCAACAAACGAGACGGAAAATTAATTTCGTCGTTTGTATCGTATTATTTTAAAAGGGAATTAATTAAAGAGACTATTGTGGAGGGAGCGTGTTTGATTTATTTTAATGAGAAGAATAAATTTGTACTACTTATTTGATTATTGTTGGTACACACAGTGCAGATTAGTGCAGTGATCAATCAGATTCCCAAACTTATCTCATATTAACAACATTCAAAGAAAGCCCGTACTTGCTGCAGTAACCATAACCGTTAAGAATCAGAATGCCACCAATCCCTGACAAACCGACAACCTTATAAAATTATAAAGTAAATCTCGCGCGCTGTTCGAGGCCCGTGTCACACGCTACTGAGAATCTTCGGCACGGCGAATTTTTATGAGTGTCGCCTACAGACGACACACCAGGGACCCAGTGGCTTTTGAAACGACTGGTAGTCAAAGAGAAATGGAGATTTCCCAGTTACAAATGTGGAAGCTGTAGGTAGAGGCTGTATTTCTTCGCGGATTACTTTCTCGAAAGCACACTTGTAACGCGCGTGCCGGAATTTTTATTACCCGCGGTTCCCAGAGGTACTGTTTCACGACAGAGATACATTCGAATCATTATGTTTTGTTGCGACCGTGCGCCACTCCGGAATATGACTTTAAATAAAGAAACAGTTCCTTTGAACGCTCGGCTCGAGTCACAATGCCTCGTAGCATATTTTATTACTTACATGTTATTACATCAATGTCGAGACGTTTCATCTCAAGTCGCTCGTTATCTCTGAGTTGGTAATACGATTGTCTGACTATTGATTTCCTTGACGTGCCTATTAATTAATTAACAGAATCCGTAGGAGTTGATCATGTATTATTGAGTGAATTATCTTACGACTGTTTGACTATCCCTCAATACTATGTTTATCTCTATCAACGATTATGCTAATAAATCTCTTTTCTTTTGTTATAAAAAAATAATGTTGATGGTTCACTAATGTCGACTTAGTTAAGTCGACTCCAAAGTTATTAATGTGTGACTTCAAGTTATTAGGCAAAGTGTTACTATGAAGAGACGGGGTCGGTTCGTCCAACTTTAAATTTTCCGAGTTAGTTTGACATCGGAAATGCATTTCCAATCAACCACGAGCCAGCTTCGGCAAAGGCTTATTTAAAAGCCACCGGCTTTTAATTTTTAACAAAAATATAGTAGCTTGCCTTGTAACATAATATACCTACTTAAATATGCCAAGTTGAAAGTGTGAAGGAATGAGATGCTAATGAGCGATAGCACCCGGCCATTATTAATATGTAAGATGTGGCTAATTAATATTTAACGCGACATTCCCCACTTTGTAGACGGCAGCTAACATCGTTAGTGATATTATGAAGCGTATCATTCGACGTGTAGGTAATCTCGGCTCGGATTAATACAGCTGCCGTGTCTCACAATATTTATATTTTTATTTCACGCTACTCTGAACGCGGGGATTATACTGAAATTTGTGTTAATATTTTTGGTACACAGCCAAACTTTCATTGCGCTCGCCGAGGGCACTATCATAGTCTATTGAACTTACGAGACCGACTCATTGTGCGCGATACAAGTGGCGGCTTCACGCGAAGTTACCTACTGAATATTTGAAATTTATACGACGTTTATACAGCGTAACATAATTATGATAAGAATTTACTGGAAGAGCCAAGCCATAGTAGAATGAATGAGTGAAGTAGGCTATCTCCGGGCCAATCCGCCATTGTCTCAAGGTGGTCACTTTTAGCTAAATTTGAATCAGTGCCTAGAATTAAAGGAAAGAAATAGAAAAGAAAAATCAATACTATACCTACAATACTGAGAATCGGCATGACTAAACGTAAACAAAGCATTAGCGGCATATCAATAGACAGATCAAAAATACCAAGGTAATACATTCTAGTGAGAAAGTAGGCCTGCCTACTTCGTCTGTCTGATAGTAAACTACCTAATACAACAAAAAAATAAGTGGGTATCTCACTCATCATCAAGTAAAAATTATAGGTAGGTATGCCAGAATAAGTGACTTGCTTACCTTTCCTGTTCAGTAGGTAATCTGAACAGAGGCAACTCTGGAATCGATGAAGTATTTAGACAGCCAAACACACAGCAATAAGTTCTCCTGCGATTATCACACATTTTTCGTGACGTGATGTGCGAACCTTGTGTGGTGTTAGCCCTGACTGGCGCACTGATTCTCGAGTCATGATTTTGTTTGAGTGTGCGTGCGCGACGCATAGATACGCATGGCGCACACATACAAGCCGCGCGCGGTGCGTTTGTATGAAGATAAACTACTATATAACTCATTATACTATGGCCAAGCTGTAGCCTATTGACTCCAGCTCTCATATATGACCTGACTAGACCGGGGTAGTAGGTTGGTCCCTCACACAGGTGATCGGCGTAAAGTAGCTATTACAGCTGCGTTTCGTATGATAAGTGAAAAAGCCGGTAACCCAAACTCAACTCCCTCTGGCCCGCTTCCCTTCGGGTCGGCAACGTACGAGCGATGGCTTTGATATTGCCAGCATCTTAGACTACGATAACTGCTTAATATCAGACGGGTCGTACGCTTGTTTGCCACCTCAGCCACACACATAAAAAGCCTATTTCTTTATTAGTCTATATAAGTTACTCCTGGTTGCCTACTTTCAAGTTTATCAGCAGTAAACACAGCCGATGTCATTACTGAAGCCCGTCATTTATTCCGAAATTATGTCTTCCACCGTTCGTAAATAATAAAGTTGGAAATTTCCGCACGCTTGTTTATGAGAGCCCACCAATTCATTACTTTATTTGTTTAATAAAGCTCGAACGGGCACCGGCTGTGTACTTTGGAATATAAATTACCTTTAATTTAGGTGAGCGATCCAGAAAATATGATGATGTAAAGTTTTCATCAAGTCTTAATAAAAGCGGGCCCGCGCCGCGCCGAGCCAACAGCGTAACAGCCTAGCTGCACCTACTCGTTATGAAATTTCTGTGTGATAAGATTTAAGTGTAATAGGGTTTTAAGGCGATTTCGCTTATTAGAATACGCCGTCGGGGCTCCCCACGATTTATGGAAAACCTTGGCTATAAATGTTAGAATATGGAAACATGTTAAATTTTATTATAGCAGTGAGGTGGCAAACAAATATACGGCCCGTCTGATGTTGAGCAGTTACCGCAGCCTATAGATGAAAGACCGGTCATTGAGGCGAACCTATGGGGACGCCTTTGTCCAGCAGTGGACGTCTTACGACTGATGATGATGATAGATGCTTGAAATATTAGAGGGGGCGCGGGTCAGCAGAGTGAGTGGACAGGGGGGTTTAAGCTCTATGTGTGTGTGCTTATCGGTTATTGCTGCATTACTTACCTATTAAAGCATATATTTTATGAAATAACGTCATCATCTGGATGACATGCAACACTGGCCATAGTCCTCCAATAGCTACAAGTCAGCAAATTGCCGCATCTACTTACGTATAAGTGAATAGTACAGGGTACACCGCTCGTCATTGTCAGTGGGTACTCTAATCAATCTCAATTCGATAACTCCTTTGACGTGAAAGTCCACGCTTGCTCTGAATAGATTCTAGGTTGCCAATAAATTAGCACGTACAAGTTTCATGCCAGATTCCCTGCGGCTTACAAAGATAATGAATTAGTATCCTCGTATAGGGGCGAGGATTAAGGAAATTGCCCAATGTTAGTAATAATCAAGAATCTATATAGTATTTATGAGAAGATATAATTTAAAGTTATATACAGATTCTGGCAGCTGCCAATTTTTTTGAACACTTGAGTATATCGCTATATTACACGTAACTAGGGCCCTAACTCGCTTAGCCATTGCCATTGAGCTGCTATAGTGATCGGCCTCTGATTTTCAGAATCAACCGACCAATCATACGCTCGATAACTATAGCAAAACGCCAAAGTGGCGCCACAGTGGCTTAGCGACTTAGGGCCCAGAATAAATACAAGTATACCTACTTAAACTAATTGCAAAGGTATTTCTTAATAACAAAGTACAAAGCTTCTCATAAAATCTTAATAATGTATGTAGGTACCCCGTTATAACATAATTGCAAAGACACGGGTAGTGTGTAATAAACGAGGCAATATATCAGGGCGTATTAACCGCGGCCCGTGACATTGCAGCTGAGATTAAGATGGCGAGGTGCAAGCACAACCTCGTACTATGTGCCGCCTTACTTTGTTATGAGTCTCATACATCATGCACGATGAATATCTTTGGTATAGGGTAACGAGTTAGTCTAAAGTAGGTACTAAGTTGTAAGATTGACAATGGTGTCCAACGACTGCGCCGAGATATGACCCTCGGCGAGTCCCAGAGAAAGCTAAGTTGTCTTCGAACCCACAATGATGTAATCAGAAAGAATGGGAGAAAATAGGAGAGAGTTGGAAGAAGATTTACCACTTCTTTTCGTTGCAAAGCAGGTGACAAATATAGGAGTGTAGGACGATTGCAAAAAAAAAAACAGGCGTTAGGTGTTATTGAGTACATTTTTGCACACCCTAGGGAAACCAGATGAGGTAAAACGGCGTATGGCGATTACTAGAACTGCAATGGAGAAGCTGAAGAAGATATGGAGGAACAGGAACGTCACCAAAGCCACTAAGATCCGGCTCATTAGGACACTTGTTTTCCCCATATTTCTTTACGCTGCAGAGACGTGGACGTTGCGAGAAATTGAGAAAAAGAAGATAGACGCTCTGGAGATGTGGTGCTGGAGAAGAATGCTGGGAGTATCATGGACCGAGTTCCGTACCAATGCTTCCATACTCCAGGAATTAAGCTGCGTCCGTCGGCTACAGTGCAAACTCGCATTCTCAAATTCTTCGGGCACGTTTCATGGCGGGAATATGACTCCATAGAGCGTCTTGTTGTGCAGGGGAAGGTAGAGGTCACCCATGCGATGGACTGACCAGATTAAATCTTGTGTGGGTGGACCCTTGCATGAATGCACCAGAGCCAGCACCAACAGGAACGAATGGCGAGAGATCGTGAGGCGAGCAACATCTGCCCATGGTAGCTCCACATGTTGACCACGACCGCTCTGCCAAGAGCGTAACGACTAAGAAGAAGAAGGGAAACCAGACATCGATTTATGTTAACTCACAGAAGAAGAACATAGTTGTAATAGGATTTTCTTAGATTCGTAATAAAAGTACTCGAATCTTCTAAATAACGTAAGGAGTTAACGTTATTTTTCCCAAAAATAAAACAAACCAAACAGTAATATCAAAGTCGCGCTCTATCCAAATATTCTAGGCACAGTTTACTGGCAAAAGGTTTCTCCACAATCGTAGCTATAGGAGTACTGGATGACAAGTGACTATGCACAAAGCACATGTCGTTAGGATTATCGTTCAAAGGAAAGCAGGATTGTGTTAGTCCCGAGACAGCACCGGCTAACAACTGCTATAATAAATCATCGCATATTAAACGCCGTGGTCACATAACACTGCAGGTGAGATTAAACCCGGTTCCAAGCTCCCTCTTGATTTAATCATGTGCACTTCGCTTTACTGCGGGGCATAGATTATTTTATGGATATTTCTGAGAAATAAACAAGTGGTGATTATCTTTGGGTGGTTTTAAAGCTTATTACCATATACCAGGAAAATTTGATCTTAGAAGTACATACTTGCACTTTTTGCGGTTTTGGCCATATTCGTCTCCACCAACACGCATGAGATCATCGGTCCACCTAGTGTTGGGACAGTCTCATATTTCTTATATTCCTAATGCAACTAACATAAGTTATAATTATAAGGAATGTAAGTAATAAGATACAACAATGCGAAATGGTGGCTAATAAATAAACGTACCACATACCACGACATAATTATTAAACCCCCGCGTTTCAGCGACACTAGAGGTGAGGTTGGTCGTAAGTCGGCGTGCGAAATGCGCGCCCGCCTCATGATTTATGCCACCCCTCGCATGTTCTGTGCACTACGCCGCAGGCATGGAACGTCTTACACTGTGCCGGTTACCACATACAATGCATTTTGAAACGAGTATAGCTTCATTGATAAAACTGTTATTATCTTTTGTTATTGAATAAAAGTTTTCATATAAAACAATTTGCTAAATATTGTATTTTGTAAGTAAATAGCTCATATTCCAAAATATCACATGCAATATGGTGCACAATGATCATGATAGCTAATGAACGCAATATCGTATTAATTGCCTCTCCCAGGTGACAGTAGAGACAGATTAATCCGGGATGTGAAATGCCGCCTGCCTCATGCATGACTTATGCCATGCCTCAATGTGCAGTCTATCCCGGGAACAGTCCTTACTCTATTGTGATTAGCAAATCACAACACAGGTATCATTTGAATACAAGAAAAAATCGGTTACCTACTTCTCAGTTGCTTATGGAGTCCATAAAACACCTAAAATTAGTGTAAGTAAACATTATATTACCTACCCACTGTATTTAATAAATAATTATGCTAAGCCGCTACACTCTTGTGAAACTGGAGGCTAGCGAGATTAAGTCGAGGTGTGAAATGCACGCTTGTCTCATGATTTATGCACCGCAATGTGAACTTCAGTCACTAGATTTTACTCTTATAAATTGGCATAAATAATAATAATAAATTAGTTAGAGAATACCTTGATTTAGATATCTAATGAAATAAAAATATGATTGTTTTAATAATACCTTTGAATAATACAAGGTTAACAGGCATATAACAATGTCTTTAACTTTTGTTTACGCCTAATTCCGTGTAGCACCCATGTGTAAATTTCCCCTTCTTTTTCCACAAACTTCGAACTACTCAACTTTACATTTACTACTTTAGGTATGTACCAACATTATAAATTGTAAAATTAACTTTTATTAATGCACTAGAAAGCTATTTCAAAACGTAAATTGGCAAGCTTTGGCGACAGAAGTGGTGGCAACTAATCCAGGTGCGGGGTCCAAAGTGCGACATCGCATCCGCTCTGTGATTTACAGCACTGCACACTTCGCCCCCGGCACAATACACATTGTTCCAGCATCATACACAACGCATGTGTCCCTGAACCATCGAAATTCGGAAGACAGATTGCGTTTATTTTGGTGTATCTATTGGTATCTTATTTTGGCCTATGTCCAGCAATGGACGTCTTTCGACTGAGATGATGATGATGATTGGTATCTTAAGCTAGTCTACAAACCCTTTTCTTATTATAAAATACCGTGAGATGATATCAAAATAATAAACGTTATAATTCAGAAAAATCATGTTAGTAATCCTCTTTAATTTTTTGTATTCAAATAATTTACCTAAAGTATTACCTATAATATCTGTAACTACTTAAAGTTTGGTCATTATTGAACATAATTATAAATTCTTGTGATGTCTTGTAAACCGTAGATGTAAACCATTGACTTGAATCATGAATTTGTATTACCTTTATCGTTTTTGAAAATAACTTACAGAAAACAGTTCACTGCTCACGAAATATGTCTATTTTCACTCAAATAACAAAATACTTTTAGCCTTATCTCCGGCAGGTTTTCATTCCGCACATAACTTATATATTTCAGAAGTTGTTGTACTTTTTAATATTGCTCGTTGGAAATACCACAGCAAAGAGCGAAAGAGCTCCAAGTTTGGAAGAAGTCTCCGGGATTCACAATATCTTTGCGAAACTTTGCATCGTTTGCAAGATTTCCGCGGTTAAATTGCCCGCGCTTTTACATCTACTTCTGTACAGACCCACATTTAGATATCACCGCAAACTCTGGGAAGGAATCCTTACAATATGCCTTCAGTCATCGCGCTATATTTTTTGTCGAACAAGCTTTTGCGTAATAATATTATGTACATGCGATAGGGTAGGTACTTAGTAATTTACTACTTATTAGTAAAAATATGGACTAATAGCTGTTATCATACCTACGGAACGTTTGAACACAAATCGCTAGGTGAACGAATAATCGTCAAAGTCTAATAAACTAAGGCCCATGATCACCAACACACTAACTGTCCGTTAATGTGTTATTGAACTCGGCCCTAAAAAGTGTATTGCCTTAAGAAAGACATACAAGAAACTTAAACAGCACAAGATTAAAATGTTTATTGTTATCAATAGACATAAAATACATAACACCGCTCCTTTTACAATCGAATGAAAGAACCTACTGTCGGACATTTGAATTAAGCTATTAAAACGTGGCTATATTATATGCTGCGCTAATTAAGCGATACAATAATTAGGTATGCCCAACCTACATATCAGTGTTCGGCTATTATTATCCAATACACTGATCGTAGTGATTATTGCATGAGGAGAGTTTCAAACGTATCTATCTGATTTTATGGGCCGTGTTCACCGATGATGTTCACTAACGAACTTTTAAAGCAGTACCTAACCAATTGTTTGATGTACTTACTGGTAACGGACGTTTACTGCTCTAACCGTCCGTTAGTGTTGTTGGTGCACTCAGCTCTTAGTATTCTATACACACACTAACGTGTCTACGGAGACTACGCGCAGCGTCGTAGACGGGTGCTACGTGTGCTACGACGTTTTAAAATGAATATGCTACGGTGCGAGTTTGGAGCAATTCCAATACATATTAACAAAGATAATATTACCCAACAGTTATATTAGTTTGAAAATGTATTCCTGGTTTATTTATATCACAGTGTACAATGCATTAATTTCGCACTGTATTTGCAACGTAGAAATGTATTATTATACTCAAAAGCAGTTCAAATACGAATCCCACTTCCACCGTAACGTGAATAGTTGCCCTGTAATTATTCGTGCACTTGTTAATTAGTGCTTAGGTACTTCGGAGGGAGTGAATTTATGTTTATACAACAACGAAACGGTCGGAATGTCAAGATGAGAAACAAGAACACTGTCTGTAATTAACATAGTAATTATAGGCGTCTAATTGCCTCGGTGTTCATGCCTTGAGTATCAAACGGGCGTGACAGGACTGTAGAGTGGCGGCCCTGTCTGTATAATAGCTATGACATTTAATTAAGTAGATACTGAGCATCAATGCGATGACGCCG
The DNA here is from genome assembly GCA_947859195.1 of Drymonia ruficornis. NCBI lineage: Eukaryota > Metazoa > Arthropoda > Insecta > Lepidoptera > Notodontidae > Drymonia > Drymonia ruficornis. Next base: position 6,936,547 of record OX401911.1, on the reverse strand, counting down.
TTCGTTGACGGCTACATGAGACGTGCCTACGCTTAACGCCAAAATATTAATTAAAATTTCCGAAGTTAAGTGAAGGTGATTATAAATAATGGAGAATATGAATAGAAAACATCGTGAGGAAACCTACCTATCCCTCGGGATTAGGTACTAGTCAGTTCCTGTATATACGGCGACAAGGTTCGCCACCTGTCACGTTGGGTTCTGTCTATCTGGTGAAACGTGGGCTTTGAGTTAGTTAATACCTCCACAGTGTGGTGGTGTATGGCCACTCAAGCCTCTGACTACCCCCGAATGGGGATAAAAGTCGTGACGTTACATTTTTTTTTATGAATAGAAAAAGGACTATCGGATTATAAAATAAAATAAAATATTCGGTAATTTCACTTAACCTAATATCAGTCAGTTAATTTCTGAGACAATGGTGTACAGGGCTTCTGTCGAAAAACCGCTCCTAAAAGTCTAAGGGCGGAGTTCACCAACAGCACTAACGGACCGTTAGAGCAGAAAAGGATGTTATAAGAACAACAAACGATTGCCTACTGCTTTAACAGTCTCTTAGGGTGTTGGTGAACTTGGGCCTAAATCTTGGTACTTTTCCCATTCGTAGCATTGACAACATGGCGTTATGCCTATTTTTTACTACTTACAAAGAGTACTTAAACAAACTTCCACCTTAACTAAAGTGCCTCACTGTTAACAAGCAAGATGCAAATGAAGTTGGAAATTGATATCTGCAAAAAAATGTTTGTCAATTCTCCCGCAGTGCGCACAAAGAACATTCAGTTACCGCACAATTTTCTCTTTCATAATGTAAAGCGTCTCGGGACTCGCGAGAATCGACTGTCATAAATTACAATTGAGAATTTCATTCCGCGCCCAACTCTTCTTCGGAAATTCAAAGTTCCATTCATATTGCCTCAATCAGAATTACGGACGGCCTAAGAGTTTCAACTTCTGTAATAGTTCGACGTCGTTAGGGAGTGATCTGTGTTATAACTTGGAATAATGAAATTGTTTGTAGGTGTACCTACCTTTTGAACAAAAGCTTTCGCTTTGAGCCTTAGTTCATTTGGGAAAATATACCCCTGCTGGTTTGGTCCGCAAGTTCCTCGGGCACAGAGTCAGACGATACCCAGACAGTCTGGAAAAGCTTATCATCGCTGGCTTTGTCGAAGGAAAGAGAGGCAAGACACGCCGATACGATGGACTCACACCACTCAAGAGGCAACAGAGGCCACCTTGCAAACCACCATATAAATGGCGCAAGATCCATGACAATACGATCGTGATCTTGATCAAGAAAAAGAAAAATAGTTTGGCACAGATTTATGATAAGCATGAATTACAGAGAACAAGACTATTGAGTACCTAGGTAGCTCTATATAACATTTAGATTGCCTCATGCATATGAAGTCTTGTTTAAATTTTTGGAACACATTTATTAGCAACGTGATGTAAAGATGAATAGCTTTTCTATTAAACTGAATCCCGTGGTTCATTGATTTTCAATTTGCCTGAGGCGTGCTATGTTTGCCGCCGAGGACATTCGGCGCTCAAACAGTCAAATAAATCTGTGAACGCGTGTGTTAGGAACAAACCACTTCGCGAAACTATTAACACCAGGGCGGCCATTATACAATTTAACAACAACACCGATTAAGTTATTATTATACACCGACACATATGTAATATTTGGCCAAAATAATTGCTCCACTAATATATGGGCTTTTAGAAGTGGTCCTCTACAGCCATTAGCGACACGTGACTTTAGTAATTTAGTAACCAAAAAGGCTAATGCTACTAGAAATAATGTTCTTAGTTCTGGATATTTATTATACATGAATGGAAGACAAGTGTTTTAAATAAGTTACTAATGGATTTATATAATTAAGTTACATTTTGTTAAAATAACAACCTGACTCCTCTGCTCATGTAGGTAGTCTTCCCAACGGTGAATTTAAATAATAGGCGTGTCCACAATGCCGCGCGAGGCAGCTTTGTCTCGCTAAGTTTGACATGGCACGCGCGAGGCAAACACTCGCCCGGCGTCACCCGAGCTCTGTCATTTGCCTCGCCTAGTTTAGCCTACCCAACAATACCCAACATTTTGTACCAGACTATCAAGTACATAATTTTGAAACATTATATCCCGTATCGGTATCGTATCGGATGGTGTGCAAGCGATGACCGGTGCAGCTTGCATTGTCACCGCAGGCACGTACGGAGTCAACGGTCCGCTCGCCCGCGCCGTGCAGATGTATTGGAAACCTAACAGGATGTCTCACAAATAGAATGTGTGTTGCATACTAACTACGTCAACGTTCAACTAGCAAACTGAAATGATCAGCTGGCTTTAAATCGACAAATATTTGAGTAATGTTCGTTAGGTTAGTTGGACTATAACTTCTGGTTGTAGAACGTTCCCAAATCATCGTTGCGTGCGTGTGTCTCATCTTATATTTTTATGGCATATGCGGGCAAAATTCCCGCAACCATATTTTGACCCTTTTGGGCTATCCTTCACCAATGCTCTAACGTTCCAATCAATATGCAGAGTAATATGATATTTTTAATTGAAGATTAAAAGACTTGTTCTACTTCAATTAAAATTTTAACGGTCTCCTATAATCTAATTATATTATTTATGCATAGAAAAATGGGCAGACTTCAGAGCACATCATCTACATACTAATCCAAGGTGCCTGCGTTGTGTGGTAAATTGGAATATACGCGCGCTGCCGGTGGGAACAGCTCCGCATTACAGAACGTTGTAAATAAGATTATTTACCCGGCTCCCACAACCCCGGATTACCTGCATACTTTTTAATTACGGAACTTGCTTTTACGGAGAATTGAATTAAAATATATTTCGCAACGTGCAAACACAATATTCGATTCAATATAAAAGTTTAATCTTTAAACTTCAAATGTGTTATTACATGTACACACTTACGAACCTACTATTTATATTGGCATGTAATGAGTTGGATTGTGACATCCGTGCTTTCGTCTAATGCATTTTTATTTTTATTTCATTTACTTACCTAAATTATGTTGTTCAAACTCAACACAACCCTTCTCAACTATTAATAAATTTACAAGTTCTCGCACCATCTGGGCATCCTCAGCTGTTCAACCCGATTGCTAGATACGAATGTATTTACATAAAAACAGTCTAATACAGGTCAACTTTCGGGTCGCACTTACATAGGTGAGAATAAAAGTCAAGAACCGCGGCACCGCGACAAGGCGGGTGCGTCCCCGGACGGTCATTTCGACCCAGCATCCGAAAATTGTCACCTCGCTGCCGTCTTCATTTGCAACAAATATAGGGCCCGAGACTGGGCAATAAATTGCTGAATTTACTTTGCCGCCTTTTCCTCAGACGTGCTATTTTTCAGCCGCTTTGTTACGTTACAAAAAAGTATACTTAGCATCCATTTTTTTCGGCGACATTTGTCTTTACGAACTGTGGAGTGGTCTCTTTTGACGTAAGTTGATATACCTTTCTATTTCAAGGATGTAATACCCTAGTTTATTAATAAAGGACGATTATATTAAAGACATGTTTGCTTGAGGATATAAGCATAAAGATACACAAATTTTTGCATGTCAAAATTGTAATATGTCATCGAGCAGCGCGCGAGGGTGAGCGGTCCGCGACTGACGTGACAAGTGCCTTAAGTGGTTTCATATTATATAGTAATGTATATTTTATTTCCCCGCTATCAGTCATGTTGCAGAATAAACTTGACTTTATCCATTACCGCACATTACCTACATGCCCCTAAATTGAAATAGCTACGTCCAGAAGTGTCACATGCCGCGCGAGGAAAATTTTCCTCGCGGTGTTTGACTTGCCTCACGTGAGGCAAATGCGCGCCCTGCCTCACCTGAGCACTCACATTTGCGTCGCCTAGTTTGGCAGTCGTGAGACAGAACGATGTCAAACGTGTCAAACTGATTGATCGGGTATACCTTTCCCTGTCTAGAGTGTCAGTTGCCTCGCCATTTGCCTCGCGCGGCATGCGACTGAGGCAAACGTCGTGCTTCGCGAGGCATGTGGGTGAGCAGCCTCGCGCGGCATGTGACACTTCTGGACGTAGCTATTGATATGAAAAAATTACTGGTAAGTAGAAATTGTGGAGTTTGTAACTGCTTTCATGACTTACTTGCATCTAAATCACTGACAAAGACTAGATAAATAAAATGGCATAAAATATGCGAACAAAACTGAATTTCATTCATAACTGAGCTTATTTACAATTAAATAGGCTCGCATTTGGAGCTTGCGAGTACTTAAATAATGGGAGGACCGGTGAAAGGACTTTTATCAAACCAAGGGTCGGTACTAAATCGAAGTGTCAGCGGCAGAGGCCTTGTGCTTGACAATAAAGGGGAATATACAGTCTCTTTGTTTTGTCCTAGGAGAGGTTAATATCACAGAAAAAGTCTTAATAACAAACGAAAATATTAGTTTACTTATGTGATACGATAAATTTTGCATGACATAATCATTAAAATAGTAAATAACAACCCTCTACTTATACATACAAGCCACGAGGCCAATTACTTTGGTGTTTAATCAAAAGATCAAATAAAATCCAAAATTACTATTCCAGACGAAACTAAACTATGCCCAATTTAATGGTAGAATACATAATCACCCAGACTAGAGTTTTGACAACTAAGCTTTTAGTTTCAGAATTTAGATAACAGTAATAAACATCAAACAATTTCAACACCCCTGAAGAAAATAAGAAAATTTTGGGAAAAAATATTGTTTCCCCTACTAACGGAAACCCAAAAACTGTAATGCTGGTATAATTTAAGTCGGATCGAGTTGGCACCGCTCCAATTGTTAAACTACCTATAATTATGTATGTTAATACGTGCGAGGTGGTTCAGATACCGTCTAACGACTTCCTTTGATAAAAATAAAGTTGCGTTGAAATTTTAGTTCCGTAGTTGCAAGTTTATTGCCGAATTGCGTGCGGACGCTTGCAATCAAGAGTTTGCCATCGCGCTTTATATAGACATTGATTTAATTTGCATGCGAATGTGATAGAGATGATAGAGCGATCGAGATGTTAACGTTCATAATAGAGTTATGGCAATTTATAGGATGTGGCCTTTTGTATAAACACCACCTTATTGTAGATGGTATGGTAGGCCACTTTGTGTAGGGATTCAAATTAATGATTTCAATTAAAGTCGCCATAAGTCAAACCATGTTTGCTAAGTAATTAATTTTAATTTTACTATATGGGGATCCCGAAAACCTAAAGCAATTTTTCACAAGTCAAATTAAAATTAGGTACCCTTTTCATCCTTAGCAAACTTGGTGTAGGGTATTTTTAGGGTCAAACAAGAATAAGTAATGTTTATTTAACAAGGATAGATAGAAAGCTCTTTCCACGAAAATGCTTTCTAATTACTATTCTCAAAAGCATGTCATGTTAGATTATCTCGACTAATAGGCAATAAAGTTATAATAATAATGTGCAAATTTATTTCAAAACTACCTAATAATAGGTATATCGTCGGCGACGAGTGAAAACCTCGTAAACTTATTTTCAACCAATACATCTTTACGAGGTTTTCACTCGTCGCCGACGATATGCACTAGGCAACTGACAAGTTAGTTTCATGTTTTTAATCTTTCGCAGAGTGAAACATGCAATATAACTTATGCATTTATGTTCCATTTTCCACAGCAAACCCTTTAAAGCACACCTTGCAATGAGAACCTGTAATCTAATATGAGTGCTTTTAACAATATATTAAAATAACGCCGGCGTCACTCGTCAATATAAATGATGGGCAATTTATCCGTCGTCCGTTTGTACATACTGTCGCCAGTTGAGCCTGACAGATGACAGCCCGGCACTGGTGCAGAGCAACAAACAAATATGCCAGCATCACGCTCTCATAAACGAGCTCAAACATTATCCTATAACAAATTACCACATTGTCTGCGTATGAAAGAGTAAACAACATTAAATATGAAACAATGTGAGGCAGGTCACCGCGGAATCTTTGTAGAGGGCCAGGTAACACCACTTAAGTTACCTTTATGTATTTAATCGTGATTTTGGGAGGGAAATGGAGCTTCCGTAATCCCATCGAAATGTTTTAATGTAATCGCTTCGGGCTTTTCGACTGGGCGATATCTAAATTTGAGTGGGTTTTAATCAAAAACCTTTTTCATTATTTTAAATACTTACCTGTAACTGTACAGTGAGCACCTACTTTTATCTTTACATTGCAGCTTATAAAAATGACAACTATCCTATCAATAAGTAGTTCAATACAACTTTGTAGTTACTTTGTAGGTAGGTACTAGACAATCTAAATAACAGCGCATCAAATCCTGATTCATTAAGCAAAACAACAACAGTCGTAATGGATTACTAGAGGCACGTACTATAGCATGTATAGAGCCTTTGATGAGCGCATTTTGTATGTCAGTCTACGCCTGAAAAAAGCAGGCATTACATTAAATGAAAAGCTTCAATTTCATTATGGTGGCCGGTAAACAAAGAACAACAGGAAAGGCGCAGCGACGTTTTTCACAAAGAGATGCTAAAAAGAAACGCATTTTAGTCTGATTAATTTGGAACAGCCACAAAAAATACTAATGTCATCCGAAGACTGTCTTGTTTCTTCGAAAAGAAAAAAAACAAAGCAGATTAATCGCAGAACCCTTATTAACAAAGCAATTGTTACTGGGGCTTAATTTTGAAAACCAACAATGGAAAATAAAAATGGAGTTGAGTGCGCTGCGTCCTCCCGTCCTAATGAATGAGGAGTAATTTCAGCTTAAATAAAAGAAAGAACAATAAAATACCCATTTTAAAAACAGTACGATGAGCAAATTGCCGCGGCGTCCAATTTATAGACAATGAGGAGAACTGTTAACAGCTATTCGCATTAAGAATAGCGAGCGCGCAACACTGGTATACACTCGGCTCTTATTACAGTTCACATGATGTACGCATATAGAGGTATTTATTTAGTTTATAGATAAACATAGAACGACTGTAGCCTAGGGGTGAACAGGTTGTGCTAGCAATCAGAAGGTCCCAGGTTCGATCCCCAGTGAGGCATGCACCAATGGATGAATTTTCATCTATGTGCATAATTTACAGTTCGCTGACGGTGAGGGAAAACATCGTGAGGAAGCCTTCCTATCCCTCGGGATTAGGTAATAGTTCCTGTATACACGGCGACAAGGTTCACCACCTGTCACGTTGGGTTCTGACTATCTAGTGAAACGTGGGCTTTGAGTTGGTTAATACCTCCACAATGTGATGGTGTATGGCCACTCAAGCCTCTGACTACCCCCGAATGGGGATAAAAGTCGTGACGTTACATAGAACCCATGTTTGTAATATTTATATAACATTACCATTAGAATAATAACAAAGCAATCATCATCATCATGTCAGCCAATAGACGTCCGCTGTTGGACATAGGCCTCCCTAAGATTTTCCACATCGAACCGACCGGTCCTGTGCTACTTGGACCAGCAAAATACAATAGCAAATATTTAATCAACAGAATGTCGAATAAATTCAATAAATTACGGATTTCTGAGGCAGTACACACAATGTCAGCAGTAAAATACGTCACAGCGAAACAAATCTAAAAGCGAGGCCTACACATAGACATATTAAATGAGAAAGGGGAGCTTTTTTCATTAAGTCCCTAAATTGCTAGGAAATATTTCATTTCGATCGAATGATTGGCCCCGGCCCAACTGTGACGTACGGATGCCGACAGACCTCCGACGTTCACTATCAGATGTTCGAGGTACATGCTATTTTTCTCCGTAGGAATACAAATGTCTTGCCAAATTGTCTACCGCCGAACTAGTCCAATTTAGAAAGCAATTTCGCAACCAATTCGTTTTGTGAGCGGATCAAGAGGCCAACCTTAAATATGGCCATTAAATCGTTTGCGCCGAACCTACATTCGTCTTTTTAATGCGAACATCCAACGTTAACAAATAAGAAACTCTTATCGGCGCTAACTTATCACGTCTGCCTCACGCGTTTTTATTTATACCGTTCTCGTAAATAAGTAACAAACGGACACGAAGCCCTCACTCGCGAACGAATCGTTATTGGCTCTATTACGTGTTACTTTTTTAAGGCTTTCATAAATACTCTTTCCTTAACGTTGTTTTTCATGCGGACCCAGATATAAATCAAATGGTGTTATTTCAACGTGTATTTCATCACTTAGGTTTTTTTCGTAAAATACAATTTACAGCGTTATAAATAGCAAATGAAACGTTTCTTAAACACTAGTTTATACTATCTATAATTTCACTTTAAGAAAATTATAAAATCAGCTTATCATTTATGCAACAAATAAAAAGAGTAGGTATATAACATAGCATTGGGCAAGGAGTAAAGTAATATGCATGGGGTGACGCTATTTACATCGATACAAACTTCGTTGACAGGGGACTTTCAACTCGGCAGCGACATGAAAGAGCTCTATATGAAAGGCTCTGAATAGACATTTGTTGACATGTGTATGGTCTAACGAGCGAAGTTCTGGCCGTGATTGAAACCGCTGCCTTCGATAGTAATCGCACCCTTTCATTCCGGCTGACCCTCCGGTCCCGCATACAAGCCTTGCCCTTCATATTTGATAAAACGGCTTAATTAAAACTTCGCATAGTTTGTAACCGGACGACGAATGGGTCGAGTTTGTATCAGACGACCCGTTTGATAAGATCCTTTTAATTACACAGGATTTGTGAGTTAATTAAGCCAAATGCGGCTCCTTTGAACGTGTGCTCTGTATGAATGTTAATGGTACTGAGACTTAGGTATTAAACACAAGACAGCTACAAAACTATTCTCATGTTGAAAGATAACTATGAAAAAATGGCTGCTGAAAGGGTTAAAAGAATATTTAAAATTTCGAGCTTGATAGGTTGATTGTTTAAGAAAAGATACCTACGACCAACGACCAATGACCTACGACACTCTACAAATGTATAATATGCAGTAAGTAGGAAAATACGGATCATACCTTCACTACTATTTATCCATCACAGAAGAATTGGAAGGAATACGCATAACGAACGGCTAAGGCCATTCGTTCACGGCGCTACTCAAAAGAAACTGGTTACTAACTTAAATTACTAAAATGTATTTGTTGCTCAAATGTATAACACGTGTGTAATAACACTAGTATTTCTTTGACGGCTCATACACGACGCTACTCAAATGAAACTGGCTAGTAACACCGCGTCAAGTACGCGGTGGTACTAGTGATTGTATTCTTTTTTGTACGGAGCTTGGGGAGTTGTAACCGGGTGGGTTTCTTTTGAGTAACCGTGGACGAACCACGCGCGAATAACGATACTAATTAGTTTGTAATTACTTACCAGTTCCGTTGTTTTTTCGTAGCGCCGTGGATGAATGGCCTTAGAATCAGATTTTAAATTTTAAGATTTATGTTGCTCACTGTTCTAAATTCAAATAAATTCTTTATTACTAACGCACAGTTGACAGTGTATGCCGAACGCGATCAGTGGCTGATTCGATATCTAAGCAGGCGCGCAAGCAGTCAGCTAGCCATCGCACGTTGGCAAAGCAAACTTGCGCTACGTGAGGTACATAAACTTGTAGATCACCGACGAACCCTCCTAGGACATATTGGTCACGTATTTACACCAACTGCTTTTATTATCTCTCCGTCGTCGCTTTTAATTTTCTGCCGAAGTTAATCGCCGCTAAGCCGCCTAACTGGCGTTTCTTCGTAGTTGGTTTTATGTCTTAGTTAATGACTCGACGTGTTCAACTTGGATGTCAAAGTTTATTACCTATAAGATAAGATAAGAAATTGTACCTACCTAATGTTTTTTTTTTTCATTCATCGAACAAATTATGTGATTTAAAACACAAAAAGTCGCCCTAGTTTAATGAAATCTGTGCCCTATAATCTTCTATCGTATCGTCTTCATCTTTCGCCATCAAAAGCATGTTGTCACTGTCATTCTTATATATGAAATCTGAGAGGTAAGCACGCTGCGTAAAAATATTGTGCTGTTGTGGTAATACTTATCAATGCTAAGTTCCGAATGTACCACACCAATGGAGCACCAATACCTAAGTAAATCATTGTTTTTTATAAAAGAAAAAGAAAAATAACATCGTAGGTACTATTTTCAGAACCAAATAAACATGTTTTCGAGTCTACGTTTCTACTCGTTACTCTAAGTTTCCAAGAGATAAAGATAAACGCTTATTTGTGAAAGCCGTTTGTCTTTCTGCTAGTCTGCGTCCTTATCTACAACTTCTTTTATAATTATAACCTTCAAACGACGCGTTTAGATCCAATCTAACCTTTCCATTTGTTTATTTTCAACCATAATTCTGAATCCATTTAGTAAACCTAATAGAACTTTCGCAGAGCCATCACTAAAGACCTTTTTCGGCGTTTTAAATGAGTTCTAAACAAACTATGAGCTGAACAGTTTTATTATATTTCAGCAAAGCTTTTAAATATTAGGCTCAGCTAATAATATTTGCAAGAGCAACTTTCTCTTCAATTTTCCGAACTTTTATTTCGGATCTTGATAGAAAATTAGTTTCTTACTGAAGTTTTAAATTATTGGAATGATTAACTGTGCCCTTTTTAACCCCCGACGAAAAACGAGGGGTGTTATAAGTTTGACGTGTGTATCTGTGTATGAGTGTATCTGTGGATCTGTGTATCTGTGTGTCTGTCTGTGGCATCATAGCGTCTGAACGGATGGACCGATTTGGATTTAGTTTTTTTTGTTTGAAAGGTGAGTTAATCGAGAGTGTTCTTAGCTATGTTTCAAGAAAATCTGCTCAGCCGTTTGAAGACCATCAGCTCTTTTCTAGTTGATGAAAAGATATAAACAAGTTCCACAGGTCTGATCGATACGAAATTTGAAATCCTGTCACTTGTCAATGATATTACAAAGTATGACAACCTTGACCTGATGCGCAGTCATCATCAGAAGAACTCCTCAACGGTGTACGGCATCTACCTTGTGTTTGGGCTCATACGATGCGTTTTGACGAGTACATGCTAATACAAACTGGGCAGTTAGTACACCGGTAATATAAGTTTAAAAAAGAATGAAATAAAAATTAAATTTAAAATTTAAAAAACCCCCGACAAAAAATCCTTTAAAAAGATAAAAATAATACCTGAATATTTTCACCCAAGCGTCGTCGTTGCGTCGGGGGACCGCTAAGTACGCCGGTCATGGTTATAATCTACAGGTTACTCTAAATGTAATGTACTTAGCGGTCCCCCGATGCAACGATGACGCTTGGGTGAAAATATTCAGGTATTATTTTTATCTTTTTAAAGGATTTTTTTTTATTACTTATAATTTTATTATTTTATAAGACATATTACTGACTGAATATATTTTTATATTTTCTAATGGTCTCTTTGTATACGTGTACTTTATTAGGTTACCACAGGTATGCCACAGATTACTAATTTAATGCTACCAACACCATGAAGTCATTCCAATTTCAAATTAGTTTTGTCTGAACTGCGAGCATTGGGATCTTTTGTTTTACTCTAATGTTTACCGAAATGAAATCAACGTACCTACCTAATTTAATTTGCCTTACTTTGATTAAACAACAGCGAATCACTGAAATTATACATAGCAGCAAACACTACCGATACAAGTTAGTAACTGACTATTCCCTGAAAAATGATTCTAATGAGAAACGATGATTTTCAGTATATGTACGTAATCTACTGAGCTCATTTCGCGCCGCCGCCGCTTTGTCCCTGTGGATAACCAGGATTAATAATTATTATTGTGACAGTCGAGTGCTTCGTGTCACAAGCAGAGCAATACAACTCCTTGCTTTTCCACTTGATTACTTTCGCACAATGGGCTGAACAAACAATAATATAACGTCGGCGACCATTGTTGAGCAGAAATAATTTCAACTGCGTACCAGCGGCCCGTTGTCCGCAGCTGTACGACGCCATTCGGATTTTTCCTTCCATTAACAGCGTTTTTAATGCTTCGCTGAAAACAAGAAATGGATCCATTCGATGCTCCAATTTTTTCTGCGTGCTAATAATTGCCTTATACGTTTTTTTCCGTGGTAAAAGCATTTCATATCTAGCGGTAATATCTAGTGGATGATATTAACTGGCTAAAATAGAGCTATCATTATGTGTGAAATAATCAGGGTTGTTAGGAAAAAATCATCTTGTTTTAAACACGGTGATTTATTCGTTCTGGTTTAAATCAATGATTTAAACACGTTTTAAACAGTTTTCATTTTAAATTTCCTGTTTTTTGCAAGTCTGGACATAATACACTGGGAACTTTGATTTGAACGTAAAAACTTCTAGATATCAAAGAAATTACCAAGAAAGAGGGAGACATGGGACTGTCCAAAATAGTATGTCCCACTAAACGGAGTCCATGGACACAGTACCTACGGCTCAGACAGTCACGGAAAATAATGTTGAAAACTTCTCGGTATTGCCAATACGACTCATCTTCGGGTGAACAATACGCATCAAAATGCCTTTTAGTTGATTGTGGACTTGCGAGTGCGACCAGATGTGTGAATTTCGCTTCATATAGTGGTGCGCTGAACACATGTCTGGTGATTGGAATGTTAGGAGGTGCCGTATCTACTAAAATAATACATCAACGCTAGATATTACGTTCTTAACAGGGCTCTACCTACCAGATAGAGAACTATGACATAAATAACGTTACGTAAACGTTTAAACACGTGTTCGAGTAGGCGACATAAACGGCCATCGTAACATGTTCGGGGTTGTAAAATTGTACCATAAAATAAATTTAATATAAATCCAGAGTGGAGGCGACACATAAAATTGGAGTAAATCACCGAAAGTCAGGCGTTGGAGACGTTTACAGCCTCGGAGGCTGTTAGTTCCGGAAGCGCGGCGGATCGCGGCCACCACTCAAAACGCGCTATAACCAGTATTTATGTACCGTCTGCGTTTAACGTGTATATCTTATGTGTTTATTTCTTTTTATTGTAGAAAAAGATTTTGCTATCAAATTACGTAAGGGCCGGGGAAACTTTCAGAAAGATTTTTTAAAGTAAGTTTTAGGTAATCAGGGGGCCTGATTACCTAAATCTCACCCTAAAAAAATCGCCTCCGCTAAAAACGCCACATTGCAATTCTGCAAAATCAATTCATTTGTCGATTTCCTAGCCAGAATTCTCAGTAATTCCGCTAAATTTCCGTAAAATTGTCACATAGTCCTTTTTTAGCCCCGTAATACAAGCGCTCATTTATAAATAGGTAAAATACAAAATGTGTACCTTCATACCACTACTATCATAGAACAGCACCATTCCCAAACGATTGGTGCTCCCAGCAATAGTGTCGTGTTATTATTTGGAACGTTTACATCGCTAAGCCAGACATATGGCCCATTTGCCGACAGCAGCGGCGCGCTACACTACCAAGCGTTATTCATGGCCCGCGCATTAATATCCACCAAATGTGCACTTACGTTCAAAAATTAACGTATTACTGAGGTTGGTCACATATTCCTTTGGTCAAAGCTGAAAATAAAATATTTGTCCCAATCGAAAACTCTGGTTTTTCTAATTTTGAAACAAATTACGTACGGACTTGATAGTTCAAAAAATATTCAAGCTACGATCGATATGCTTTTAACCGATCTATCGAACTTTTAACCGCTTCATTGAATGCTTGCAATTTTTAAACCTTCGTTTTTCCATGTGGTCGCGTTATTACTGCACACTTTAGTCGGTGTAAAATCAATTTCTCTGCTGTGAAATAAAATCTCATAATTTTTGTTACTTTTGTTTATAGTAACGTCAAACATACAATTACCCAACTTATTACCTACCTAGATGAAACAACTACTGAACATTCTCTCGGATTTCAAAAGGAATTCCTCATAAACAGAGCAGAGGTAACTGAATGGCAAAGTAAACAATGAAAAGAAAGATACGTCTCTATTCAAACTCGCTGCGAAGTTGTACACGCAAATAAGCAGAGCAGCTTCCTATATGATGGATTATTTGAAAATATTTTATATTCACGACCACGCGGAATGAGTGCCCACTGTTGTTCATTTTCATTCAGGGCGGCTCCCGGAGGACCCAGGCATGACGTGATTCATTCCCAGACTGCATTATAAATTTGTATCCCATTGTTTCTTTTTCAACAGCCAACTGGTTCAGTTACCTATTGTTGAGGCCAACAAAAGGATTGAGATATGCGATTTTTAAGTGCAGCCGGTGGAATTTTTAACTATTTTAGTGAATACTTTCGGGGAGTGAGGGTTAGTTGTAGAGCGTGGGTTTGTCATTCTTTTGTTTTACCACTCAAAAGTAAGTTTGAAGTGTAGGATGAACTCAAAACCTACTTTGCAAGTGACGTTTTTTATGAGAATCGATAACTTATAAGTCCTAGATTAGATACCTTTCAAAGGGTCATAATAAAAAAGATAATGTTATATGTAGAGTAGGAGAATTAATATGGTAAACCAAATTTAAACATATCACACATAATGATCGATGGTTTTTTTGTAGCGCAATAAAACTGCATCTACGTTTATATGTGCTCTATAGAAGGCTAGATATACACCTATGTATATAGAAGTATATACATATATACCTACTATACTTACACTTTCAATCAAACTGACATTAGGATTTGAGCCATCTTGGACCCTTTAAATCCTTTCTTTGAGCACAAAAATACAGATATTATGGTCGTGTCTACTTTAGTATTATGGACGGAATATTAAATTATATTTAGTTTTACAATAAAGAAATATGTAAGTAGTTTAATACCTTTAAACATTATAAGTATGTAGGTACATTGAAACTTTAATTTTGTATACGTGTTAAATGGTAAAAACATTATACAGGGTTATTGGAAAAAACACTAACAACCTTGAAGGACTGTATTACTAACATCATAAACAACAACTTGTGTACTATGACTTTTTACAAAACAAAAATACATTTACCTAACAAAAAATCAGACTCTAAAATGTATGAAACAAGAAAATATGCTCATCTAGAGGATAACCGTGGTCTGTTTAGGTATTTTAGGGCAAAGTGGAACATAACCATGTTTTGTAAAAAGTCATAGAACAAAAGTTGTTGTTTATGATATCAGTAATACAGTCCTGAAAGGTTGTTAGTGTTTTTCCAATAACCCTGTATTATTAATCTTTATTACATATCTGAAAGTACTGTGAATTCAAAGTGATTAAGGAATACTAAAAGACTTTTTTTACATAAGTACCTACTATTAGGCTGAAGTACGCCCTTGAGTGGGTACAATATTTTCCAAATATCTATTCAGAAATAATAAAACCCAGACACTCGTTTTCATCCCTTCAAATTATTCCAGTCACAATTTTCCACATTCGTTTCATAATTCGCATAAAATCAATTTCGGGAGTACCTACCTAAAATAGTTTTCCAAAATGATGTCGACTCTACTTAAAAAGATTTATCAATGACCTATATTGTTCCGACGGCCTTATTCTTGAGATAATTGCGTTTTATGAAGCAATTTACCCCCGCTATGTCGTAAAAATGTTTATTTTATCACGCCTATTCCATTTTACTGTAATCTCTGCGAAAATTCAGCACCAAGCTTCCGAAGGTGCGAAAGGTGTAAACATCACACGATCGTATTGATTTAAAATCATTACGAAAGTTTATTTTAACTGTTATTAGCCTCAGTAAATACTATATGATGTACCTACCACAAACTCATAACTTTTTGCTTCCGTCACGAGAAATAACTGATTACATACTAGTTAGTAGGTAGACGAAAATTATCTTATTGAAAGTGGCTAATCTGGAAAGATACGGGTGTAGTTTTTACCCGCAATCATTGATAGGTATTAAAAGTAACTCCTATGTATTAAAGGTCATCTCCCTCTACCTACTAGCTAGTAGGTAAAAAGCCAAACATGTTTTTTTCTTGTGGTAGACATCATCATTAGCATTTACTGAGGCGCCATGAAAAATCTAGTGCACTATTAAATTAAGACCTTATATAAACGCTTTTGTAGGTACCTTACAATATAGAGATTATCAGATAAGAGGATACTACCCAATAAATAGCCGATTAATTACGACTAGCCGCCGGTCGTCGAGAAACAATCGGCTCGAAGACTGATGCGTGAGAGATTAACAATAGGTTACGATGAAATTATTCGTACGTGCCGCATGTGGCCCGCAGTGTTGGGACACGTATCAGCGAATACGGATTATGGATCTGTAATAATAACGTACTAAATGCTATTGAAGTAACTGTTATTGTTTTAAAAATAAAATTCTTAATTTAAGTGGTAATTTTAAGCTATTATATTTTCACCATATTGCGATTACTCAGACTAGTGAGTACCAAATGTACCCTTGAGCTACTTGTACTCCCCTAAACCCCTTTAAACATAGGCTTGAACGCACTGAGCGCTTGGGAAAGTGTAAAAGCATTTGCAGCCAGCAGTACCTATTCTTGAATTGCAACAAAAATCATTTTTATTTTAACGTCATTTCAATATATCGAAACCTATCAAAACCTACGAATGCAACAGATTTTGATGATAAACTGCTGTCAATAATGATTCTGATGATTAAAATTGTTATCATACAAAAAAATCGTGTTGAGTAATTAATGATCATTTCTATCCCAACACTAGGAATAATGTTCGATCGTACCTATAAATACAGGCAATATCGCTCCGGCCGTGGCAACCCTACCAGGGGCTGACATTAATATATTTTATTGCGCTAGGTAAATGTTATTAACTTTCATATATCTGTGTTTATGGGTGGGCAGAAACCGCCCAACACGATATGAACCAGCCAACTATGCCTCACTTGATGTTTAGGATATTGTTTTGGGGCAGGCATGTGCCTAATAATCCCTGACGTAGGTGCTTGTGCGCCTTTCTTGTGTAACTCACTAAATAGTTTCGTATAACTTGAAGTAACACGGTTATAGTTTGAAGAATTTCAGTTATTAATGCTCTCCTGATTCTAAAAGGAAACTTAGAGCCTGTTTCAGAATCAAATAACTTCTATTCACCACATAAATATGGCGCTTTGACAGATATTCTATGGAAAAAAAAACGCCATAATATTATTTACTTGGTGGATAAAAGTTATCTGGTGATTCTGAAACAGGCTCTTAGACTTTAGTCAGTGCACGGAGAAAGGGATAAGGACAACGAACGTGTTTTGTTATCAAACATTAGTTTTTTGTTTTATTAAAATAGCTTAAGTAAAATGTATTAAAAATAATGGTAACAAAGAATAGACTATCCATCCCCACCTACACTCCTACATTTAAGCACTGACTGCCCAGCAAGTGCTCGTTTTAAAACACTATTATATCTCTAGTACCCACTAGATACTACCTAGGTATTCTACATATCCGATATAGGTATGTATCTATCGTAATACCAAATTGCAATCCCTGTAATTACCAAGTACACAGCGCTACATTTCAGCATTGATATAGAGCGCTGCGTGGGACGGTGTAAAGCTTAGTTCCGTCGCCACTACAGCG
Organism: Drymonia ruficornis; assembly: GCA_947859195.1. Lineage (NCBI taxonomy): Eukaryota > Metazoa > Arthropoda > Insecta > Lepidoptera > Notodontidae > Drymonia > Drymonia ruficornis. The sequence goes on along the minus strand of OX401911.1, from coordinate 6,918,949 downwards.
AGAGCTCGGCAACGCACCTCGCTGATTTAATAGCAGCCCCGACGACCCAAGCGTGACTGTTCAACCATAAAGTTTGTGTGTCCATTCATAGAATACTATAGAATTGTGCGGTTGCGGAAAATCTATTGTTAAGAGGTAGACCACGATATTTCAGCAACTAGTTTCAAGCAATTACAAACTATTAAGAATTTTAAAAACCGTTTTCATTTTGCATAACATGGAAGCTTGTTTCTTTATGACAATAAAATGTAGGTAGGTATACCTACTAACCTCAAGAAAGTTCTTCAGTCAATGGCATGAGACAGAACTTTGAGTTTTCATAAGGCCAGTTCATTTACCTCCTGAAACATAAAACCAACAATATTCTAGTAGGTACATGCGTGTACCCTTTTACTTTATATCATAAGTATAATAAAATACATTCATATTTTTATAACGCAATATAGACCGTGTCGCTTGTACACAAATACATAAACCCGCGTGGCGCGCGGACAAGGGCCGGTCGTGCAATCGCCCCGTTTATTGCCTTCCCCCTCCATATAACACAAAACTACTAACTATGAAGCAGCCCCCTATACAACCCGCCATTGTCCTGCCGCGGCTATACGCGCCAAATATGTATCATTTCGCCACTTTACTGTCGCCCCTGAATTCACATCTTGCCTCATCCCGCCACGATTCATTGGCGGAGGTTGCATTGCCTTAGCTATACTTGGCTACGCTGGCACACTCCTCGTGAATCGTTTTGCTCTGATATATCAGTATCTAATAAAGTAATAATAATAATAATATAACGTCACGACTTTTTATCCCCATTCGGGGGTAGTCAGAGGCTTGAGTGGCCATACACCACTACATTGTGGAGGTATTAAGTCAACTCAAAGCCCACGTTTCACCAGATAGTCAGAACCCAACGTGACAGGTGGTGAACCTTGTCGCCGTATATACAGGAACTGACTATTACCTAGTCCCGAGGGATAGGTAGGTTTCCTCACGATGTTTTCCCTCACCGTAAAATCGAATAAAGTCTTTTTTAAATATAATATACAAAGATTAAGTCTATAGATAAGACTTCGATAAATAGTTTCTGTTCTTTACAGTTCTCATTTTAATTTAACTTTGAAGCCATCGTCTGAAAATAATAAAGTCGCTGAAAGCAGCAATGACGAAAGTAATTTCACTATAATTCTGTCGCCAAATCGAGCCCGCCGCAATTCCGAGAAATTCCGCGCAATCTCGAAATAAATGCGATTAGCAATCCACTTACTATAATTAAGGCTACAATCCCGGGTTGAACGCCGACAACCTAACTGATCGAGACGAGAAATCCAAAACAATTTCATTCGAGTTCTTCAATTTTATTTAATCCCAGGAAAGTCGCCACGACCTGCGGGGCTCAAGTAATTTCCTGAAGGGGGCGCGGGCGGGCTGGGCGCCGGGAGACGCTTGAAAAACGAGAATTACACCATTCGCTAATTGCAGCAATCAGTTTAATGTAGTCGACGAGACCGAACTGAATGGGATCCGGCCAATGGCCCCTTATAAACAACTGACAGTCTTTTTTTAAAAGTAAATACATTTTTTATTTCGAGTGTCCCCTGAAATATTGCGTCACTTAAATTCTATTTGCAATTTCATGAAAACGCCACTTAAGCCTTTTACTCTTTGCATGTTCTTATCCTGTTCTGAAATCAGAATAATTAAATCGAATTGTTTGAAGGACTATTGTCATTATGTTGCTTTATTTTAAGCGAACATAATATCGTCAAATCGGTCCATTCACCAGTTATTTATTATTGATAATCGATAAAGAAATTGTTCGAGGAAATACGGAGGAAGGTAAATCGCGCTGGCGAGGGAACATTTAACTAATGTAACATTTTTCGATGACCAAGAAGAGGAAAAAAAGATAATGCGTTATGGTAGCGAGTACCTACCTGGGAATATTGTGCTGAAAGAGGATCTTTTATAATATCTTTTGCCTTTTTATAGATCAATTTTACTAGGTTAACATTACGCCTAGACAAATTTAAGAGATAGGTATTTATCAAGGACCTATAACTGGCGCATGCCGCGCGAGGTTGCGCGCGGCAGCCTCGGTCACATGCTCGGGTGAGCCGACCTACACTCTAGACCGAGGAGTGTATAGCCGAGCAATTAGTTACATAGTTACATTATCGTTCTGCCCCATGAGTGGGCCAAACTAGGTGCGGCAAATGACAGCGCCCGGTTGAGGCAGGGCGAGCATTTGGCTCGGGCGGCTGTACACTAAGCGAGGCAAAGCTGCCTCGTGCGGCATGTGAGATTTTTGGACGAGGCTATCGACTATTAAAATTAATAACCAAAATTGAATACTTGTGATTCTATAAGGGACTCATTTTAGTGAGGCTTCGTTAGAATCGAACCCAGTTTGACGTCGTTTATTATGTTGCAATATAAAAAGATTAGTTTCCGACGACCCATTAGCCGGCTCTTTGTGCGACGTCCACAGTCTGCGTCACCTCTGTCTAATTTCCGCAGGCCTTTGATCCGTGGCCTGCAGGAAGTCAACATCTGCACCGGCCCTAACGATAGCTATCTACTACACAATATCACTGTGAGTTGAATTATTACTTACATGATTAAATCCGCTTCTTATTGGTATATGATAGCGTAGAGCCAATATAGAGTAATCGTAATCTTAGAATATGTAGCAAATAATAGAGCTATTGAGTGCTTGATCCAAGGAAATACCTATATTCTTTTATAATTTTTTTGATTGATTATTTTATCAGGTTTCAAACTCAGAACAACAAAGGAGGTATTTCCTCTCGTTACTGGCCCGAGGTTTCTAAATTGATATCCCTCTTTATATATCAAAACAATCTCAATGGCGGCGTCTTCATCAGGCGCATGCCTCGCGCGAGCACTCACTTTTGACGTCGGAACGCATAGACGTAATGTCATAAAATGAGTGCTCGGGTGAGGCATGCGCGCCATATGGACACATCTAATAACTAATAAATATCGAATTACCGATTTGCGTACAAAATCCTACTTAATCCTTTGTACTAATGCGAGTCCATTAAATTATGATGGAGCCAATTACATTTATGTCGTGTCCGCATCGCCAATAATTAATTATATCTGTCACAGCTGCGGGGGCGCCACTTTTGCATGGTTAAAATAAAAATGACATTGATGACTTGGGATAATTAATTTTAATGAACGAACTATCCGGAATATTTATTTTCATTTATTACTCGGGAAATTAAGTTCTACTCCGATTTAAATTGGAAGCACATTGACTCTATCACATTACCACCATCACGACGAGTTACAATCATCGTGACCAAGACGACAACAGAAATGTAGGATAGCACCTACTTACTCAATACTCATAATAAAATATAAGGATCCTATAACCCTTATGAAAATACTAGTCTCAATTTTTCATTTCTACCGTATGTCAAGACGATAACAAATATGTACAGTAGTACCATCTTACCTTATACTCATGAAAAAATATAAGGATCCTACAACGGGTTTATGAAACTACTAGTCTCAACTTTTAATTCCACCGTACGTATCTATTATTTCTTTCGAAATAAATATATTTAAAAAAATCTACCCAAAGAACTGACGCAGAGCCTACAAAGAATACAATCTAACAGAGATTGAAGGCTGCTCTGGATAGCCGCGTTTTATCCGCTCCATTTCCATTCCATGCCGACCCAGTATTTGTTCCGTGCTTCAACTGAATGGCAGCGGTCAGTAATAACTCCTCCTTTCACTATTTTTTAATATCTTATTCTTTGCTAAGAGTCATTTTGATACGGCCTTTTCTTCTTAATATTTGGCGTTAAAATGATGGTACAGTCGTAATATAGCTAAGAACCCTCAATGACTTCATGATAACTTCAATCATAAATATGTACCCAAAGTAACAAGAATTACATTACGATAGGATTCAAACTGCTAAATTTATATTGATTTTATCCAGTTTACAATGGTTTTAAAAAACATTTCTGGGAAAAGTGATCTGTAATGCCACTGCAAGAGGATTATTACTTTCTATAAATTTAAGGTTAAATGAATAAAATAATATAAAGTAAATTAATACAATAAAATCGCTTTGAGTCAGTATATACCTACCTACTTTTAAAACAAATCGCTTCGCAAAACTGTTCTGGCATCTCAAATTATCTAACAAACGCTTGAATCGCTTCTTTTGCTCCGTGATTTGTAGCCCTGACTAAAACTAGTCTGTTCGTAACGGCTATGGAGATAAATGTTCGATTCTGAATGCCTCGCTGGAAGGAATCAAGAAAAATAAAAGTTAGGAAAGGAATTGACAGGTGCACCTCCGTCCGGCGCTGGCTGCGCGGGCGGTGGCGGCCACACGCAACCGCCTCAATTTATTTCACTTTATGTGACACACAGACTCAGCTCCCACGGACTTATATTGTCCGTAAGAATACGTTGAGTACTAGAGTGGATGCTCTGGCGGCAGAACCTACCGCAGATGGTCCCTGACGCCTCGTAAGGGGTTGCCAGGTATAGTGTGCCTCTTTTTGTAACCTTACGGTTGGTAAGGGGGCCACTATAATAAATCTCTTTCTCTAATAGGTATGGGTGTTGGCCGTAAGAATACCACCGCATTCCATGGAGTGCGGGTGGTGAGCGACTTACGGCTCCGGTACCATTCTGGTTAAATGGTAGTGAGCGATCACGGTGCAACTCACACGTTGAGTACAAGAGTGGATGCTCTGGCGGCAGGACCTACCGTAGATGGTCCCTGACGCCTCGTAAGGGGTTGCCAGGTATAGTGTGCCTTCTTTTGTAACCTAACGGTTGGTAAGGGGGCCACTATAATAAATCTCTTTGTAATAGGTATGGGTGTTGTCCGTAAGAATACCTTTATGAGCGTCTCGTTATAACAAAGTACCGAAATAGAGCGCAATATTATGACGGTTGTTTCATTGTAAAACCCACGACTTAAAAGGCAGTTCATACTTACAATCCTACCTACTTTTTATGGGGCTAAGGTGGCAAACAAAGGTGCGGCCGCCTGGTGTTAAGCAGATACTGTAGCCTGTAGATGCTTGTTATATCAAAGGAATCGCTCGCACGATGCCGACCAGGGTCTCGAGTCTCTTAATAATTGCCCGCTGGTCCACTGGTCTCACAATTGTCTGGTCACTTCATTGTAAATCGTAAATTCTAGGCGGTTGGCATGTTGCCGGGAGACTGCTATCAGACGGCCGACATCATGTCGCACTGGACTATTGTTAAGAGACTCGAGGTCCTGAAGAGGAGTGGGATAAAGGGATGGGAAGGGGGTTTGAGCTTCCGGCTCTCTCAATCATTGTACGAAACGCAGCTGTAATAACTAATTTTCGCCGATCTTCTGTGAGAGGGAGGTACCAACCCGATGGAAACAACAGCTTGGCTCGACCGCCAATGAACTACTCAGTACCTGCTTTAATAATCCATGCAAAAAAGTGAACTACCAAAGTATATTTACTGAAAATAATTCCTTTTGTCCCTCCGTATTCGAAATGCGTGTACAATGTATCTTTGTCATAACACTATCTATAATTAGACGCAGTAAACGTGATAAATTGTTGTCACAAAGCATCTTTTAAAATACATAATCTATATATTTTATGATAGTAAATAACCTATGTAATGACAGAACATGCAGTCATCTCGTATACCTATTACTTCTACAAATAAATTTCCGATAAGGTTTTCAATAAATGTTTTCAATTGGCGGCGTCCACATCAGGCGCATGCCTCGCGCGAGCACTCACTTTTGACGTCGGAACGCATAGACGTAATGTCATAATATGAGTGCTCGGGTGAGGCATGCGCGCCATATGGACACATCTATTCAATCAGAACCATCAATTCACCAAAACAGTTTCCAGACTTTGAACTCAATATAACTCAAAGACAATATAAATGGCGTATTAACTTTCGAGCTAGACAGCTCAATTAAGGGTTGTTTAATTAACTTTGATCTATCAAATTCTTTGCTCTCGATAGTCGAATAATTAAAGTTTTGTTTGCTAACCACCCAATTTATACCTAACCGCGCGGCGCCGTTATACACGTGTGTAATTAGTTTATCAAGTACCCAGCTATGAAAGTTTACTAATTTGTTGAATTTGGGACGTACTTGAGACTACATAATCAGTCCAGCCATTATATTATTATATAAATTATGCCAATATGATTTTAGATAAATTAACATTCAACGAAAATACCTAAAAGGGTTCTTGTTTAACGTGTCAAAGAATGAATCATTTTATTTTAAAGTAGAAACGTACGTTTTTATGTATGAAAACAAAACTTTGCATGGGAGAGCTCATTGAAACCCTCTCAGAGCACAGTTCAAGCAGAAATGAGAGGCGGAACAATAAAATGCGGATTTTTAAGGCTGTACGGAAACAAATTGCGACTCCAAACGTTCGCAGCCAGCTAGGAGATGAGCTTTCACCCTTACCATGCTCTTTGAACTCACTATTCTAGATTTTTGTACGTGAAATAGGTAGGTACATATTTGTTATAATTCATACAAATAAATTCGTGATTTAATATACAGAGTGGTGACGACATAACGACAATAACTGAAATCACATACTGGGTATCACATTAGTAGTTCGTACATAAAAAAATATCAAAATATAGTCAAAGGTATAAGCCACGGGATGGCTTTTTCAATTCTCCCATTTTAACTTAACGCCTACTAATGCATCGCCAAATACACCGACACCGAAGCAATTTTGCCACCATTTGTCATTCGATGAGGTCAGTAGACGATTATAAAGGACTAGCTTTCCCCCGCGACTTCGTCCGCGTAGAATTTATATTAAAAAAAAATCGGATCTCTGATCCCAGATCCCGGATCCCGTATCTCGGATCCCGTTTCCCGTTTTTACCGGATCCTGGATCCTGTTTGCCGGATCCCGTATCCCGGTTCCCGTATTCGGGATATCCCGGATCCCGTATTCCGTGTCCCGTATATCCCGGATCCCGTATCCCAGATCCCGGATCTCGGATCCCGCAGTCCGGATTCCCGATCCCGTATCGTATTTTCCAGTAAAAGTCCCTTCAAAATCGGTCCAGCCGTTTCGGAGATTAGCCGGAATCGGTACCGCCATACAAACTTCAACCCCCAATTTTACCCCCTTAGGGGTTAAATTTTCAAACACGCTGAAGTTTATATTTCTTTCTATTATACATATAAAAAGAAACCTCCAGACGATTTTTTATCATCCTAACTTCAAAAATGACGAACTTCCATATAAACCTTAATCCCCGATTTAACGCCCTTTTTTAAATTCGTAATATCTTTTGTATGGAATGTCCGATTTAAATAATTCAAAAAGTTATCTACAGGTATTAAAATATTCTCAAATACGAAATGATTTATTTGGATAAGGATTCATACTAACGTATGGATAACATGGTCTGATTTTGGTCGGCATTTCTATCAACTTTTAAAATGTAAAAAAGTAGTTATAGTAACGTAACTACAATAGTTGGGCATATGGTATCGCGAAGTTTTTTGTAGATATTGATATGTTCTTTAATATTGTAGAACATTTTTTTGTTCTATCATCAATAGTTTCCTTATCGCATGCGATGAAAGGCATCTTACGGCTAATTTTTTTACACCTTGGGTTACATTATTGAAGTTTTAGTAGGGATCCTTAATTTTTTCTAGTAATAAATATAGCCTATGTTACTCAGCGATAATATAGCATTCTATTGGTAAAAGAATTTTTGAAATCGGTCCAGTCGTTTTTGAGTTTATTCATAACATACAAAAATACAAAAATACAAACATACAAAAATACAAAAATACAAATCTTTTCTCTTTATAATATTAGTATAGATAGATGTAGTGTTACGTTTAAGTAGATTATTTCCGCACTTAATATGTGTGAAAATTCAAATTTTAAAATTTTGATGTAAACCTAATTTGACCGTGTTTAAATTTACTGTCGTAATGTCGTCACCACTCTGTATACTTTGTATTAAAAGTTGCGGTAAAGGCAAATATAACAGAGGAGTCTTATTTGCAGAGGTCATCCAACCCTATATCAACAAATCTACCTTTTCTCAAGGTACACAACCCAATATCTGTATTTCGTCTCCAAAGTTATCTCAAAACAATTCTTTCTTTGAAAAACTTATCTTATTTGGAACACAAGTGACATCGCGTTGAGGGGAGGACAATGTGAATATAAAAGTCGATGGTAGAGGCCGCCGCGGTTCATCCCCCCGCGAAGATTTGTTGGTGAGATTTAATTTGAGATACGGTCGCGACCACACGCCGACGTCGCCAACTTTTTACGTAACTACACACAAAATTAGCTGCTATTGTATTATATTAATACTGCTTTCGCCTCGTTTTCGTATTCACAACTTTTTGATGATGTATTGAAATAAAAGTCAGCATTTTTCCCGTGTTTCTTTGTTGATTTTTCTTTTTTTCTATTAAGTTTGAAAGCCTGCATTTGTTTGGAGGTTTTTCATTAGTTTGAATATACTGAATGTTTTGTGTACACTCAGTTTTGACGTCCGAAGGCATAGCTATAATGTCATAACATAACATGAATGCTCGAGCGAGGCATGCGATGAATCTAAGCACCAAATTATAAAAATATAGGTACATATTCCTTTAGATTGGATTATAATCTTCATTAATCTATTGACTAAAGCAATTACCAACCAATTCAATTTAATTTGGTGGTATATAACCGCTGCGCTCGCACAAAGCGCTGCAACACCCTGCGGGCTCAGCCAATACGCGACAAATAGCTGGCGCATATTTCGCCCAAGTTGCTAAGTTATATGAACACTCGCTAGCAAGTCAGATTTCGCCTCCAAGTTTAGAAATTATGCAACGGCTGCGGGCCACAGTGGCTCGATAACGTTTGCAGGTAGAAAACGGCGCGACCGGTGTGGCATGTATCATTCATAAGGAAATGCGGCGTCTCCCGTACACCGCGAATATTTCACAGTCGGTTTATCGAAAGAGCAGAGCCGCGTTTAAAGCCTCATAGAGTACGGGCACAGGTGGCTCCAATATCCTCACCAATAGTATGGAGACGTGATCGGAAAGCCGAATCGCAATTGGCAACTCGCGACTTCCTCTTCAAATAATGAAATTTGAAATTTATTGTACCGATCGAACTCTTCTTCGTTCCAGTGTTCCAATAAATTAGGACGTAGGTAAGACGGTACGCGAAGAGAATTAAGCCGGAATCGCAGCGAATCTGTTTCCCCGCTCGACTTAACTGTGGAATTTTAATTTCTAGTGAGACTCGGCGTTTACGGTGGTGAGTTGGCAACCAACGATATATTATAATAAGCTTAATTTTGGTTCTAATCAGGGAATGCGGCCTCTAGAGTATATTGTATGTCAGAAGAATTCTTTGTTATGGATGTGTTGTATAAGGGCCACCGCAGACTTGCTACTTTTGGCATAGGCGATCGGCGATTTTGATGCTGCGTCTCGCTCGTTCGCGCTCGAAGAAACGCGACGCAGCATCGATACGTCACAAAATCGCCGGTCGCCGATGCTAAAAGTAGCAAGTCTGCGGAGGCCCTTATAATAGCACAAAAAATATATAAGCACTTTGAATATAATATGAATAGACTGCTTTTTATTCGTAACTATTTATCAAATATCACCAATTCTGAACTAAACCCTTGGTGGACAATGATTGAACTGAAAACCTTTCAATTTAGAAGCAGACAATATTGCAAGCAGTGTCTCGAGATTTATCTCCGTGACTTCATTTTGCGACATATATTCATAGCACATCGACCTTACACCGAAAAACTGTTTCATATCAAGAACCAAGATATCATTTTCAGATACGAATCAATTGTATGTCATAACTCAGTTTTTTTGTGAAACCCGAGCCGCTATAAAATACTTTTACCTCGGTATCAGCTTTATTCTAGTCAACTAACCTTTTGCAATATCTAAAAAGCTTAAAACAGCATTCTTGATTTTAGGTTCCAACTTTATGACTCAATCTTAAATCTTTATGCCAAATTCAACCTAAAAAGTGATATTACTAAGTTTTAATGATAAGAGAAAGTTATGAGAAACTCGAATCAATTTTGGACATTGGTTTATAGTTTTCTACGTACCGCGTCGCATTGCATCAGTACCTTACATTCTGTTAGTGATTTTTACTTCACTACAATCTTCTCGCAATCAACGTAGATACGCTTTGAATGAAGCGGCGATATTTTTTCCTATTTTTGTCGAGGACTAGTACTTGCTACAGAGCGGTGCTCAGTACTCAGTGCTCAGTGAGGCGGTATAATAACGAGGTACGTCCATCGATAATACAGCGAACACAGTTGTAGTGGGGGCTAGATTTTCAATCTACAATTGTTGCAATTTCTCTTTGTCAAAGGCATGTTTGTATTATTTAATGTCTCGACACATTTTTTATTGTATTGCCATTTTCAATCATTACAGCCGTCGTAACAAAAGAATATAGCCCTCTAAAAGTAACCGAAGTCAGGTAACACAGAACATACTTTAAAGTAATGGCATTTTCGATACACCACCCTCCGTTAAAAGCTTTTAAAGCCATAAAAGTTTTCTACTCTCGTATATTCGAAGTAATGACACCTAAATCTGATGGAGTGATATTAGTTGAGAATTCACATAGAGCATTTTCATCTTGGAAGTTTGTTTCATCAGAATGTTGATATGAGCAAGTGTAATTTACATACTTACTACTTAATACCTACTCTAGTAGGTAAGTTTATTGAGTAATTTCACTATACCTGCGATTACCCCCAATAATAGGTACATTATCATAATATACGATACCACAGGTCATTGAAAAGTATCAGGAAGGCGGGTTTGTCTCTATAACGTAATTTAAAATTCACGAATCAAATTACGAATCCCAGGTACCCACACCCAGCATAATATTATCCGCAAAGGTTGGATACAGTAGTTATAATAATTCAGTTCAATAACTATATCCCGGCTTCCAGTTCGCACCGCAGCAACTCTCTCGCTAGCAATAAACGCCCCGAGAAATATTTTCACATCGTTGTGGAAGTTAAAATGAAAGTAACTACACCCTGTAGAGCAATATCGGACCCCTACACCGGCGACGGATAATGCAGAATATTTCTGCGAGTTACATAATTTTATTCATGACGCGAACGCGGCCGATTGCGTATCAAATTTTATAGCAATTGTTACACACAATAGGCGTTGATCAAAAGTTTCTCGAGGGTAATTCGCACATCGTATTGTTCAATCTAAAATCTAAAGCATCACGTTGTTGTCACTCTAGCATCCACATAACGAGAACGTGTGTGTGCAGAGTGTTTTAATTGAGTTAGATGATATTGTTATTTCAGATGTAGGTATCTTTTTACTGTGTTCGATCCAACTCTTTCGGGGTCTAAATAATAATAATAATATCGCCAGACAAAGCCAAGCAAAGCTTGTACTATGGATACCGTACAGTGTACTTAAGTTATCTTGAACCCACGGCGTAGCGTGTTTTAATTCAGATTTAGTTACTTCTTACAGTACTATATAGTTATTTTCTTATTTACAGTCAAACTTGACTTGTCATAAGGCGTTACAGAAGTAGCTTTTACAGTTTTACTACCACGTTATATTTTCAGCTAAATTGGAATGAAAGCAAATCTAAAAATAATAAAATTGAAGCACACAAATGAAGCTAATATTCGATTTGTAAGTACCGTCACCACTTGAAGAGAGGAGAATAATAAATTTTGATTACTTTCTCACGTCCGCAGTCGTGATTCGATTCCACAATTTTTCACCGCTCCCCTTAGGAAAATCATGATTAAAATGGAAAACGTTATTACTTTCAATCATGTATTTTCTCTTCCACCGCGATTTTCAATAGCGATTAAGGCCTATTTACTGTCTATCGACGAACCTTTTTACTTATTGAATTGATGATACTATAGGTAGGTTTTTATCGGGTAGCAAATAACCATGAATTTCGCAAATGAATAGTCTTCTTCAATTTATAGAGTTACGCCACATTTAAGAATACTCTTGAATTTTAGGTTTTACTTCGGGATTCTCTTTATTACGTCTTCACAGTTTATCGAGAACATTATTGAACAAAATGTTGCCGCAGATAGATAAGTAGATATGTTGAAACCTACAGATACGGGTACCTAATTCCTGCATAACCCGCAATGTTGTTACACAAAAATGACCCATGTTCAGTGGTCATAAATATTAAACTCCGGGAACTAACGCTACAACCCACGCATCCATCATCGCAAGTCCTGAAATATTCCGTCCGTGTATGTACGGGAACAAATTACGCCCGCCTCGTTGTTTACTAGTTACCAAGTAATAAAAAAGTTAGTTTGATAGCAGATTAGAAACTACGCGAAAGAAGCCGGCTTGGACCGGGGATTACGTGACTAAATAAATCTGATTCCCGACAGACGGTGTGTCTTCACTATACGACACCGATCCGATCCGATCCCAACAAGAATTAAATAGTTTAGGAACAGTTAAGAACATTTTAGTATAAATGATTAGTCACCTTATTAAGCGGCAATAGCCTAATGGTTTGAGAGGCCGGAATTTCGAACAAGAGGTCTTGGATTCGATCCTTATTCTGGCAATTAAATGATTAACATGATCCCAAGCCTAGCACAAACATTAATCTTAGTTGGAGGGTGTAACCGTTAAACCCTCCGACCCTAACTTAACTACGTACCTATTGGTATTTGAATTAAAATTTTACCTATTCGATTTGCGTTTAAACTTGGTTTTTAGTACGACTGACAACAACACAACGATTTAGGTATCCATGTCGTACAGTGTAAATGCAACAAACGTAACAGCAGTGCTGCTGAAACTACGTATCGACACCTCGCCCGAGTACATTCAAGCTTAGCAAACCAGATACTTACCCAGGATTATAGGCTAGAGCAGTTTTAGCTAGCTGGACAAAATAACTTGTCGTGATTAATGTTGGAGGGCGTAGTTTGCGACTTTTCGACAGATTTAAATTCTTCGTAAACCGTTTAAACATGGGTGTTTCGACTTTTTAAAACGATATTCTAGCTATTAAATAACTTCTGCTATACAGGATGACATCGAAATCGTGGACCACTGTGCTGAACGCTTAAGATGAACTGCCTACGCAGTAAGTAAAAATTTAACAAAATCTTGTTCCATCCATTTGACGACCGCTTGGCGCAATAGTTCGATCGTAGGCCGCTCGGGTCACTGCATCGGGCGGTTGCGGGTTTGATTCACGCCAGAGGTTTCGGAAACGGCCTTTTCGTAATTTTCCCTGATCAGCACTAGAGCACAGCCGAACCGCGACAAGACAAAACGCGATTTTGTCCCATTCTCTCCTATACTAAGGTAGAGAGAGAGCAATTCGGTGCGACATAAGTCTTGTCTTGGCGGTTGTGCTAGCCCCACTGGGTCTGACTGGGATCACCCCTTGTCCAATGTACGGTGCTCATAACACAAGCTTTGCTTAGTTTGGAACCATACAGTTGGTGTGTTTGTCTAGCCATATTATATTTATTATTTATCAGGCACTGAATCTCAGAAAGGCCTTGGTTTGACTAAATATCCCTAAATCCCCCAGAACAGTAATTTGTCTTACCGTGGTGGGTAGTTACCTACAATTGGCAAGCATAAGCATCGCTTGTAATTAATTGCCGGTACCTATATTCTAGTTCGAATTACTATGTTCCTATAACTCACACTAAACGTACGACAGGGCACAACACACGTTTTTAATTTATTACCGTGCGAAAGGGTTTCCTCACGTTATTTCCTTATACGAATGCAGCTTGCTTTCCTTCCTTACCCTACATATTTGATGGAAAAATACGTGCCTGGGATACGGCGACTGTAGCTTTTATAATAGTGTAAGTAAGTAAAAATGTATAAAAATTGGTATGACTATTTCATTTCTTTATTTGACATTTTAGATCCTTATTTTATTCTATTAATTACTTAGTTTTTTATATCATTTCGAAATAGTTTGGTTGACATTCCAATACAGCGCATATTGATATAATCCGGTGATGGTAATGCGAACATTTAGGGTAAGCACCTACCTATGTAATAACGTAAACGCTTACTACAATCTGAGATAGCAAAAAAAAAGTTTTAGTTGCTATGAGCTATTTATTTATTTGACTAAATATACAAACTGCTGGTACATACCAAAGTTAACAAGCCGTTGACCGTATTTTATAACGGATAATGTCAAGGTTGATAAAGTGTAAAGCTGATAAATTGATTTACGACACTGTACCGTGCCCACTGCGTGCACCATTTATTTTATTTTGAAAGCTGTAGTGGCCTGAAACAAAGACTTAATTTCGCCTTCAAGACATTTTGAAATTTGTAAGAACACGAAACATTTACAGCGGACATGATTTATGGTTTCAGCTGAAATCAAGATGCTCGAACAAATTCCGGCTCATCAATTTTAATTCAATATCACCCGTTGTCGAGTCGTCGGCGCCAGTCCTTCACTTACCTACACTTTACTCGGAGCTGTGCTAATATAAAATGTCAGTTTATAACAAATGCTAGGCACTTATTAGGCCTTAGGCCCAGGAAAATGGTTACAAAGAATGTTTAGTGGAAAGTTTACCTAATTTCTTTATAGAAACTGGCATGACGTTTGCATAGAACCATTGAAACCTATTTAGGTATTTTGTACCTGTTTAATCTAGCCATTAGGTACTGAAAGCTTTGTACAGTGGCATCACAAGTCCAGATTGTATTAAACTTTTTATACTATACCATAACACCTTTTCAATTAACAATTCACGTGAAATTTTAACAACCCATAATCAACATCGCAAACTCATCGCGGATAAATAAATGAACGTTTAATCAAATATTTCCGTTAAAATGTTAAACTAATCCAAAGTTAAGTCCATCCATATAAAATTAGTGTTGAAGTGGGTTGGTCCACTTAATCACAAAGTTGGTTCACCTGGGGCGGGTTAACTCACCGTGCACCTTTATTTCCTTTTAATCTTAAATTAACTCTGAAACAATTCGACTACGGGTTCACCTACAAACCGGTAACGAACGTAAATTCGTAAAGTAAGAATTAAGTTGACTAAATCCTGAATTGGAGAAAAATATTTGTGCAATAGATTGTAATACCACTTCATGTAACGTGGGCCTAATGATGTTGGAGGAAGACGTTTTATTGAAGAACTCTACAAAAAGTCAATCGAAATTATTAGACACCCTACCGAATATTTTCTTACGGTAAACTGAAAATTTGAGTTTTTATATTAAAAGTTCGTTCATTAAACAAGGAATTGGAAGCAACGATATTCCCTTTCATTGAACATTGGTACAGCTGAGTAGGCGACATTTGTTATTGAAAATATTATAATTGGGCGATTTCAGTAGGCTTTCATAAAATTGTGTTTTAAGAAGACCTAAAGACTTAAAAGTGGTCCTATAATTCAGGTTTATTTGTGAATAGTATCTTTTTATAGAAATCATATTCTAAAATAAAGTATTCTAGCTGATCATTTATTTTTAATTTTTGAAACTGTGTTTTTCATTGCCTAAAGGAAAATATTGCTGTGCAAGGTTTATCTAAGCGGAGAAGTTGGTATTAAACGAACTATCGCAATAATTAGCTTCACACGAACTTTTGCACAGCTCGGTGATGGCATTATCGCTCGGCAAATGGGCCTCGTGCAGCCGGCGGGGATCGGCGCAATGTTTTCAGTCGCGACTCAAGTCACACTCTAGACGTACGAGACAATTTTTTCGTGGAAACTGCTCTTTTCGCCATCCACAAGATTAGATTCAAGAGGATAAATCTCTCTCCTTTCCTCTCTCGTGTCGCCCGCTTTGTGTGAAGGCTTTATTCCGGATTATTTATACAGAACATTTCGCTCGCCGACTTGACATACTGAATAACGCCATCCTTTAATCTCGTTGCGTTAGAATGGTCGGCAGTCTAACTAAAATCACGGTGCCCGTCCGCAGCAAAAATAAACAGAAAAACATACTAAAAGCCCGCTTTTAAGAGTTTCCTAAAAGAGTTTACGGTAAAAGCTCTTCGCACAGTATTCATTACGTAAATTATTCGGCGGTGCGATGCAGGAACAGTTCGCCGATTGCGGAACTGGGGATATAAACGCAAAATTACATTGAGACCGGCACGTAAGAAGCGAGCAATTCCTGATGTACCATGAAGTTAGATTGGAAAACTTCTCATGCTGCAACATGCTATTGCTCTGTGCCTGTTCCACTCCACTTCCCATATTATCGTAACTAGTAGACAATATCTACTGGTACTGAAACATTGTTCTAATATTAACAACTACGTTATTTGTGGTAGAGCCAAGCCATTGACTACAGCTCATATGGGCTAGCTTGACCTGGGTAGAACCACGCTCTCACAGAAGATCGGCGCAAAGTAGTAATTACAGCTGTATTTCGTATACGATGAGTGAGAGAGCCGGAACCCCATACAAACCAAAGGGGCAGAATCCCCTTCCTTCCCTCTGTCCCACTTAACTTCTGGTCGGCAAAGTGCGAGTGACGCCTATAGTATTGCAAGTATCTATTGGCTACAGTAACTACTTAAGACGAGGGTTCGAAATTTGGTTGATTTTCTATTCTACTTTTTCTTTAAGTAAGTATGTGGACTAGGAATCTTATATTTAGATGTATGATTTTTGACTATATTATCTTGAGTATCTTTAAATCCAAATCACGATTTGACGAAATTTTCTCGATAAAAAAAAATTATGAAATGAGCTCTAATTATTTACAATTTTCCTTGCTACCACGATGTTTTTACGATTTAGATCACGAAATTATTTCTAAAACATAGCAAATAATGATATCTAAACTACCCTTCAACCATATTTTAATTCATGAAGTAGTTTTTTTTTAATTCAAGAAAATGTGGTTTGGCGCTTACGTTGTTTATTTCCGAGCGCGCGCACAATATCGCCATCTCACATTTTAAGTACTTGAACTAACCATGTCTCTCTCTAACTTTGTATTGTCAGTGTCCGCTCGGACTTGTTCGACGTCGGACCTGTGAAGGATTTTTTAAAAAATATTACGAAAAAATATTACGGTCGTGCCACATTACAGGTACAGTACAGTATTTACAGTCCGCCGACGCCTATGATAAATAAATAAATATCCTTGGAAATTCTTTTACACATGACTACCTGATCCCAAACTAAGCAGAGCTTGTACTATGGAAACCAGATAACTGATATTACTACATATATTACTTTTTGTTTGTAAATACAAACGAAATATACACTTAATTACACCTAGACTCGGGACATGCGGACATGTTCATGCACACAACTGCATGTCTTGGGCAGGAATCGAACCTATGACCTGCACTGCAGCGTGATTTTCGTTTGCTTTTCCTTGTCTTGTGTAATTTCTTTTCATCTCTTGTCATTTTGTGTCATCTCTTGTCATTTTGTGTCATCTCTTGTCATTTCATAGTTATTCGTGTCATTTCTGTAAAAACTCCCTATTTCGCTTACTGTTATATACTTGCAGCATGGTCTTGGGCCGACAGTGGGAATACATTGCTTGTCAAAACAATGGAGTCGCTTTATTGCGTTTGTTGTAGGTATGGATGGGCAAGTAATAAATATATCATACATCAATAAATTATCGTAAAAAATAACATTACAGATATGGATAGGAAAATGTTTGTCCGTCCTATTCAATCTATTATATTATAAACGAAAGTAACTCTGTCTGTTACCTTTTCACGGCTAAACCGCTGAACCAATGTTGATGAATTTTGGTATGGAGATAGACTGGGTCTTGGCGGAGAACATAGGCTACTTTTTATGGTTCCAAAGGGTGCTAACGGGACCCTATTACTAGGCCTACGCTGTCCGTCTGTCTGTCTGTCCGTCTGTCAGCGCGGGCTGTATCTCACGAACCGTAACAGGTAGAGAGTTGAAATTTTCACTGAATGTGTATTTCTGTTGCCGGTGCAGAACAAATACTAAAAATATAATAACATTTAAAAATAAATATCAAGTCTCAAACTTGATATTTTTGATGTGTTTATTCTACGGTGGTACGGAACCCTTTATGTGCGAGTCCGACGCCTTCAGATCTTATGAATGTTTTCTTGAAATAAATATAGTGTATTTTAAGTAATTAACTGGCCAACCCTCAGGTCCTACCTACCATGTTAGGATCTTTTTCGTTCTAGCGGGTGTAAACCGTGATTTAACGAGTTAATGTGATAATTTTTGTATTTTTTAAATTATTCAATTCAATGTTTTTGTTTCAGACATAGTCCAATATTGATTATTAAAATTATTATAATTTCACAATAAATATAAAACAATAAATAAAAGTAAAATTAAATTAAAAAAAAATATATATATTTATTTTTAAACCGACTTCAAAAAGGAGGAGGTTTCTCAATTCGACCGTATATATTTTTTTTTATGTGTGTTCGCGGATAACTTCGTTGTTTATGAACCGATTTTGATGATTCTTTTTTTGTTGGTAAGGAGATATCCCAGCGGTGGTACCATGATAAGGAAACCAGGATCTGATGATGGCATCCCAGAGAAATCGAGGGGAACCTTCGAAAATCGTAGGAGCGACTAGTGCGTTTGTAAATTTTTCATTAAGTATTTTAAAGCACTACTATTTTATGAAGGTCTGGAGTCGATCTGATGATGAAGCCGAAAGACAGTCGAGGGAACTCCTCAACGATTTACAGCAATTACCTGGTGTTTGGGCTTGATTAATTTGTATTGGAGAGAACTTTACACCCATATGGGTTATAAGTGCCATTACAGGTCTAATGATGGAGACCATAGACAGTCGAGGGAATTTCTCAAAGATTTACAGCAGTTACCTTTTGTTGGGCTTACTTCATATGGTTCAAAATGCCAAAATGTTCATTGGTATGGCGCCACTAAAAATCGTGAAATAAAATTATTTTTATAAAAAAAAACAAACCGACTTCAAAAAAACCTGGATCACTAAAAAGCCTGAAATAATATTTCTATTACCTACCACCTCTGCCTACCCCTTCGGGAAAACCGGACGTGATGGTGTGTTATCGAGTATTTGGAGTCGGTGCCAATCTTGGTATGCCAAGTCTACCTACTATAAAAGTAAGAAGATAGATTGGCACCGACCCCAAATACTCGATAACACACCATCACGTCCGGTTTTCCCGAAGGGGTAGGCAGAGGTGGTAGGTAATAGAAATATTATTTCAGGCTTTTTAGTGATATTTTTTAATTTTTCATGTTTTATCATTAAAATACAATATAATATAACATAAATTAAAATAAAATACAATAAAATAAAAACCTACCCCTAATTAAACAAATACCGTCCGCGTGGGATACTGGCTGCATGTCCTCCCTGTATTCAAGCTGTTCCTGTTGTCAAACGAATTTTTTGAGCAAGGAAAGAGCCAGCCCTCTTGTCACCTGTGGCGGTAACCAGTCTAAGGGTGATTTTGATAGATAAAAAAATAAAGATAAAAAGATAAACAAAAAATAAATGCATGGTTAAATCAATAAAATTAATAAAAACTGAAAATTAAATTAAAACATAAATTAAATATGGTAAAAAAAAAATATTATGACACCGCTGATGACTTCATGATCGGCATCGAAGTTAAGTACCAAAGTATTCCTTAGCCTACGAAACATGAAAAAGATACTCATATCCGGCAGTCAGTCACTTACACAGAGTATGTACATTTTTACCCGACTACGGTGGGCGGAGGGTTATGATTTTGACCGATATGTATGTATGTTCATCTGCTCCCGTATAACGTCCAAACTATTTTTATATCATAATAATTTGACTAATGAGATATCGTTGGACGCGTCTGGATCGTCCGCTGGTTATAGGCTATTATACGATCGAAGTATTGTTATACGTATCTATCAGCATATTGTAGGTATCGTTTGTCTTCTTTTGACTTACTTTGTCTTCAGCAATAAAAACAACATAGAAATTAAATTATTTTTTTCAAATACACTCGACATAAAAATCCCATATAAAACGAAAAAAATATATTTGAATATTTTCATCCATTTCATCTATTTTAAAAGGTGCACTGGGACATATTATTTTAATTGTACGAATTAAACAATATTGTTCCTTCAAAAAATAACTATACTATAGTCTACTCCATAGCTGTTCTGTCCTAGCTAAGCGAGAGGAATATATCCTTCGGCAGCTCACGCGACGCCAGCCACACCCCGAAACTAAAATTCATTTTTTTCTTGTATCGTCTTAAAATCAGGCGGGCCGTACGCCTTACATAATTTATTTGTAATTCCACACATATCTATAAATTATAGAAGTTGGATGTAATACCTATAGGTTTAGAAATTGTAATCTTATGTAAAAGAAAATAAAACAAAGGGGAATCACCGAATGATGTGAAAAACATGAGACCAATTTCGACTCAAGTTTCAGAAAACAGACCATCCAACGAAAAGAAGCCATTGAGCAGACGGACGAACCAAACAGATAAGATTACAGCTTGTCCCAACTGGTGCTCTCGACTCTGGAAATTTCATTTGAAACTCATATAGAAAATATTATAATCCAGTTGTAAATTTTTCCCTTAGGTAATATTGCTTCTAGACGTTTGTCGTAAACAGGGGCTTTGTTGCAGCAATTTCCACGATACCACATTTCTGCGAGATTAAATTCGTAATACGGCTTCCGTTTGGCTCAGAGCCGTATTCAGTGCGCCTACCACAGGAATTTGCGTAACCGTTACCATATCGAGTCGCTTCTGTAACAATTAGGATACTGGCAGATTTCATATAGGTAGGTAGAGCAAGTATTTGACAACGATAAAATATAACATTTCAAGCATATCAAAAGGTATCATTGATTTTTCTTCGTGATGTCTGTGCTTTGTAACTGTACATACTAGCAATAAGCTTCTATGATACAAGGTTATTCGTAGCATTAACGGCTACAAAATGTTTACTACGGAACCATTTTAACGAACATTAGTATCTGTTATATCTTTTTCATAGCTTTAGCGTTCACCCCATAAAAATATAAACTACTAACACTTTGTACCAATACGGACGACATTATATTTTTCTACATATATGTGATGTATAATAGGTCTATGTACCTATGTATGTTTTTCAATATGTTGGTTTCTAGGTCATGGGAAACGCAATGGGACCCAAAAAACGGTGGCGCGATGATCTCGACGCTCATCTGGACGGATGGTATGAGAGAGCCCAGGACCGCGATGGATAGAAGAAGATGGGGGAGACCTTTGCTCAGCAGGGGGACACAATAGGTTATTAAAAAAAATATGTGATTTATAAATGTTCAGTCTTAATTAAGGCAAAGCTAATATTATTTTATGTAAATCAAAAGACATGTTACTGAGAGAGACTGGTATTAATTCAATTGTATTTTAATTAGCTATTATACCAAATCCAAACAGTTACATGCCGCTTCTTGCAAAAATAGAACAAAATACCATCCGCGCCCTTACCACAAGACACGCTTTTAATAAAGTCGCACAATTAATAACGGGAAAGGTTGAAATATTCCACTCATTAATTTGCATTTCGACGCGATTCTATCTACGTTTCTTTAATTGTTATTAATAGTCGTACGTAGTAGGGGTCGCGGGGAAATGGGATCTTTTTCAGAATGGCTTATTTGTCAATGTCAGGGCGGCAGTGACGCCTGCGTCTGTTTCTGATAGCCTCGTTGTTTCGTTTTATTGGTTAGGCAAGCTTTCCTTGCGACTTATGTAGGTATGTTGAACTTTGGTAATTAAGGGAATTTGGTGTAATTTGAAACTTGTTTTATATTAGATAACTGAGTACAACTTAATTCATGAATAGTAATGAATAAATATTCTTAATAAATATTATGGTTTTAATTTTATATTGAAGAAAGAACTCCTAGCTATTATTTCCAGTCAAAATATAAACCAAAAGTTGGAGTCTCTCCTTGTTATGCCTAGATAACTCTGTACGAACGTATCAGCTACAGAACCAAATAGATTGGATAAGGGTTCCACAGGTAGAGAACGTATCGACGTCCTCAGCTGACGGCGAAATTGAGACGTTTGGATAGCGTCCGGCCGATATTGTGGGGTGAGAGCACTCCTGTTCAAGAATTTGAGCATTCCGGGCCGGTCATCTTCAAAGATATCGGTTACAATGCACATACCAGCATAAATGTTTGGCGGAACGAAATTTCGAGTGGAAATACTTCGCTATTGATTATTGTGTACATTGTGTGGAACCAATACCACGTCAATAGTAGCTCCTGTAGCAATATTACAAAGTGAAATACGGTACCATATACGTACAGTCATTTTATAACAGAGACTCTCTTGACGAAAGTAAAATATTTTGTGTTAGGTATAATAATATCATCTTTAGCATTTTCCGAAGCGCTATGTAAAACTATTAAAATAAGACTATACGTATTCATTAAAATTGCGTGTGAATCACATGACACAGTACCTACACAAAAGAAACAAGTTAAAAGGCGCAAAATATTCAAAAATATTTTATAGGCAATATTCGTAGGTTGCAACATTGCCGCACAAAATTCGCCCTACGTCATTTCCGTGGGTCCTCGCGAGGCCGTCAACCATTTGTCATTTTATTAGTCGCAGCCGCAATATTCTGCGAAATAACTCTGTAGCCGGTGCGACGAGATTGCTTCCCAGTTTACTGCCTCGAGTCGAGACGAGGAAGTGAGAAAAAGTTGTAAATTTGCCACCAAATCGCGCGTTTATACGGCCCGACTGACCTCACCGCTGTCAGTAATCCGGGCTTGCCAGAAATTGGACTCACCTGGTTATGTGCCTTTTAATAAAGTTTTTCTGAGTTACTTTGTCGTGCTTATCAGGAGACCTACAGATAAAGAGTGACAACCTTCTTTTTTATGAATCATAACACTTCTTTTTTATCATACCTTCAGTATACCTAACCTACATATTCTCAAGAACGAATAGTTTAAAGTAATATCTATTATAAAACTGACATAAAGTAGGTACGGTATACAAAGTATTAAATTTATAAATTCCTTGAATATTATATTCAAAGATAGCAGTGAAAATTATTATTTTCCTCTATGTTAGTCATAATATTTTTAATATGACTTTTCCAATAAATTTATTTTCCGGTTGCAGAATTCTTTGAATCGTAAATATAAATTTCAATTCGCATTAATCTTTTCTAGTAATAAAAACCGCGCAACAAATTATTATCCTAGCTGTGCCCATTAGCAAATTGTGTAATTTTCCTTTTTCAACTTTCAGCCGGCCCCGAACGAAATTACTCCGCCCTCGGAACCCGCCATTTAAACCAAGGAATGATGAAAATTGACTTTAATAATTACATGAATCAAATTATTCCCAAGCTCCGCTCTGTACATAGCTGCGATACAAATTAACGTTGAAATAACGCGAACTTTTGTGATAATTGAATTTCCGATTACAATACGCTAAATGCTAATGGTTTTTTAATTGTACGGTTTGCGATTAACATACATTTTTATTGCAACAGCTGCAACTAAGGAATGCAAGTTTTTTGTGTGCGTCTAATGATGCTACAGTGCATAATGCACTACACGAATAGGTATGTATTTTCACAAGCAAAGGATGTGAGAGTATTGCAAAAAGAGTGTTGAAACTTGTTGCAACGCGTGCAAACGTGATGAAAACGACGCGTTTGGCCCGGGGCCAGTGCATCGCGGTAATTCCTTTTTCTTCGACGGCAATCGAAACTTTGCGATCGTCTGATTATCGCCACAAATATTTACAGATATAAACGTTATAGTATTATATGGTTTGTGGGTACTTTCCATAGGTCCATTTTAAACACATTCGGGGAACGAATACGGTCAAAGCGTTGTCATTTTTAATGTGTAGGTATTCAGTTTACGACCTACTCATAAACGTGATTCTGTAACAAGTAGAATACTAGTCAGACAGCTTTTGAACTTATACAACATATCGAAATTGTATTACAGGAAAAACCATGTTAATATAAAGCTTAAATAGAACCATTGTTTACCGAAAATAATGAAATAGAAGGCACGTGTATATAAAACACAATGTGGCTTTCAAAAGCATTATACCAAAACGAGCAAAAGCAGTTTGACAATAGGAGTAAAGGAATTCATATTTGCTACTGTTCCCTCTCACGGGCACGGAATTTAAATGAACTTTGGCCAACAACAATGACACTAGAGACTTTTGTTCCATGAACAATACATTTTACCGGTAGAATTAAAAACTGCGGACAAAAGAGTACAAATTCATAATGCAGCCGCAGCCGGCCGAGGCGATCACGTGCAGCGGCTGCAGACCCTTACCGAAATACACGTCGAACATAAACCAGTAAGACGTGAACATTTTTAATGATACCTTCATTATACTGTTCTAATTTACACGAATCTGATGTACCTAAGTTAGTAGGTACCTATACTTTTTTCCACACTTCTTCCACACGTCTTCCAGTATTCACTATGATGATAGAACGTAATAATATTATTATACTTATGATAACGATTCGTATTAAGCGGTTTCAAAAACTGCTAAAGGTAGGTATCAAGCGCGTACTACGAACTCAGGCGCAGCGCGAGCTACTTGCTACGTAACCAATTACTACGAATCCGCGTAGCGGCCAACGTGCCGCTACGGGATTAAATTAATTTTAGTTACTCATTGCGATTGCACAAGTAAATGCGTAAAAATAAGTAAATGTCTTATTTTATTGAAGTTCACTGCCCATTCATATCGTCATAAAAATATGATAATAATTCAACAATCTTCCCTATTACAATAGGAGAGACGTTAATAGGCTTTCCAAAAGAAACAAATGTTCAAGCTTGCGCAATAAAAACAAGATGAAATAACAAGGAACGTCCACAAAGCGATTGGTTCCAAGACAGACGAGTCGACGACAGCCCCTTATCAGATGGAACATGTTATTTGTCTTGAGGAAAATACAAAAGTCAGCCAAATGCCTCGGCTCGGACAGCTCAAAGCTAGCGAACCGTTTAGGAATACGAAATGTCTCTGATCCAATAAAAATGCAAGCCAAACGATGCTTAACGTACAACGCTCTCTGGAATATAGCCATAAACTATGTGCGTATTATCAAACGATGCGGAGATCGAACTATGTATTTTACCACTCACACTCACAACATAGTATTACGTTGCAGTCAAAGTTTCCTCGAACAAATTTTAACTATTTCGGAACCATGAGGTAGTTTTAATGAAAAATTACATGGCATATCAGTAACACCAAGTAATTTCCTAAAGAAAATCAAACTGAATCTGAAGTTAAAATCGTGCTAAGCTATTTTTACCAAGAATCAAGTATCAACCGAGTATTTCAAACGTTCCGTTGCTTAGCGAAGACGTAACGTTACGTAACTATCATAGTTTCAGAGTTATGGGCCTTTCAATATTTTTGATAAGTTTCTTGTTTTGGCCTTAGAACACATCAAATAGCGTAGAAACCCAATTAGAAACCAATGTAAAAGTGTATTTAGGAATATCCACTAATACTATTCAAGAAATCATTGGTATAATTTGCAGAGTTTTTGAGATATTATAATCTTTAAAAATTGTCTAAAAATGAAAAAGGTGTTCGAATTTCATTTTTTTTATTCTATTCCTGATACTAATCCAAACCCCGAAGTATTATTTCGCACTTTTGAATAACTGTTCGAAAAATACTTTAAATTACCATTCTAGTCCGGGTTCCCTAGAACATTTTTTTTATTAATATCAAGCTAATTTTCCGTGAGTAGCTTCATTTTGTTGAGACGCCAACAATGTATGTACGAAAAATCTTGATTGTGGGAGGTAAGAGGGGTGATGATGATGATTTGATGATTCTCAAAAAAATATTACTGTTTTTTTTTTGTTAAATCTGATGATAATTATCTAAATTGTTCGAAAAAATATTTGTTTGATTTAAGAGTCCCCCCTTCCAACATGTATGTATCATTAACAAGGTCATCAAAAATGATTACTAACCAGCTGATAAAATATTTTTTTCAATCATTTAGATAATTATCGTTAGATTTAACAAAAAAAAAACCCAGTTAGCAATAAATTTTTGAGAATCATCATCATTATCATCTTCACCCCTCTTACCTCCCACAATCAAGATTTTTCGTACAGAAATTGTTGGGCGTCTCATTAAAATGAAGCTACTCACGTAAAAATTAGCTTGATACTAATAAAAATAAATGTTCTAGGGAACCCGGACTATTCTATAAATATTACGTTACATCATCCGTAGATATATGAAATTACAATAACATAACTGAAGGGAGCCATAAAACTGAGGGTTAATTTGGGAAATATTTTTCTAGGGGTTTATACATTGTGTACCGTATTATGACCACTTCTTTGTGTTATTTTCCTTTTCTTACGATACACGCGCATTCACGATTTATATGATTTCAGTTACTTGGTGTATTTCCGTTGGTTAGAAGAAGCAAAAACTCAGTACGTATGTTCTTTACATACCTATTTAACCCCGATGAAGCGCCAGACCAGCCACTACATGGTGGATCAAAGTCCAAAAGGACATGATAGCCAAACATCTCACTGATGACAATCCAGGATCCATTATCCTGGCGCCGACTCACAAGAAAACCCGACCCCAAATGAACTGGGGATTAACATCACCACCAAAATAACTAGAATTTCAACAAAGAAAACGTAATAATGTTTTGAATCTCCGCATACCAAATCCTTAAAATTAGTTTAGTAGGTGAGTAATTTAAATCTAAAATTTATGAAGCGGTTTTGCTTGCTCACTTCATGTAAAATTTACGAACCGGAGTACCTAAAGTTGTAAAGTGAAGATTTGTAGCTTGTGACATTGAACAGGACTAAAATAAAGTACCTTCTCACAACAGGCGATGTAATCTGCACTGAATTTTATATGACTAAAGCTTTGCCACCCGTAACTTTCACTTATAAAATGATTGATTATTATTATTTGCTACAAGTTCGTTCTTTCAATCAGTATGGATGGCAAAACGGAACAACGTTTTCGTATTTCAAGTATTAGGCCCGCCGCATACATACGGAATTTCCGTACGGAATTCCGTTTCGAAATATCGAATCGGGGATTCCGAACCGAATATGGACGTATCGCGTTCGGAAACCCCGATTCGATATTTCGAAACGGAATTCCGTACGTAAATTCCGTATGTATGTGGCGGACCTTATTTTTGTTGGTTTCCGGCTCCTGTAACTGCGCATAAAACGCGACCTCTTTTGCAGTCCGTCTCTTGACATCACTGGATCCGTGTTCACTTGAAACTTACTCTATTCATGTCCAGATGCTCGCCATACTTATACTCGGAAACTCACTTAAAACTTTACATAAAATAAACTTTATAACTGTCAACTGTTCGAAAACAGTACTTAGGAATAGGTAAAGAATAAACTGTAGTTTGAAGGTCTGTCATTAAATTATTTATTTTGTTATTTGATGCCATACAAAATTACTTACTAATTGCGTTTTACCCATGTTCCGTTTTACCCATGTTCCGTTTTTACGTTATCAAACAAAAATATTTCGAAGATCCCTTGGCTTGTTAACCTCTAATATTATAAATCAAATAAGTTGATCGATAATAGAGGAAGCCAACAAGACAGAACTCTGTTAGTCAAGAGTCTGTCTGTTATGAGTGTCAGGGACTTTTATACATCTATGAATTTCTGTCTATCTATCATTGGTCCTTTATTTTCAAGACAAATATGTTTTTTTGAAGGGTTAAATTGAATGGAATCATTTAGGTACTTACGGCAAACGGAAACGTCTAATCTCAGTAACACTGGCCATGTATAGAGTGTTCCGGGACCCTCGACGCCCGTATGCTTTTCGTATGTAAAGCAGGTAGTACAGTTATTATCCCGCTCTGGCAGTCACATTACTCGGCCGAGAAAACAGGCTCTTATCGCAGAGGCTATGGCTTGTTTATCGTCCGACTGCCATTTATGAGTTCGTTATTTCCCTATTCTTACGACATAAAAATGTCGTCCATAAGAATAACTTGGAGCTTTTATCTCCCTACGTACATTGATAAGGGAAATTAATGAGAAGACTTATACGGATCAATTCCGATTAAGTTGTTGTTGTGGTCGAGTTAATAAAGTCGAATGTGACAATCCATGGGGGATTGCGGGGACACGAGTTATCTGCGGAGGTTCTGGGGCCTTATTACGAACCTGACAATCTGTTTCGTTCATTGACAATTTTCGAAGTCGAAACGAAGTCTGATGGCAACAGATGGTCGGGTTTGGACTAGGCTCAGTGTCGCAACTCGCCGGGAACTCCGACTTTCTCTGTTCCCAATGTTTCCATTTACATATTCGGGCATGTTTCACGGTCGACTTCATTGCCGTCAGATGAAGCCCCGGATAATTTTCGCATGAAATGGATCCTTGACACATGGCATACTGGTTCTCGAATACGCGTCACCAGCCGACGTCATCGTAAAATTATATTACGCCGACGTATATAAATCATAAGGATTTTGTTGTCCATAAACTCTTACATCATTAGCTATTATTATGTTAAATAAATTTGGAAATCAGTCGCAAAGTTTGTTTTTATTTGTTCATAAATGTAATATGTCGCCTACAATAAAACCGTACCTTCCACGAATGAAAAAATTGCCTATTTCGTCCCGTGTGGAGTCCGCTGACCTGTTTTCGCCATGGGCTCTCGCGTAGTCTTATTATATTTTATGAAGCTCCGTTGCATGCCTGAGGGGATTTGTAATGTTTGCCACTCGCCGACCATGTATCTGGATCTTATTAACACCTTGCTACATTACGGTACTATTTATGTAGGTTCTATTTATGTACCTTCATATATGTCGAGATTTGTGTACATGTTTGAGGATAAAAATAATAATAATAATAATAATAATTTAGCCCTTTTAACGTCCCACTGCTGGGCATGTTTGAGGATAATTATTTTATTTTGTACATAAAGGGGGGGTACTGACCGGTGTTACGGAGCGTAGTGTAGCATGTTACAAAGCGAGCATTCGTGCTGTCAGTATCTACGTGGACGAATACGAACACGCGAGCAACGAGAACGATTTTAGGACATGGCGTAACGTTCATGTTATATTACGCCCCGTAACACCGGTCAGTAGGTAGGTACCCACCTTAACACATAGCTAAGTATATGGTCCGTTTCGTGATTGCTAATATTTTAGGATAAATATTATTTTAATTTTCAACAAATTTACTTACATAGGCACAGGTCCGTAACACACGGAATGTAACATCTTCAAATAATTCACATCTCCAAACTTCCCTCTGTTTAAAACTCGAAGTTATATCAAATCACGTGACAATAGACTTTATACTTAGAAACTTTACGAATAAAATTTTACAACAGAAATAACGAGTACAGAGTTACACGAGCCTTATCTCAGCGTCTTAAACTGTTAACTAAGAATATTGATTCGTGCGAGACGACATCGAGAATGGGGTGGAAGCGATCCCGAATATGTGTATAACAAAAACTCTGTAATAGCAGCTAATGCATGCGAATATGGAGAAAGTTTCCGAGGAGCCATTCTCAGCACAATCTCAAATTAAATCTCGCCGGCGGGTCGGAGACGCGCAGTGCCAACCGTCGTTATAAAATATGTATACAATAGTCTTTTTCGGGACCTTTATTGGGTAATGTATAGACCGCGAAGCTCTTTACAAGACTACGCTGACTGCTTTTTGGCTAGTACCAGGTGAAATACTAAGTACTTTGGGGTTAAGTTACAAAACTACATCTGGTTTTTTGTCTGCAAAGCTTTTTCATTATTCCTAGCACAAATACTACACTCACAATAAAATATTAACTACAACGTTATTTTATGACCACTATATTTTATTCTTACTGTAAAGAATTCAGTCTAAATATGCCCATGAGACTAATTTTCTGAAGACAATTTTCTTGAAAGGTTTTCTTGGCTGTTAAAGTAATTTACGTACTTCTTATGAGGTAAAATACCTACTAAGGACCTATTCCTTTGTTTTTGTAAGTACTGACGTAGTCGTTTGCTATGGAAATCATTTTAACAAAAGACAAGTCACTTTTAACGACCGCACGGCGCAGTGGTTTGAACGTAGGCCACTCAGCTCACTGCATCGGGTGGTTGCGGGTTCTATTCCCGCCAGAGGCAAATTTCTGTAACTGCCTTTTCGTAATTTTCCTTGGTCTAGGTGTCACTGGGATCGCCCCCAGTCCATTGTACGGTACCTGTACAAGCTTTACTTAGTTTGGAACCATACAGTTGGTGTGTCTGACTGACGATTTTATTTAGTACCTACTGGGAACGTAGGAAATGAAAACGTAAAAATTTCAATTTATCAAAATATATTTTATTCGTTAACAATAAAAACAGTTATATCGCCTTATTATACAAAGCACCGGAGACGTTCAATGGTTGGCTTTCTGTTAACAGTCACGCTATCTACTTATCGAGGTATTCATTTAACAATATCGAGAACTTAAGCTTCTTGGGCTAATTCCAATTGTTGTAACTGTTTTAATTAAAGTATAAAATACGTTTAAAATGACATTTCTAACATCGTTAAGAAAAATTGAATCTTGATACATTGCAATAAATTTCTAATTAGTTCACGGAATTCATTTTTTAGGTCCTGTTTAAATTAAATGAAGCCTAACGCAAAAAAAGTTAAAACGCGATCATTTTTAAATTATATAAAAAATAAGCTGAACAGACAATTTTGTTTTTAACTGACCTCATTTTCTCGACGTCGTTACTTAAATTAGGAGTATTTTGGTTTAACATGGCAACTGTTTTAATTTAACACGATTTTTTCTCATCATTAAGAAATAAATAATTTGTTCGAATGTCACAAATTATTAAATACAAAGTATTATTTAAAAGACATAATAATTATAATAAATTGCGACGACTAGTCACCTATTACTTAATAACTTACAACATAAATATATACAAAATGTTACGGTATAATCTATTCAGACTACCTCCAAAGGTGGGTACTGACCGGTGTTACGGGCCGTAATGTACCATTCGCAGCGAGCATGTTACATTACGCAGAGTCCTAAAATCCGTCGTAAAAACGGCTCGTTGCTCGCGTGTTCGTGCTTGTTTCCACGTACTGACTGCACGAATGCTCGCTTTGTAACATGTAACATTACGCCCCGTAACACCGATCAGTACCCACCTTTATATGATGTCAATAATATAATGTCACAAAGTAAAATACGGTGACTATTTTATACGCATAAGAATTGTGTGTTCGAAAGCTTGAACAAAACATAACGTACAAAATGTAATGTACAATAATATAAGTAACTACCTTATACCCTCCTGTAGTGACTACAAAGGTTGTACCTTTCCTCTGATCTGTCCGTCTTTGTATAGCCAAGAGCGAACTTGTTACATTATAATATTAAATTCCGTGTCTTAGGTATGTGACGTCAGAGAACGCTGAATAGATTACGCCGAATGGACTACTTGTGGACGTAGACACACTACTTCCTCTTTAGATTGTCGGGTATGTAGTTGTCTTTGCCGGGTATACCGGTACCGCCGGAGTCACCTAGCCAGGGATATCTGAAAATTTTTAAAAAGGATATGATAGCTAGCTGATCCAGTGGGGCGAACTGTCCAACTTGTTTGATATCGTGCGAACCACAGAAAAAAAACCTTATTCCAAGGTGCCGTTTTAGATTTCCTGTAAGGACCGTCCAACAGGGCTATTACGTTACTATATCGTTGACCCCGTGTTGCTTTGTCGATTGAAATCGGGAAGATTGAAGTCCATATTCGTCCCGATTTTAACAGGATTTTTATGTGACTAGGGTGGCAAACAAGCGTACGACCCGCCTGGGTGCCGTGTCGCTTAGGTAGGCTCTGGTTTCCTCGGATAGCGGTGCCGTCACATAACGGACGCAATATTACGGACGTCTTTACGGCGACGACATGTGGAAAGTTCCATCACCGTTACCGCCAACTTTTTAAGAAAAAAAAGTCAGTCGTATCTGATTCAGAACAGAACGGATGACCTTGATTTAGCATTAATAATTTACTTGGGGGATGAGCTATCATCAGAAGACGAAAATAGTCTTATGGAAGAAGATGATTTTTATCAACGCGCGTGATACAGAAGGTGCATTTGAGATTTTAGTACGTCGTACGTCGTACTCACTGCTCCAGTTGGAGTTGGAACTCTTTTTGTTCGTCGTCCGGTCAAAACAATACAAATTGGCTTCACCGCTATCGAAAAAAACGTTGACGAACTATCCGACACCGTCATGATGATTACTAGGTTAAATAAAAAGATAAATGAAAGACTCACTGTTTGGGGCACTCTGTGCAGGTCTCCATGTACCGCGTGTCGGTGAAGTTGTTGTCGGGCTGCTTGAAGGCGAGCGCGCACTTGTTGGACAGGTTGCAGGGCGCGGCCGGTAGGTCCTTGTTGTCGCAGCGCCACGCCTCGTAGTTAGCCAGCGCCTTGGTCGGCTTCGGGTCCGTCGCCCACGTGAGGGCTTGGGTTACCGTCACGAACCATACGTCTTTCCTAAAACGTTTACATAATGCTCGTCACATGAGTCAGATATAGGTGTATACGGTCAGCTGTATAAGCTGAAATGTTACCAGGCGTGCGAGCCACCGTAAAGGATAGGAAGTTTTATTTATTTATTTGGAAGACTTACAGCTGGGCACTACAGTTAAAAACAACAATATAAAAAATCTACGTTAGTAAATGTTATCCGCAGCCGTCATATGACTTTCGCACATCACTATTATCCGACGCCAATATACGCTCAAATATGACCAATGACCAATTTTGGTGGTTCTTGAGTCCTCTGACTAATGGAATTTCGGTATCCACTAGAATGGTGCTTTGCGGCGAGAAGAAACAAGCGATGTAGCAATTAGGGCCACCGCAGACACGCTACTTTTGGCATTGGAGATCGGCGATTTTGCGACTGCATCGCGTTTTGGCGACTCCGACCGGATGCAGCGACTGCTCCGATGCTAAAAGCAACTAAATCGCCGATCGCCGATGCAAAAACTAGCATATTTGCGGTGTCCCTTAGAGTGTTTCTACTACGACCGAAATATGTAGGTATGTGATGTGCGGTGGAGAGACACTGTAGGTGTAACAGACAAGGAACAGTCGCGAGGACGGTGAGGCGAGATTACTGGCGCTGCTCTCTATACTATCTAGCCAATAGATCAATACAGACAGCTCTGATAATACTCACTGGCCAGAAGCCCACTGCAGGAACTTGTGCAGACCACGCTCTAGTGCTTTAATCTGGAACCAGTTGGTGTGGAAGGGCATCATGTACGGCGCCCGGTTCTGCTCGTAGTATCGGTTAAAGTCTTCTTGCAGCCATTCTAGCACCTGGGACACAAGAGATTATATCAGTTGAAAGGTGTGGGTATCGCAAAAAAGTTGAAAAGTTAAACCTTATTGAAAGGTAACCGTAATCTTTTTATGCTGTGTGTACATTGGATATAGGCTTGCTACCTTCTTCCAAAATAAATTAGTACTATAGTAATACGTCCGCTCCTCTGGATTAAAAGAAAATGCTATAATTGAGCCTCGCTAATCCTCTGCAGGTGGTTGATAAATATATAGGTACTGCAATACAATAACCGGAAAAGCTTGACTATGCCGTAACCGACTATTATTTTATTTTGTTTCGAAAAATGTCACAGGCCCCCAAGTCGCTTAGCCATTGAACTGCCACTGTAGCGTTTAGCTATTGTGACTGAGACCCTCTAACTGAGTCTAACTGGTCGGTGAGAATCAACCGGCCAGTCACAATAGCAAAATGCTACAGTGGCAGTCCAATGGCTAAGCGACTCGGCGCCCAGGTAGTTTACCTGTGACATTTTTATACCTAAGTGTTGCATTATCATTATGGAGCTAGTAACATTAATATTCCGCGACAACCCTATATTTTTTATCTGTCTACAGGTGTCCCACAACTTTGCCACATGTAGGGAAAGTATCTTAAATACTGTAGATAGACAATTTTACTGAATGAAGACTTCATTTTTATTTTAAAAACAATACGAACTGCATTCAAAGATTTTCGAAAACTCGCTTGCCACACTCTGGAATCGAACCGGCTGAAATCTAAAAAAATAACACCCTGTACTTTTATGGCATCAATCGATAATAATCATAAGGATCAAATCTCTCAAACAAACATGGTAAATTAAATGCAAGGAAAACCATGATATCTTAACTTTAATGAATTAAAATACGTTAAAATTAAAATAAGTAACGATTTTATGGGTTTCCTTTCATTTAATTTAATATGTTTGTTTGAGAGATTTTATCCTTATGATTCATTGACCCTATCGATTGATGCCATAAAAGTACAGGTGTTATTATTTGGATTTTAGGCGGGTTCGATTCCCGAGTGTGGCAAGCGAGTTTTCGAAATGAAAAGAAACCATAAAGTCTTTACTTATTTTAATTAAACGAAAAAAATTGCTAAACTAACAAATTTGTTGCTCGAAATCAGCTCCATTTTTTTGGATAGGTACATTATCTTTGAATTCTTGAATTTATAAGTTTAGATTTTAAGGTTTTCCTTTCATTTAATTTACCATGTTTGTTAGAGAGATTTGGTCCTTATCATTGGTCCTATCGATTGAAGCTATAAAAGAACAGGGTGTTATTTTTTCGGATTTTAGCCGGTTTGATTCCCGAGTGTGGCAAGCGACTTTTCAAAAATCTTTGAATGCAGTTCGTATTGTTTTTAAAATCAAAATGAAGTCTTCATTCAGTAAAATTGTCTATCTACGGTATTTAAGGTACTTTCCCTCCATGTGGCAAAGTTTTGGGACACCTGTATATTCTTATCTGCAGGATTATTTCGATTAACCTCGGGACCGTAATAGGAAGCTACCTCTATGGGACAAGTAAGTACGCGACCACAAACACGCGGCGGCGTACAAATTGTATTATTATAAACTTTTTTATACCTGCCGAGCTGGGTTCAACTATAAACGCGAGATAAAGTAACGAGCACCCCGGACGTGCGTGAGTGAGATTAGACCGAGCCGCTTTCCGTTATACTTTGGTACAGTCAGCGTCATACAATAAGTAGCAGTCAAGGTGACCCAAGTCCTAAGAAACATCCAAAGTGATCACCAATATTTAAGAATAAGAAAAATATAATTTATTTAAAAAGTTAGTAGTAGTTACACGTAACATGTGAAACAATAACAGTACCTATTAGATATATACAAGTAACTAATCACAATTATTCAAGAGGTTTTCCTATGGATCCCAAAGTAAGCAAAATTTATTAACAAAAGTGTCTAATTATTCTTCACGACTTGAACAGTTTTGCATATCATTTATAATGAACTCGATTTATAAACGGACACATTAAGAAGTCATAAAAATATCAATTAGCCTATTAGTCATCAAATATCCAATGGACTTGAAATGAGTAGTATATTAGCACAAGGTATTAAAGGTCTTAAAACATTAAAGGTGGCTTACCTCGTCGGAGTCGTGGTTATGCAACACACACTGGTCCAGGTAGGGACAGTGTCCGCCCTCGTAGGTCTCCACGTAGTGGGCGTTGAACGGCACCTCCCACAGACCTGCGTTACGATGCCTATTTTTATCACTAAGGTAAAAATATATTTGAAAAAAATAATGCCATACCTCAACAGTTGGCATTTATGTTTCTCTTGGTTTAAAGCGCTCGCTAAAATTTTTCGATACGTATTCATTCCCTTGTGCCATATGTTTGTATTTTTTTTTTTTATAATTATAAGCGGCGCCGTAGCTTTACTTGCGTGTGATAGGGATGATATTTAATTACCAATTAATTGATTTCAGTAGTGTTTAGAGTTATGTCATAAAATAGGTGCGTCTACAAACCCCGAGCTGCCACGCTCGAGCAAATAGTCATAGCGTTATGGCCAGACGTCAATACGTGAACTGCTCGGGCGCACCACTCAGAGCTAGTGGAAAACGAGTAGGTACAATGGAACTTTGAGATGCAAAAATGTCATGTTTCAGTTGAATTCGTAGTCATGATAGCATTTTGACTAGATTTTGTTCACAGTCAAGTCAAAGTCAAAGTCAAAGCGTTTATTTTGTTTAGGCCTACGGGGGCACTTACAAATTGTCATTTTACATTTTTTCCTTAAATGTAACAAAACTCACCCGGGAAGGATTTAGTCGGGCAAGTGCCGGACTTGCACTCGTGCGGAATCTTGTAGTCTAAAGTGTAAGGCCACACCGGGATGGGCAACGGCGGCACGCCCACTGAACTGTCGTAGATGTACCCGAAGTCCTCCAGCACCTAATAAAGTTCGAATCATTTGATTTAGGTGGTCTAATCACAGTCTAGTTAGTCTTAGCTTAACTAACTTAGCGTTTCCTCTGGTCTCTTCGAGGGTCAAACCTTGGCGTCATCGTTGGAGCATGGTCATCGTTGGATTAAAACCATGGAATTGATATACACCTACCTATAGTTGTTAATGTATCAGCCCTGAAACTGACTATAATTAAATCATGAAACAACCCTAATTGTTACCTACCTACTTACTGATCTGAAAGCTTTGCGTTCGGGCCTATTATTATTATAAGCCAGGAGCTAATTAGCTTTAAAGCTTCAAATAAAACGACTCTTTGAAATCCAAATAAACCGACAATTTTAGCGATCGTGATTACGCAAACACATTCCCAATTTACACGTACGTTCGTGCCATTGTGCTGTAGCAACAAATCCGCGTGCGAAGTATATTTTTCAATCAATTTTATTTAGATACGCACACGATTCTCGCCTATCAAAACGTCGATACGCGGAGTGTTCACGTGTTTGACAACTGACATACCTCCCCTGCGGTACGCACTGGAAAAAATACCTTTCGCAATTCAGTGTGTCATTGAGTGCGTAGCGTTCGTGTGACATCGGTAATTGTCAGGTAACGAGGAGTACTATTGGTAAAATGTTTATGCTGAATAGCTAATGTACATTTCTATCGATGGTACAGTAGAAAGACTAGTGCCATCGTGATAATTTACAACCTACTAAAGGTGCCACGTCAAACAATAGTCACGCCACACATAGGTAGAAAGAACGTGGGTGCGTGAGAGAGAATAAGTGACTGAATAGTGCGGCCATAGTGCCGCAATAAAATTGGATATTATAATGATGTGCGGTGTCTGCTCTAGTACGTGATCATTATTATCTCCATGGTTAGTACTCCGACATAGACTTTACGATTTTCTTAGCCACTCCTAACATAATGGCAACTGTTCTGTTGCTCCTGCTTTCATCCTATCAGGCCCCCGAGTTGCTTAGCCATTGAACTGCCACTGTAGCATTTGCTTTTGTAACCTACCCTCTGATTGATCGCTCAGAATCAACCGATATTACACAAACTGCCGTCTGCCGACCACGACCAAGTTGGCCTATAATTATTGGTAACCGATTTAGATAAGTGAAATAAAGTACCAAGACCGAGTCTCACCTTAAACTGTGTGTTCCTGCCAGGCTTGAGGAAGGGAGCTCTCGCGCCGACGATCTCCGAGCGCGACACGTTGGAGAACTTCCTGAGGATCTCCCGCATGCCGATCATCTCGCCCGCCCATTCTTCGTAGCCCTTGTCTTGGAGACCCTGCTGCTGGGACACGGTGCCCGTCGCGATCTGGTACAATCACAGATATGTAAGGTTGGCACGTCAGACAATTTGTTGGTCCACTAAACCTCGGTTCGTGTTGTGTGCAATAGATAGATTTGTGGATCATTATTAAATTTTAGCCTGAAGACCTTCTATAGGCATTACCCACCCACACGAATAAATGATTATGATTATTAAAAGGGGGCATTATCATAAATCAAGAGTCTATAAGTACTACGTTGAGAACATTACAACTACAACATTTTATACAGAAATATGATGAAGTTTAACATAAGTTATGTGCATTTTTCGTTAAGCTGCCATTCCATTCGAATTTATAGAGTGCTAAGTAAAATCAGAATTTAAAACCACTTACCTCATGACCGTCGTGTGCTAGAGCTTGAACTTGAACGTAGTTGCTAGAATTCAGAAAGCAGGCAAGTATTTATTAACTTAACAACACTATAACCATTTCAGTCATCGCTGTATTTGCTTTCATGTTTATAAACATCAAATTTCATATTTACTGGAAGGCAATTAACATACGCATATTATGTAAATGAAACTTTCATAATGTTACGATCGGCCCGAAATATTATGGCCAGTGAGATTCGTGATGTTTCATTTGGCAAATGCAATATTTGAATGCGTTTATTTTATTATACATTCGTTACAGTGTAATCAAAACATGCAAGGAAACCGTATAATTGGCATAAGTGCATGCACGAGTCTACACTTTTTAAGCACGTAATACCTTCATGAAAGGACGTAGTAGAGCTATACAATTACCTGTATTCGTGAGACAGGAAGAAGGTTCCTTTTATGGCGCATCCGTTGGGGTTCTTGATTTTACCATTAAACACCTTCTTGTACAACTCGAAGTTGTTCAAGTTGACGGCGCCGTCGAACGTCAGCATTATCATTTGCGGAGTCTGTCAAATAAAAAGAGGAGAGTAGATACGTGCTCAATATTTTTACGCAATTCTTTGCACTACTAGCAACGTCTAAAGGTTACATGATAGAGTCAAGGCCGCCTTCTATGCAATTAAGTATCACAGAACTGAAACACTTTTTACATTATTTATAAACAAATGTATAATGGAATAGTATAAGTTGTAGACTGTTGGCGCACTTTTTATAATCACACATTTAGAATCAATTCGAGCGTAAATGTTGCGTAATCCATTCTTAATAAATGGTCTACAAAACTATATATGTCTTGCTAAAACATATCTACGTTTTACAAGGACACCGACAGTTATTTGCTTAACGGGTCTTATTTAATTAAATACCTACATCTAAATAGGACTGTATATTATAATACTTATTTTTTTCTATTAGCGAAGTCGTCTCCGTGCGTGGAGTTTTCTTTGAAAATATTAATCGTGGCTATAGGTACTATTAATCTACCATAAGGTCAAAAACGAGTTTTTTTTAAATCAGCGTATGAATGGAAGTCACGAGGAATCTTATACAAGGCATATCTTATATCCTGAGCCAGGTTCAAGAGATATTTTATCCCTTTTATCCAACGTACAACTCTTGTTGAAAAACTCGAATGGGTATATTAAATTTCGCCCCTTCCACAGGTCGTTAGACGGGTTAAGTAGCTGGTGAAGAAGCAACGCGATTTATTAAACTTCGCCGAGCTACATTGAGCCCCCGCAGGTAGGCGACACAATTTCACTGAATATTTTTTGTTGTTGTAACCCTATTTTTTCCTCAAATCCTATTGTCTTTTTCATCTACTCCTCTTGAAACAGCCTTGATGTTGGTGAATAACCTCATGGTTTTTTCATTTACCTATTCATTTTGTTCTATATTATATTTATCAGGCACGGCTCTGGCATACGGGATACCTTCATACGAGTTTCAAAAACTTTTCAAATTTTGTACTGCTTTCATGGAATAAATTGTTTATGCGCCCTGATATAATTTTATACTATTTTATATAAACCTAGTCAGAGCAGTGATAAGCGTTGTGATAAGAATAGTCTGGATTACAATAATTCAAGTGCAATGCTAATCTAAATTGCTTTTCGTAGCTTTAAATTCTCTATAATGACGTCTAGTTTTAAGACTGAGACATTATCTATATAATATGCTAAAAACTCTATCATTCCCATTTTAAAAAGTTACTGCACTAACTTTAACAATTTTTAATTAATAAAGTTTTATATGAATGGTGGAGTAAGATTTTATTTGCTTTCAAAAATATTTTATGACTAAAACGTAATCTACAAACAACTAAAAATAATGATTAAGATATGAAATTGAATTTGAAATTTTTATTTTTATTTTAATGATTTGTAAAACATTTGCAGAAAAAACGGTTTGAAAATAATACTTGTTTGGTGTAATGATACAGTATTTTAATCTTCTGTGCCCTAGAGAGCACGTAAAACCAACATCGATCATGCACCTGACCTCTCCCTGGTGGTGTCAAATTGCCGTCCCATCTCACAATAAGAATGAGGTAAGAGAGAGCACACCTGTGCTTACTGCTTGCGCACACACTTGTGCACTATATCTACTGCATATTCAGGAGGATTATTACTTTTGATCTATAAACTTGGTACTCACCTCTTCAGGGTCAAGGCCTCCAGGGATGAGGGTGCCATCCTTGGAACAGAAGCAGTAGGGTAGCTGGCACTCCGCCGGGTCGCACTTGGTAGCCAAGTCCAGCGGCGTCTCCGTTATTGGTGCAGGAGCTGACCACATAGAACATGATATAAATACACATAACCACCATCACACATACCATCACGCATGTATTCCCAGAAGGGGTTGGTAGAGCGTTACGGTAGTACACCTAGATATTGCCAATGGTGTTTTAATCCCAATGTAATAGGGGGGCTTTGCACCGCTGCTGCCGCTCCTATAGGAAGCCATAAAAATGTATCCTGTGAAATTATATCCTATTGCGCTGTGTTTTGTCCATCCAGAACAATTAAAGGAGGAGTAAAGACCCGGACTTGTCATTTCATACGGATTTCATTCCGAATTGTCGTTATTGGCTATTATTATCTTAAATAACGAAGTTTTACCTTGAGAAAAATAAAACCTATCAACCGAATGAAATTACAACGTTATTAGGGGCGTATGTTACCTTCCTGGGTAGGTCTTTATTAACTTCGTATGTTAATACCTATACCTAGGTAACAACACAGACACTGATCACTATAGTGGTGTACAATAGTGAATGTATAAAGTTATTATGTTTTTATCTTAGCTCATAAGATTTACAATCTAAAGTAATGAAGGACTCAATATAGGAAGTTTTTTTTCAACTCATATTTTATATTTTTAAGTTTGCAGACTCATTGATTTACCTATAGGCACATGAATATCCTTGAACATTAATCGGGTTAAAATGTAAAATGTCTTGTCTTCGCAAATTATCAAAATACTTTTAGATAGACGATTCTTGGAACCTACTAATACGATAACCTTCAATTGAATATATTGAATGTTGAAAATCACTAATTAGCAATTCATACAAATATTTATATTGGTATACTAATCAAATACATGGAGACGTACTTAAAGGATGAGCCTTTAATCAATTAAATATAGAGTACCTATGGGTAAATACTTAAGTAATTACACATAGAGACCCTACCAATGGAAATCTTGTATGTAACTTATGTCACATCTTCACGGACTCCAATTCTCGCCATGATTTATTTATAAGATGTCTTAAGTCAATTGTATAAGATCCTTTGGCCTCTAAAACGAAAAGAGGAAATACGGATTTACTCACTTGTAGCGATGGGACCGCATCTAGCCTCAGCCTTGAACGTACAAAACTTGCTAATGTCGTCGAAATATAATCCCGACGGGCATCTATTTAAATAGGGGTATCCATCGACGCACTGAAACATAAATAGAACAGGCGTTATACAACCTATAACTGTATTATTATAGCTCTACATACAGGACTCTACATTAACCCCCCAATTTATAGAAAGTTATGATGGACTTACACTGGCATTACAAATCACTTTTGTTCCTAGAAATGCTTTTTAAAACCATTGTAAACCGGCTAAAATCTCTATAAATTTGGCGGTAAATTTTAAGTGCCAAAAGATAAAAGTCGGAAAGTACAGAAAACAATGGCCGACAGTTTTTCCCGTAGTACGTAAGTCACGTGGGACAATATACAATAGTGTTCGGAAAATCTCAAAAACAATCAACTGGATAACTCTGATATTGCCTAGTTGCTGTTATGGGTTACCATTTTTATTTTTGAATCCGTCCAATTTCGCGGACGTAACATAAACTCAGCCATAATCCCGAGGGTTAGTCACGCGGGCTCGCGTTATTACAGCGGCATACGAAAAAAAGAATCCAACCTTTTTATGCGAAAAATGTTCGGTGTTTGTCTATAAAAATATGATGTTACTGCGCCGGCCAACCGGAATCGTAATAAGCGAATGCAAGCTTGCTCTTATTGCATACATATAAATGCATCGAGCGTGTGGAACTTGCTGAGAGCCAGTTGTAAAGCTGTAACGATCGGTTTTTAATAATATGTTGACCTATACAGTTCGAAATTCAGTGAACTCCGAGATGATCAAGATCACGGCCAGCTTATTTTTGTTCGGAATTCACGGATTACTACAAAGCCCATACAGAAATTAATACATATTTCGGAATCGAATTCATTCAAAGAAACTTTGAAGTTCAGGTTATTCGTGAGCTGTTGAGAAACAATATTTTATGTAGTACCTAGATATAGTTACCAACTAGTTAGTTGTAGGTATAGTTATCGCGTCAGTACCTCCCAGTAATGTTATACATTATTTTTGTCGCTATGGTCTTACAATTATATAAACTGCGTTTGTTACTAACATACCCATATATAGGATATCTATAGGACT
This sequence comes from Drymonia ruficornis, assembly GCA_947859195.1. Lineage (NCBI taxonomy): Eukaryota > Metazoa > Arthropoda > Insecta > Lepidoptera > Notodontidae > Drymonia > Drymonia ruficornis. Next base: position 6,876,302 of record OX401911.1, on the reverse strand, counting down.
AATCTCATGTAAAGTGGAAGTTCTGGATCTTGTGAGCACTTTATCGAAAATAAAACAAATCTTCAACACAAAATAAGCAAAAAGACGAACGCCGATTCTGTGTGTAAATATAAAATGAATAAAACAACACAGATATTGCCTGTATAGACAATTTTGTGCGCATGAGGCCATTAACATTCAACGAACAAAGGTAATAAAGACGCGTGAATAACAAAAAAGCCGCAGAAATCCAACATACGCAGACGCAATACCGATACTCGTCGATTAGTATTAACACCGCATACAAAATAGTACCTATGGTCAAATAATTTTTACAAATGAAAACGAAACCACCATTGTTGAAATCGTACCACCTCGTCGTACCAGTTCCACTGGTTACTCCGAAACCGGTCGGTCCAGTTACGAAAATGTCAATATAAGTGCCAAAAGACGTAGTATTTCCTCAATACATCACTAAACTAATGAATATAAGGCTCAAACCACAGGAAAACGGAGGTAATTTTCGTAATCGTGATACTAACATAGAGCTGTCCAGGCCAAGACATGTTGATGCAATCTTAACAAGCTGGTCGTTATATGTCTAAACTCTTACAACTACCTAGTAACTGATGCTTAATTTGTTAGTGCACACACGTATTGCGGTCCTTCTCACGATCGTAATGCGTGAAGAAGACAAGACTATTTTTAGTCGTGTCAAATTTGGTTTAGTCGTAGCTTGTAGCCAACAAAATAAGCACCTATAACTACACTATTCGCAAAATTAAGTCCTATAACGTGCGATAATAAATTTAGTATATTCCTTAAAATAAAATATTTATAATCAACTTACAATGGCATTACAAAGCATTTTGAAAAATGCTGCAAATCCAAAGCAAAATTATTTGAGTAACGAGCTTTTATGTGTGTAGCCATCTATAGCAATATGTCATGTTAACTGAAAGATTTGACGACGTTGTGCCTATCCTATCATTATCGGATGCTTTGAAACTTAATTGGTTGCTGTATAATTTTATAAATCTCTAATTTAGAACCAGTTTTAACATCCAGCGGAATAATAAAATGATACTCAAGGACATTTGAATATCTAGGCCAATCTCGAAAATCATTCTATTGAGTTTGATCGGTTATTCTCTGAAGTTCAATAATTCATGAATAATAATTACGTCTTACTAAAACGAGGTGTTCAAGCAGAACTTTACTGATGACACAACATAACAAATGTATTGCTATGTTGTCGCCAGAATTTTCAGAATTGTCAGAATGTCAGAATGCCTATAAAATCGGCCTGGTAGGTACGCATTATAAAGATCAACTCGAATGTATGTTGTTCATATCCTTACACTTTTGAACGGAAATGTTTTAAAGTATAAACGAAAGTATTTTATCTGTAGTACCTACTTACTTACAAACGTATGTTATTTTAAACCCAAGTTATTCAACCCTATCTATTTAAAATAACCCTTAACACTTATTCGATTTCCGTCTCTAACTGGGGCTGGGCTATTGAGATTACAAATCTTAAATAAACAGAACGGGAAATCTTCATTTTAATGTTTATTTATACAAGATGGAATTGGTGGAATAGAAAGACGTGAAGGGTTCCGCAAATAATCCAAGGGTTGTCGGAAGTTTAATAACGACAGTTATTTCCAATTATTTTTAATTACATCTTGAGGCAACTCTACTCTGGCAACAAATTACCTACAGTCTGAAAGCAATCTGCTGTTGACTACAGAACTTTGCTCTACCGCTGTGAGACCGTGGAAAATAATACCGCTATCATCATAATATAGAAAAAGATAACATACCGTATACTAAAGGTAGAGCCACAGGTAAAACTCTTGTAAAACTGTGGCAGAGCTAAACAAACCATATAATATTCCAGTCACAGTATTAGAAATACTAAAAGTATTAGTAGAGCTAAACAAACCAAACGGTATTAATAACAGTAGAGTCCCTCTATTACTACTGCTACTACTTGTCAAGCAGGATACGTAGTAAAGCGTCATCATAACTGCCGCTCTATAATGCTCTGATGAACTTGGACTTTCTGCTTATATCGTCATCAGACGATATTGTTGGTAGTTTACCCTTTTTATAGCGACTAAGGACTGCAGTATGACGTCACCTGATAGAACCGTCTGCATGTGGCTGGATCGGCGAAATTTCCATTACCCTGTGTGCCTTCAGGACACACGTACTCCTCCGCTTCCTTGTCCTTTTGTTGGTAGCTTCCTGAAAATAAATATACGAAATAAAATACTCTACATTATACTCTGAATAACAAAAATTTCATTCTAAACTGATCATGGCTGGATATTTCCTGCTTCCTATTAATTATGACACATCATTATTGCCTACTCATAACCTGGGCACGTAATTTTTAATGACTAGTTAGCTATTAATGAGTTACTCGTTATTAGATATCGTTATATCCGGACCACGAATAAGTAACCTGTACTTTCGATTGTAATAAATAATAAGAGAAAGTTCGTTACGCAATACATTTTATAGTCCCGGATTGATTGTAACTAGATGGGAGGTAAATTATTTAATCGTACATCGTTAGATAAATTAGAATTCCTTAGAAGAATGGTGATATGATATCAAACACCAACATACGTATGACATGCACTCATTCGAAAATGTACCTATTCTATACCTCTCTTGCATTTTATACTAGACAAGGGTAGGTATATACCTGTATTACTTATTTTATGTAGGTAGACTGTGTGCCTCTACTCTGTTTAACGTTTGTTTAAGTAGCTTCTACGATGTCAAAAATGTTAAAATTAAACTTAGATTAGGTACTCGTATTTAAGCGTTTCCATTATCCACTCAAAAATATCTCTATTTTAAAAACAGAAAAGCATTTTTATAATTCGTAAAATTTAAAAGCAGTTAGAAAAAGCTGACGTGTAACCGTCTAGACATGCCTAAATTACGATCAGTTAGAAAGACGTACCATCTGACCGCTCAGTTACGGCCTTTCTCGACTAACTTGTGTTTATGTCATAGGCATTAGAATACTCCAGCTAGACAATGATGACATACTATTTCGTTTTTATTTACGTAAGTACATTATCAACTGGCTCCGAAATGTCATACGTTCGCTATGTGCCAATACAATAATCATTTCATCTTGTAGGTGTAATACATTTCACTTTCCTAAGTGTGATAATCAGCATGTACCTACCTATCTGTGGGTAGGTAACATCTCGGCTACCTAAAACTTAGTAGCTTAACCTACTTTTATTGTACGATACAATATGATAAATTCACAAATTCTTCTGATGTGAAAATTCACATCTAAACAATCACAAACATTGAATCAAGCAAAATGTATTAATTAGACACGAGACCTCAGGTATAAGCATTTTTCAAACAAAACAATTGGTCTGTAAGCACAATAGCACTGAGAGTTTTTGATACGCCGGTTGCGTTTCCTGTTAATTCAATTAAAGATTAATCTTTGACTTGTTATCTCACAATTCGTAAGCAAACAGTCTAACCACGGTGCATAGCTCATTAATTATTTATTAGCTAACTGATTACACAATTTAGTGGGCCCTTGAAGGCTCGTGAACTGACTGCTGTAGGCATATAGGTGAGCTTGACGACTCAATTATATTGTCTTACCTATCAACTCATATTGCAAAAATGTCAACTATGAAAAATAGTTTTCGTATGTGAATGCATAAGTAGAGATCCGTTATTAATTTGCTTCCTAAAAACACAGTTTAATAGTTGCAATTTACTTTAGCCGTTGCCAGTATCAGAGTTTCTTCTCAGCAAGTTCGCTGCGCGTTACTCTAAGCACTCCTCGGAGGTTTGAATTTACGAAATTCGTTTCAGTAAATCTAAACACTTAACAGAAACACTCCTGAAACGAGATAGTTACAGACGCTTCGGATATACCTCCATGTATCTGCCTATCTTTACCTACTACCTAATGCTTATATAATCACCTATTCTAATGCCACAGTCGTAAACTCTAAATTACTCTATCTAATGCTTGAAACCTGTAAGTACACTTTAGACTAGGTACTTTTATTTTACATCGCTACAGTAAGATACTAGTTATTTAATTGCGCAAAATAGTACCTATGTACAGTCTCACACAGCTCTCGTTACATAGTTTTTGTAATGTGGCGTCATAGTACGAAACAAAAGCTGTGAACCGCAGGCTATAAATTTCCGGAGAGTGAGACATAAGTGTACATTAATTCAGGTACTTAAAGTACTCACACAGTGTCAATATCCTCGATTGCAACCGGTCAGGCCTCAATGTCAAGTGAAAGAAAGGACGTGCCAGACGAATTACAATTAGCTACATCAGTCACTAGTCAGCCACATCTAACACTCTATGAACAACATTTTCCTACGCATTACAAGAAAGTACTTAAGTAAGTGAGCTATGTACAATTTAGACGCACGCTTTCACATTCGTCTAATATTATCTAAGATTGTGGAAAACAAAACACAACCAAGCTTTCTCTATACGAATATGCGGTTATAACAGTTACGGTAACTAGTTAACAAATCAACTCTTGCATAATATTACGAATTACGCATCCGTCGATATTTAATTCCTCATACCGATGCAATTTCTAATGGTGGACTGCTAAATAATTGACAAGGATATGAAAATATCACTGACAAAAAATACGAAAGTTGGGACTAACCATTGATGAAAATAGCACAAATAAGTAATATTCGCATGTATGGTGAACCGGCCATGGTGTTTGTTCGCGCACTGTTCACTGAGTATATCGACATGGCGCCTTTCACCGTCGCACGCGCACTGGCAGGCCGCGGCGGCCGCGCCGGGCCCTGCCGCTGCGACCTCCGCGGACGCGGCTTTCTCCTTTGAACCCCCTGACATTCGTCAAATATAGGCATACTGGTACATGCCTAGTGGCGCCGTTTGTGAAGCTAGATTGACTCTATCAGCGATTACTCGTCCTTGTCCAGTTAGATAGGTAACAAAGTCGTTTGCGCGCGACTAGGTACTAAACTAAGTTATTATAACCAGGACCCCAAGTCTGTTCATTTCCAACAATTTAAAAACCATTGACCATTGAATTCTTTATCGACACGCTGTCGGACAGCTAGCATTCCTCCGGCTAACAACATAGTTAGGTATTATACCTATAGAGCTCCGAGGAATAAAGAAATTAAATGAAGATTTACAATGAAGAATTCCCAAAAGTATGTTTGCAGACTTGGGGCCGATCGATTTAACCGATCCCCAAATGAAGAATCCCCATGGTAGTAGCAAAGATCTATATTGATAATAGGTACTTCCATTTCTATCCATTTCCATTCCATTTCAATTTGGGTGCATCCAGACCATGCAAACCTGACGTCTGGACCACGTACACATCATAACTGTTGCTCACGCGCGATTGCTCGGTGTGATCTGGACCAAGGAACATTAAAACCCGTGATTAAGAACCTTTTTCTAGACTCGCGTACCTACGACACGTTATAACTACCAGAATGATTGTAAGAGAATAGAATTAATAAAATAATGGTATAACGTGAATACGTGTGTATTTAATTGAAGATCCGAATCCACCCATAGCCTCCCTCCAAGAACTGCCAAATTATTAAAATACCCGAGGTCCAGACGCTATAAATAGGTACATAGGTACTTAGGTACCTCCTACACAAAAGCATGGTCAAGCGATTTTGTTGCCGGTTGTACTTCATACATTTCAACATACCTACCTATTGGTTATTGCTTTGGCACATTGAACTTCCATTGAAGATGAAAAAATTGCCAAGTGGCCCAGTGGAAGCTAGTGACATTTAGAATAGGATAGCTAACATTTAGAATAGGGTCCTCAGCACGATATAGTTCCGTGCTAGGGCCTAACGAAAGTTTTCTATGTATCAAAACTTTGAGGATAACAAAATAACTATGCGTTTCCGAACGTAATTATTGACTTGAACGACGTGTCACGTCACTGCACCTAATGTCAAATTTGACATTTCAGTAATGACTGCAATTCCCTTCGAATTCTGGGTGTAATTTTGATTTTAAGTCAATTAGAATAAAACTAACGAAGAAAATAGCCATTTAATGAGAATAACATACTTAGAAAACCACCATGACGACTTTACGTGAACGACAACTCAGTGCGTATTGTGTTTGTTGCGTTATGGGACGTTACACGTTGTTCACTTTATAGATTTATATTGTTATTGAATATTTACAGATGCTTTGAAGCAGATGCTTAATTTAAACCAGCCTCTGACTAAAAGCGTCGCCTGTGAACCGACGTGGAAAGTGTTAATTTACGACAGAGTCGGCCAAGATGTTATATCTCCATTGATATCTGTGAAGGAACTCAGAGAACTAGGCGTTACTCTTCATGTGTAAGTACACAGAGAATACATTAATTTAGGTATCTAAATATTCAATAAATATTCCATTCTTAGAGCAATATCTGTGAGATTGGTTTAAAACTAGCTTGTGCCTGTGAATTTGTCTGAGTAGAATTTTTACCTCAAGTAACCGATTTTTGTCTGAGCTTTCATTTTTCTCCATGCTAAGTAAATAAATAAAAACTTGAGAAATTATTGGTTTCCCATACAAATTTTCATCCCCTATTTCACCCCTTCAAGTTAAATTTTCGCAACAAAAAGCAGCCTATGTCCTTCTCCAAGGTCCTGTCGGAATCTATACCAAAATTCTTCAAAATTAGTTCTGCGGTTTAGTTGTGAAAATGTAACAAACAGTTACTTTCGCATTAACAATATTAGTATAGATTTATGAATCAAGTATTTTATGTTAGAAATAGCTATATGAAAATGTTACAGACAACTGCACTCAGACCGAGACCCCATACCAGAGGTACCAGCGGTTTACTTCTGTGCACCGACCGAGGAGAACCTTGGTCGTATTTGCCAAGACCTCGACAATGGCATATATGACCAGTACCATCTGAACTTCATTTCACCAATCACAAGGCAGAAACTGGAAGATCTGGCCGCTTCGGCCATTCAGTCAAACTCTGCAGTGAACATACATAAAGTGTATGATCAGTATTTGAATTTTATATGTTTGGAAGATGACTTGTTCATCATGAAGCATCAGCAGTCAGATCCATTGTCTTATTACGGTAAATATTGTTATAAATGATAAGTTTTTAATAAAACAAAACATTTAATGATGATACTCCTTCAGTACGTACCTATAACATTAGGCAATAATACACTGTCATAAAACACAATGTAGATGATTGTCCCAATTTAATGGCTGGTGAGCCTATTCTATTTTAGTTTTTAGTGTGTGTCATATTAATTTAATGTCAATAAATTTAATTTTCAGCTATAAATAGAGGTGACACAAAAGACACTGAAATGGAAGCTATAATGGACAATATAGTTGAAAGTTTATTCTCAGTATTCGTCACTCTGGGTAAGTTTAAAAATTCAAAAATTTTAAAATAACCGATACATATTTGTACGTAGGTATGTTATATGTGATTAAGTTAATATCAGATAATAACTATACTGAGTGGCTATTATAAACTGTAAACTTCTTCATTCAATCATAGAGAAAGTCTGTCTGTCCGTAAGCTACGTCCATAAGGAATGAAATATCATTTACTATTATAATTGATTTCAGGTAACGTTCCCATTATAAGGAATACCAAAGGTAATGCTGCAGAAATGGTTGCAAAGAAACTTGACAAAAAGCTCCGTGAAAATCTATGGGATGCAAGAAATAATTTATTCCATGGCAACACTGGTCAAGTGGGATCATTTAGTTTTACTCGACCAATGCTTATACTGTTGGACAGAAACATTGATATGGCAACACCACTACATCACACATGGACATACCAAGCTTTGGCTCATGATGTGTTAGATTTGTCACTAAATAGGTATGATTTCTGTTATATACCCATTTGAATATATTGTTGCACATAAATACCAAAATCTATCAACATTTTATTACTATTCAATTTGAAGTGTGAAGTTCCAATTATTCCCTGAGCTTGACTATTTTAAGCCCAGAATATAGTAAATAATAAATCCAAATATACCTACATTGTAACACTTGTGTAAAAGTTTGCTGAAGATTGATGTACGCCACTTCAACTGCCCGCGTTCTATTAACCTATAAATTAAATAACAAGTGAACGACCCGTGCACGGGCGGCATATTTAACTTTTGAAATTATCTTTGCATTTGAGTTTCAACACCATCTTTGGGTCTATCCGACCTTACATTCAATGTTGTTTTTTTCTCCAGAGCAGTGGTACCAGAAAACACAGGAGCTGCTCCGATACCAGGGCAGAAGGCGAAGACGCGCGTCTGCGACCTCGACTCGAGGGATCCACTGTGGACCGAACATAAAGGCAGCCCATTCCCTACTGTGGCAGAAGCCATCCAGGAGGACCTAGATAAATACAGGTATGTTTAAAAACATATAAGTATTTCTGATATATCTCTGATATTGTCTTAATTTTTATTATTTAAGAACTGAGCTTTGTTAGAGAAAATGAAAGCAAGTTCATGTGTAATTACTTCTTACATTCATAATGGCAGCCACACACGTAACGATTAACTTGCGTACATTTAGACTTGCACAAGTATACTATAACGTGTATTGGAAGACAATTGCACAACATCTTCTGATACACGATACATTATACTTGTGCAAGTCTAAACCTGAGCAAGTAAATCGTTACGTGTGGCTGCCATAAGAATTACAAGTTTTTAAAGTCTGAATTTGTTTCGGGTAACCACTATATGTATTACTCAGAGATGTTAAAATTTTCCTTGGACTACTTTACATGCTATGTTTTGCTGTACACATTGCTCATTAAGACACGCCGTTTGCTTTATTTTCGCAGGAGCTCAGAAGCGGAAGTGAAAAAGCTGAAAAGTTCCATGGGGCTGGACGGGGAGAGCGACCTGGCGCTGAGCCTGGTCAGCGACAACACGCACCGGCTCACCAGCGCCGTCAACTCCCTGCCACAGCTCATGGAAAAGAAACGGCTTATCGACATGCACACCACTATCGCTACTGGTACATTCACATTTTTATATTAGAAAAACTCGGAATTATCCTTCCAACATGTGGAGTTAAAATATGATGAAGCACCATTTACACATATGCCCTTACCTGCCCAAACTGGTTGATAGTTTTGGGACAATACAAACGCGCTGCATCGCCGAACTTCGCTTCTTTTTACTCAGTATTTATTATTATTGAGCAAATATCATATAAGACATGTGCCTAATGAGTAAAACGATGGCCTATTTGACATGTGGGGGGGGGGGGGAAGAAAATGAACCTTATTAAAGCGGAATAAGACTGGCCTTTTTAAAAAATAAGAATGTCAAAAAATGAATGCGAAAATGAATTTTATTCCGTTATAATAAGGTTCATCCTTTCCCCTCCCACATGTCAAACCGGCCATCATAACGTGCCGCAGGTATAAGTGACTTTACATCCATGCTATTCTTTTATAGGTACACTTATTTAAATTTTAATCATGTGTATGCCAGAACACGGATCCACGCGAGACAATTGATTTTTTATTTTTGACGGGCCCGTTAGCGTGGTTGGCGCGGAGGCGCCTTTCACGCTGCAGGTCGTAGGTTCGATTCCTACCCGGGACATGCATTTGTGTGCGTGAACATGTCTGTATGTCCCGAGTCTGGGTGTATATGTATATTAAGTATGTATTTACAAATAAAAAAGTAGTATATGTAGTAATATCAGTTATCTGGTTTCCATAGTACAAGCTCTGCTTAGTTTGGGATCAGGTAGCCGTGTGTAAAAAATGTCCCAGGATATTATTATTATATTGTGTCTGGATTTATTGCAAAATAGTTTTCACCCCTTCGCGTGTCCCTTGCACCTACGCAAATGCATCAAAACAAAAGAAAATAAATAGACTATTTTTTAGACATTCCACGGTTAATATCCAGAGAAAAGGAAAGCCGATTTTTCAAGCGTATTAATAATTAATATTTCCTTTTTTTTAGCAATCCTAAACGCAATAAAGTCAAGGCGGTTAGACTCATTCTTCGAACTGGAAGAGAAAATCATGAGTAAAAGTAGTAGCGTTGAAAGCAAAGCGGTCATGGACCTCATAGCGGATCCCACAGCGGGTACTGCTGAGGACAAGATGCGTTTGTTCATCATATATTACCTGTGCACATCGGAAATAACAGATGAGGAGTATAAGAAGTTTGAAGGGGCTCTGCAGACCGCCAATTGTGATGTAAAACCTATGGCTTATATGAGAAGGTGGAAGTAAGTATCGTGAGGAAGTTTTTGTAAAATAAGTTATGTATATGAATGCATTTTATTTGAGAAGATTGTTAAATTTTGGTCTGAAGTGAGCATCCATGTGAAATACGATTAAGTATTCTGTATGGGTATTTTTTTTTCAGAGGTTTCACTAAAATGTCCAGTCAGTACGAAGGTGGTGGTACGAAGACAGTTTCCATGTTTTCCAAACTCGTATCTCAGGGCTCCTCATTTGTGATGGAAGGTGTAAAGAATTTAGTTGTGAAAAAACACGTAAGTAACCTTTTCTGATTATGTATAGATTCTACTACAACTACACTATATACATTTTTTGGTTTGGTTGGCACAATATATTATTTAGTGGTCTTCGTCTAAAGGGTCTAATTAGCTTATCCACAATCATCTATCTATCAGTCGCATGGAAGACGACTACCTACTGCATGAAATAGGCCTCATCCACATGCCTCGCCCGAGCACTCATGACATGTCTATGCTTCCCGACTTCAAAACTGAGTGCTCGGGCGAGGCATGCGCTTGATGTAGACTTACACGAATACTCGTGTAATATACATTCCCTTTAGGGAATAATAGGGTAAAGGGAATATACATTCCCTTTGACGCCGGCTCTACACTCGCGACGCGAAGGCTCGCGAACCCATTGTTTACGTAACGAGAACAATGGATTCGCGGGCCTTCGCGACGTGAGTGTAAATCCAGCTTTATAAGACAGCTCATAGTCGCTCGCTAGCAAAGGCCGTGCTCACTTTGGACACGAATTTTTATCGTACTTCGACGTATGATCGTGGTCGTACGAATTAAGTGCGCACATTGGATACGTTTTCTTCCGTCAAATAAGTTGCGCGTCGCATTCGTGAAGTCATCTTTGGAGCACGATGAATAATTTGTATCTTTAAGATAAATCTTTTAAAAACTACTTTTCTTGATCAAACAATTAATTATAATATGATCTACCGATATGTTTGTCATAAATAAACTTAATAAATGTATTAACCGACATTTTCCTTTTTTCGATATTCCACGCCACGCCTAACTGAAGGTTAACGTATTGAATCACTCTGATCCTCAAAAATTTATGTTCGTAAACCAAGTTAATATTTTTTCTAAATCCATCTTTAATTTTAAACGCATGAACGCGTTTCAAATCCCAACAGGTTTGGATTGATTTCGGACGTCGGAACTATACGCGCGTATACGTACGTACACGTACGACCAATTCGCACCCAGTGTGTGCACTCCCGTAGTACTCGGAAGGTCGGGATCATTCGTGCGTGTTCGCACGTGTACGCACGAGTTAAAATTCGGATGAAAACGCATCCAAAGTGAGCACGGCCTAAGGGAAACGCACGTTGCGAAACGATTACTTATTCGTGATTTTTTTAGTCACGTTATGTGTAAGCATAAATTATTATATGGACCTGACTAATTCCCTCGTGTAACGTGCCATCGTGTAGAAGCTGCCGGTGAGCCGGTGCGTGGAGGCGGCGCTGGGCGGGTCGGGCGGCGCGGGCGGCGCGGGCGAGGCGGGCGCGGAGCTGGGCTGGCTGGACCCGCGCGCCGCGCGCACGGACGCGGCCGCGCGCGCGCGCGCCGCCAAGCACCCGCCGCCCACCGACGCCGTCGTCTTCCTCGTCGGCGGCGGCAACTACATCGAGTACCACAACCTCATCGACTTCTCAAAGGTACGGCGACCACGATACCGCCTTGTATCGATACTTCCACTCGAAGTTTCGTAGGTACTCGGAATCGAATGAAGAGTAATCGAACATTATTCATATAGAATTCGCTTGTATCGATACCTAGATTTTACTTCATCCGACCGTCTCGATATCGACCAAGAGGGGTGGAAGGTACTCGGTATCGAAGGAGTATCGAAGATTATAACTGGATAATTCACTTGTATCGATACCTATATTTTGCTTCATCCGACCGTCTCGACCAAGGCAGATAAAACGTAGTGGCTTTCTTATGCCCTTTGTACTCGGATTTATTAGCCCCGGACATAGAATTTCGGCCCCATTGCATGTGGATAGCGTATTGTCAAGGTCGGTTGTTCATGTCGATTCTGTGGGGCACAAGGTTTTTATTAGTCATATTTCCAGCAACAAGCGACGAGCGGCACGTCTCGGAAGATTATCTACGGAGCGACAACGCTGCCCAACGCGTCGCAGTTCCTGAAGCAGCTGTCGCTCCTCGGGGAGGAGATACAGTAGACATTCCGTTCACGTTTGTTTTATCCTAATGTATATTGTAATATAGCTTCAAATGATATATAAATTATAATAATAACAGTCGGGTTGTTGTATAGACAATTAAACGAGTGTCTCAACAAGTTGGCATTTTATTTACAATGACATTGAAAATATAGCTAACATCTAAGAGTCTACTTATAAATTTTGATTGTTTTAAACAAGAAGTATAAAATCTAAATCACAAGATTTTTCAACAATAATCTGATCTTAGTCACGAGTTATACATCTCTCCCGATGGGATAGCCGTCATGTTAAAATGTTCAAAAAAATACCGTCACAACCCAAATCATTGATAGAACAGAAAAATCTGTCAGGTTTCAAATAAACAAACTTGTTGAATTTATATCCCAGCCCTTAAACTATTGTGCTTAATTAGATATATAGAAACTAAAATGTGTATGTTTATTTAAAACATATACATAGTTAATAACCCTCGAAAAATAGTAAATATGTTATAGATTACTCTTACACTAAACATACGTTAAACGAATAAAGAAAACATGTAATATTCAAATGACGAGGAACTTGAACATCTCGCGTCGCACTGCATCACTGCTACCTAGTGTGGAGACATAAAATTCCATATTTCAGTGTCTAACAAACAAGAGTCCTTATACTTTACAAGTACAACATTTATCACTGATCATGATATGGTTTTGGCACAGTGAAAACTCAACTTATAGAAAAATCGAAATGACCTAGAGAGCGAACTTCACATAGTGTAAGATTATGCTAAAACTGTGCAACAATGGCAAGATATCTATGATTACTTGGATATACACGTTTTACATGGTAATGGATATTATACCTCTTCGTTTGTGCTAATAAGGGAACAAAATCTTGATGTACATAAACAGTAATAGACAACAAATATTAGACTAATGCTTATGTTAAAAAATATTGTGCGTCCAAAAACTAAAAAGAATTGATACACATCACATATAATCGTTAAAATAAATAAATAACCAAATCTATTTAATTAAAACAGCATGGCACTTTATAAGTAGATGTCTAGCCAATAAAAGCAGGTTTACCTACCCATATGTATTATAATTTAAATAAATCAACATTTGATTATGAGACCTTTTTTATGTAGGTATAACATCTTATTAAACATGATCTTTAAAAATATGCATATAATATAAAACCATATATAATTCATTTTACTTTACATAAATTATATACGTGAGGAATAAAATGAAGTGAAATGTAAAGGTACATACAACTATAACGAACACTATGTGATCAAAAAATTATAACATAAGTACTTAATCATTTTCTTATCAATATAACTTTAGTAAATACGAAGACAACGACAGAACTACTAAATTACACAGATTAAGGCGCATTTAGACAATTATTCTTGAACGTTACTACACTTACAATTATTATTTAAACTTTTTAAAGCAGTGCAATGCATAACAATCAAGCGATGTTTTATTATGACAACATTTCAAAAAGCGTTATTATTAAACATATATAATCTCGTGCCTACGTCGGAGGCACGTCGGCTAATTATTATAGATAAGGGAAATCGTTAAAATATATTTTGGGTTAAGATAATAATTAAGCCGCTAAAAAAATAAATATTATTGGAACCATTCATAAGTATCGATACCTTCCTTCCGGGACGCTTCGGCTTTAAAAACACTGCACATCACGCAGACCATGACGTACAATTGTTTAGAATTTAAATGAAACATTCTTTGCTTTACTTTTGATAAAATACAGAATGATTTATCATCATTATAAATCGTTAGGCCGATTTTCATGACACCTTTACTGAAAAATTGGTGAGGACTACAAAATAAAATAAACCTACATTAATTTTAAATTCTAAACAGCTGCTAGCATAATAATATGGCTTGTTATAAACTTGTCATAAAGATTCCCGGTGAAAGGTAGAGATGGGAAACACAACTGTATGAAATAATATGTTTACTAGTTTTCAGCTATGTTAATTATATAAATACAAAATATATACTCGAAGAAATAAGAAATAGTATCGTATTCAATCATCATCAACATAATAAAGCCCTAATTGGAATGTTCAATAAATGTAGTGGCTGTATAAGCTTCGCAAATATACCTAAATTAGATAACTACTAAGTACCTATCATTGATGCATAAATTCCTTAAGTACACCAACACTACAAAAGAATAATTACAATAATAATTATTACAAAAATGCTTAATATTCCGTTCAAATAATTTCGAGAAACAGTAATTATGTATAAAAATATACTGAGAAATGGAATGTTAGAAGCCTCATGGAAATTAATTTCCCAAGTTGCCGAGACAACAAAGATTTTTTAAGTAGGGTAGTTACACAAACACGGATATTAAAACAATTAATACATTTAATGTTAATTGAAAATATGCAAGTCAGATCTGACTAATTCATTTCGTAGGCTTTTTAAAGATCAACAACTTTACTATTAAAACTGAACCCCAATGAATCCTTACAGATAATATTCGATTTGTTTTTTAGCTAACGACCTCGAAGAATTATTAATTAGGTGCGTAATTAGACGCTCAGGATTCCGACTGTAGTAGTGTACCGATCAATATGGCATGTCTTGGTACTCTGTACATAGTTATTCTAAGGCCGCCACGGCTAGGTAGGAGGAGGGGCAATATTCTTGAACTTGTCTCAAAATTTTCGACTTGTCTCAAATATCCAATTAGTTCTAGGCCCCTACCTACTAACCCAACGGGCCTTGGAGGAAGATACACAATGTCAAAACCTTGGAAGTTGTTTTAAGAGTAATTTTGCTGATTAAGATTTAAGATTATATAAGAATTATAAAGAAAATGAGATTCATAAATATGTGCACGAAGTGCTCTTAATTCGGCATAAAATAGAGAGTAAGCATAAGCAAAACAAACACTGTTGCCTCATAGGCAAGAGTTGCGTTGCTTTAAAAGGGATTCCGAACTCTACTCGTAAAATAGTATGAATCTACATTAGGTATCCGAAAAAAGGACTGGCTCTGCTTATATCCTGTTATTTTTTTGTTATGACTGGAACTAGAAGACCCGTTTGCTCGCAAAAAGGGGTCACGTAACAATAAGACATGAAAAAAATGCCTATCGATTTACATCATCTCAGTCTTACAGATCTTTAACTTTTAACCATAAATCAACTACTATATAGAAATCTAGTCACAATTGGGGCTCAACTTAAATGGTTATGAAAATTAGATCTCTAGGTTACCGAGGGATGATAGTAGTTAAACAATAGCGCGCGTTATGCGATCATTTTAAACGCAGAGTATTTTACAACATTGAATCCAACAGTGCATATAGGTACGTTATTATAATTCACTACTAAAAGGTATTTGACGGGTATGTGGATATAGGACTTATGTTTTAGAATCACAAAACTTACTCTAGGCATAGTATAGGTGATTAGGTATTTAACAAATTTTAAAACCACTACGTTGAAGGATTAAGCAGAATAATCACAATACACTTCGCAGTCCCTTGTGTATGTCGTGCGAACCTCCAAACCTCAAACACGAGATGGAATTGTGATCGAACTGCGATTCAACATCCTCAATCCCTAATTATATACTTTTATCGTATCCAACCATTATCATTAAATTGTAAATATTCGTCACTTTATCAATTTGTAACTCTAATGAAATTTGCAACAGACCTTATTATTATGTGACTTGTCAGTATCACCATACCTAAGTAATAACTATTAATCAGTATCTTTTAAAGAGAACATTTTATTAGCCTAACTAATTATTTTGTATCATTTGAAATGTAAGGTTTTGAATACGTCAATACATATTCATGGTCAATGATTTTCAAAATCATGCATCATGGTAAT
Source organism: Drymonia ruficornis (assembly GCA_947859195.1). Lineage (NCBI taxonomy): Eukaryota > Metazoa > Arthropoda > Insecta > Lepidoptera > Notodontidae > Drymonia > Drymonia ruficornis. The sequence continues at coordinate 6,859,909 of OX401911.1, read as the reverse complement.
GTCATGTTAGTGTTAAATATACGACGAAGATATCTATATTGTCGTTGAGGATAATAATATTTAAATATTGAGATAAAAAATGTAGAGAACGTCAAAGGAGTGGATATAGTGTACCTCAATTTTGTGGTAGCTCCAACTACACACATATAATTATTATTTCAATGATGTATCCAATTATAAAAATGGTACCTATTTTTAGCAAGCAGTAAATGATAATATGACTAGACATGACGTGTCTTATAAACAGTTCGTTGAGTTTCAATAATAACTAACATGCTTATTACATTATATTCCGTAAGCACTGCTCCAATAGTAGGTATATATTTTTTAAGCGCCGATTCAAAGTATATTACGGTAATAGCGTAACGAATATGGTGATGACTCGTATCTCAGATGCGTCTCTTAGCAACTGTTTCGACTATCAATTTTAATTAATGTGATAAATCTACCAATTTAACAAGCATCGCACCGAATGGCGCAGTAGTAACAGGATCAAGTTGAGTCTGGCTTACTTTCAAGAACGTTAAAAATCTACAATAATAGGTACCTCACTAGTCAGGTGTAACAATGGCAATTGGAAGGTGGGGCAGTCGAGCAATATAGCTATTGTTTGGACTGAGCGTTGGCGTTGCGACTTGAGCTGCTGCTGTTAAGCGCCATCTTCTGCATCTGTCGGATAACAGTAGTGGCGTGGTACGCCTGTTTCCAGCGGGACTTGGCGAAGTTCTTTTTGAGTTGCTCAGAAACAGTGCCGTGGATATTCTTGTTGCTGGCGGCGTTGCCCGAGATCCAAGGATGAGCCAAAGCTTGCCTGGAAATAATTAAATGTTTAATTTAGAAGGTCATTTAACTAATTTAATACTGACTTATATAAATATATTGTTACGCATTTACCCGTCGGTGCAGTAACGTATTTGCAGCCACACTTTCGACACGCGCTATACCTACTTTTTTAGTACTCAACAGGATTGAATTTCGATGTTCAATGATTTTGATTTAAATTAACATCGACACCCTGGGGCACTTCGACTTATAACTTAACTAAAAATCAAGGACAAAAATTATTTTTATAAAAAAATAAAAACCGTTTCAAAAAAAACTGGAGCACTAAAAAGCCTGAAATAATATTTCTATTACCACCACTGCCTACCCCTTCGGGAAAATCAGGCGTCATGATGTGTTATCGAGTATTTGGGGTCGGTGCCAATCTTGGTATGCCTACCTACTATAAAAGTAAGAAGATAGATTGGCACCGACCCCAAATACTAAAAAAAAAACCTACATACAGCCGAACATAGAACCTTCTTTTTTGAAGTCGGTTAATAATACCTTCCATCACCATGACTTTCTCAAAATGAACCGCAGAAGTGTAAAATATCAAACCCTTGCAGTTCTATCCGCATCAAAATAGCTTTTTGTGGAAGAGAATTTAAGTACCTTATGTCTGTTTACTTTCCAAATCCATTATTGTTGCCAAAACCTCTCATGTTACATACATATTAACTATCTCACCTTAGTTACATATTTTTATCTAAATTTTTATGCATTTCAGTGCTCCTACTGTGACAATAGGGACCTTAGCCCTATTTATAAAATTATTATACAATCTAACAATTAATAATTCAGTACTAATTTCAAGTTCTCACAATTAATAGTATAGTATACCTATCTTCAACATATGGTAAACAGATGTCATCACAATTAGCCGAACGCAAACAGCTGTAGCTTAATACGCACGCGCGTACTGACATACTTGACCTCATGACGGCGGTGCCGGCGCCGAAGTGGCCGCATTTCGACGGATGCGCATGCAGGCGGCCATTATGGAGAGAGTATGATAAAAATCTACGTACACTTGGCGGCAAAAGTGAGGGAGGCATAAATGACAGAAAACTTAACAAGAATATTGCTAAAAGTTTCGCAACATGGCCCACCCTTACACTAGGAAACGACTGTGAACTGTCTTATTAAATGGGATTTACTTAACTACTTCATTCATACTACATTTTATTCATTAATTTGTATTTTATTGGATAATTAGGTAAAAAAATAAGGTAGGTAATATTTTTTTACTATGTTTGTATGAGAATCAAATACCCTCCTTCGATACGTCTCTGGTCTTAACTAACACCTTGTATATGTAACACCCTGTATCAATTTCAAATCGTTAATAACCTGATATTTTACAAATGTTGGTTAACATTTTAAAAAACAACACATTTAAAAATTGTTTAGATCAAGAGAATCATGGTCTTGATGGACAACAAAAGTGTGCAAGCCATCTAAAAAACTCTGAATGTTCAGCAACTTATATTACTGAACAGTTTTTAATGAAAATTGTATTGTTGAATATTTCCGGGCATTTAGTAACTAGGTGTACCTGTTACTATATTCTGACTTATAACACTCATAAACCAGGTAATTTGTAAGTATACCTATGTAAAGTACGTTTTTTTATACTTGTCCTATTTGGTAAGCAAAGATGGCGTCCAGCGGGGCTATTGCGTAACTTTTTTGTCAATGTTTCAATTGGTTTCGTATATAATTGACACAGGATGAACGAAACCAATTGAAACATTGAAAAAAAGTTACGCATTCGCCCCGCTGGACGCCATCTTTGCTTACCAAATAGGACAAGTATAAAAAAACGTGCTATAGGTACCTATTTAGTTAAATAAATCACAGGAACAAAAGCTTAATAAATAATCATAAGAAGGCTGACATGATCTAATGACTGGTGTGTGTGGTGACCTACATAGGTGCATTTTGTGTGGAATTGAGGATCTACTCATGCAGAAAACTATGATCAAAGTATATGTGGTTAATCCTATATTTAAGCATGTATGGAACAATGGATATTTCAAAATTCTGGCCAAGTTCATGTTCAATGTATGTTCCTTATCCAATATCTACCTTACAATTAAATTAAGTTAAAAGTAAATAGGTAGGAAGATGAATGATTGTAAAAACACATTTAGAAATGCATACCTGCAAGTGTATCTCTTGTCCACATCAACACACATCAAATGCCGAATGAAATCCTTTGCAGAATCACTAATATCATCCCAGTATGGTGAGTCAAATTCAAAGTCACCTTTCAAGATCTGAGCAAACAGGTTTGCATCATTCTCATCATAAAATGGAGGGTATCCACAAAGCAGGATATATGATATCACTCCTATACTCCAAACATCCACGGCTTTACCATATGGCTTCTGTGCCAAGACCTCAGGAGCGACATAGCCTGGTGTCCCACAGGCGGTAGCCATGATACCAGAATCCTCTATCTTTGACAAACCGAAATCACTAATCATGATTTTGCTGTCTTCATCTGCACTGTAGTAGAGCAAGTTCTCTGGCTTCAAATCTCTGTGCACCACTCCCTGAGTATGCATGTAGTCGACCGCCTCCAACACCTGTCTTATAAGATTCGACGCGTCTTTCTCGGTGTAGGACCCCTTCTCAACTATTCTATCGAATAATTCGCCACCTGTCACAAGCTCCATCACAAGATACACTTTATTTTTGTCCTCATATGTCTCAAGCAGCTGGACGATGTTCGGATGGGAAAACATTTTCTTCTCGCCACCCTCCACTTTTGCTTGTTCGCTGAATCGTTTCAACACCCTAATTTCATTCTCCAATGAGTCTTCCTTCCCTTTGAGAGCTTTCTTGTCGATAATTTTACATGCGAACAGCTGCCCGTTTTCTTTGCTCTCTATCAAACGCACCTCGGAAAATGCCCCAGTGCCCAGCAAATCTTTGACGACGTACTTGTCTTCGATTGATGGTTGCTTTTCTGAATCTCTACCATCTTTTTTGGACTTTCTCCCGAAATCTTTTTTACCAAATAGAGGCATCTTGGAGCCCCACTCTCTCAGATATTGGACTACACTATGTACTACTTTATCTAATATAAATATCTACGTATAATACAGAAGTATGTCGGGACTGCAACAGAACAATAATCTATCTTGCTCGGCTGGATTCACGATTCACGAATGTTGCGCAGAGCGCTCAAGGTCAGACGATTTGTCAAAAATCTCTTGTACGTTTTGTTACTGGCAAGTTTATTCGTAAAAACTAGAAAAATAGACGCATTATCGAAAAAAAAACATGTTTTTGAAGAATAGAATAAAATACAGAAAAATATATGATTATTTGAATAAGAAAGGTCTGTAAAGTAGTTAATCTTTTCAATTATTTTCATAATCAAAATATACTAGTAAGAAACGAAACGCAATACGTCAACCATTCGCGCTCTCGCTTCCTCTAGGCAATATGATAAAGAAGAGCAATATTAGCCGCGAAATTTAAATAAAAAGAGCAAGCAATAGGCCATACAGAAAAATAAATAAAATTAATAGTAGCCTAGTGAGGCTGCGTGTGCTGATTTCAATTAGTCAATTAAGTATTATACTTACTTATCTAATTACCATAGCAGAGTAGAAAACAAATTTCGAACAATGCACTAATCTAGCAGAAACTCGAGGGCAGCAAATAGAATAAGTAGGTAGGTATATAGGTACAATAGAGGGCTGGATTGAAGGTAGGTAGTCATCTTCAATGGTTCTCTGTGTCACATAAGGAAGATAAGTGCTGGTATTATGTTACCTTTCCTTTTTTTACCAAATTAGGGCCTCGCACTTACATTTATATACCTTATTACACAACTGGCTATCTCTTTGGCGACGCGACGGTGCGAGCGACGATAAACATGTATAGCTCTCAAGTCTAATAAAACATTATTATTTAAAAGTACCTACTAAAGTAGCGAACGTGATGCAGACACTGCAAGGCATTCCTACCGGGGTGTCATCTAGTTAGCAGGTTTTATGGTAAGATCTATATACTTAGGTATTTACCACTCACGCTAAGTAGGTAATAATACTTGTAATATGATAAGAGCAATAAAGAACTAAGTATGTAGGTATTGTAGGTAGCCTAGGTAGTATAGGTAACCTACCTATTATAATAATATCTACCTAAAGGTAGGTCCTTAGAATTTATTATGTGAGTTTAGGCTAAACTAAACGGTCCAGTTAGATGGTCTAGGTCCTAGACACGTCCTAGACCATCTAACTGGACCGTAGGTTATTTAATTTATTAACTGCAAGCCGTACTCTACATAGATAGAGGCGGCAGGAGGTAGGTATCTGAACGGAATGCAATAAGCGGCCCATTACTCTACATCTGGCATCCCCAACGTATTTTTACCCCAACCCTTACTCTACGTTTTCCCTTGTCTATGCTTCCACCCCCTGACGTCACTGTGAAAATCGACCAATCCCATCGGGCGCAGTGTTCGATGGCCCTCATACGCGACATTAGTGCCGCGTTCCACTTCGTAGCTTACCTTCTAAATGTTTTCGTTGTGCGACAATACATATTATGTTCGGATCGGAAATGTTCTCAGCTGTGATTGAAATCGTTTAAAATGATCAGTGTTATCATTAAGTCGCTGTGAAAATATCATTTCCATTTTATTTTCATCTAAGTGTACCTATTAGGTTTCTATAAGATCGCGAGGGGGTGGTGCCGTGATGCCAGTTCGTAAGCAAGGTGAATTTCGATATTATTTTATTGACGTAATTGTATATAGTGATCGTGTGTTGTCTGCACTGTCATTGCCATTATTATTTTAATTTGCACAAGGGGTTGGTATGGGTGCGCTCAGTGCTCGGCGCTCGCCACAACACCCTTCTGTTGATTCGTATCGATATTAGAGGGTTGCAGGCACCCACTGTGGCCCGTACCCTATTCTGTATCCATAAACAGTATGCTGCACGTAGGTGCCTTAGGCGCGCTTCACCTATCTACATTTAAAGCACTAAGCTCTTCCTTTAATACTTATCTCGTTTTGTTACTATAGGTGTCATCTTTATAATCTTGGTCGAGTATCTAAGTAACTTCTTCACCTATATCCTCTGAACATTTTACAGATCGGTTACCTTAGTACGTACTTACCCGAGTTTTGATCAGAGGATAATATCTCTCTGTTCTGAACAGGGCAGGTACAAAGGCAGTTTACATAAGTAGACGCGCGTAACGTGCTTTAATCACGTAACCGCAAACAGGAACTTTATTGGTAGTTACATTGTTCCCAGAAGTATTGCCTGCCTAATAATGACGTAAAGAAGATACTTACTTGAATTGATGATGATTATTCGTTGATGTTCAAATTTGCCTCCGTATCTTAATTTCCAATTCTGATTCAAGTGATCCCAAAAATAGTTTTTATATCAAAAGAACAGTTATAAGGAAAAAGCATTAATGCTCACTCACTCACAATTTACAGGGTAAAGTTAAATCTTAAACGTGGGTAGTCGGAAGTGGAAAAGCACCTTGCGTTAAAGCGCGTTGCGTGTTTAACAACAATTAGTTTGACGTGTCGTTTCCGTTGATACCGCAGAAGCCCACCGAGCTTTAGAACTGCTGGAAGACTACCACAGCAAGCTGGTTAAGCCACACGACCGGCAGCTTCGTCTCGCCATCGAGAGAGTCATTAGGATATTCAAATCACGACTATTTCAAGCTCTACTTGGTAAGTTTACTCAGTTATCACTTACGCAATTTAGCGAATTACCTACCTGTACCTTCCATCTTAGCCTAACTACCCAATAGGTTCGTAACTAATAATATCGTCTTAAAACCTAAGCATTTATCGTTGTGTACAATAAGTGGTCATTAGCTAATATACCTAATAATTAAGATCTAAACATTTTAAGATGTCATGGGTATTTTTTTCTGCTTTCCGCTAATTCCTTTTTGTTCCCAACATAGGTATTTTGCTAAGTGGATGTATTTGTAGTACACTCAGTCCAGGGCAAATAAGATGCAGTGTGTCTTCAGCTAAAGCTAGATTTGACCGAGTATTCTAGTTTCAGTTATGATAAAAAAAGTTTTTTCTAGGCAGGTGATTATTTTGTTTTCTGAAAAATTCAATTTTATTACCCTACCTACCATATAACAAACCTGCAAACAAACATTTTGAAATTCGTACAATCAAGCTGGCTTCAGCGTCCTTGTTTGATTTTATACAGCTACGTCCTCAATTCGAATCAAACAGATAGATACCGACACACTTGTCCCCATCTCTCCCGTCTTACGAAAATCTCGCGTGAACTTCCTATCGATTTGAAGTTCAGTGGTCGAAGGTATCGAGTCGATCGACTCACAGAGCTATAAATATACGAAACAGACGCGTGACCGCATCCCGCGTCACTCGCTCGTGAATCTTCCTTGACCACGACACTGCTATTGTGATACACATTATATTTAGCCGGTCGTAATGAACATTACACTAGCATTAATATCAACACCACGAAGGTCTGTTCCGCAGATGCTTTGGAAGACATTAGCGAGCAATTATGCCACAGTGGCGACTTTTAGAGGATATAAATTATGTTTATTATGTCTATGCCCTTTCATATTTTCTAGTCTATTATATAACAATCTAGGAAAACCTGGAATGTATCGTTTTCTGTCGGATAAGGCCAGCCAAAATCCTACTAGCTACAGAGGACGAGTTCTTCATTGTGACCTCTCTTTTATTGTCCTTTTTTGTATCCAAAACCTTGAGTTGATTGAAACATCAAGACCAGATAGGTACAACAAAATGCAATTTGTTGACAATTAACACAAATGAGCCGTTAAATGACGCACCACTATAATCACGTTTCTAAAACGAGATAAATGTGTAAGTACGTAAAACGTGATCTTCGCACAAAGATCAAGAACCTCAATCGTAGTACTATTTCCTATTCTGTGCCTCAATAGTGTTCCTCTATAAAACAGCCAATTGAATTGAATCTAATTGGTCGATCCATTATGTCATTAGCTAAATTAGAATAGCTTATAGAAAATTGGTTCAAATATTTACGTTTTCCATTAAGTAGGTATACCTAATAATAATAGGCTTATTACTATGTGAGTATAAAGTACATTATTAACCCTTGCCCATACTGCCTATAAAGGCAAGCTCGCACATAGTACGGTGCAAGGGTAATTAGGCAAGTTTTTATTACGCCATACTGCATAAAGTTTATTTTGCGCTTTATCTGTTTATGAATAAAGGCGACAAGTATATTATTCTGCGAAAACAGAAGATTATTGTGTTGTATCGTGTATCGGATCAACCTTGCCCCGAAGTCGATGCGTACTTGATTGCAGCTGACCGTATGCGTCATGGGTAGTGGACACATATGGGCTTCACTGCATTACAGTAAACTGATATTAAGTTGGTCAAATTGTCTGCGAATGTTGTACGTAGACCGTAGTCCCACCTATTTGGTGTATATTGGTGATATTTTACATTTATTTTATTACTTTGACCAATAAACATTTGCCTCTTTCTTTAGTTTGAACCTGTTTGAACATAAAACCTGAAAGATAGACAGATAGAATAGACAGAACTACCGATTCTTATTATTACATAGGTAGGTAGGTACCTATACTTAGTAGGTTAGATACATTCATAAACTATAAAATGAATTAAACAAGTTGCACAAAAGTAGGTTCCTATTTGCTGATGACTTAATGTAGGGAACTATTCTATTCAAATTTTAATTAATTTAGTAATCACTTATCACAATTGCATTAGCTAAGGGCATTGATAAGGCTGTTCGATCAACGTGATGTTGCACGCGTAACGCGATATACACGTAATCGCCTCTGTTATTGTCAATCAAATAGGTAGGTACATTTCTGATCATGATCATTTATCTCTTGAAATTAATATCATTCTCATTTCTGTTGTTTTTTTATTGCAATAACTGACCATTATTCCTTGTTTTGAGTTAAAAATACCTAACTGTTTCCTTCCACAAAGTTTTTAAATGAACAATAATTCAGCTCTCGGAAGAAACCATCTAAAATAGGTACCTATTGACAGAAAGTTGTCAGCTGTTTTGTCTCTGTAACATAACCTTTCCTGATGTTATGAATAAATGCTTAAATAGCAATTCCTCAAGTTGTTTTGATCGAAAAATCGGGCAAGTACCTGTCGGTGCACGGCACGCATATGGATATTGACAAGATATTGTGATAAGTCCTAAAATAATTATTATTGCAAGGTTTTACATAAGTACCTAGGTACTTAATTCAAAAAGTTTTCATCACAGAATAGGTATATGTGTGTGTGTAACGTCACGACTTTTATCCCCATTCGGGGGTAGTCAGAGGCTTGAGGTATAATAGCTACATAATAATTAGGCTACGCGCGCCGTATCAAGCTTTGATTGACAATAACTGAAATCAATCAATCCACGTCGAAGTGCGGTAGGCGAATGTGTTCGCAAACTCCACAATATGTGCGGGGGTCTGTTTGACCTAGATCTCGAGATACGGGTCAGTGGGTTTACCAGAGCCTCTCGCTGACACGATTCACATGTTTTAATTGAAATTTCAAAGAACTACTATGATTATTAGCAAACTATTTTTCTACCGGGGCAAGTCATTCTTCGAAGGCTATCCCAACCCAGAATGAACGAAGATAGTTTACCTAGATATGCTAATGTTCCATCTATGAAAAGAAGTGTAACTTCGTCCTTTGTCCATTATGGCTTCGTTAGCTCATTGATCGGTAGGCCTAGTTCTATTTCGAAGCAATATTTTTATTGTAAGTACCTACCTACCACCAAGCAGGTATTTTTAGTAGATGCAAGAGTTCAGTCATTTACGAGGTTGAATTTATTAAAATAGGTCCTATACCTACCTCGATTAACGATGAGTAGTTTTGTGTTTTATCAACTGTTTATCTTTCCTAACCTGACATATTCTTGAGCTTAACAGTGTACAGTATTACTTATTACAATACTTCTTAAGTATTATTGCTAGTCACTGCATTGAAGTCTGCCAAAAACTCATCCAGGGTGAAATGACGATATATCAATAGGAAAATAGGTACATACTTATCCAATGCATAGAGCTACACAACATAGAGGCAGCCTCTATCACCGGCCACCGGTAGTCGTAATAAATCTCAGTTCTTTCGTCACCATCTAACCGACCGTTACCATTATCGCGCGTAATAACCGTAGAGATATGGCTTATCAATACTTTAATTTTTCTTCAAGGTTACTCTGTTCAAGTAAACTACTAACCTATTTTCAATCGAAACGATAAAAAACCTTAGGTAAGTAAGTACTTAGTTTTTAATATTTATTTTTATCTCTAAATGATGTCCGTAGCGCACTTAATCTTCTTAAGTACTCGATTTATAAATCAAATCTCATGACAAAATATATGGTAGAGTCAAACTGCAATACCTTTGTCTGGCTTGCAGTTAACTCTCAGAACAACTATACGAGCTCTCTTCAACTCAATGCCGGGCAGGCTCTAGTAAAATGGCAAAATAGCAGGGCAATAGATAAATGGCAGATTTGTTCCTAAATCGCTAGTTCAACAAATAACCAAAGACGATCAATAAATTGGTGATTGTCGAACTGAGGGTAAATTAGCGTGCCGTTGATAAAAAATATACTTTTACACGGATTCTTGAAGTAGTTAAAAAACTTAATTATTATTATACTCACTTTGCTTTTAGATTAATTTTCTACCCATGTGCATAAGATAGGATTAGATAATATTGTGTTAGAGAAAGAGACTGTGCAGTAGACTGTAAAGTCTAGACAAAGCTGACATCGCGTTCGAATATAAGTAGCTACCATAGGTATAATCGATAATTAGGTACTCTACTTTCATGTACATAACATAACATGCACTAAGTTCATCCTGCTCTTTACATAAAACAAGGCTGGGGTCGCCGCACGCTCGATATCGATCACCGACACGACTCTACTCACGCGATAGTTTCCACTACCCATGCCCGCCTACTCTCCATGGAATTTAGTTTAGATTTTAGATAAAGGCTTACTAGGTGTAGGTACTATAGTTAATTTAATTACCCGGCATTGTATACTATAACTGATTATATTCAGCCATGTAGACCTAAAGATAGAGTCGTGACCTGACGTTGCTGCTAGCTGGCCCTATAGGCTCTTACGTCATTTTCAGGGGAGTAAATAGCTTTGGATTGCTTCTAGGTAACAATAGAAGGTGGTACAAAATGAAATATAAACTAACTAAAATATAAAATGATCATCTACCTATCTGATTTTTAATTAGACGAAGCAAACTGACAGCTAAAAATGTCACTGTTCGATGAATTTGAACCTTATTTGTTCTATTTATATCGAAAAGTGACATTAGCACCTGTCAGTTTACTTCATCTAATTAAAAATCAGACTATATGTCTAGGACAGGAACATTCAAAAAGGCATATGCCTGTGTACCTTATCTTCAATATATCGTGGATGGGTTTAAGTTCCCAATTCTTTCCCTTTATTCTCTTTAATCACCTATAATTAGCTTCGATTATATTGCCTGGTAGCATCAACGTTAACATAGGTAGTTAAATAAGTAGGTACGATGGGAAAATTGAAACTGTAGAGCTACGACATATTACTTTTTATATTACAGATATCCAAGAATTCTACGAGCTAACACTTCTCGATGACACCAAGTCGGTTCAGCAGAAGACTGCGGAAACGATACGAATTGCGAATAAATGGGAGGCAGACAACATTCGCCGTGAGGTAAGTGAAAAATTACAATACTCACTGCTGTTTTATTTCGTAATTAACGTGTTTCAGCTACTATTTATATAATCTAGTACAGTCACGAAACTTGTTGGCACGTACTACAATATACCTATGAGGAATATTTTAAATGTAAAGAACGGACCGCGAACTATCTGCAATTAACGATTTTATTGTTTGTTTGTATCTGCGTAGCTTCGGAACGAGTTACGAGACTGCTATTTCAACTGGGATGTTTGCAATTTTATAGCAAACTTCCAACAGTTCGAATGGATAGGCACTACATATACCTAGCGACGTCATTGTTCACGGGAAAATTCCTTACACTAGCATACCAACTTTATATAAGTCAATCAACCAACCCGAACGTTACCTACCATCAACGTATACAATATTCCGTGTTCATAATAGTTACATAGACTGTATCATTGGTACAAAAGTGTCCTAGGTATAGGGTGCTTTTTAGGGTTCCGTACCCAAAGGGTGCCAACGGAACCTTATTACTGAGACTTCACTGTCCGTCTGTCTGTCTGTCTGTCCGTCCGTCCGTCCGTCCGTCCGTCTGTCTGTCAGCGGGTTGTATCTCAAGAACCGTAATAAGTAGAGAGTTGAAATTTTCACAGAATGTGTATTTCTGTTGCCGCTACAACAACTATTATTAAACTTAATATAAAATTTAAAAATAATGGGGGTCCCCATTAATAAAAAAAAAAATTTTTTGACTTGATTGCCTTATAGTCGGTTTCCATAAAAAAGACTTCAACGTGTGACTCTAAATATCACAATTTTGGAGATGTTTCTTTATATTCTACGGTGGTACGGTATCTTTTATGTGCGAATGCGACACACTTGGCCGTTTTTATATATCATCACGATTCTCCATTTTCCAGATACAGACCGAGGAGAACGAATACAGAAATGTGTCCAACGCCTTTCTTCAGGACAACAACAGAAAAAGCGAATCACGCAACAATACACCAGATTCGATGAAGGTTTGAATGTTTATTTTTGTTCCAACGACGAAGTTTTGTTCTAAGTCAAAGACATCGTTAACATTTTTTATTCATGTAAGCTAGATTGGCTAGAGGCAGCACTTATGAATCGTCACTACCATAGAAATAATCTTCCATTTGCGTCTACTCACGGCGCGGCGGCGCGGCGGTAGGTATTCTGGTCAGGCTAATTCGACTGAGGTAATTAATATAGAACGGTGGTTAATCGTTCATGGAGGTAATTCGTTTCTAATACCTAGTTGTTGGTTAGATAAAAGTACTTCATGTTTGTGTACTAATAACTTACTTACACCTATTTTACATTTAATTCTAGGCACACCCTATCGTCGTCCTGTCTAGTGGAGAAACCGAAATTATAGAGGTGACTATTTTTATTAATAGTAGTTGTAAGTTGGTTGTTGTAAGTACCTACTTAGGTAGGGATTGCGCAATGCCTATTGATCCTATGAACATTGATCAATGAAATTTGGAACCCCATCAATAAAAAAATCATCGACAATTTCTATATTAGGTAGGTGCCATAGATCGATATTATGAGGGTGCTCGATATAATTACCTATGCTTTATGGAGGGTGCTCAATTTGACAATATTATGCTCGTCCCTCCCCCTATTTAGGTACATCAGGACAAAAACAAAATAGGTACCATACGCGAAAAGTGTGGGTGCAATCTATAGGTTGGTACCTATCTGCCTATCCTTATGGGGGTAATACCTACTGCGTGATAGTGTATGCAGACATTGAGTAGATAGTAGGTACTCACAAGAGAAACACCTACCCAAAATTAGTAGCAGTAACTTAGGCCCGTATTAATAAAACGATCTCAAGATTGAGATCGAATTTGAGATGCTGTTTTTGACAGATGTTCCATACATTAAACGTCAGAACTGCATCTTAAGATCGATCTCAACTTTGAGATGCATTTATTAATACGGGCCATGTTCTAAGAAAAACAGGAAAACAGCGGTGAAAATGAAAATCCTAATTTTAATTTTCTGATATATTTTTCTTGTTAACAACGCCATCTGTTGTACGCACTTCAAAGTCTGAGGAACCGTAGACCGTAGTGTTGTGGATCGAGCGATGGATCGATGTTTTTTTTTGATGACGTGACGTTTACGAAAGTAGTTGAACGGGGCGCTAGATAAAACAAGTGGACGGTAATGGCGGATGGTTGGTTGGTGTTTCGCGTCTCGTAGTACTATTTATAACCTAAAATATAGTACAAGTTTTCGGCGATATGTGTGCTAACGTTTGTTCGCTGTGTGGATTGGTGCCGTTAAATTTCACAATTGTGCCAATGACGTACGAACACTACATCGACTGAAAGTATACTGCTAAAATATGATAATCAGTGAAATGATATTGCACACAAAATTTTGACATTCACACTGCTGAGATTTCGTATTCGTTGCAAGTAAGGCCAAACACTAATCTATTTTTAAACGTTTAGTAATTTCTTTACACTCTGGGAACGTTTTCAATACTTGGTGAGACTAATGCGACTTCGGAGTTCGTTTTGCTTGTACATAACAATCCGCTGTTCCTCGCCCATGGTTGTTATGTACCCACAACATACTACGATACTGTCGTCAAGTGGACATAAATTGCACACTAATAACGTAACACGGACATTGTAATTAAGGTTCATCGCTTTGACATTCATACCATACCATCCTATCATCGAACTCAAGTTGGTAACACGCCTAATAATTACCCAGCCATACATACTTACTAAAATCGCTATCAGAAAAGGGCTCGGCGCAATTTCTACAATCATAAGATAAGGCCTGCTGCAGTTGAAACCAAGCTAACATGATAAAAGGCTTTAAATGTTATGGGATTATCTGCAAACATGAAAAAGAGGTCGTACCTTGGAAAAGGTCACAAACTTTTGATATATTTCGGTGCAAGTTAGTTGTGGGTTCTAGGTAGACAATGGTGCATGCTGGACATCGTCAAGTAAGCTGAAAGTGGACACGAGTGTGTAACTAACAATGCATGCAGTGTACATAGTGTAGTACGGACGCCAAAATATATTCTCTGAGGGCTATGCACACTGGGTCCTGAAAATGACAGAACGACGGAAGAAAAAATCACATAATGGATTCCTACGGAAAGTCTCCTCCTTGTTTAATCTTGACACGGTGAGTAGGTACCGAGATGATCACTCTATGATTCCTAACAGATGGTTTAGATTATTAATTTGTGGATTTTTCACCATTGTTACATATCAATCCTTTTAGACCATATCAGTATCTGTTATATTTGTATATGTTCCTATATACCTATAAATGTTTAAGTAGGTACTTACAACTACCTTTTTACTAATATTATTATGTAATGTTTATCTATGTGTAGAGTAAATTGCTTGTCTTATCAATATTACAAAATGATCACATATTTGCTGACACAGATTGACATTTATATGAATAAGTAATAGCTAATGAATAATGGTAGATTCATGAATGAAAATAAATGTTATTTAATTTCATGAGTCTAGGATTTTATATAAACAATTGCCATGTATTTATAACACAAACAAATAAATTAGAAGTTCATTACATACATACCTAAATCTTTGTTTATAATAGATAATTAAAGTAGTAAGTACATGGCATTTTAATGATTTATTCAGTAACAAGCCTGGCTATTAATGACTAAATTTGTTTCTAGGCTCACGTCACTTCACCAGAGATGAAGCAGGTAAATATTAACACCATCACTATTTTAGAAGTGGATTTTAATAAAAATGAGAAAGGTTGAGGATTATAAAATTACTTTGTATTCTATTCTCAAGCAATTGAATCGGATTTTCTATAGCCGTTTGTAATTACAATAATAAAAGAAATTCATATTCTGTTTATTTGCAAATAATTCCTACATACTTACCCTAATTTATTGACATATGAAAAGTTACCCTCAACATTGCCAGTAACTTATTAATAGTTAAATCCATGTCTTTTTTAGCTTTATATCTTAATCAGATTGGCCCTAATTCCATCAGTACTGGTATTTTCCATTGGTTTGGTACTAATGCTGTTTTCAGTGTTTATACAAGTACAACTAAAAATGTTGCCCTGTTCACACATTACCACCATGAGAAGGATGGGTCTAAAATTTGTTTAGTAATTGTGTACCAACACAATTGTAAACAGTCCCATTACCTACCTAACAAATTGGACAGCCTTTACAGGTGAACGGTATAGAGGGTGGTGGTAACGAGCGCACGCAGGGCGAGGAGGGGTACGTGTACATGACGGTTGCGTTGTCGCGCGCGGGCGGCGCGGGCCTCGGCTTCAGCATCGCCGGCGGCCGCGACAACCCGCACGTCGCCGACGACCCGCACATCTACGTCACCAAGCTCATACCCGGGGGCGCCGCCGCCGCCAGCCAGCTGCTCATCAACGATGCCATATTACAGGTCAGTGGGAGCCTCCTTTTTTACTACCTGTCTGAACCATAGATTTAGAATTTCTTCGCTGTTTGATCTGTCAAATGTCAATGTCACCACACTGCAACGTGTCGCCGCTCTGTACTTATACCACCACCTCTTATAGCAATATTATTTTAACCTTACAGCGACTTTTTGTACTGTCATGACCCTTATTGTCATGACAATAAGGGACGTCATATTACAAAAAGTCGCTGTAAGTTTAAAATAATACTGCTATAAGAGGTGGTGGTATAAGTACAGAGCGGCGACACGTTGCAGTGTGGTGACATTGACATTTGACAGATCAAACAGCGAAGAAATTCTAAGTCTATGGTTCAGACAGTCTCTTTCCAGATAACATCACCCCAGTCCAATCAAGCAACATCTGGTGTACTGATATCATATTATAAGCTGTCTCTGGCCCTCTATGTGTGGATACTTGTACATCATATTGAAGGAGGGCTTCAACTAGGCTAAGCTTATTGAAGGAAACGAACTTCCTGAGCATAACTGTCTGTGAAGAACTGAACAGATTAAATTCCAGTTTTCATTGATACATTATTGAATTCCTTAGAAATTAGTACTTTAGAGTTGATGAGATTAGAAAATGGTTGACAAATGTTTATTATCTGTGTAGGTTAATGATACAAATGTCGAAAACGTAACGCATGCTGACGCAGTAGACGCGCTAAAGAAGGCTGGCAGTACCGTGAAACTGGTGAGCAACTTGTTTGTTATCTAAACACTATAGTGAATACAAATTTTATCGTCACTGCTACATAATGTATTGTCATTATCTAAGAATTTACATGCATTTCCTCCGTACCATGTTTGTGCGGGATTTGGCGCCAATTGATTTCTAATCGGTCAGTTAACAATCATAATGTACATTCATAAATAGCACTGCACTAGAATGTAAATTATCTTGCGCCCATCCAAAATAAACCAGTTATGTTAAGTGGGTGCCAGTTTCAAAACACAATCGGCATGTTGGGGAACACCCTACACGGCGCAATCCAGTACGTGACCTTCATTCAAGGACTACTTTACAATCATGGTTGTCGGTCCCGACGCGGGCGTGACTCACCGCCGGCCAGCTCACCTGTCTTTAACTATGTCAACTACATAGTAATGAGTCGCCTTTAATACTTTAATCTTCACAGAAAGTGCGGCGTCGCGTATCAGAGGACACATTGAACGTGTCACAAGTGTCGGATAAAGAGGAATCCGTGGAGATAGAGCTGGTGAAAGGCGGGTCGGGTCTCGGGTTCAGCATAGCGGGCGGCCTCGGGAACCAGCACATCCCGGGCGATAACGGCATATACGTTACCAAGATCATGGCCGGCGGCGCGGCGCATCGGGACGGCCGCCTGAGGGTCGGCGATAAACTGCTTATGGTCAAAAATACTTCGGTGAGTCTTAAAATAATTTCTTATACTCGGTTCACAGTGTGTGTAATTGAAACAGCAAGCAAATGACCCGGTCTATACTCTGACTAGTGTATCGAAAGTTTTATTGTAGTTCCTCTACCAGATTTTATTATACAACTTGTAGTAGTGTAGTGTTGTAGAGAATTCGTAATTATTATGTTTATTCTACATCCTTAATTCAGAATTTCAAATGCCAGTTTCTGTACTGAATTTAATCTGTACTGACACGATCGCAAATGGCACCACGCAATCCTGGCCTACATGGATAACAGTGGTAGAAGTGTGTGCTAATTTAGTATTAAACGTCATACGATGCGGTCCAGATTGTCTGTAATTTATAGGAAGGTTTAAAGGTGAATTATGTTTGCAGCAAGGGGACATAAACCTGGACAATGTGACGCACGAAGACGCGGTGGGCGCGCTGAAGGCCACCGGCGAGCGCGTGCAGCTCGTGCTGGTGCCCGCCGCGCGCCCACACGACGCGCGCATCGACCGCGCCACCACGCGTGAGTACCTTACACTACACACTCCACACACACACACACTCTACAGCATACCCACGTATACACACACTCTACAGCATACCTACGCACCCCACCATTGCTGTATATACAACTTTAGTCTACTTCAACTACCACTAAGCTTCTTCATAGAATTAAAATAACTTTGGTAGTAGTTGAAGTAGACTCACTTTTTTATGGGACTGAGGTGGCAAACAAGCGTACGGCTCGCCTGATGTTAAGCAGTTACAATACCAAAGGCATTGCTCGCACGTTGCCGATCTGAAGGGGGGTTGGTTTTCCGGCTCTCTCACTCATCGTACGAAACGCAGCTGTAATAGCTACTTTACGCCGATCTTCTGCTAGAGGGTGGTACTACCCCGGTCGAGCCAGCTCGTATATGAGCTGCAGTTGATTGGCTACAGCTTGGCTCTACCACCAATGAAACTCACTTTCTATTTCATGGTACATAACGGATCACCAAGAAAGCTTAGACGCGGATGCGCGCACCGAGCGTAGTCAGTTTGTACGACGAGAAACCTACATATAAAAAATTGCCTTGACCATAGTATTAAGGAGCTAGTTACTGTTACTCATGACCTGTGTTTAATATTTTCGGAATGATTGGTTCAGTAACGTGTTTATCGGTATGTGTTTGCATAATTAACATGGTTTGGTTATTCATCGTTACCGATTGAGGTGAGAGGCGTCGATATACCAATCGGCAATCTATTTCGCTGTTTGTATGTTATACAAATCGATGACCTCGTCTTTGCCCAATGTCGAAAGGGCCTCCGGCCAATGCCAATCTTGATCGCTAGTTCAAACATTTTGAGCGAAGGTACCTTCGTAAAACCTACTAAATGTGTTAATGAAGTTATATAAAGCGCGTGACAAATAAACCAAACGAATTCCTTCGTCCGTTCGTAATCCATTCCATTATACTGTGATTTATATTTGTGTATTTATGTTGTATTTGTTCTTTCTATTCGTTTCTATGAAAGGTTGTGCTTCATATAATTTCGGGATTCCTACGTTGCAATAAGGTGTACTCATATTAATATAGTGGTCAGATTTAACGTAGAATGTGATGTCGGCAGCGTCGAGCGCGGCCAACTCGCTGCGGCGCGAGGAGGCGAGTGTGGGCGCGGGCGGGGGCGGGGGCGGCGCGGAGGGTGTGGACGGGGGCGGCGCGGGCGCGGGCGCGGCGGAGGGGGAGGGGGAGGCCGTGCCGCGCGTGGTGGAGCTGGAGAAGGGCGGCGCGGGGCTGGGGTTCAACATCGTGGGCGGCGAGGACGGGCACGGCATCTACGTGTCGTTCCTGCTGGCGGGCGGCCCGGCCGAGCGCGGCGGCCAGCTGCGCCGCGGCGACCGCCTGCTCGCCGTCAACGACGTCGACATCACGCACGCCACGCACGACCAGGCCGCCAAGGCGCTCAA
This sequence comes from Drymonia ruficornis, assembly GCA_947859195.1. Lineage (NCBI taxonomy): Eukaryota > Metazoa > Arthropoda > Insecta > Lepidoptera > Notodontidae > Drymonia > Drymonia ruficornis. Next base: position 6,840,491 of record OX401911.1, on the reverse strand, counting down.
GGTACCTACACGCCACTATCGTCGTATACTCTCATGAGTCTAGTGTTAATTATTCGAAAGTTTATGAGTTTGACTCAAACGTAACCCAATTTTATTTACGAAATCACTTTGTGCCAATATTAACCATATATTTATGTAACGAACGTATGTCATTTTTTGATTTTTATAGTCGTTAAACTCGAATTTCAAATTTTTCAGAGCACAGGACAGCAAGTGAAGTTAACAGTGGTGTACAGGCCTCAGGAGTACAATAAATTCGAGGCGCGCATAAACGAACTCAAACAACATCATACTCTACTCAGAACATCGCAGAAGAAGTCCTTGTATGTGAGGTGAGTTCGATGAAATCCTACTACGCTCAAATCGTGTAAATAAATCTTAGGCCTTTCGTTTATGGTACAATGTTGATCTGTTTTCAGAGCACTGTTCGACTACGACCCTGTAAGAGACGACGGTCTGCCGTCGAGAGGGCTGCCATTCAGATACGGAGACATTCTTCACGTTACCAATGCATCTGACGATGAATGGTGGCAAGCTAGGTAAGATTTGACATTTTGGTCCCTATTCACATGACCATAACTAGAGACTTCTAGTGACGATGAGTGGGCTGTCCACATGTAAGCCGTCTTCTCAGTGTGACGAGGATACACGACATCAAAGTCAACGTAGAGGCACTTACAAATTGTAATTTTTAAAATTTCAAAACGGTTTGTTACGCGATCTCAGCTGTAACGATCCGGCAAGAAATTCAGTGGGCATGCCTTGCAGGCACTTTAGTAAATAATATAGCTCCAGTGTAAATCGTGAATGAAAGATATGGATCGTAATAGTTGTTATATAACTGATGGTGTAATGGGCCGGCAGGCGCCTGGACAAGGCAGAGTCGGAGGCGATCGGTATCATCCCGTCGAAGAGGCGCTGGGAGCGCAAGCAGCGCGCGCGCGACCGCCAGGTCAAGTTCCAGGGCCAGGGCACGCCAGTCAGTACTGTGAGTTATTTTTTTCATGCATAAGTGGTTGAAGTGCCTTCTATAATGATATGGGCTTCTGTAGTGTAGCGATTTTAAAAAATCTGGCCGGTTTCGGGCGTTAAGCTAGGTTCATATTGCGGTGTCGGGGTCTACGCAACCGATCGCGCCCCGACACAGCAATATGAAACTAGCTTTACTTGTTATTTGCTTCCCATAAAAGCTTTCCTTATTTTTGGTACGTGAAGAAATTGAGCAATCCTATTCTTACGGGTCTTAAAGCGCATTATAGCTACTTCTGAGGTCCTGGTATCCCCATGCCTAAATTGCCTCAATATCGATCTCCTTCAACAACCAACACGCAATAAGCAAGCGTGGTGGTTATGGCCTGAATCCCGCTTACATTGAGGAGAGGCCTGTGCACAGGAGTGGAACGTTAATAATTTATTATTATTATAATAAAATATTTCAGAGCCAATCGACATTAGAGAGGAAAAAGAAGACATTATCCTTCAGCAGAAAGTTCCCATTCATGAAAAGTCGAGAGGACGGTAAATCTGAAGATGGTTCAGATCAAGAACGTAAGTATCCACGCTATATCGAAAGCATTACATGTAACTAAGATCACAGCACACGACGCACACACTCACATAAGCCGATGTCATAAATAATGTATGATATAGTGCAGTGCTTCGAGCATCCAGCGTGCAGCGGATGGATGATATTGTATTCATAGGAACCCTTCAAAAACTTATAATCAACAAATAAAATATCACGAGCATTCACAAGGGATGGGTTTATAGAGATGCGCCGAATATCAGTTACTTCTTCCCTACCTGTGGCCCCTTTGGACCCCTCTATCACTCCACTCACTGTTTATATGTATAAGTATTCGTAAAATATCAGGTAGATCGTCTGGATAAATTATTTGTAATAACTACCCCCAAATTTACAGAAAGTTATGATAGACATACACTGGCATTACAAATCACTTTTTTTCATAGAAATGCTTTTTAAACCCATTGTAAACTGGCAAAAATCTCTATAAATTTGGGGGTTACTCTATTAGGGGCAATCTTTTTGTTACCAGTCAAATAGAGAATTTAAAACTTTTACTGATTTGAAGTCCAAAACCCGGGTAATTGAATACGTCTGCCGAATATTCGGTATTTGGTACATCTCTATAATGTGTTAAAATTACAATTTGGGAGCTTCGCTGCACAAACGACTAATATAACGATTTTGTTACAGCTTTCATGCTTTGTTACACGCAGGAGGATGCTAACGCGGACGGTAAGTGCACATTCTCGTTACCTCCATTACTTATTATACTCGCTATTGTGCTGTTAATCGTATGTAGGTCATTACGCAGTTTTTATTTCATGCGGCTGCTAATAACCACTATTTTGAAGTTAGGCCGTTTACATTGGAGCTATTCGCTTATTCTAACCACAAACAAATTCACGACGACATTGAGAAGTGAATAAAGCTCTACAAAATAAGTATTGATTTTATCGATCAAAATAAGAGCAATTGTACACTAGAAGGTACTAAGGGCAATCAAAAGTAGCCATCTGCTCTGCCATAGTATTGGTGTCTTACATCTATTGAAATTTCTTAAATTTGCAATGCTTGATAGTCCTTAGTACATTATTATTTTCAGTATACATCATTGTATGTATATTTGTTTTTAATCAAGTATTGTCATACATAATATTTCATTATGAATATTTATAACATTATTGTATTATATGTATTTTATGTTATATTTAAAACGTGGAATCGAACACTTATGAGTACACAAAGTACAGAAGAGTCTCCAGGACACAAAACATACGTTTTAAAACATCACAGTGTAGTGAATATTGTTATTTTACTACTACTTATTCTAATACACGATGTGCCGGATCTATGTGAGTAAATTGTCGCTTGTAGTGTGTATGGAGAAGCATGGTGATGCCTATAATTAAAATATAGGTCTAGTAATAATTTACAGTATCGGCATTATCATTGTGGCTTGTCGAATAATACGATGTTGTGGGCGACCCGATGACAAGCTATGTACTCATTACCTTTGTGTGTTAGATAGTTTTATTTTATTATATGTCGCTCTGTACACCACACAACTCTGTTCTAAATTTCCACTAAGGAAATTGGAAAAATATTTTTAAATTTTGAATGATTTTTATAGTGGGTCGTGTATTAAATGAGTCCAAGAGGAACCTCAAAATTTATATTTTGATGAATGTGGCAAACATTTAAAGAAATGGCAACATGTAAACACGGGTGTGTGGTGCGAGCTTAGCCATGACGACTTTGTGTTCCACATGTAGTTTATGTTGAGACTGAGAAGTGATCGCAGCGAGCACACGGGTTGGGTTGAGACACGCCCGGCCGCCGTCCCGTGCTTCTAGTTGCCTAACCGAAGCCGAGTACATGTTAACTATCATCTTGTTCAATGAATCGTATTTTTATTTGCTGTTTATTTTCCTGACCGCTATTCATGGACTTGGTAGAGTGCCGCTAATACGAAACGCTAAAGTGTCGACGAACAAATTGTCGGTATTTCTGTTCGAACGGAGGAGGTTCCCCTTCCTGGTACCGTGCCTGTCGTACGGACGCAAATTGCCGAGTATATTTTAAATGTATGTAACGTTAATTTTTCTACGTGTAGGGGAAATCTTGTACCGAGTGGAACTTCCCATGATGGAGGAGATAACGCTCATTTATCTCGAGGACGAGAGTAAGTTTTGGGAGTGAGGCGTAGCTTGCGAGTGCCGTAGCCGATACCTTACCTCCCGCATTCTGGTTATGATCATCAATTAGAAACGTAGTTTTCATTTCAATAACACTCCAGTTTTTTATATTATTTGTCATATTTTCTTTATGTTCAGTTGTTTTTTAATTCATACAACGCGATTATTCTAATAGCCTCTCCGCACTCGAAAATATTACCATAAAGCTCACGAAAGTGTGATCATTATTTGAAAATCGTTTGGTACACGGCGGGGTCAGTAGCACTCGGGCGCGGGCGCGGGCACGTGGCACCAGGCCACGCCGCTAGGGGCCGCTCGGGGCCGCTCGCCGCGCCGCTAGTGCGGGCCACTGGAAGCACACGAGGACACGAGAGCCGCCTCTGACACACTAGCTGACGCTTCGGCGCCGAGCATGAACGCACGGTTATACGCGCTTTGCCTTTAGTTACACACAACACTACGTCACTGGCATGTTTCAGATGTTACGATCGATATCACGACATTCTCATTCGAGCTTGTTTTTTCAGTTTTCGATATTACGCTGTGCTGGTTTATTTTAGAGTTAGTTTTGTCGCTTCAGATGTTTAGGGACGCTGTAATTATTTTATTAGCCTAGCGATCGCTGACATAATCGTTGTATAAAAATGTGTACATTTGCTTTATTCATTTAGTTGACGACAATGTTTATGGGCATTTATGAACCAGAATTAAATAAAGAAAACCCTTGAAAACATGTTCTCAAGACATAAGGTTTATTTAATTTTGGTCAGTAGTGAAAGCAATTCATGTTGTTTAAAGTAATTTAGAGAAAGCTGCATACAATTCGACATAGAATCAAATATTACTATGTACTCAATGTTCTCAATGTTTTTTTTTATTTTAATACGTGCGATGGAGTACTTATTATTTTGTGTCGAATTGTATTTTTACTAGACTGCAGGCGTTTAAATAATAGGTAGGTATTTAAAATGTTACTTCTTCAAAACCCTAACTTTTAATCATAGTAGATAGAGGGGGAGCCCATGATGCTAACTGTGGATTTACTCCAGTGTCGCGGCAACCTATTAGATTTGTAGATTAGATGACAGGAAGAATAAATGGTCCTAGATGTTACCACTTTCAGCGGTGGGGGAAGCGTCTACATATAAATGTCAACATTGTAATAAACACAATGACATGGAAATACTCAAGCGTGTCAGATATTGATATTTTTCATGCTGCAACCTGATAAATTGAAAAAAATAAATTACTCTAGCGCGTCAATTTTCATTTTCATCATCAAATTTGCAAAATTGACACTTTTGACACTTTTTAGCTAGTAATGAATCCCCCTTATCTTAATCTGACGCGCTCGAGTATTTTAAGATGGTCTATTTTTTTGTTCTCCTGAGCGTACAGCGTACAGCGTTCCCCTATATTAAGGGCTCATACTGGTTGGAGGTTCTTATCAATATGTAAGGTATCTCCCTTATCTTAATCTGACGCGCTGGATTAAATCCAGAAAACCCTTCTACGGCTCCCCATCTAAGATTATAGTATAGCGTTAGTTTTTAGTTATGTGATTTTCTTATTATTGTTATTTAAAATAATTAAGTTTAGATAGCATTCTCTATGAGGTATCTGTATCTTTAGGCTCATGACTGATTGGCCTTGCAGCATTTGCATACCATCACAGGAATGTTGGTGTTGGTCATTGAGGTGGTCCTTTATAATAATATCGTCACCGAACACTATTCTTGATGAATACGAACAGTGGTTGATATTGCAGCACAAGTTTTGCACAATTTGATATTAGCACTATTAGCACGAATGTTGTACACATGTAAACAAATCGGAATATCCGACCGATGCTTAACACTGATAATGGTATAAGGGCGACTGGCAGGTCCATTAATTTCGTAGATAACACTGTGGGACTGATGGATTTCGACACTAAACGTTCTGTTTTACAGGTCAAGATGAAACGGTGCTATCGTATGAAACGGTCCAACAGTTGACGATTACTTACACGCGGCCCGTCATAATCCTGGGCCCGCTCAAGGATAGAATAAACGACGATCTAATATCCGAGTTCCCTGATAAATTCGGCAGCTGCGTGCCTCGTGAGTGATTTTATCTATTTTAAGAATACGAGATTAAAGCGGGAATTGGCCGGCTAAATAACCCGCTCGCGCAAAGGTGGGGAAACTATAAACAGTTGAGAAACGCTGGGCAAACATTATCACAAACTAGTTTTGCATGGGCGCGGGCGGGAGGGGTGAGGAGCCGACCGAAGAAAATATGGATAACACCTTTACGGGAACATCGTAGGGGAGCCTAGATAAGAAACATAGACATATTTTATACAAAAAATATTATTTTGGTATATTCATATTCCAGACACGACTCGCCCCCGTCGAGACTACGAAGTAGACGGGCGCGACTACCACTTTGTGGCGAGTCGCGAGCAGATGGAGCGCGACATACAGAACCACTTGTTCATTGAAGCGGGCCAGTACAACGACAACCTGTACGGCACCTCCGTTGCGTCCGTCAGAGAAGTCGCCGAAAAGGTACAACATATCCCAAACGCTATCCGTAATATTAAACATTTTTTATTATTATTAATGGAATGTTTGTTTCAGGGAAAACATTGCATTTTGGATGTTAGTGGCAACGCTATCAAGAGATTACAAGTGGCGCAACTTTATCCCATTGCCATATTTATAAAACCAAAGAGCGTAGAATCTATAATGTGAGTATTTCTCATGGCACTCGAATCTCAAACTACAGTATCGTTTTGAAATGATACATTTAACGTATACTTTATTTTTAGGGAAATGAATAAGCGAATGACTGAAGAACAAGCAAAGAAAACTTACGAACGCGCACTGAAAATGGAGCAGGAATTCGCCGAATATTTCACAGGTGCTTATTTAAACTAACAGTTTGCCATTTATCCGTACATACGACTTTTTATTAGTATGACAATTGAACATTTAGTCGGTTCGCTTTTGCAGCGTTCAACCCATAAGGGCATTTTAAAATTCGGACATTCTAAAGTTCCGTCGTTTTACTAAATTCTATTGGAAATTGTTTTACTATTATTATAATGATACGGGGCCCTTCGGCCCCCACCATACCATTTCATATTAGTAATGCGCACGTTTCGCCCGCAGCGGTAGTGACGGGCGACACGCCGGAGGAGATCTACGCGAAAGTGAAGGCGGTGATCACGGCGGAGAGCGGGCCCGCCGTGTGGGTGCCGCGCCGCGAGCCGCTGTGAGCCGGCCCAGGCGTCGGCCCCGCGCCGCCCGTACTACTCGACTAGTACCTATTATAGTGCCTCGAATCCACTCGCCATAATATTATGCATACGAACGTGCGGCTCCGATGTTTTTTACGATATATTCCGTGTGAACTCTTCGAATTCATTCGTCCTCGCTCGGGCGGCTCCGGAACCCCCTACTCGGTCGGTAAAGTTTGACGAGACGAGAGAGACCTTCGACCACCGTCCGACATCGTCGCCGGCGGATCGCGCGTCCAGACCCTTGGGCGTGTGATTTCAAACGCGTCTTTCTAGTTTTGCAATCAAATTTTGTTATATCACCGCTTGATATGTAGTTAGAACATATCGAAGTTTAGCGTAAAAGAGATTACTTATGAATCGGTTAAATATTTCAAGTGTGGATAAAATTTTGAAATTGTTAACTGGGAACTCGTGATTGACAGCGTTCACCTTTGTTCACTATCCCTTACCTTTTAAATATTGACGGAGACTTATCGTCGAACACAAGTTATATAACTAATTATTATTTAATTATTTGAATGGCCCACTAATTATTTGTGCTTCGATTAACTATGTAAATTGTATATTTAATGACATTTTAAATGGTATTGGTACATGTTATTTTACTGAGGTTGCTAGATACATTTGAATTTTCATCAGTGTTAAGAGTTTAACAATATTCAGATAGTGGATATTATTGTACGAGACGAATCACGATGCACAGGTGATGTTAAAGCTATATTATAATGTATACCTACTAGTTATGAATACTTACGCTGTGTAGTCGAAACCCACCTCACGCATGGCTAGGCTAAGGCGTACATAATCAGGATTATTTGCTCAAGCGGCAATCTATATCGTATCGTAACCATTGAATCTCATGACATTTGTGCACACCGTTGTCCCCTTTGACACATTAGGCGAGGTGCAAGTTGTTTGTTGATCATTTTTATAGTAAGCATTGTGTTATTCGGTGTGAAATGTCTCACCAATTAGCGTTTGACATTTATTTATTGAGAATTTTATTTTCTTACGGAATTATTGAAGCCCATCTGCAAATATGGCACTATAAGCATGTTAGCTAAGCTGCAATATATTTGTTTGTTATGTCATGACGTATGTATTGCTAATAATGATTATGTCCACTACTAACACAATAATGATTACCCCCAGAGTATTATGCTATTGTCGTAGTGTAAACAAATAATATGGATATATTTTTAACATTAACTCTAATGGTACTTAAATATTTTATTGATATATGATTCAAATGTAATAATGATGATAAAACAAGTATTAGTTAATTCACACATGACAAAAGTTTGTAATATTATTTTCTCTCAAAATGAAGAAATTACGACACAAAATAAAACATACAATAAATTAGTTCAATATTTTAAAAATATCTTTGTAATTACTGTTCGTTTTGTTTGTCGTAATTCCTTTTGTTAAATACTGTAAATAATAGTTATTTTAATTTATTCTTAAGATTCTGTATGAATGTATTAACAGCATAGTCACTGAAATGGTTTATTTTAAAGCTATTTATTTTATCTTTTTTTAAGTAGGTATTTTATTAATTAAAATGAGTTTGTGCAAATTAATTAAGTGTATAATGTCTTTTTAACCTGTAGTTTAAAGTTTTAATTGACATCCATATTTGCAGATGTTCAATGTTTATGAGTTAGTGATGTTCAATAGAATAGTTTGAATAAAATTATTTACGTTGAAAATCTATTTTCTTATTGTTTTGTTTTTAAATCACTTGTCTATCACCCTACTATAGGAAAACTAATTTATAATTGCAGTCCACTCCTTTGAACTATCATTTTCTACAGCTCAACCAGAATAGCCAAAAGCGTGACACCCTATCTGGATGCAAAATATGACATAACATCATGGCAGGATCGCAAAGTCTTGACATACAGGTTACTTACTATAATTACCAGATTGTATAAAACGATGATTACCTTCTGTGAGCAGTGATAATCTTTAAAATACCGGCCAAGTGTGTGTCGGACTCACACGTAAAGGTTTCCTTAGAACACCACCACCATAGAACATAATTATATTCGATGCTGGTTCGTATAATAGATATTCTAACGTCAAAGAAATAAGTAAGATGCAAAAAATGCCTAAAATATGAAGTAACTGGTTGGAGACCCCGCTTTATTTTTAAATTTTATTTTACTATTTGTTGTTGTAACAGAAGTACACATTGTGTGAAAATGTCAACTTACCTATTAGTTTGTGAGCCCGCTGCCAGATGGACAGCCAATAGAGGCTTAGTAATAGGATTTCATTGGTGCCCTTTGGGTATGGAACCCTATAAACTATGGCCTAAGAAATTCCAAAATTTTAAAAGTATCCAAGCAGTTCTGAACTGTGCTCCATGTATCAAAGACTAGTTTTAGTGATATTGTTTATATGGATATACCTTACCTTCAGACATTTTTCATAATAGGTTCTTGGGTGAAGATAACTTCTGAATGAATAAAACAAAGTTATTCAAATTAGTTGTTTACTGTCCTTAAACTTCATCTAGAACAACAGTGGTCTTCTCGGAGACGTAGAGTCCGTCTAAGAATTTTCTGATATCCTTATTTTTAACTGTGGTGGACTGTTGGATGAGGGCAGCTGAACTCGACACATCCTCCAAGGAGTTGCCTTCAATGATTAGCTCGTCCTTCTGTTTCGGTGAGTTGACAACGGTCACACCCGGTGCCATTTTCACCCTCCTAATGTATTTTTCACCAAGGAAGTTACGAATTTCAATGATCGAGTTGCCTTCGGTGGTGACACAGTTGATGGGGAAGTGAGCATATACAGCACGCATTTTGTACTGGAACCCTTTGGTCACACCTGAAATAAGATAAATAATAATGTTAGCCCGTTTAACGTCCCACTCCCGGGCAAGGGCCTCCCCTCAATGCAAGGGGGATTGAAGCCATAACCACGCTGGCTCAGTGCGATGCCAATATGAACTTATATGACGTAGCCAGGGCACAGAAATAAATTATTTATTGGCCACTTTATTGTTATTACATTTAGTAACAAAATGAAACTAGAGATTAGATCAAAGGCAATCCTGGGATTTACTAGGATCCTGTAGACCTAGGCTAGAATGTATTGAGAACTCGCCATGCACTAGGTATTGGGTACTGTACTCTACCTAATGTTATTGTTAATAATCACTTATATCAACTACATTAGATGCACCATCATAAATCAAGCTAATTAATTAACATCACCTGCATTGAAGAGGTATGCAGTTTCTCCAATACCGAATTGGTCCCATTGTAATAGGGGAGTGAACCTATCGCCTTGATACCGGGGACCAACTCCCTGAATCTCCTACTCTATCCACTTCTATTGCTTCTTTACTTGTTTTAATTCAGTGCCTTATTTTTTGGCTAGTAAACTTAAAATTTACCGATGCTACAAAATAAGAAATAGGAAAACATGTAAACAACCAACCTTTGATCATGTTCTCAACGTGTGAGCAGACTGTTCTCACAGCGGCGAGCTCCTTTTTGGATCCGAACCATTTCTCTACCTTCAGCATGCGAGGGTTCATCATGCGAATGTCAACGGCCAAGTGCTTGAAGTTCCTTTTCAAAACTCCGCGCGGTCCTTTCACTGTCACCAATCGCGATTTTACGTGGACGGTGAGCCCCTCGGGGATTTTCACCTTCTGATTCGCCACGATTTGCTTCATGGTCAAGCCTAAAACACCAAAATAATGTAGTAAACCGAACCTAACCTATTCGTTCAACGTCTTGTCAACTAAACTGGATGTTTTTATCTTTGTTGGATAAAATATAGTTTGGAAATTGTGTATGGCGGTTTCCTAAATTGCACTCAATCACTATAACGTTATAAAAATAAATATCGCAATAGATTTTACTGGATTTCTGTAACTAAAAACAAAATCACCTACTTTCTTTGACACAAGAACCGGAAAAGGCAGAACTAGGGCTGTAATAAACATACGATATTCGGTATTAGTTTACATAGTAACGGATACACTGACAAAGTACCGGATCGGTACCTCCAAATATTATATTACGAATACTGATTACCGAAGTTGACTAACAAATATATTTTTAAATATATTTAAATATATTTAAAATATTTTTTTAATAGAATTTTTAATCTATATTATGTGATAATAATTGGTGTATAGAATTGTGGTTACATACAGCTATCAATCATTAAATTATTCACCACGTATATAAACGCGAAAATGTGAAAACCATAGGTACCAGACTAGGTACTCATCATGGACCTATCAACTACCAAGGGGAGGGGGTGGAGGAAGGCAGCTGATTTTAATATCATATCTGCAAGTAATAACATAATTTTACTTAGTTGAAGTGTAAGTTTCATGTTAATTATTATTATTTATATACATTTCTTCGTAACAATTTATTTTATCTTCAACCTATCTTTAAAACACGCAGTGGTACGACATAATAAAATACCCCTCACTCACGAGTTGTTTCACTGAGGTGCCTCACCGAAATGAAATGAAAGAGTTACTCGAAATTCAACTTTGAACCAACTCATCTAGAGCCTCATTTTAGATTCCATCAATCAATGCTTCACGCGCGTGCGATAGTAGGTAGGTCGCGCGCGACTCGCTAGTCGCCTCGCCAGTAGTCGCCAGTCAGAAATTGAGTGAGGTATGGACTATGGGAGCGAGTTTGTGAATGAGTAGTGCAGCTAATAAAGAAGCAAATTTACGCAATAGTAAGTACAAGTTGTCGTAGCCTCGTGTTATTGAGGTCTACCCATAGTCGACCGATGTTTAGGTTCGATCCCACTATCAATATGCATTTTTAAAATTTGTTATAATGTTATAGATGGGGAGCCGTAGAAGGGATTTCTGGATTTACTCCAGCGTGTCAGATTAAGATAAGGGAGACACCTTACATATTGATAAGAACCTCCAAGCAATACCTATGAGCCCTTAATATTGGTGTTATTTACACTCGGGGGAAAAAATAGACCATCTTATAAAAATACTCGAACTCGTCAGATTAAGATAAGGGGGATTCAATAAAAGCTCAGAAGTGTCAAAAAAGTCAATTTTGCTAAATTGTCCGTCAGTCTAAGAAATGGGAGCATCTGTAAGTTTCACTGAACACCCTCTCTGAAAATCTGACGCGCTCGAGTATTTTTTTTTTCATTTTATCATTGGAGCATGAAAAATATCAATATCTGGCACGCTTGAGTATTTCCATGTCATTGCTTTTTTTTACAATTTTGCTATTATCATATACCTAGACGCTTCCCCCACCACTGAAAGTGGAAACATCTAGAACCATTTATTCTTCCTATCATCGAATCTACCGAATCCAATAGGTTTGGGCGACGCTAGACTAAATCCACAGTTTGCATCATGGGCTCCCGGACCATTATTAGATTTAATTTGAATTGTGCCGACCGATACCACTCTCCTCAAAATATGAGGCATGAGGAGGAGGGAGGTGGTGCTCGCTTCGCGTCGCACGCCACTGGCTGCGCGGCGGTCACGTTCTCTAAACGGTACTGCACATTAGCTCGCACCTTACCTCAAATGAGGGTCCTTCACAAGGTACTCGTGAAAAGATATGAAGCACTCGCGAGGTCACAAAAAAAAATGACGAATTACCCATCGCTAGTATGTACTCGTAACGGTATCCGATATTTATTTTAATGTTACTCATCTAGGTACTGCCCTAGACAGAATCGTTTCAGAGATGTTGCCAGTAAGCAAAACATTTAATTTAGCAAAAAACGGCCCTTGACCATAAATAACCTAAGAGTTCCTATTTTTTTCTTAGTTTGGCTTCACTTTTCACATATAGCCAGTGTCAAGTAAAAAAAAATTTGAATGTGTCAAGCACAAGAACTTTTCCTAGGTTTAAAAAAATACACCCCCCCCCCCCCCCCCCCACCCCATCAGTGTTGGGATATTATTTATTATAATTATGTCCGTGAGTGTTGGCAATTGGAACAAAAGTGGTGAAAAAATATTTTTGGGTTCCTCCAAAAAGTACCCCGAACCCGAAAACTCGAAAATAATTTTTATCTTTTTTGCTTAACGGAGCAAAAAACTTAAAATGTATTTTTTATTTGCCACTGACTATATGCGAAAAGCGAAGCCCAGGAAGAAAAATAAATAATCTTTCATGTCATCTGTCACTTGTCAATCAAATTGTCATTTGTCTGTCTGTCACCATAATATAACCTAAAACCTAAAACAAAAAAGTAAATAATAAAAATAAAAACCTTTGTTTGTGAACTTTTAATAGCAAGAGATTCTTAAGTAATGTTGTTTAGAACATTACTTCATGCAGAAATGAACTTTTGTCAAAGAATTTTTGTTAGAGGCAAGTTTTTTGAGGTTACTTTCCTAATATTTTATTTTATAGAACTATGACTGAATCCTGGATTTATTACAGGTTTAAGTACTAGATCAACATGGGATATCGTAACAGGAGTTTGTGTGGAAAGACTTCCTGTAGTGACACCGCCGCTCAATGATATGCAGAAGAAATACAAGGATTTACTTTTTACACTGGAAATTGAGAAGAGTTTAAAATCCAACCATGAAATTAGACATGAGACTGATAAGTTAGTACTTTATAATATGATTAAGTACTTTTATGGACCTTATTTTTCTTTTATGTACCTAGGTATTAACAATGTTCTTGTTGGCCCGGCTATTGAACGTTACTTTGATAAATAAGTAATAAAGAAATCTCTGCTGCCTCCATGCAGAGCCTGCATGGAGGTTGGCTGGCTATCCTCCAGGAGGTCTTCGGTGATTTTAAGAAGCTGGGGAACTTCATAGTGGAGTTGGGATGGCTGGAGTAACTGGCCCACCACCCTCCAACACACAAACAGGCACACCAAGTTGCTAGAAGAAGAAGAAATGAAGTCTACATTGAATAAATTTTGTATGATTTTAAGGGTGCAGGCCGAACTCTTGAAGAATGAATCATTAGATGTTGACATGGACACTGTAAGCAAAATAACGGCTCAAGATTTTGAGGATGCAGCCAATGAAGAGTATGCACAGTTTAAATTTGCCAGCATTGAAACTGGTAATGTACCGAATACAGCTATTTGCAGTTTGTAAAAAAGATTTATAAAATATGTCTTCCATACCTAAAGGCCTCTTTAAAAGTATAGGTTCAGGATGCACCTATGGAAGATTATTTTTATTTTATGAATACAATACAATGTAAATGTTAAAATTTAATTTAAACTTTAAACAATGAAATTTAATAGTAATGGTAGGTTTAGGTACTTGGGAAGAAAGATTATTATATATACACCTATTTGTTTGTAGAGGCTGACAAGAGAGGCGACAAAACATCACCAGATAGGTGTCTCCAGAGACACTTGATACTTGTAGCACCAATAAAATTGGGCAGTAGTGTTAAGACTATACTGCCCCAAGGACCGTGGAAGGAGGGCGAGACTCTGAGACAGGTGATTAATACAATGGCTCATCAAATCTAGGATAAAAATAATATGGTACTGAGGTGGCAGGCAAGTGTACGGCCCGCCTGACGTTGAGCAGTTACTGTAGCCTATAGATGCTTGCAATACTAAAGGCGGCTTTCTTACTCATCGTACGAAACAAAGGTGTAATAGCTAGCTACTTTACGCCGATCTCATGTGGTAGACATGTTTCACTCTAAAAATGCACGCCCCTTTACTAAACGTTTTTATGTGCAGTTTCGTTGCAGTAAATATTTATTTTCGCATTTAAATAATCACGTTTAGTGAAGGGGTGTGCATTTTTAGAGTGAAACATCACTACAAGGTGTGATTTCTGCCCCAACTTTTACTACCATGTCTGATTATTAGAATATTATTAATTGAAAAAGCGACAGGACTGATATGTTAAACTCCCAATTTTCCGAAAAAAATTATATTGCACTTAAGTATGTTTATTTTTATTAGACAGCTGAGAGGATTGTAAAAGAACAATGTGGGTCCGAGTTGAAAGTACAATTCCTTTCGAACGCTCCCTGTGGATTTTATAAGTACAAATACCCAGCTGAAGTTGATGGAAAAGTTGGAGCCAAGGTAAGAACACGTAAATATATAAATAAGCTTTTACCCGCGACTTCGTCCGTGCATAATTTAAAAAAAAAAGAAAAAAATAGATTCCAGAAAAGTAGTATTCCAGATCCGTTCAGCCGTTCTGGCGTGATTGGGTAACAAACATCCATCTAAACTTTCACATTTATAATATTAGTGGGATTTATATTATTGTTGTACTGAACTTGCCAATCTGTTTAACTATGTTTGTATAAATAAATATCGCCAGACTAACCAACCAATCACCTGTATGGTCCCAAACTAAGCAATGGTTGTACCATGGCTACCGTACAATGGACTAGCGACAATCCCAGTGACACCCAGACAGCGGCAAATTACGAAAAGGCCGTTTCCTAAATTTGCTTCTGGCGGGAATCGAACCCGAAACCATATACATATAGACTTTGTAGTTCCAATGTTAGTCGCTAGAGGCGCTGTACCTACTTGAAAAAATGTTACCTACAAATTTTCTGATAAATTGTGATACTGATTCATTTTAATTATTTAACTAATCATATTTATTTTGTTTCAGGTATTTTTCTATTACGCCAATTATAAAGAAGGTAATGCGAAAAATGAGTCAAAGGTCAACTGGTTAACGCGAAATGAACTAAAAGACGTATTACCTGATAAGTATAACAAGTCAGTGAGTGAATTCCTCATTGAAGAAACCTATTAATAATCGTATGTATTTGTAGTTAGTAATCCTTACTTTGTAGTAATAAATCTATTAAATATTAATATACTTAATTTTCTTTTACACCCGTCATTGCCCAGTTTTCGGGTTGCCATCTTTTTGTATAGAAAAAAAATCACATCGTCCAATCAGTGATTGCAGCTGGCTATGAACGCCTCAAAAAAGAAAATCTATTAATATTCTCATAAATATTGGTGTTAAGTTTGGGATCTTAGTGGTTCCCACACAAGCGTGATGAATTAGTGGTTGCTTATTTTGAACCATTTTAAACTAAGTAGTTTTGTAGTTATGAATACCCTATTTTCCTTTCCCTAAGGCCTAGCCCGCATTGCGAATAAAAAGCGCGCGGTTTATTTACCGCACCGCACCTTGTCAAATTGCGCGGTTTTAAAACCGCAAGTGCGGATACATATGATTCCATGGGTTACAGAATTGCAGGAGAAAAACCGCGCGATTTTCATTCTCAATGCGGCCAGGCTCTAACAAAGTGCGCAACAGCTTTCGTTTCGCGTCGAGATACTGAGAAATATTGTTAAGCGCGAATCCCGTGCGGCGGCGAGTGCTTCACAGTAAGCATCAAAATAGAAGTTTACTCAAACAATGAGTGGTTTACGAGTAAACACATTTTAGATTTCGCCCCAATGATCCTAGGACTCGGCGTTGCTAAATTGAATTCTATGACCGGAGAATTAGATTATACATTTCAATATAGTTAATTAAGATTTTATGCGCGAATAACGCTGAATTTGGTTTTAGAATATAATCCTTGTTTGCTTACAATCAGAATCGAATTTAGGTCGCCGCGTGCGCTCACTAGAGATGGAATATGTTAGCTGCACTCCCAAGGCTCCCGTCTTCTCGTTTACAAACAACACCGTGCTGTTTTTCGTTTGTGCAAGATTAAATAATTTTCCATGAAAAGTAATGTAAATAAAGTACTGTTTTGTTTCCGCTGAATCGCTCTACCAACCTGAAGCTGCTTTGTTTTACAATTTACAAATGTGATTTCGATTGATTCAATGTAGCAGGACCTCTATTACCTACTCGTACCTACCCTGTGTGACTGGTGGCTTGGAAGGAGGACGAAGTAGGGAGAAAGGTAGACTAGGGCCCTAAAGGCCGAAATACACCCCTCAAATTTTGAGAGTTGCTTAACTTTGACGCGTCATAAAAAAGACAAACAACGACGTCTCAAACTGCTAAGTGCGACTTAAACTTTTCAGAAGCGTTTGAGTATTCCGCCGTAAGGCTGCAATTTTTCTACCGATTAAAATTCACCGATGACTGATCATCGTAAGTCGTAAATTCTTGGCACTCAACATGTTGTCGGCAATCTGTTTTATCAATCCTCCGGCCGACAAGATATTGGTCACACCACCGAAATGAATAAAGTGAAAGAGCATAGGCCCAGCAGTTGATGCAGGCTCGAGATATAACTAACCTAAGGATTATATTTTAATAAAGTAGACATTTTAATACTTCCTACTTGTAGGCACGATCGCCTACACGGCTATGGCAATATTCCAACATAAGCTGAACTCTTATTATTTAGAAAGTTCAGCTGATGTTGGATATGTTATCACAGACTTGCAGGCGACTCTATCTATACTCTGTGTCTCTACTCAATATTTCTATCTGTAAGTGCTATGGTACATATGAAAGACCTTCGCGTCAGAGTAAAATTTGCAGACTGGTAAGGGCAACGTTCAGAAGCTCTGATGCGAGCCAACAGCTCCCCGGTGTAATGAGAGATTCGCTACGGGAATTATCCAGCACTCGACCAGCTTCGAACCGTACAATTTCGCTGTTATCGCGCTATGACTAATCATATGCCTATCAATGCTCCCCCGGCATTTTCTACCATTTCCTTAATTGATTCGATATAGGTACCTACCTACCTACCATAATAACTGCACCTTTTTTATTAAGCTGGAAAAGTTCTACCGTTTTCAGTTAAAATAAGTACGTATTACTAGGTATTTAAGTAGGTACTTTAGTGGGTTAGGGGGCGTCCATAAATTACGTGAGGCATTTCGGGGGGGGTCGAGCAAAATCTCACCAAATCTCACGTGGGGGAGAGGGGGGTCTCGGCAAATCTCACGTATTTTTTTTTACCGCAAGAAACAGTGTAAAATTGCAAGAAAACTGGGTTAAATTATGTAAAACATGTTTATCCTCTAGAATATATTTTTTGAAAAAACTCACCTGAGATTAGAGGGGGAGGGAGGGGGTCGAGCAAAATCTCACGAAATCTCACCAAGGGGTGAGGGGGGGGGTTGAAAAATCTCAAAAATCATCTCACGTAAATTATGGACGTCCCCTAATACCTATGTATAAGCTAGTTCATAATTATGATGACAAATTATTATTTCTGCCTACCTCTGTGGCAGAGTACCTCTGAGAGTTGAGTTTTAAAAAGTTTACCTAAATTGTTGGCTTTCTGAAAAAAATAGTGTTTTTTTCATTTATTACCGATAACATAATTTTAATCCATAACATTGTACGTATTTGGATAGAAATTGCCATAGGTATCTAGGTAACTTGTGGTAAACACTAGCTGGTGAGCAACAGGCCTTAGATGTGTAGATCACCTTAATTACCAACCGGTAAGGTACCAACATACCTAATTGTTAAATAGGTAGGTATAACATGACCGACCCGTATAATATTTAATTTAGCTAACAAGTATTTTTGAGTACCTACCTACCTATACCTATGGCATCCATTATCCACCCGGTGGAATGTAGAGGAACTCGTAAAAGTCCAGACAGAACACACGCGAAGCACTTGCTCCGGGAATATTTTTCTGTAGAGCTAAGAAAATACGGCATGGGCTCTTTAACTTTATAGTTACTTCCTAGATGACAATCATTTACCTTTTAATATTTCTTAAGTAAGTAATGGTAATAGGTTGAGAATGCCATTGGACGAGAATGTCCTATCAGGTAGGTAGACCTACTTGTGCGATCTGAAATTTCGACGGAACAACGTAGATACTTACTACCTACATGACTGAGGTAAATAGGTAACCCACCAATTCTATCAAATAAATTATAAGTACCTAAGTCGTAATAATCCGATACAACCATTTGTGCAGGTGTAAGATAATTAATAATGTCCAAAAATTATTTTAATGTCCTTTTAAACTACGCTGTTTTGAACACCTGGCGTGGACCAACTGTAGATCTCGCTAGTTTTACAACAATATCGTATTTCCACCGATACATCACATAAAAAGTTTAATTTAAATTAATTATCCAAAAACAAAGAAGCCGTTTCCATGTTAACCTAAAGGCTAAAGTTGAAGCCCGGTGGGGGGCGCAGCCCGGGGCTCCGGAGCATCTATAATTGATAAAATTCTCAACACACCACTCAATTTCCTCTCAGGTTTTACTATTTTAAGGCATGAGTCATTTCTGTAGAAAAAACTTTGTTATTTATTTCATTGACGATACCTCGTGTTTACACTCCTTCGTATTAACTACTTATCATACGTTTTATATAGGCAAGCGATTTATCATGAACGCACCTGTTATGTTGTGTGTGAACTTCCCCATACGTTAGAACAATCATTAATACTTACCTAATCTATCACTACCACACCCCAATCACGCACTTAATTTTGTCTATTTCAATATGGTAGATTATTAAGTAAGTTACCTACCTAAGAACCTAGATCTATAAGCAATTAATGGTATCATTACTTGCATGAAACATGTTAAAAAATAACAACGTACAAGTTATCTCTAATTAGTCATCAAATGGCAGACGTCATTAAACAAAAGCAAAAAAGCTCCTGACAAAATTCACATAATGTGCGTCAAAGTTAGATAAACGGCTAATAGAAACTGAGAGGACCATTGTTCCACTTTTAATGGACCACCGGCCGATACGCGGCGGCATCCACGCAAAAACGCCTCTGAAATATCGGCCACGGAAAAAGGATACGAAAAACAACCTATTTCGCCATTGAGGTAGGCAGCCGAGGAATTCGTCAAAGCATTTTATCTCGGCCTTTCACAGTTCGATGGCGGTCAGTGTTAAATTATTGCCGAGACAAAGTTATCGACATAACGTGAGATCCTTTGGACGTATTCGTAGACTGCTTCGGATGCCGGTGGTTTCGTCCAACAGGTATTGTTTTAAGGTTCACTATCAAGTAGCTTACCTGTATCGTTCCGCAAAATGCATTATTTGTTTAGAGAAAGTACCGTAAACGTCCTTCCACATACCATAGATAAGGGCGGCCGATCACAATGTTACACAAAGATAAAAAGATGGTCACAAAGTTAACATTCACTGCTAATGTTGTCAATCCTTGGAACTCATGAAGGTGTAACAGTTTAAAACAAATATAATGATGAGTTATCAGTAAAACCGTTTATAGGATAACACTAACAGTAAATATTAGGAACAATACTTGGCGCCTGACGACTTACCTCGAAAAAAGCTAAAAAAAGTTTTACAGTAATGTTCCTATCAGCTGAAAATCTTAAATTTACCTACACTTTGTCCGAAGCCTTCGAGACACGGTACCTAGAGAATTTATTGACATACTATAATTGATTTTATCCATAGGACCGTCGACTCACTTATTCTGTCCCTAAGTACTTACCTAATTAAAAAATGAGGGACACATACTTAAAACACCTTAAAAGCAGAGTTGGGCAAAATTTAGGTAATTACGATTAATTAATTGCAAATTGCAGCAATTTACAATTAATTGTGTGTTGTTCGCGATTGCAAACAACTGATGTGTGGAAATAATACAGTAAAATATAAATAGTAAGCCAGCCTAGATAACCAGGCAGATCCAATCAATGTTATAGGTAGGTAAGTGTACAATAAGGGTGTTTCAGAATTATGAAATAGCTTTTTATTCACCAAATAAATTTGTCAGTTTTACCATACTCTTCATTCCGAAGATGCGTGTTTAAGCCTATTGATGATCGGAGGACGACTATGATGTAAGAAATATAAGTATAGGTAGTAGGTACCTGCATGTAGTAGGTATCTGCACGCGAGAGTAGGGCTACAATGCAACATAGTCACGTCATACAATTACCTTACAGCTTAGATTTATTATAGTTTCAGCTAAAATGCATGATATAAGCGCTAAAAATAACGTAGTTTAGCCATTGATTAAAATTGAAAGTTTCTTCATCGAACTTTCTCTACGGTAAACAGTAATAAGTGTTAAGGTTACGTAGGCACACAGTAATAGAGATATTAAATAAATCAAAGTGGAAACGCTCCGGTCCGGGCGGTTTAGGTATTCCTAAAGAGCGAACGTATAACCGGGCGCAATCAAAAACCAATCATGCCTTTATTAGTTAGACGGTGAACATGAGTCCGTGTCGGTGCGCGGGATTGCGTGGGCCCGGAGGAGCGGGCTGCGGGCGCGCAGGCCCAGCTGTGCGAGGCGAGGGCGGGAGGGCCCGCGCTGCCAGGTGGGCCCCCATTAGCAGCGGCCAGCCTCGAGCGGCCGCTCTTCATCTTATGATAATTATTTTCTGTTTGTTTTCGTCGAAGAATCGGCCCGCCTCGCCGACGAACGCTTCTCAGAACCCACTTCCATTGTGGTAAATTAAAGCCGCCCGGACCCCTGCCACGACGAGAGATAATTCGACAGGATGCCGCATATTATTAATTGCACTATGACTTGTGGAAATGGAGCTTCGAGTTTAGTGAGTCATTCATTCCGGTGGATCCGACGCTACCCTTGCGCGTGGGAACGCATATCGTACGCAATTTACACTCGCGTTAACGATCTTTTAAGATCACTTGAAAATTGAATATTTTCGGTTAAATCGATCGGTTCTCGAGACGCCTGGCGATAGGTACCGGCAGCCCAGATACAATCGCTTACAGCGCGAATCAATTAAGTTTTGCTGAGGTAAAGCGATAAATTTCCAATTAACTACATCGCAAGTACTGGCACTGAGCGATCAGTTCGTTAACTAGAGTTTAACAAGGTAATAAATAGAGGGTTCGAGACAGACACCGGTGACCAATAAAAAGAGAACCGTAAATAAGCCGAATGCCCGCAATAAAAAAAGGGAACCTCGTAATGTTTACAATCTTGTGGCTTTATTCACTTTGTGTTCCAATTTCATGCTAAATCGAGCGGATAAAATCCTCCTTTATCAGGCAGACTCACCGTCTCGGCGGAGTCCGCGCCTCCCCTCCCCCCCCCCCCCACGCACCCGCGCCGCCCTCCCGCGCCCGCCCGCGCCGCCCTCCGCCGCCCTAACCGCCATTAAATACAAATCTAACATCAGGCCTGCCTGTCTGAATGAAGCCTAATAATACGTTGAAAGGATCAATTTATAATAATTCAATTTGTGAGAAACAGAATGAAATATTTGATGTTTACTATAAATTCTATAAACCTTTTAACGCGCCATGGAATAGAAAGCTTTTACGACTTTATTTAATTCTGTGCAGATAAGAGTGCCCATGCTTATAGGCGTTGTTTTACAAGATTCGTGTTTGTTTATTTCTTGTGTCTCTGATAAATATTTTCAATGTTTGTGAAGAACACTTCGAGAAAAAACATCAATGGTAACCGGGGGCAGACATATCTCCAAGAAATCCTCATCACTGCAATGCAGCGAGCGCGCGTTAGGGCCCTTACATACTCGGAAATTGTTTTTCCTTATTATGCTGGCTCTACTATAGGTACGAGAAATTAATGAAAATTATTCTATAGATTTTAAAGACTTTCGTGAAGGAGACGATAAGCAACTGTATACCTAGTCATTGAACACTCATTGGCAAATACACTTGTGTATAGGTAATGTAGGTACTTGCCTATATACCCACCGTATTACATTTTAATTTCTTCGTCTAAAGCAAAGGGATGACAATCATTTAAAATCTATACTTATATATTAATAATATAATATAGTGCGCACGGGCATGCACAGTGGTACGTGAAGTGCGCATGATTCTCAAGAGTGCATTGGTTAGGAGGCTCGACGGGTTATTAATTTTATGGTGTCGATGGCCGCACGCACCTGGCTGCAGCGGTCACTGCCGCTGCGGCTGCGCATTCCCCACTCCCCCCTCCACTCTGGGATCAATCACGTAAGTGCCTCTGTGCACACATGTTTTATTATTGCCATACAACATATAACTAGGTACATACATCACTAAATACTATCCATTCATTATAATTAAGTGGGTACATGCGGCTGATAATAGCTACGGCACTGAAAAGGCTATGACGTTTACAGTGAATTTTCGATATTTAGGGTTCCGTACCCAAGGGTGCCAACGGGACCTTATTACTAAATTATTGAATGGGTGGGTCCAGATGCCTCGCATGCCTCAGTCAGCCGTTGTGGAGAGAATTTACAATGTAGGTTGAAAACAACATCTTTTTATAAAATCACA
Organism: Drymonia ruficornis; assembly: GCA_947859195.1. NCBI lineage: Eukaryota > Metazoa > Arthropoda > Insecta > Lepidoptera > Notodontidae > Drymonia > Drymonia ruficornis. The sequence goes on along the minus strand of OX401911.1, from coordinate 6,817,302 downwards.
AAATTTTATAAAATTTAATCATAAATTACTAAATACATTTTATTCCTGACGGTCTTAAGTTTAATGTGGTATATTTTGAGCCTTAGTAAGTCCTGGACATCCTGGACATCCTGGAAATCATAATACAGAAAAAACTACATATCAGCGCAATGCACTGGTACGTAAACAAAAGTAAAGGCGAACTTAGCGTAAATAAAATACCTACCTAATACATAACAATAGCGATTTATTTGTGAACCGTAATGTTAGGTACCTATGTGATGTGGGCAGCATTCCCCTCCTAATCGAACTGGTTGGAAGCAGTGCGCATGCATTACAATGTAAATGGCACATTCGTCTACAGGTGCCGTAGAGAACCTGAATTGTGTGTTGTACCACGAACAACATGTTAATAACACATTTCGTGTGTGACGAGTCCATCGCCGCCTCGCAATCGGCAGCGGAACGAGCCTCCGCTGTTCCACGGCGTTATGTAATCGCCATTCACGACACGTCGAGTCGCGCTGTGAGATTTTGACATGTTTTGGTGAAGGTCACCGATGTAAGTAGTACGAGACACGCGGGCGACAGCGTTGCTCAGATGATGTGGAAATGCAACTGATACTATTGACTATACATCTATCTATCTATACTTAGATTTATATTTATGTAAGCGCATGGCAACAATTTTGAACCACGAGTTTACTTTAGGTAAACTTAGACAATAACATAGTAGGTACCTAGGTAATTAATTACCAGAGTGGTAGCACATCCCTTTTGTACCAAAATTAGAATACCAATTCATACCGATTCTGTTATCCATATGTCGTCATTTTCCAAATCCACAGAAGACTGGAATTATGCCATTTTTAAACTGACGCTATAGGTACATGAATAACGTTGAGTATAACAAAAATAATAAAGATGCATTAAGATAATTATGCCAACAGAAACAAACCTTTATTCTTATCAAACGACAGCTCACACAAAACATTTATCATTTACAAAAGGTCTCATTACCCTCATAAGAAGGAGCAGGGTCCGGAGAAGGGAGATGATTTAGAACAAATAACTCTAAACTATATTTTTTGTGGCATCGCAATGCGCGTTATGTCACGACATGATTCATATGAGAGTCCATAGCGTCTACGCTGAAGTCCCAAGACTCCCACAGTATAATGTTTGAACATTACGATTGGAGGCGAGGATGAAAAAGAAAAGAAAGACAATAATCATTTAGTGAAGGCACAAATTCCAACAGAATCACAGCGCGCTGATAGGCTGCTGTGAAGTCAGCTCCCAGTACTGCCGCGTCATTCGATGCATTATTTGTTTTCTAGTTTTTCGGTTACTAAACGAAAAACGGTTCGGTTAAAACAATAAATTTACCAACTATTACAACATTATGATTCAAAACTTTTTTATAAATTCTATTTATTGCTTCTCCTATTTTATTGTGTTTTATTAAATGGTCCATTACAATAGGTGGGCAAGTTTAATTGCATTTATGTTTTAAGCTAATAAAAATAAACCTTATGTCTGTCTACAAAATTTTCCTATTTAACGAGACAGTGTGGAACCTATAGAGAATAAAAAATGTATTTTAAATATTACGCAGCATGGTTCTTAGTACGCAAAAAATATATATTGAGCACAATTAGCACTATTGTGCCAAAGATACTAGTCAAGTGAATAGTGATAGAGCAAAAAAATGTAAGCAATACTATAGTAAAAATTGTTTCGTACGAAAATGTAGAGAGTTTGGATGACGTCATTTATAAGTTGACCTCACATTATTTGACATTGAGGTAGGAGCATGTAACATTAGAGAAAGTATTAACGATTAATATATTATTCATGCTAGTAGAAGTAAGCAAGGGATATTACTAAAACAAGATCGGAATGATTGGATCTACTAGAAATTCCAACAGGACACCAATAAAATAAACTAATTTTGATGACGCTTGGCGCAGTGGTTCGAGCGCAGGCCGCTCGGCTTAATGCATCGGATGGTTACGATTTCGATTCCCGTAAGAGACAAATTTCGGAAACGGCCTTTTCGTAATTTTCCCCGGTCTGGGTGTTACCGCTACCTTTACCTAGTATTGCTTAGTTTGGGACCGTGCAGTTGCTGTGTAAGTGTGGCGATATTTATTATAATCGCAAGGTTCAGCGTTAAATTCGAGCTGAGGAACGAGAGTGAGGGTCTGTGTAAACTCGGCCCCAGCGTGAGGCGCGTTCTTACCCACGGCACGCTGCGCCGCGCGCCGCGCCCGCGCAGCCCGACCCAGCCTCGACGATATTTATAATCATTATGTCGGTAAATAGATAGATGACTAATTATTTTATTAAATAAATTTACAACTCTAATGGAATGCTATGCATAACTTTAATTAGATTTGCATCAGTCCCCAGTCAGAGTTGTAAATGAAGATATATGTGGACAAGATTATTGAGAATCGATTCTATCTGTCCTTGCAACCTAGACAAGTTTAGTAGATTCATCTACAAACGTTTCTGCAAATCGTCACTCATCAACGTAAAGGACAGATATACCTAGGTCACGTAATCTTCTTATCGAGATGTATTGTCATTTCCATATATTTAAACGTAACGATTTGTAGAAACACATGTAGACGAACTCACTTGTCGAGGATAATTATTCGAATAGAGTGCAACAGAAACATAAATATGCAATTTACTTTGTTCTAATATGAGAATATGCGAATGAGATGATGATACACAAACAATAGCAACTGTTGCGTCATTTGAAAACAATTACTAATACAAAAAGTAACAAACAAAAAACGTCTACCTACCGTCATAAACAAAAGTGAGCAACGAACGTTTTAGCACCTCCATAAAAACTGAAGCGAAACTATGGTCAATAAATTAATAAGTCATCGTCAAATGCCTCCAATTACAGCACAATATAAAGCGGAGTCAAGCAGGTAAACAAAATAGAGCTGTTATAAATTTTACAAGAGCGGTTGAGTGGCCACACTGGCTCTCGACCGCATTATGCAGTTTTTTTCATCGAGTTTTTGCTCGTTGGTATTCGCTTTGTGAGCTTACTTCCGTCGGCACGGTTTTTATGGTGGCGCTAACATTGGAGCACAAAAGCTTTGATATACGAGGCACAATACTGCGTTAGCGCCACCCTACCTCGCAACCCTCTGACAAACATCTCCCGCATACTTGCTTAGAAAAAAGAAAACAGCAGATTTGTGTAAATGTGTAATGTAGGTAATGCGTCACCAGATTGGTATGCCGCGGATCTATTAATTGTGTAAACGGTAAAAAATTTAATGGTTATGCATATATTTAATGTTTTAAATATTTTTAACTAGAAATATTTTGGTATTCCGATTATTATTTGATGTTTTTGAACTTCGTCATAGGAAAATTATGTGTTGACAGAGGCTTGAGTGTAAAATGAATTCAATATTTCTGAGTGACTATTTACTGTACTTACTTAAATGGACCTTTCTCGGTAATATGAATGCCTTTCGTAGGTAGATATGTAGGTAACCACTAGACAAAAATAAAATATTTCCCAATGGGAGCTGCTAGATATTGTTACTAATCCACTTACTAGTAATTATGGTACCGAAAGCGTTCAACAGACAATGGAGAGATGTGTCCATCAGTGCACCGCTATTTGTCTGAAATATGTTTCTGAGAAACATACGGGATTACAAGAGTAGGTAACAATTAACATTTTCTTCCTTACAGTGTTACACAGAAAATGAATCGAAAAGAGGATCACGGTGACGTCATTTCCAAAAACGTAACAGAAAGACTGCACAATGGTGCGCAGACAATGGTGTACCGTAAACCGTGCTGGTAACTACGTGTTTGCGTTATCTCGACACTTTGTGGCACTTTTGTGTACTCTTTTTCGGCTTAGCGATGCAACTCAGGGCTGCTACATGACGAAAATATGTATTTTTTTATTTTCTGGGCAAATTACTATCATTTTTCTTGCAATATAATGATAATTATGTATCATGTACCTATAGGTGTGATTTCTAGGTAAAACATACGACTAGGTATATAAGAGCCTCCTACATAGATGAGCTCTATAAACATTTACTCGATCATCGATATTATCAGCTCTTTTGGTACTGTTATGACTTTGGAGCACCCATGCTCATTTAGTATAAATTTCTTAAGTTCACTTTACGTTACAAATATCTATGTACACTACTTGGGGAACACTTAGTTACTTACGCTCAGTATCAAATAACTCAACCCATGATATAAATATTCCCTTTTAAGATCTGACTGGATTAAATGGGCAGCCCTATCATGAGTACAACGGTGTAATATCAATTGTTTGTATTCCGTCTGCGCGGCAGATAATCGCTAATGTGCCGCTAGCGCCAGCGGCACCGCACAGAAGCTGCTCTACTAGGAATTTTTATCAACTCTCCGTCAAGTCTTTGTTTAACTCTACCTCATTTAAACTATAGTTGGCTTAAAATTAAGCCTCTTAAAAGTCGGTGTTACGGTCCCTTTATTTTCGATACAATTGGCGTTCCACAAATGTTATCACGTTATCAGAAAAACGTTAGTGTAGCGGTTAATGTATCATGATTCATGCCTGACTTGCGGTGACTCGTTCTCTACACTGCATTATTAAAAAAAATCAATAGCACCTTTGAACACCTTTTGTTTAGTGACAGAGACGAGTATTTTACGTTCTCATGACAAATAATAAGGTATTGTTGGTTATTTTCGTAAATATAACTCAAATAAATACTTCAAATAAATAATCGTTGAAAAAACAATTTTCCATAGACCTATCAATAAAATAATCCATGCAGCTACGGAAAAGTGCTGATCGATTGTAATAGGCATAGAACATTCTCTATTTTATTTATTAACGCCAGTGCGCGTTGAAGTCTTTTCTATTGGTACTCTGCGTATTGATATTTACCTCATTTTTCTCATGAGAAAGTACAATCACTCAATCTTAAACCTATTAAATCAACATAAGCGTAAGTATCTCTACATTTTCGTAATATTTGCTTATACGTAGGTGTATGAGAAGCCTGTCAGTAACTACCAATTAGGAACCATGCGGGTGGATTGGTGGTCGTTAGTTCGAAAGCGGATAATTTCTTTATCGTCGGCAGAGGGCGCGCGTGAGGTCCGAGCCGGCCTTTGGTCGATGCCGCCGAGTCTCCCAACACCTACCCAAACTACCTAAGTGTTTTTCAATTAAGGGAAATAAAAATGCTTATACATACACGCCGCTACAACACACGTCACACTTGCTAGTGTGGGAAAATAACTACAGATAGTTGATCGATCAGTGATTTTATTTCGTTTATTTTTGTTTATCTATATTTTCACTCGTATGTTCATATTATTCCAAAATATGGAGCTCACTATGCATTTATTAACTAGGTAATAAATCGTGCATTACAACATCCGGAACTAAGTATGATTATGATACCGTAATACATTATTGCAATATTGATCATGTACATTTTACATTAAAATAAGATACTCGTACATACAAATACCCAACCTAATCCTCGTAAACTAACCAGTCATCATCTTCACTTTGCACCGGTAGGATGCAGCAAGATTTTCAAAATCGTGAGTAAATATTTGCTCGCCTGACCATTCCATAAAGCGAGCTAAGAGGAACAAAAAATACGTTAACAAGAAAGGTCCTGTGGGAGCGGCCGCGAGCGGGATGGCAATGGAAATGCACCGCAAGTGGGAAAAGGATGGAAGCCGCCACGCCCACAACCACCCACGTAGTCGTAAACAGTCCAAATCCTTTGCACGCTTTCATGTATCCCAAATCGAAATCGCTCCGAGCATCGAGAACCCTCGTTATGATGGAATACCCGCATCTGATGCCACAGCCTTAAGACGCAGAGTCGCGTGTTCTGCCTAAATAAGTTATTCCATGTTGTTGTCCTTTTGTGATCGAGATCATAATGATAAATAACCCAAAGGATAGGTCCAGTTGGGGAATAATAATTGATTTTGATGTCTTAAACATAAAATGTTCTCGGTTGTATATTTTGAAACGCATTTCAATAAGTGCTGCCTATTTTATGTACCTATTTTAAATTCCATTTTGGGAAAATATAAGTAGCAAATTCTTTATTTTATAGCGCTGCGTATAGTAAGGAAGTCCCATTTTAGTGGCATATCTAGATCATCAGCAGATATAAATTTAGTAGATTTGGCTAGGTTAGGTTACATTAGAGCTATATTGAAGGGTAGATTTATATTTCATACCTAAGTATTAAATAAAAAAAATGTAAAAAGTAACGTCACGACTTTTATCCCCATTCAGGGATAGTCAGAGGATTGAGTGGCCATACACCACCATTTTGTGGAGGTTTAACCAACTCAAAGCCCACGTTTCACCAGATAGTCAGGACCCAACGTGACAGGTGGTGAACCTTCTCGCCGTGTATACAGGAACTGACTATTACCTAATCCCGAGGGATAGGTAGGTTTCCTCACGATGTTTTCCCTCACCGTCAGCGAACTGTAAATTATGCACATAGATGAAAATGCATCCATTGGTGCATGCCCCACCGGCACCGGTATTAAATTACTATTGATTAATATCAATAGATATAGATAGACAGAGATATCAATCAAATGATAAATAATGTTTTAGCTTTAGGATTCCCTAACATCTTATGACCCCAAGAAGAAATTAAGCGGTCTTGGAATCATTCATGAGATCTCCTCAAACGATAAGAAACCACAATATATTTTTCATATTATGTGTGTGGTTTTTTATTGAGATTGCTATATTTCTTTGTAGATGAGTTGTCCATACATATAGCATAGTACTATAAATAATAAGATGAAGTCTATAGTAACATAAACAAAAATATACCTAATGGAAACAATAAATCTTCTAAGTCATTGGTGGTTTTTTCCTCGCACATACATAAAATGATTAGGCCAAAATCAAAGACATTTCGATGGAAATGGCTGGCCCTCGTTCCGGGCGGTTATCGACAGGGTATAATTTGTGCATCCACATTATAGGCGCGTAATTAGAGGGACCGTGACGCACCACGCTGCGCATTCCCACATGGACGTGGCAAGGACACAACACATAATTTTGACCCATTATTTTGACCGCAAATTGGCCGTAGTCACACCGTGGCCACCGGCGGACGGACTATAGCAATATTGGAATCGTAAAATTAATTAAAATGAAATGGTAACAATCCGAACAAGCTGAAAAAAACAATTCACGTTTACCCATACCACCATATGTAATCCGTCAAAAACAATACCGGAGAACAAGAGTATCATTCATATTGATATTATAGATAATGTGTCGTTCTACTATTCACTTTAAAATTTTATGATGAGGTAAGGTTCTTTACGTAGTTAATTTTTATATTGCTCCACACACACAATTGTTACAGATCGGTGTTATTAACGCTTTAATATTTCAAACACGGTCTTTAACTAAAATATACTTAACCTGCCGCAGATTTACTGATAGTTATTGACATAAAGGTTTCCATATTAAAGATGGAATTCTATTTCTTGTTTGATCCAACCCGTAATTAAAGTGTATCCGGTTTTAGTTGAGATTTGAAAAAGTACTTAATTTAATGTAAGTAACTGGCCAGAGGCCTATTATAGAATGTATACCCCGCTACGCCTCGGAAATATTCAACGCAGAAGTATTGCGTTATTCTAAAATAACATTTTTATAACCGACATTAGACACTACCTGTTAAATAAGATTACGACAAAAACAACTCAAACAAGAGGCCGACGTTTCGTCTGCTGCGCGCTCAAAACAAATAAAATATAAAAAGGTGAGCGATGCATTAAGTGCATATAAACATGTTGCCTGAGTGTCAATATTTGCGGGCGCTTTCCCATGGGAACTGCGCCCGCGCCGCGCCTGTGACGCTGCGCTAAATCACTTGGTTGCGCGCAACACTTTTCTTTTTTGCTATTGAACTGTCAATTTCTTACCCACTGCTCCAAGTTCGCCCAAAATCAATTAAAATAAAACCCTTTTTAATTTTGTTTAAGAACGTCTACAGTGTGTGTGTTCTCTACGTGATTTGTTTACTGGATAAAATTAGTCTTTAAGTTTAGTATTTTCAGTAAGCACTAATGATACAATGTTTATACAGTAGTACCTACTTCCGTATATGAGAGGGTAGCCAGCGAGGTTAGTTAGGCAAATGGAAATCTAAACGTATAGCAGAGTATTTTTCAGAAATAAATATTTTGAAAACTGGATTAAGAGCATGGCTTACATAAGTACTAGACTTTAAACGGTTATTGAGTTTATTGAAAACTTCAGATTTGATTGGTAAGTAATAGAAAGGAACAGAGAATACCTACAAATAGCGTTAAACCAACACCAGCGTGCGATGATCACGAATATTTGTCGCATGATGTCAGGAGCCGGCACAAACCGAGATAAGGTAATTGTGAATGCGTGTAGCTGTCCCGGGAATATACAGCCGCGAGGCGAGGGGACGCGAAGCGCAAGCCGAGCCGAGCCCTCTCCTCCTTTAGCAACAAAGTAACAACTTCGTAGACTTTATTAAGTCAGTCGCTATGTTAATTGGATTGCAAGGCTATTTAATGATACATACATTAACATACTTTCATTGCATCTTTCTTTGTAGATATTGAAATATAATGATGCAATACGTCTTCTGTTACACGAATTACGTTTCTATTATACACAAAGTATTCCTTAAAATGCCTGATTAATTATTTCATAATTTTATCAGGGTGCGTTTTTTAGATGACAATCGGTGGATAACATGTTGGAAATTCCAATTATCGGTGCATGTATCAGTGCGCGCGAGTGGTCGCTACATGTGTAGCGCCCCGCAGGTACCCGTGATGGAATGCCCGATACGCTCCTATAATGATGTTAAAACAAACTGTTAGGTTGTCATTAACGCGACTCAGCGCCCAAATGGGGGAGGCCCATTATAAAAATTTGTCCCATCCGTTTCGGCCCAAATTTATAGTTATCAGGTTGCTGCGTTTTTCTGGGCCTTCGAAATTTTATTACCTCGAGATTAGAGTGGGAACACTGATAACAATGTATTAGGAGTGGAGTCGTGTCGTTTATGATGAAGCCGATGAATGAGCAATTAAATGCTATTTTATTTCTTTCGGATTTGGTATTGTTAGTTGTAGGTCTCCTACCACCGCTGCTGATGCAACTTATTCAAGTTTCTTTCTACAGATTGTAATAATTTCAAATGAGTAGATTATAATTTTAAAGCCATTATTATCTTTTCACAGGTTAGTTCTTCGCCAGGAAAGCTGGATCATTTTGTGTGAGTATGTTATGACATAGCATAGGCGTCGGCCAGCAGAGCCAGCAGTAATAATTACACAACTCTATATTTTATGCAGAAAAGGAAAAACCGAAGTTGCTCAATTAATAAGAAAGTGTCTACCAGTTATCGATATTCATTGATTCTTTTAAAAGCACGCTTATCACGTAACACGGGAGCCGCTGGTTCGCTCATAATGTATTGTATTTTATGGTCGTGGCCTGCGGTATGCAAAACTTGCCTTCGATAATCTTACGTGCGCAAACACAACGTTCGTATTACGGTCCATCTCTTGTGCGCGCGCGACATTCTAAACTTTATCAACTCTACGTAAGAGCGCGTGAGATAATAATGAACTTCATTTCGACCTAATATCAGTATGTATTTATGTGGTAGAGTAGTAGATACTGGTCCTCGTCGACGGCTCCGCGTCAATAACTTATTATTTCTGCAAATATTCCAGTGTCACATACAAATGTTTGGATTAGATTTTAAACGAACATAAAATAAACTATGTACCTACTTGACATTTGATTACACAGTTGGGTAAATACCATTCTTGTTAAGTACATGCAATTAGCGCATATTTTTGCTTCTGGATATCATTGACTTAACATGTTTTGTGATAAGACAAATATTGGGTAAGCTTTATTATAATTTGTAGAATGCATGAATGCTAACAGTACACCCGTGTTAACTAAATATATTCCCAGACGAATTTTTATTGCGTCTTTTCGTAATTCTATTAGATAAATGAGATTTTTTTGTCACGTTTACTTTAATAGAGGGAGGTTTCATTAGGGGTATTCCCAAATCTACTTTACTCTCATTAGCATGGTTACCTTTTTTTATTTCATATGCAGTGTCTGAAAGCTACTTATACTTACTGAAAGTTTTTTTAAATCCTTGAAGCTTTTAAGGGTAACCAAATGGACCAAATAGAGCTGATGAATTAGGTAACTTAGGTAGAGTAGGTAGTATAACTCCTAGCTAGGAGCTCCTAATCAGGAACATGTGATATCATTTTACTCTTCTGTGATTTTGTGTGGTTGTGTCGCTTATGCAGTATGAATATTTTGCCACAAACTGCCATGAACTGGCCCAGATGGCGCTGGCATGTAAGCAGAGGTTCTCAAGCGGTGGGAAAGTGGAGTGCCCATCACCGTTATCAAGCGGTCACTTTGATTGTTTCGTCGGGCCTTGTCCCCCTGACAGCATGACGAATGGCCCGATGCAACCCATAGATAATAACAAAAACGCGTCCACTACTAACCCTGTCGGTGTCCTGTCAACGTCAAAAAACAAATAAGTCCTAATGATCGATCGTTAGAGCTCTGTTTTGGGGCCTTTAAAACACGAGTTATCTCGAGTTGGACGTAGCGGTGTGAGCACCTACCTGTTAAAAGGTGGCTGAATTTGTCAGCCGACGTAGATTCCATCGTGACTTACGTGTCACCGGCGAGTTTTTCATGTCAGTACCTTGCCTGGAGCGAGACTAACTAGCTTGGACGCCGGCGTTAACTACGATTTACGATAACGAACGATTTAAAAACCTGAACAGCTAAATCTAAAAATACAGTTGTTGCTAAGGCTGTTGAATTAATAACAGTTTATTTAATTTAAAGTTAAAAATACGAATTTATTAGTAATTTAAGTGTTTATATTTAAACCGCTGGATTTCAGTTGGTCAGTAGAGACATACATTACTTCCAGTCAAGTTGCTATGCCAATGCAAACGCTATTTTTGCCTTATTTATCACTTGTGGTTACCCGCTAGACCAACAATCCAGACTAAAAATAGATGCAAACAAATGGACTTAAGTAGCGCTTACATTTCGCGTCGAATTTATATTTTTAGTAAGATTTATAATATTATAATAGATCCATAGATATCCATATGCAATACTAAATAAATCTACTGAAAATGACCCCTTTTTAAATACCGACCTATACCTAACGTAACTTATAGTTTCTTGCACTTTATCAGCAGTAGTAACGTATAACCTGATCTCACCTATGTCCGTAACTTTTTTAGGGTTCCGTACCCAAAGGGTGCCAACGGGACCCTATTACTAAGCGTACGCTGTCCGTCTGTCCGCCTGTCCGTCTGTCTGTCAGCGGGCTGTATCTCACGAACCGTAATAGGTAGAGAGTTGAAATTTTCACAGAATGTGTATTTCTGTTGCCGCTACAACAACAAATACTAAAAATAAAATAAAATTTAAAAATAAAGGGGGCCCCCATACAAGAAACTTGATATTTTTGACGTTTTTATTCTACGGTGGTACCGAACCCTCTATGTGCGAGTCCGACATGCACTTGGCCGGTTTTTTTACATTGTTATTATAATAATGATATCATCTTTCTGATTAAATGAAGGCTTATTAAAAAATCTAATTTAGGAGGTTTACGCCACGAGGTGTGCATGTTGTGAGGGTGGCAGCTTGGTGTAAGAACGCTTTTCGTCCAGCCAGAAGCACAGAATATAAGGAGCCCTACACAAGACAGGTTTAGGTTTCATTTAGAATGGACAGCTGGTGTCGAGGGACGTGTAAACGTTGCTGTATATCATGCGACGCATTACATTCAGTATGTATATACAGGGTGAATTTGATCATGATGAATCATGGGCATCCTTTAATACTATTCTCTACACATGATTCAGAATATTTAGGAAAAATAAAAAAATCTATAGATAAAAAAATATTGTCCGAGTAAGCAAACCGGTTAACTGTTATACCTTGCCTGGGCAATAAATTTTTATCAATTGATTTGTTGTATATTTTCCCTAAATATACTGGATGATGTATAGAGTCATAATTTAAAAGGATGCCCATGATTTCAAATTCACCCTGTATATGTGTTATTAATAGAAGTAGCTACATAAATTTAAATAGACGCATTTGTGTGATAGAGATTGGTGTCATGCGCACGTGTGTACCGATCCGCGGTATCTCCGCAGACCTACTTATTGTCCGCAATCGTACGTGAACATTGCGATATCAGTGTTTAATTATCATGTACTGACAATATTCCATTACTTCCCTAGGTAATGGTAAATATGAGCGTCATAATTATATTACTTACAAAGACGAACGCATCACATCCATTACGTATTATTGAAACTAAGTAATTTATCTAATTACGCAAAGATTTCCTTATTGATTAAATGGTTTTGTTTCGACAAAGCACTTTACACTCTTGTCTACATGATTATGTAAAGGCGGAGACAGACCGGAGCCAAACCAGGTGTAGAACAGCGAATATTCTGTATTTTCCAGATAATATTTCTTTTTCTGCACGTGCTTCGGTTAGTGTCTCTCTTCTCTCTCTACCTTAATAATAATAAATTTTGAAAAACTCTTGGCTTACCTAATATATCAATATCTTCCCAATGTCAAAGTAAGTATAACATACCGTTAATCATCTAGATTCGGTCGGATGTTTCTTGTTATTAAAAACAGCAACATCAAAATATCTTGGATCACATGGCGTCTGTCTAGCTGTAAATAACGATACTAGCGACCATTTGCACTTAATGTGTTACTAAGAAACTTAGAGAGCAGGATCTCGATAATTCGCGGCTCGAAATCAATCGATTCTCGGACAGTTACGCTGGCTGGGCGTCCGGCACGTGAGAAATGCAGTCGAGAGTATATCAAATGTTAGTCCAAGCTATCGGATGATGGGGGCATTCCGTCGCGGGATTGAACCGCACGGGCGGCGAGCGGCAGCTATGTGGCCGCAACACGATCCGGCGCGCCGCAAGGTCGGCTACTGCACTGCGCCTGCGTGACCTAGCCGACACACCAACCACCGCAACAGACACACGCACACACTTTTCCTAAGGGCTGTATCTCACCTTGCGACGGACTGGCGACCGTCGCCAGTCGGTTCCCAGGTAAATTACCTGTCATATTTTGACATAATTGACATAATTCAATATGTATTAGTTGGCGACTGTTGGAAACGGTGGCTGGCGACGTCGCCGGCCACGTATCCAAACAATTTGTATTACCTGTCAAATTCAATACGAATAAGGGCCGGGCCCCATTAGCGCGTTGCGTTGCATCGTCGCAAGATTTTGTACTGGCGCATTACCCTCCCCCGCTTCGTCTCTCGCCCGTCGATCCTTTGATCCGTTGCGACGACGCAACGCGATGCGCTAGACGAGCCTCGCCCTTAGTTGGCGACGGTGGCTGGCGACGCGCCTGGCGTCCCGGTGTGTTATGGCCCTTAGTCTCATCCAGCAGTACTGATGGATTACCCTCAAATCGCTGTCAGTCCTCGGACAAACGACTCTACATTTGATGAATTTGGTTTCAATAACTGCAATAAAGGTCTATTGCAGTTGTTACAGTTATATATATTTTATCTCTCTATCTCTCCCTATATCTCTCTTTATAAATGAGAGATTATCATGAGATAGTACAAGTCCGTTTACAGATGCGGGTGCCGATCTGTTATGGTTAAATTATTCTACAGAGAGTAAGCTGTTCCTTGTTACAAGCATTAATACGTGTAGTACTTAACTACATTAAACAGTCGTCGTCGTCATGCAAATATCGTAAAATCCTCGAGCAATAAGGGCTCTATTAGTCCCATAAGACTGTAAGTATAAGACTTCAAAATAAACCTGGGAACTCTGACAATAAGTCATCTAGTTTTTTGGTCATGTTCATGATGGTTGGTGTTTGGCATTAGTTAGACGGGAAGTTATCACTTCTCATCAAGCTATAGAACTTTTCAGAAGCAGCTTCTGGTCAATCCACGCTGGTGGACATAACATGATCTCTTGCCATTATTGTCAAGAAGTAATCCATTTCGTTTTATTGCCTGGGAAGGCACACTTTCAAAGGGTCGACCTGGTAAGTGAAAACCGCCGCCCAGGACAAAATCCATATGCAGAAATAAAACATTCAAAAATATTCCCTATTAGTTTTTAAATTGTAAATAACTAGCGGTATTTGATGTTTGACAAGCATAATGGAACGATTAACAGGCGTGCCTAATCCGCAATGCGCCGAGTATAAACATATAAATGTGTTGATTTACCTGCGCTCGTAAATACTTATGATAATAAGGTGCGGTATCCGCGCTGCGTATCCTAATGACGATTGTTATTAGGGCTGTCCAAATAACCATCACTTATGAGGCCGATTGCTCGATCCACTAACAAATGTACACTTACATATGTGAGCTTAGATAATATTATATTTACGTCTATGACATAGCACATCTACCGCGCTTGCAACTGGACTATGAATTGGATATCTACTCTTATGTGTATAAGTTGAGATACTTTATAAGTAAGTAGAAACATTTTGCGGAAAGCTGTGGTTTGGTAACCCTGTTTGTGTTGCAAAATGGAAACGCACCACAGAGCCCGATCGTACTTGGTATCTACCTCGTAATATCTCCTCCGGCCCGCTTATGCAAATGCAGCGTATTGACAAACAATATACATGGAAATATATGAAGTGGACGTATAAAACTGACAGCGGTCTGGGTGCGCACCATCCTGATCTAAAGGCGCTACCACATCGACAACTCATTTTATTTCTCAAGCGGACCCAATATACAGCATTCCTTATTGATATTGAAGAAAGCGCCGGTAACTCTATCCAGATAAATAATCTGCAATTTGTTAGGGTTAGGCCTTACTGTATAAACTTATGTAAATAATCAGATGTGGGATAGTGTGGATTAGTGTTATGTTATATTATATGTGCAAATTCTTTAATGTTCACAGTTATGTAATTACTATGTAGCTCTACTTTACATAGATACGTTATTTATATAGGATTTCGTTACAACTCTTTTTTAAGTACCTATTTGAATTATGAACTAAATGGACCTAAGCTCCTATAAAAATATATTTATGTTGCTATTTGTACATTCTCGCATTCATCTTAACTTTCTATTTTACCTATTTGTGATACTGGAATTAAAATAAAGTGTACTAGTTAACAACAGAAATGTTAAAACGTCATTGCCATCTGTTTATGTTACACAGCAAGTGGACAATAGCAATAAGTTTATCGAAATCGATGAGAACGCGAGTGCCCCTCGCCTCGCCTTGCCTCGCCTTGCCTCAGTCAGACATCTCGTCCGTTGCGTTTATCGAGCGAGGACCTTTGGCTGAGGCGAGTCGCGGCACCTGCGACCACAGATAATAGCTCTCGTTATGTCCCAGATTTATGTCGGTGAATTAAAGTGAAATGTCACTTATTTAAATCAACACTCCCCGCGGAGCCACATCTGCGCCGACCGCGGCGAAATATCCGATGAATCACCTTGTTTTGCAGTACATTCTCGGAACCGATTAATAATTTATAATTTATCTCGTCAATAAAACAATAATTATCAGTCAGTAGTCATACGAGACGTCGTATAAATTTCCTAATGTGAAACCTAGTGTAACATGACACCGAGACCGAACAGCGAACAGGTTACACCTGCCACCTGGCGGGGCTCACGTCGCCCACAATAATAGACCATACTAATTTACTTTTCATATTTTTTACCGCAAATATTGATTACGATCCACTCAAATTTGTAAAAATATCGAGCTAATGATGATCCGCGAGAATTTCGAACATCTGGTAAATTACATTATATTTATAGTTCAAAAAGGTAAGAAGTAAAGTTTCTGAAACTTAAATTTTCCTACGTGTAAGATAAATGTATACGTTATACCTGTGCCGTGTAGCTGTCTTTCCCAGATGGGGAGGTCGTTGCTCCGTCGTCGTTGTCTCCTTTGTTTAAAAAAAATACACTTGTCTCGATGTATGAACGTACGTGATCGGAAAATCAACTGAGAATTAATCATCAGTGAATACCTTCCTTTTTATGAATGTCTGAATGAAATCGAATGTTCATAGTCTTCAAATGTTTTTATCATGCTCTGTATATGTGGGTGTAAGTGTATTACGCGTTTTACTAATAATGTAAGAGCAAAGTTAAGTCGGGACCAATTTAAACATTATTTGAATCATGATTTTGTAGTAGTAGAATCGATAACTTAAATCGTTGTAATGTATAAACTGGCTATAGCATCCAAAACGATCAAGTTTTCGGGATACATAATTAGAGATGATTATGTCAGATCGGGACCGTAAACTAGTTGGTTAATGCCATTTTGATATGAATATGAAATTAATTTAGTACAAACATCAAAAGCTTCAGGTTACACGGTATCGAGTGTCGTGACAGCACGGGGTCGCGCTGCCAGGTGCGATGCTTGGGACATTAATCGTGATATACCATCGTATAGATCACAATCAAAACCAGTTTTATTATTTTAAAGTTGTAAATGACGCAAGTGTCGGTGGTGCGCGGGCGCAGGTGGGAGCGTGTACGGTATCGGGCAGCGCGAGAACACAGCCGTGCAGGATGGACAACACGCCGCGCTGTGGTTAAGCAACAAGACAAACAAAATTCAATTTGGTTGTTTATGATTGCTACTTCACGCAGTCCAATTAAGTAAATATATATTTTCTTTCCCAATGGCGGTCACGCACGATAAGGTCGATCGACTAAGTAAATGTGACGTTTGCGGGAAAATCGTGGCAAGAAATAATTCAAGACATGGAAGAAGTAAAGGGGAGGCCCAGGAGTAAGATAATGAGGGAAAATATTTTTAGCTCACCAGATAATGGCTTTATTGGAATAACCCAATGACCTATCTATCTATTTATCTATTACTTCTCTTCTGTCTGTATCACTACAATAGGTACCCACGCCATATCGTAGCGCTGCCTTGCGATTTAGTTGCCCTCATTTATTAAAAATACACGAAGTACAGGCTTAAAAACGTAGAGTTCAAATGCTGGAAAGGATTGTTGTATTTTCGAGACGCATTTACTTAGGTACATGATTAATTTCGTTCAATTAAAGCTAGATTGCCTACGTTAAGATACTGTTGTTGTGGACAAAGTTGTACATCGTTGCTGTCTGTGTGTGCGGGCCACGGCGACTCGGTCAGGCGGCGCGGCGACAGCGCGCGGCGCCCTGTCGTCTACCGGCCGCCTATCATTATTCCCATCCAAACATTATATTACCACTCGACCTTTTATCCTGAAGACTATTTCGACATACCTACCTAACCCGAGCACAGCTTACTATGCTAACCACGAGATATTAATATTTTACCTCTTTATTTCTACACGTAGAGTCCGATAAACTTTGGTGGTTTAGACAAGGTGCTGAACATTATTATTTTTTTAGGTCGGTAGATAACTAATACAATTGATTAGTTACATGCATGAGTTATGAACCCACAGCAGATTTTACAATATTTTTTATTTTAACTTGTACATATTTAAACCCAATGAATTATATATATTTTAAAGTTGCATTACTGATACTGATATCCTTTTTTACCGTGGGAGGAACGCGGATGGTGCTCGAAAGCGATATTTATTTATAATGGCCGCGTATCGGGCACGGCGATGCGATCGGGATTCCATTTATATCTGGTGCCGTTTTTCTGCTTCCAGCAAAGTTGCCCCGACTGGTGGGCGAAGACGCGTCGCATTGCGTACCTGCGCTGTGCTCCGGCAATCCTATACTTGATGTCATTTCATTTAAACTGCCTTTTTATTTTGTACTGCATTCCAAACAAAAAAGATGCACATATATGGGATTTTGGAGGTAATGGGAGTTTTGAAGTACCTACGTTAACTGTAACTTCTTTTTGATATAATATATGACTTTTTTACACACAAATAGGGAGTGGTTATTATTAAAAACATGCTACGGGACTCTAAAAACTAAGAATTAAATACAGAAAATAAATATGTAGTTATAATGAACCAATCAATATTCGATGTATATTAATTCTTGAAATATGATATGACGACATCAATATATTTCTACTATTGACATTTATAGAGGTCTTATGTATAAAATAATATACTATGTACTTACCAATACCTAGTTTAAATCAAGTTATAAATGTATGAATATAGTAAAAAGAAAGAAATGCATAGTCCCACTTCAACACAGTTTTATTTTATTTACCTATTTATTGGACACAAAACAGATTACTATCTCGGACACAGTTCTTTCTTGAAGTTGAATAGGCTTTGATATCCTATTTGCCTTCCTTTAAGAACAGTCTTACGGTAAGGTTAGTTCGCAATCGTATTTCATTTTATTCTTTCTCAACCCACATACCTGATTTACCACTCACCTTGTTGTATTTTTAGTTCTTGGGTATAAGATATTCATGTGGAGTGTGAGGTCTAACAGGGGTGACGTGACGCGCATGAGGACGGCGCGGGCGCGGGCAGAGGCAAGTGGAGCATGTTGAAATTCTGTGTGGTGATTCGCGGAAGCGCGGCTCGCGGCGTCCGCGCGTCTGCCCGCGCCGCACCGCCGCGCTGCACCTGCCGCGCCGCGGGCTATTTATAAACCGGACCGTACCTCTGACATAGAATACCGATCCATCGCACACGACAAAACAGCCTTCACGTAATATGCCTACTAGACTTCAAATTTCGTACGACTATGTTTATTATTTTTCGCCACCTTCCGGAGTAGATTATTTATTACAGTGTAAATTTGCGAGTAAACATGCGGTTTTCAATATTTACTGCGTAGTAGCTGCATGCTAGCAATGACAATATGCTACGTGACTCCCTCTATGCGAAACTATAGGGTAATAAAAATATTGTTTCCAGTCTACTTGCCTACTTCTATCCAAGAGAATATTAACACTATGCTTCTTTATTAATGACCTTCTATTCTTTTTGGGATTTTTATTATTTAGAACTACTATGATAGGAACTGTTCACTGTAGGTAACCAGTTCTTAACCGGCATCAATGTTGGACTCTCATTCCGTATGTATTATGTAGGTCTATTGCAGTTTGATAGCCCTCGCGTGCATTTCGAAAACTAGTTACTTAGACCTTCTTATTCATGCGGATTTCATCACGACGTTTTCCTTGACCGGACGTAAGTAGGTAAGACATTAATAATATGGTGACTGCCATTTTGCATGTGAAATTCGGAAACTTAGACGGTGCAGCCGAGGATAAAATCTGCTCATTTCTTAGCAAGATTCAGAGCATTTGTGGAACACGTTGCTATTACAATGTTGTTACGAGAAGTTATGACCATTTGCGTTCCCTGTCGTGGCCACTAGGAAGTTTGAAGGCTTTCAAGGCTAATGAATTTCGAAACTGTTTTCTAAATTAAATATTTCTGCGTACGAAAACTTCTATCAGTGTGCGATGATCATGTAACCTGTGATGTGTCCCTTCTCTGCAATACACTCCCCAGTAATGCATATTGTTATTTATCTGCGATTGTATAGCACCCAAGGCGTTATAACCGTCAGTTTGTGCACGATACTTAGTAGATATACCCAATAAAATATTGTTTACTTGCTTTTTGCGCAGCATCTTTGCTAACAATTTTCCGTAATGTCTTCATACATCTGCATAACGAGAATAGTTACAATTTCCAGCGCAATAACAAACACACCTGGGCGTGAGCTCTCCGACTAGTGTTGCGACGGCTCACGGCGAGATGAATGCGGTGCGAGGTAGCCACCGGTACTAGAATAAATATTATTTTTAACGATCAGTGCAGCCGGTGTTTGTGCACTATGTGTTCGACATGTTTACGTAACAGTGTTCAGAAGTTGGGCCGCTGGCCACGGCAAACACGCCGAGCGGTGCTCGCTCCACACACGCCGTGGTGTTTGCTCACCGACTGCCTCTTGTAGAGCACCGCTGCCTCCGACCTACGTCCGACCCGACACATTAGTCGAACTCTTATAGGTATTATTATCTCATGTGTGAAGTACTTACTTGATACTTGTTTTTTTCGTAGTAGTTACTTACTTATCTCACATGTGGAGATCGAATGCGATTGATTTCCTTACCCACCATACCTAACATAATCGGTTATCAAGCTTTTTTTATTTCAAGGTTATTTTTTCTACGCTATTCATCAGATGTCATCGTCCTCGGACCTACCTAGTCACGATCATATTATGCATACCTTGAATACGTTGCGGAACTTTTTACGTTCAAACATGTTTGCGTTTGATTTTCTACTCGCAAGTCAAAATATCATTTGTGCTAATTACATTTGTGCCTATACCAGCGCATCGATTATTACCTAACTCCTTTTTGTGGCGGCGGCAAAAAGGGCTGCGTCCTAATTGGAGGTCGAATATGCAAGCGAGTCGTAAAAACTGGGCAAGGTGAAGTGAACTGTTAGACAAAGGCTCATCGCGCTGAACTAATTAGGCTGAGCATTGCGAGGAATGCCCCGCGGGGCACGGCGGTAATTGCAGCGCGCGCGCCGCGCCGCGCACGCTCGGCCGCGCGGCCTCACATCACCGGCTAACCGCACCGCCCCGGCAGAGCTTTTGCCTGATTTATTTACATCCGGATTCTATAACTAGAAACTAAAATGTACAATATCATAAATGAGCACTCTTCATCTTTCGATATTTGAACCATCAAAGATCTAAAGTTTAGATCTAAAGATTGTAAACACAAAAGTAGGTACTTACTGTTAATACAGGTATTATAACATAGATTTTTAAAAAAGCTAACCATGAGATATTTTAACAAGTGTGTATTTTCTAGTTTAATGAATGCAAATATAGCAGTAAATAGTGTCGTCTAACTAATTTATGACTACTTTAGTAACGGTAGTGTGTATAAAAAATTGTTTGCGCGTTGGTGATGTGTGATAGTTTTTTTACGTTTTCGTGGCGTTACTCTTGTTGATTTTTTTGGGGAATGCTTTAGTATTTCTTTGACTGAAAGAACTTATTAGATTATATTTATACATTTATAAACCTTCCTGGAGAAATTGCCTACAGTGAAAAACGCATCAAAATCCGTTACGTGGTTTAGAAGAACTAAGCAGACAAACAGACAGACGCGGATAGCATCTTCTTTTATACTATTTAGAGACTATAGATGTAAAAGAGATATCAATCAGGAAAATAGATAACGGGTATAAGTACGAACCTATAGGTTTCCATTCGCGAAGTGGTTTGGCTAATATGAGTGCAGTAGTTTCGGTGTGGATATTAGAGAACCTGTAGGTTTCCATTCGCGTAGTGGTATGGCTAATATGAGTGCAGTAGTTTCGGTGTGGATATTAGCCAGGTCGGGCGGTGCGGGCGGCCTTCGGTCGCCAACAGACGAGAGGCTTGCTGCCACTTTCACTCGGCCACGACGACGCGCATCCAACACACCTTGTTTTGTGCGTGGATATGGCATTTTCACATTATTCCTACTATAGCAGTTGTGGCGTTAAAATAATATTACTTAAATAAGGTAAAAGTCCAGCTGACATTCGTTGCATTATCATTATAGGTAAATTCCAGAAGACACGAACTCTATATTTTTGCCTAAGGAAGGAAATTGACTGAAAAAATAATTGCATCCAAAAGTATTTAATTAAATCATTATGTCTGTAAAATTTGCAGTACCAATATGTTCATTGTCCTATAGATCTACAATATACCTAGAAAATTGCGACTTTGTTGAAAACCTACCTAAGCTATCGAGTAACTCAAGCTATTAAAATCCTTGTAATGTTTTCCGCGTCGTATACATAATACATAGTCAAATTTACACTTTTGGCCACTGAAAATCGATCTTTTGCAGAACAAACATTAATTCGAGTGGAAAAAAATAAGAAGCGACTGTAGCCTAGGGGTGAACAGGTTGGGCTAGCAATCAAAAGGTCCCAGGTTCGATCCCCGGTGGGGCATGCACCAATGAATGAGTTTTCATCTATGTGCATAATTTACAGTTCGCTGACGGTGAGGGAAAACATCGTGAGGAAACCTACCTATCCCTCGGGATTAGGTAATAGTCAGTTCCTGTATACACGGCGACAAGGTTCACCACCTGTCACGTTGGGTTCTGACTATCTGGTGAAACGTGGGCTTTGAGTTGGTTAATACCTCCACAATGTGGTGGTGTATGGCCACTCAAGCCTCTGACTACCCCCGAATGGGGATAAAAGTCGTGACGTTACAAAAATAAGAAGAAATTGATCCTTATGATTTGATTGATTTCGATCGGTATGATAAAAATACAGGATGCATCGAGCAGATGATTTACCTACTTACTGTGAAGAAAAAAATTACAAGTCAGCTCCTTCATTTTTCACAGCTTCATGGTTGTAGATGTTCGTACTCTTACCATAAAAAATCTGGCTTCAAAACAATACTTAAACCTTGTTTTTTTTATTTTTACATACATTCCTACTAACAAATCCAATTATATATTATATGCAGATACCTGCAGATACCTGTGTCTTTTTTCAAACAAATTTTCCACAAGTCCACAACTTGTCATATCATATTCAAAATTTAAACTGCAGTAGAAAAATAAAAGGTATATGCATATTACTGCATATAGTATAGCTAAAAAGAAATAAGTTGAATATTTAGAATTACTTACAACGAAATTTAACTAAGTATTTGTGGCAAGTTTGGCTTGTATGTTTTTTAATTAAGGTAGGGTATGAGGATAGGGATAGCACTGGTTAAGTGTATCATCGGCTGTATCTGTAATGAGCAATAACATAGGTAGGTACCATAGAGCGTGCGTGTGCGCATTTCGAAACCGGTGTTGCGCAATAAGGTCGGCGCCAAGGACGCGGGTTCGTTGCCAGAAATAAATTGCTGTTTATGTCTGTCTAGCGTACACAGCAGGCCGAGCGCAAACCGCCAATCGCACTCCGCAATCTAACCACCCACACCCCTATTAACACGTTTAACGTTGCATACCTACAGACTGAAAATCACGAGATTAAAAGCACCTATAAGACTAAAGACTAAAACACTGTGATAGGGCACTGTTAATTATTTTGAATCAAGGTGTAGGTATGTCTAATTAGTGAACGAAGCTTCTATAAGTGATACTAATGATACCAACTTTTTATATAAACACATACAATACAAGAAAGTTTTTATCAATGCTCAATAAGATAGCAACCGCAATGAGACACGTGTTAAGTTGTTACGAGTGAACAAAACCGCAGTAAGTAGGCGATAAGTATAATAAGGTGCTAATTTCTATTCCATATGCTTTGAACTAGAATTCGCCTTTGTTCAATTGTAGTAAACAAATATTAATGTTAAATTAAAATACACCCCAAAGTTACAGTTGATTCACATGTTAGATGGGTTAAATGTAATGCTCGCCAGTGATTCTCAAACAAAAAGTAGGCGGAGAAAAAACAAATACATAGTTCGCAAATAATGTCTAATTATTTACCTTAGCTTATTTTTGTAATTTGAAACTCTTTTAAATTTAGAGAGTGTTCGTATTGGAATTCTGGAAACTGGGTAATGTTGATATGTTGAACAATTGTATCACATGAGAATTTGTATCTGTATACCTACAACGCGTTATTGAATTACCTAACTAAAAACCTTAGGGACTCCGACCACTTTTTTGTTGTTATTAATTAATATGGCAAGTTATTACCTATTCATTCATAAGTTATTGTTAAAAATATTAGTAATTTGTTCTCGACTCTACTCTCTACTCGGAACAAACAAGTCTCTAGTTTTTAGTTATTTTAATAACATGGTGTAGAGTGTGGTAGAGATGGACACGAGCAGTGCATCGTAATTCGTAGCGCCTCTGGCGGGCGGCTCGGCTCCGAGTGCCCGGTTAAATATGTCACCACCGTTATACTGACACTCGTGACAAAACACTACTGATGGGATTACCGTCGACGATTATTAACTTTTCGCTCCACGTCTAACTGTTTCCGAAAAGAGTCATTGTGAGTCAATTTATACACTTTTAACCTCTTTATAGCCTTATATTGGAAGATTGAACGTTAATGGTTGAAAGTACCTACAGTGTTTGAAATATCAGTACCATTTGAGAATTTCCATGTTACAATGTTGTAGCACGATTAACTAGTGTACGGGCTACTCATATTCAAAGCTTAATCCACCACGATGCTACATATAGCTTTTACTACATTTCAATGGTCTAATTAACGTTATATCTGATTAGTATATTCAATGAATCAGCGTAGATATTCAATAAAAAGTTGGTACCCACCTGCAGGTTAAATGTTATTGTTGTACAGAAAACACCAACGGTAATATTATGATTACAAATGTGATGATGCCTTTATGGTGAAAGTCGATTGTGGTCGAGATGCGTACGGGACAAATGGAATACGAAGCGCGAGGTGCGCGGCACGCGACTACGTTATTTTTTGCGTCGACAAAATAATTACGTGCGTTTTTCAACCTTTAACATCTGGGGGAAAGGTTGAAAGTGTGATGGACGGACAAATTGATGGTAGCGAGATGCGCTGCGTCCCTCGAATTGGAAATGCAAATACCTCACCTGCAAGCGTGTTAAATATTTCACGCCGAGCGCGTTATTCTTGATCGTTTAAATGAACGAGAAATCCGAAAACTTCAAATGAATACGTGAGTATAACGAGGACTAAGCGCAGGGTAGATAGAGTCCAAATGGAATGTAACAAATATTTCAGTCGTCTGTGCCTGCACATTCCGTAGACTGGTTTTCATAAAGAAAATACGAGCCGAACCGCTTGCATAATGCGGTGCATAAATGTGGAAGTATATTTTTATACCGCAACGAGCTTTCGGCGAGCTTTAATGAAACAAATCAAGATAAACTAAACCGTCAAAGTGAGTACTGGGGTGGGGTAATATGAGCGTGCAATTTTATTGTTGCGGCGTGTGGCGAGATGGTATCGACCTGTGTTTAGTGTGCAGTTGATAAGATAACGTCGTAGCTGAATGTGAGCGGAGTATCCGCGGCGGTGGCGCGGGCGCGGGCCGGTGCAGCGCGGCGCGGGCGCAGCGCGCTCTCGCGGCGGCCATCGACCGCACGCCTCCTCTAAAATATTCCAAGCATGCACAAATTAAACTGGTTTTTTCTTCATATTACTTTATTACTTTTGCATAAAAAACATTGTAAACTAACCATTTCGCATCATGGCTTTCGCGGACCGTGCAATGTTACCAAATGTGCAGGTGCATTTACGCTAAGCTTTTAATAGGTACCTACATACCTACATGATGCAAGGAATATGTTTTACACTAACTAAAAATTTCCAGAAATGTATTTTAGTTTTGAAACAGTTCAAGTGAAACTATGTATGTCCGGGCTTACCACAGAAATCAAGAAATAACTACGGAAAACATGTTTACGCAAAATGCAATTTTATTCAAAATCTATACACCTATAGATAGTACTTATAAAAAAGGATAATTTTCATGATGTTTCTCATTACACCAGCAAACGCATGCATATTGTTATATCAAAACAAAAGCAAACAATTTCCTCGTGAAACCAAATCAAAAGCTCGCTCCAATTCATTTGTAGCTTTTTGTCTCAAGGGAATGCGAGTCGTCAGACTTTAGTCTGGACTGTAGGGCAGCAGCGCGGGGGGCCCTACCTCGCCCTTTTGTTTTTGTGCTCATGCAAGAATGCAAAACAATTATAAGGGATAAGTCGCGGCGCAGCGCTCCTTTCCAGCCGACGCTACGTAATCAACGAACGATTTCGTATTTTATTCGGTTTGCGGTTTGAAAAACGCTAATTGGATTAAGCCGATTCACATGAGAGTACTACGCAGTACGCTCGTGCTGGGACCGGGATTGGCCACAGCGGCGCGGACGACGGCGTGATGAGCAGGGAGTGGTCGCCGCGCGAGATGTGCCGGCGCACGAGGCGGGCGCTCACAGGCACCGACTCTGACCAATCCATTTACGTTAATTACGCCGAGATGGGGATAAATCGGCGTCCAGCCGTCCACCGCCGAGTTACGAGCGACTATAAAATAAATTATACCCACTTCGTTCGCCTCCACTCAGTTTTTTGTTGCCCTCCAAAGCGAACGAAAAAAAGGAACAAAAGCAAAATCTCGAGAGGACGAAATACGAGGCAAAGACAAAGCTCGAATTTATCTACTGATAATATAGACGTAGGGCGGGTGGCGCGGCAGACGCGGCGTTGCCGGTGGCCGGCCAAATTATACGGCGCGCATTCCTGCGCCCGGGCAAAAACATGATATATAGCCGCCTTGTGACGAAATATTTGAAATTCGGAGACCTGCCTGCCACGCTCTAAATGGAATCCGCTTTAAAAATATTATACCTGGCATTCTATTCAGACAACTTTATAAGCTTTTACATGAGATGCTGATAGTTACTTATTTTATGACTGAATATAAATTGCGACACATTTATGAGAATTACGTATAACACTTAAAATATAGGGTCAAATCAGCCACGTCATGTACTTGGCAATCCTTGCGACTATAAGATAAATTTCCTCGGAGGAATGTGACTACTATTAGTATGCAATCAGCAAACGGAATTGTGAATATATCTTTACCTAACTGCAAGAAGAGAGAAGAATAATGACTCGTAAATCTAGGTGTATCCTTCGTTATATAACTTTGGATGACAGGTAGGTTGTACTACTTTACATAGACTATGTGATTGTAAACTTTAGATAATGGATTTACGCTGTCATTACAAATCACTGTTGTTCCTATAAATGCTTTGCAAAACCATTGTAAAGTGGCTAAAAATCTCTATAAATTTAGCGGTAGATTTGTGTTTGCTAAATTACATGTTTTGAGGATAGGACCTGCATATATCTGCGACTATCAGTACCTGTATGGTGTGTTTATGTTTAACCACACCTAAATACCCAAATCTATAGTGTTCATCATTATAAATGTATATGGGTACAATTCAGCGATTTAACAATACAATTCGTCTCAGCTTTTAAGCTATTGTTCCACTAAATTTGTTTAATTCAGACATGAAACGCATCTATCACCAACAATAACATGATTGTTGGTATAGTGACTCGTCGGGTTAATTCTCTGGCGACCTTGCGCCGAGGTTGCTTTGACACACTGCTTCTAGACGACCCCAGTTTAATGTATATAACGTTATTTTGACTACGAGCCGAACGTGACCTTTGTCCGCAGCCGGTAGGCATAACACAAACCTTACAGACTTTATGATGAATGACTAATGTCACCTTCAGATTAATGTTATGATTACTAAAATACTCCTTTAGTGGAAAGGTTGTTAAGACTTCTGGGAATATTTGGTCAACAATTCAGAATGTCACTGTTTCACGTAACAATTTGAAATAGATATGTAATAATTATAGTGACTCGTTCGTTTACCGAATTGATTGATGCTATAAAAAACTGTTCTGCATGAGAGTGAAGCGTAGGTCGTTCAATAAAATGAACTAAAGTCACTTAAAACTCTGATACATAATCTTCAATCACATACCTACCTAAACGAACCTTGCTAATGAAATGGGTTTAATTTGGTCAATAAATAATAAGTAGGTACAGTTTAAAATTACATCATTTATTACATCTGCATTTTAATAAAATAATAATTACACGAATATATACACGAATAAGTATTTACAATTTTCGAGGCCGTCACTATATGTACACTTGGTCCACGAGTTATCACTAGGTCCGCACTGGGCGAGGGGGGCGCCTTCGTCATCGGCAGCCGCAGCCCATCACCATCATGTCCTGATAGTTTTTGAGCACCACATTATTCTGTTCGTCCATATACAACATAGAAATGGAGGAGAGCTGCGTCGGTACGCAACATGCTTTCGGCACCGCGGCTGGGTTCACCGAGTTGACCAGCGTCTGCACGATCGCATGGTTCGTGCCGTTGAGATGGTCCGCCAGCGGGAACGGGCAGTCGCCCTGGCAGTAGTAGGCGTCATAGCCGTGGGGCGCGACGATCCAGTCGCTCCAGCCCACCTCCGCGAAGTCCACGTACAGCGGCCGGCGCTGGCAGATCTCGCGGGCCTCCTTGCGCCTATGGTGCGCACGGTGACCTCTCCGCTGCGTCGCGCGCTTGCTGCGAGACAGCCGCGTGTCGCCGCGCTCCCGCGCCTCCCGCGCGCGCCCGTCCTCAGTATACAGCAGCAGCAGCGGCTGCCGCGTGTTCCACTCCTGCTCGTCCTCAGAGACACGTCTCCGCACTCTCACGTGTGGTCTCTGAGCGTCCACATTCTGCTCGCCTTCCTCTAATATACGCACTAATAGTCCATGGTTATGTTCCGGCTCCGTGAGCCATCTACGTGTAGCACCGAGCGCGTCGGCCGTGACCACGCCGTCGGCGGGTCTCAGCGGCACCGAATCGAGCAGACGGAGTATCGGCCCGGTCTTTCCTCGTCGCCCAGGACGGACGATGTCATAGAGGAGCAGGCGCTGAGCTCCCGCGACACCGTCGGCTCGTTGAAATGTGACGTCGGCACCTCGAGCAATCTCATCGGCGGGGATGCCGGTCAAGTTGAAGAATAGACGAAATCTGTGCTCGCCGGGGAACCGGATGTCGAGCTCGGTGGGTGTGTGGTGGAAAGAGCGCGCTGTGTTTGCAGCGGCAGCGGGAATGGCACCGTCGGCCTCGTAGAGCAGGCGCATGGCGCGCGGCACGGGCGGCGGCAGCGGCGCGCGGCGCGGCGGCCGGCGCGGCAGCCCCAGCAGCGCCAGCAGCTGCCGCTCGGCCGCGGCGCGCGCCGGCTCGTCCAGCCCCGCCGCACAGCTCAGCGCCACCAACGCGCACACAACCGCGCACGTGCACGCCCCACGCATAATTCTCCTCGACCCACCTGCAAAAACGGAAAATGTTATGTTACAAACATGTTGAATTTCACATAGGTACCTAACTAAGGTTAAACAAGAGGGACTTTGGATGGAGTATGAATCAGAATCAGTTTAATCAATACACCTATTGTTATAAATATGTAAGTATCTACCTACCTATCCAAAACGAAACGTGTGAAAATAAGTCAATGATTAAAATAACCCAATTAAGAGTTTAATTCTAAATGAAACAATATTTTTTAAACCTTTCTAGATTTCCGTTTTCAGTAGAATAATAATAGTTATGAGGCAGGCTGGTACTTGTTTGCTATTAAACAAATTTATTTTACTAAAATTCATCAAAACTAAAATGTTAGAAAAAGAATTTCCAAGGAATACAAAACACTGATATATTTCACCGGTTATTAGTTTGCAAACAAAGAGTGACATTGTGAACAACCGGCAGTCGGTTTATCTCTAGATGTGTTTTAATGAATGCACCAACGTAGGTACATTGTAATGTACTCATGCATATTTAATTCCATTGAGTTACAAGTACCGGTCAACTGATGCACAAACTAGAGATGCTAGTTGTTAACTTCTTGTCACGTTTCAATAAACTAAAAGTTAGTTTATCAAAACTTAAGTTTAACTGCACATTAGCTCTACGTGTTGAATTAGTAGCACAAAATAATTGAGCACCCACCACAAACGTGTACCGACGTGTCCACCAATATTTATTTTTACTTCCACATCAAAAGTAAGTAACGACAGTTTCGAATAACCATTGGATCGTTAACTCACTAACTGCACACCGGAGTTTATGATTAAGGAAAAATTTACCGATATTTTATAAAGATACGAAATTATTAATGAATAAAAATATCGATGTACACAAACACGCCTACGATGTATTAATTAAGTCGGTATCAGATAATCAAAGCACGCACGTATCCGAGCCGAGCTAGGCGATGACTGATAATGGTTGGCGATGATGGCTATTTTTATTTGAAACTAGTGACCCGCCCCACGGGCCCGGTCACTGGTCAAACACCTTCGCCGCAGGATACCCTTATCACTCGCTCATTGTCGACTATTATGTTTCCTCGAAAAACCGGAACGACAACGGCCCCGCAGTGGGGACTGTTGGACTGTCCATCCATACCAGATGCGCGCGGTCACCACCGACAACCTTGTACTGTTATGATAATTAGACGAAACCACACCCCCTAGGCTCGGCCTAGTTGGAGGGGGTTGGGGGTTCAGGGTATATTGTAAAGATCTGATGCCGTGATGCTCTCATACGTCAGTAACAAAATATATAAATAAATGGGCTGTCAAAGAAATGGTATTCTTGTGTGAACCACACTCGAGGCTAATGGTGAGTAATCTGGAAGAAATTAAGAGTAATGGAATAATTTAACACCTGACCGAAATAGTTTGCACTTTGTAATTGTTAACTGCGATTAAAGCGGAGCTGCAAACACAGCTGTTTATAATCTTATCGCTGCCTACTTGTTTACATAAGCAGATTCGGGTTTCCCCCACATTACTTGCGCGAATGTTTTGGTGTCCCGATATTTTTAGATAATTTTTAACACGTAAACCACAGAATAACTTATGTTGCACGTAAACATATTTTCGTATTATTTAATTACAGTTTATATGACTACTATACAACATTATTTTTTACACACCTACAGTTTTGGACTTTTAGAAGTCTGTGTACACGCTAGATACATATCAAACCATCAGATGAAACATTATTATTTAAATTATATACATATCTAACTGCCTATGTAAGATACTTTGAGTAAATCATCATCATCATTTTACTTCGAGCTTTACGATTTTGTTAGTGTGGGTTTTTATCTTCCAATTTTCGAGAATCCCCTTTAATTTTCCGTGATTCAATTTTAATTTATGCTAGCCTAAGATTTAAGCTATTTCTATACAATATTTCATTAGAATTGAACTAGTTTCAGTGTGTTTGTAGTAGAGTTAAAAACGTAAACATTGCTTTATGGCCATTACCTATAGGGTAAAGTTATTTTTTTATTAAGGCATACAAACATGGCATTAATATTACCTATATAAGTATAACATATGGTATAAATAATATTATAATCTGGTTATAGGTTGGTAAATAAATTGAAATTCGTTTATCATTCAACAACTTAAAGATATTCATACCCACTATCACAGTTATTAGTATTATAAAAACTACAGTTTCTCGTATTAGGTATATACCAGTTTATTAAAATGAAGAGAAACGAAAATCACATGTCATGTTACACAAACGTCCAATATAAACATGATTGTAGCTCACTTTCCAAAAGCGTTCTGTAAAAGACATCAACGGGATGCGTCTATGTAGCTACGAGTAAACAGAACGGATACACGAATCTACCTATTATAGTTTATTCAAATTTTACACATTGAGATACCTTACAATTATTAAATAAGAATCTACCCATTATTCTTGAGTAAATCCATAACAATATATTTCATTCGAATTGATTACCTACGTACCTACCTAAGTGCCTACCTATTTGTGTTGTGAAAGTTTTAAATTTCTACGAAAATATTGACTGATCTGGAAAATTATACCAGCGTCACAAAATTTATATGTTTTGTTATAATGTTTTGATCGTTCTAGCGCGGTCGACCGGATTGCGGCGTACGTATTTCGAAAATAATGCGGTCAAACCGGCCGCGGGCGCACGACCGCTCGCCTCTCTCACTCACCCGAAATTTTAACGCATCCAACGTCGACGGGTACGCAAAATCCGCAATATCCTCGCGAACGGTCCAAGCGCAGTCAACGCTTCGGGAACAGATGGAGTGGCACTCGTTCACAAACGAACCGATGGCACATAACAACAGAGTGCGGTAACATCACTATCGCGGGCAGGAGCGCGGGAGTGGTCGCGCGCTCGCGGTGCGTGCGGGGCAGGGGTGTCGCGCATCGCGTGCTCGCGGCGCTGCGCTCGCGGTCCGAATGAGCGGCGCGCGCGCGCCAGACGCGGCGGCGTCGTCGCGCCCGCGTACCGCCGCCGCCGCCGCCGCCGCCGCCACCGCCACCGCCGGCCGCGGTGCGGGCGTGCCGCGGGCCGCCCCGCCCCCTCCGCGTGCTTGCCGCACCGCCACCGCACCAGGGATCAACCCTCGCCATCAAGCTCTACCACACATGGACGTCTGTCGCTGAACTGAAGTAAACTCTACACGCTCAGAAAGTTGAGGAATAGAACAAGCAGTGAATTAACGAGCTCCTTCTGAAATGTTGTATTGCAAATTGGATGCGTAACGTTCGCCTCACGAATGTAGAGATTCAGATCAAGATCAAACGCCTTGACCAATATCAGTATTTTCACTGACAGTTGTGCTCTCGTGGGAAATCAATCAATAAATACAAAAAATTATTTTTGTAAAAAAAAAACAAAAAACGACTTCAGAAAAACCTGGAGCACTAAAAAGCCTGAAATAATATTTCTATTACCACCTCTGCCTAACCCTTCGGGATAATCAGGCGTGATGGTGTGTTAGCGAGTATTTGGAGTCGGTGCCAATCTTAGTATGCCAAATCTACCTACTATAAAAGTAAGAATATAGATTGGCACAGACTCCAAATACTCGCTAACACACCATCACGCCTGATTATCCCGAAGGGTTAGGCAGAGGTGGTAATAGAAATATTATTTCAGGCTTTTTAGTGCTCCAGGTTTTTCTGAAGTCGTTTTTTGTTTTTTTTTTACAAAAATAATTTTATTTTACAATTTTTAGTGGCGCCATACTTTGTCACCCCAAGCAAGTGCAAAGCTCTCATCAATAGAAATGAATTAAGTCCAAACACAAGGTAGCTACAGTAAAACGTTGAGGAGTTCCCTTGACTGTCCTTCGTTTTCATCATCAGCCCCCTAATGACAGTCACAACCCATCTAGGTGTAAAGTTCTCATCAATACAAGTTAATCAAGCCCAAACACCAGGTAATTGGTGTAAATCGTTGAGGAGTTCCCTCGACTGTCTTTCGGCTCCATCATCAGATCGACTCCAGACCTTCATTAAATAGTAGGTAGTGCTTTAAAATACTTAATGAAAAAAAATAACAAACGCACTAGTCGCCACTACGATTTTCGATGGTTCCCCTCGATTTCTCTGGAATGCCATCATCAGATCCTGGTTATCTTATCATGGTACCACCCTTGGGATATTTTCTTTCCAATAAAAAAAAAATCATCAAAATCGGTTGGCGTGATATTGAGTTATACGTCCATTTGTCGCGCACATACTTAATGCAAATTTAAGATTTATGTGGTTTTCTCATGGATGCCATTGTCAGAACTGGATCAAATTGAAATGGGACCACACGAGAAGCACCAGCTTTCAAATAAAAAAAGAATCATCAAAATCGGTTCACCCAGTCGAAAGTTATGTGGTAACAAACATAAAAAATAAAAATGATAAAAAAAAAAACATACAGTCGAATTGAGAACCTCCTCCTTTTTTGAAGTCGTTTAAAAACCTCTTGGAATAGTTGCTCTACCAACATGTAATAAAATTGTTACATTAGCCGTGTAGTACAGACAATTTATAACATAACATAACAATAATAAGTAGGTATTCTAAAGCAGTAAGCAAGATTGAATGTAACTATTTAATTGTCACGAAACAGTCTACACTCTACAATTACATTACACCGGAAATCGTAACTCACTTAAGAAAATTAGGGCTACGGCTACGGTGCTACGAGTGCTACGAAACATTTTGGGTAGTAATAGCCTATTATTTATCTGTTAAGTCTTAAAATTTTAACTATACGTCTGTATGTTGTTATTTTCAATTAAGTTTTCAGGATAATTTCCGTCCAAATATATGTATAGGATATTATAATTATACATATGTGTTAGGTATGTTATGTGTAGTAAGGGTATTTATAAGGGTACACACCGGAGTACACTTAATAGTAGGCCGAACGCTTTTTTTTTTATAGTTGAAACAGAATTCAACTATAAACATCAGTACTGAGTAACTCTATTTTTAATTTTTCTGGATACAACTTTAATTTTCATCTCTATCATTAAAGACAAAATAGTTTTTACAACCGATGTTTTGTTTGTCAAAGATTTTTGTTGGTAAAGGGTAAAGGCCAACTGTATTTAAAGTCACAGTATTAGTCACTCACCTAAATGCGTCAAAAGTGATAAGCGATCAGTTATCAGTGCTTACAATGCGCTTCCTTTAATACCTCAGACGTTGTATTTTTCACGTATTTCAGATAATGGCGCTATGTTTTTATACGTTCCGTTCTCGGTCCGCAGCTGCTACGAAAGTATAACAATGAGATGATGGTTGGATAAATATTGCGAAGATGAAATGCTAACATACGCAGCGAGCCGCAGCGATGAGTGTGCCGGGAACAATGATCCTGGTGCTTACAGGTGCGGCGTACGCACGTGCTGGCGGCCGCCGGCGCCCGCGCCGCCGCGCCGCCGCCCGGTAGATGCCATGCCGCTGAACTATGCCGCGGCCTTCATTAACAACAGGTGCGGACATATTTTTAATGTGCCGTGTAATTAGCGAGTTAATTCAAGTTTTTGTTTCAGCGCTTTCCTTAATGAATGAATAGGTATTAGTGTTACTTTTACTGCACCCTTAATTTAACTTATTGTGATTATATTATTTTAATCATGGGATTTGTTAATTGCCGAGTTAGTGTAGAATAATTGGACTACCTCATTAATAAGAACGCGCTAACTTATAAGAAAGACCAAATTATATGTGATATGATCGCAATCGTACAAAAATCGAAAAAATCTTTGTTGGCCCAAATTTTTTGAGAACTGTTTTAATTATGACATTAAATTTAATCTTAAATTATGAAAAAAACTTTTCACCGTCGCGTCTTAGTATTCCGAAGGGCTCGAAGGAGGGCAAAGTTACACATGTTTCTGGGAAAAGTTAACCATTAAATTTATGCAAATAGAGAGACGGGTTTATTCGTGATGGTTGCAAGTATCACAAAACCTTTAGTAATTATGCATTTAATATATTAATAAAAAATATATACTATATACAAAATATCATAAAAATAAAATTAACCTACTTACTACCTATATAATAAAAATATTTACAAAAAATATACTTGTGCCAGACCGCCGTCGCCTTGCAAAGTGCCCAGAAGGCTGGCTGCATTGCCACGTTGTATGGCAATGCTGATTCTCTGTGCGAGATATGAGCCAGCCCTCTGGTCACCGGTTGCCTCGACCAGACGCTTTCCCAAATCGCTAAAAATGCGATGAGCGCCCGGACCCCACGGTCCCAAAGTCTCTACCCCAAACGGCTCAAACATATAACCTTGATCAAGGTTGCTATATAACCTTTAGTTACATTAAAATTTTGGAAAACCAGGCGTGTCTACTGTTTTATTTGAAATACGTACCTATTTACTAGTGGAGAAATGTTAGAGAAATATGGAAGGTACAATACAAGACTCGATAGCACCTATGTCTGAACACTTTCAATCTCTCTCGCAGTTTGGGGTTGATATTGCGAAATTGGTTCTTCATTTATAGTTTCAGAAATGCAAAACTGTAAGAATGGAGCTTAATTTATGGCTTTCATTAACCTTATTTTGGATACGGTTTGATCCAATAATGAAAGATAATATAAGGTCCTCACAAGTATATTGTATAGCCTATACTGTTATTTTTTCGCCCCCTTTGCATTGGAGGGAAATGGATGATCTTCTTCCCACTCCTCCTATTGTTTCTTTTGATTAAATTCGTGCGGGTTTCAAGACAACTTAGCTATTTCCCGGGACTCTTCGAGGGTCAAACCTTGGCGTCATCGTTGGACATCATCGTCGATCCTGCTTTACAGGAGTCACAGTGGTGGGAGTGTGTGGCAAACACCAACATAGTTTTAGAATTATCGGTACAGTAAA
The DNA here is from genome assembly GCA_947859195.1 of Drymonia ruficornis. Taxonomy (NCBI): domain Eukaryota; kingdom Metazoa; phylum Arthropoda; class Insecta; order Lepidoptera; family Notodontidae; genus Drymonia; species Drymonia ruficornis. Next base: position 6,781,410 of record OX401911.1, on the reverse strand, counting down.
TTAATGCTAATAATATATTTTAACATCTACACTGCACATTTCCGTAGTTGAATTAACAGACCAAAACAATTTAACACCATTAAATTATGGACAATTAACGCTCCCAGTGGCAGGCACTAATTTAAACTATTTAAACTAAAGTCAATGTAATCAACACTACCAGATGCACTAAATGTTTAATGTACTTGTAACTATATACCCGGTAAGTACATACCTAATATAGGTATTTATATCTGAATGTGTAATAATATTAATTAAATGTATTTTACCGTTAAGATTTTTTATGTAAGCCTTCAACGTCAGAAACATATTTCATGATTCGTTTAAAGAGATCGTAACCTGCATTATTTGTGACATTAAAACATATTCTTGAAAATAAATTAAAGTGTTTAAAAAACTTCAATATAATTTATCCACGTTCCATTAAAACGATCGACTAATTGGTAAAGCCCAGACACTGGAATGGACACTTCGGAGTCCGAATATCGAATCAAATATTAAAAAATACCGGTACAATTACAGTTTTATTAAAGATAATAAACCTCAATTATTATTTAGTATGAGTGTTCATAAATACGACCTAACCGCAATAATGATTGTAAGCATGAAATTTGGCAACTCACTAAGGTGCTACCGTGCGCCGCGCTCGTGTCGCGTCGCTTTGAGTCGCGCTGCGCTACCGAAGCCGTTACGCGCAAATAACTAATACGCTGATCTTTTTTTGGCGCGTGTCTCTGTTGAGCCGTTATATGTGATATTCCGACGGTAGCGAAAGTTAGAATCACTTTATACCAGTTTTTACTCCGAAGATATAGAATAGTAATTGATATTAAACCTGCCAGCGTCTTGTGCCATTGGCTTCGAAACATTGATGGCGGTGGATGCGACTTCTATAAATAATAAACAAATTATGAGATTTATATTCGTTTATCTGTCTTTAATTCATGCAAATGTCAACAGTATGATTGTTGATAGTTTTTTGTATAATGTGCTTGTCACCTCTGTGGATGAAATGCATTCATTTTTGAACAATAAGCTTTCTTTAATCCTATTTTAGTACTTAATACATTTTGCAGGAACGACAATATCGACCTACTTTGGTTACGGTTATTTGCTTGTTTTATAAGCAAAAATCGAGTTCACCTTGAGTCTAATTGCGATGCGATGCTATGCATGAACCAGCAGCTTCTGTTTTCCATCAACACCAATGGTACTACAAAATTGTTTGATAATGAAGTATGTCAGTTGAGTTTCCAACGGAGCCACGCCGTCTGCCACCCACGGCCGGCCGCGTCCTGCCCTGTTGACTCATCAATTCACGGCTCTCATGCTCGTAATTAGCCCATTAGCACGCACGCACCGCTCAAATGCTCAATTAGATCAACGACCGTCGGGAATAGCTCGCCAGATTATGTCCCTCTTGTTGGTTGCAATCATACCGGGGATAAAATGCCCGCTGTAATTGACAGTTCTTCTTTTGTCTAGTCTTGTCATTTTTTAAAGACATGCTTTCATACAATCGTCACACACGTTTAGTAATATTAGATGTGAATGTGAATATCGGAAGAATGCACATCTATCTAAATATTGAAGTTCCAATATTACCTAACCGCTTAATGCTTATTATAATTCGTACCTTCTAAATAATCCACATCTCGCCCTAGACTGGAAATAAATATTAGGTCCAACTTTGGAAGTTGAGATACTAAAGAAAACTAATTTGAGAAAATGTATACCGACTTCTTTAGCTACCTAATTTATTGCTCGAGGCTGGCTAATATACTATGTTTCTGATTGTTATCCTTTGTTAGCATGTGAACTGTGAGATAATTAATATTGTTACCTACTAAGCATGTTTTATGCCAATTTAACGTTTTGTGATAGTAAATCTGGAGTATTGTGACGTGGAGGAGTTAAGTGACGCACTGTATTTAATATACCTATGGTCTTCTTTATTAGCTCATAGGGTTTTCACTTGGCCCTACTCTTATAATTCACTCATAATAAGGTGAAATAAAACCTTATTTCAATCAATTGATGCCAACTATTTCTAGACCACTATTGATTGCATTTAAACCACACTGTCTCTAATACCTAAGTGAACAAATAATTTCTCCCGTAACAACACCAAGCCAAATTCTAACGATAAATCAATATTTGAAACTTGAACTATCTTAAAAAATATTTACAAATTTGAAAGGAAAAGCATTTTAATTCCATATAGGTAATATATTCTATTTAAGCGTACCTAAATAGGTAGTAGGTACCAATATATAGTAGTGCCATGCCCATGAAACATTATTGATCCAAAATCGTAGTGGGCCTTCTAAATCCGATTTTTTTAATACTTGTCTGTCTGTCTGAGCGTGCATTACGCAGCATCTACCTACTATATGGATTTAAGCTAAATCTTAGACGATGATAGCGTATATTCCCGGTCATAAATAGGATAAGTTTTATGCCGGATTATTAAAGGTTTCCAAAGTCTTAAACCTAAATTCCGCGCAAACGCAGTCGCATGCATAACAACAAGTAGTATCAAATAATATTGCATTTGTAATCAAGCTATAGATGCAGGGTATCACGTGCAGTTTCCAGTTGCATTGGCCGAAGTGCACAAAACGCTGATCACTGCCGTATCATAATACAGATTTAGCATGAAAGGTTTGAAGGCTGTGAACATTATGCACCTATGGATGCACTACGCATCGGCGAACCGTTTCACAGGGAGGCATACACAGTATGACGGTTCGTCAAATGTGGTCTTTGAAATGCACGGAGTTATTAAGTATATTAAGTACTCATTAATAGAAATTATTAAGAAAGTGTGTGACAGGTTATCTCAAAAATAATTAAATAGATTCAACTTATTATCAAAAGATGATCTCAAACGGATTCGACTCACACACCGGTAGCAGGTTGATAGTTCACAAAAGTTAATAGATACGAAGACCCTGTTTTTGAGACGGCGCCACGCAACGTAAATAATTTAATTTATCTGATATTAATGCTGTTACACGGAAGGTAACTCATCTGTGTCGACCAGATATGAATAAGTAATCACTTATCAAAATTTTCTTAGGGTCTTATTCTTCAGCTCATTTTAGCTCTAACCAAGAAAATAATTTGTTAATATTCCTGACAATCAGAGTTTTTGATAAATCGTGTGTACTTCAAACAAAATATCTTTTTATTGCTAACTACAATCTCTCTATTGAAAATCTACTGTCTTTCAATTTATATTTTATGATAAATACGTCTACCGGTAGACCCACAGCAAAACTAGAGCGACTCTGGCTTTGCCAATTTTATTATCTTAAGCTCGGATTACACGACGACACTTACACAAATACACTCAGTGTATACATCGAGTGTCTGCGTGTGTACACCACCGCGACACCTTGTTACAGTTGTAGTGCCAGTGTCGCTACGTTGAGTGCCGAGTGTCGAGTGTCGCCGTGTATCCCGAGCATTAGTCTTCTTGTCAGTACTCAATGTCTATTACATCTTACACCGTTAACTGAACTTCTGTTTTTTTTAATAATTATCATGTCTACGCCTAACAATTTATTACATTTACTCACATGACTTGATTTTCATTAAGACAAAATTTACATGAAAAATTACTTATCACCTCAACTTTAAATAAATAATCAATTTAATAAAATTAATTTTATTTTTACGAATTTTAAATAAAGTTACAAAAATGACCGAAGTTGACGTGAGAAAAATACATAAGAATAGATACAACACTTCAAAGAATATATATGCCACAGAGTTCCAAGTAATAATTATCGCCTCGGTAAACAAATAATAATTAAAGGATGAGGACGCTAATAGTTCAATTATTGTACAAACATAAAAGTAACCTGCTCGTTTGTTAATTGTGGCAAGTTAAAATTTACTGGACACTTGCCAATTACGCCAATTAACATTTCTTAGGAACTGTCATTGCATTATTATAGCGATGATATAATATCGCAGATTAGTGTTCGTTAAGGCGTAGTGTTTAATTATAACTACCTATTGTTTGAGCGATGTGAATTGGGTACTCAAAACTAGCCAATCGCGAGTCGCGCACAAAGGTTCCGTATAGCCTTGGTAGGTATTTGTAAGAAAAATGTCTGTCTTTAACAACAAAAATTCGCATTACCAAGATTAACCACTATGCATAGTTTTTCTACTTAATCCTTCAATCAGTTTTCGATAAGAATAGGTATGGCAGAATGCACGAATGGTTTAAAAGTTGAAGTATGGAAGTTCCATACATCCAAAAATGAAAGGTTAACAGCCGTTTTCTAATATGTTAGCTATTACTTACCTCTACATATTCTTTATTTATTTATATTTTTATTATCTTCACTTCCTACATGTACACCCCTTATTTTTTTGCTTTTCGCTAGGTTTGCATTTGGCAATTATTTGTTTATAAATAAAAATAAATACCTACTTATCCAATATTTAATAATATTTAAGTGTTTTCTTCAGTGTTTTTGTAGCCGACTCTACATTTCACAAAAGGTGTGCTATAATCGAGATTACGCTGATTTTTATTCTGAGGTACCTTGGAGGCTGAACGCTGAGGTTAACGAAATTTGTCCTTCTTGGACTTACTTATTGAAAAACTAATTAGGTACTTACTTACAAACAAAACTTATTTTTTGCCAAATGTTTTCGCTTATAGAGAAACTAGCTTTTCCCCGCGACTTCCTCCGCGTAGAATTTAAATTTAAGAAAATCGGATCTCTGATCCCGGATCCCGGACCCCGTATCTCGGATCCTGTTTCCCGTTCTTACCGGATCCCGGATCCCGTTTGCCTAATCCCAGATCCCAAAGACCCCGGATCAAGTATCCCGGATATCCCGGATCTCGGATTCCGGATCCTGGTTTATAAAAAGAAACCTAAACACCAATTTTTATCCTTCTAACGTCAAAAATGACGAACTTCCATACAAACTTTCATCCCCTATTTAACGCCCTTAGGGGTTGAATTTCAAAAAATCCTTTCTTGAACACCTCTACCCATCAAGACACACACACCCTCCAAATTTCAAGTTCCTACAACCAGCAGTTTAAGCTGTGCGTTGTCTGTCAGTCAGTCAGGACTTTGATTCTTATATATTTAGATACAGGGCAATAGAGCTTTATCATTTTACTAGCTTTTGCCCGCGACTTCGTCAGCGCAGAATATAAATTAAAAAAATTCCGTTTCCGTTCTCTGGAACCCAAATCCCGTATCAGTATCCGTATCCGTATCCCGTATCACGCATCCCACATCCCGTATCCCGTATCACGTATCCCGTATCCCGTATCCGTATCCCGTATCCGTATCCGTATCCGTATCCCTATCCCGTATACCGTATCCGTATCCCGTATCACGCATCCCACATTCCGTATCCCGTATCCCGTATCCCGTTCCCGTATCCCGTATCCCGTATCCCTTACCCCATATCCCGTATCCCGTATCCGTATCCGTATCCCGTATCCCGTATCCGTATCCCGTATTCCGTATCCCACATCCCGTATACCGCATCCCGCATCCCGCATCCCATATCCCGTAACCCGTATCCCGTATCACGTATCCCATATACAAAATCCCGTATCCCATATCGCGTATCCCGTATCCCATACCCCGTATAATTTTCAAAAACGCTATTATTATTATTTTTTTAAAAGACACTTAATCACCAATTTTCTTAATTCTAACTACAAAAATGACGAACTTCCATACAAACTTTCATCCCCTATTTTACCCCCTTAGGGGATGTATTTTCAAAAACCCTGAAATTAATATTGTTTATCTTTTAACAGTCACCTAATCACCAATTTTTATAATTACAACTACAAAAAATGACGATCTTCCATACAAACTTTCACCCCCTATTTTAACCCCTTACGGTTTAAATTTACAAAAAAGATGAAATTATTATTTTTAATACGTAAAAAAAAACCTAAACACAAATTTTCATTATGCTAACCTCAGAAATGACGAACTTCCATACAAACTTTCGTCCCCTATTTTACCCCCTTAGGGGTTGAATTTTCAAAAACGCAGCAATTCAAGTTTTTTATTTTTAAAAAGGAACCTAAACACCAATTTTCATAACTCTAACTTCAAAAATGACGAACATCTATACAAACTTCCCAACTAACTTTCATCCCCTATTTTACCACCTTAGGGGTTGAATATTCATAAACGCCGAAAACCATATTTTTTATTTTTAAAAAGACACCTCAACACAAATTTTCATAATTCTAACTTGAAAAATGACGAAATTGCATACAAACTTTCATCCCCTATTTAACCCCCTTAGGGGTTGAATTTTCCAAAATCGCTTCTTATTGCTTGTCTACGTCACAAAATATATCTACTATCCAAATTTCATGTCTTTAACTTCAGTAGTTTCGGCTCGGCGTTGATGAGTCAGTCAGTCAGTCAGTCAGTCAGTCAGCATTTCCCTCTTTATATATTAGTATAGAAGTATAGATATCTTATGTGGGATAGGTAGATACATAGGTAAATAGGTACCTACAGTTCAGCAAAAGGTTAAAAGTTGCGACAACTCATATGCTTATTCAACTCTCGCTAAGTCTAAGCACGTGATTTCAAACAGGGACAAGTGTCATGTATGTTTACTTAGTTAACTTTTGAACTTCTCGTATAATTTTCAATATATCTACGAATTTGCTTGAATTATAATTTATTATAAAAGGTTTTTTTGTTATCTGCGTGACATGTCATCTTTATTAATGGGGCCATCCATTTTTATCAATTAACATACCCACTGATAGAGTTGAATCGTAAAATAAGTAGGTAGTATAGAATGAGTATAGGTATTTCAAATATGAGTAAAATCAATTATTCAACCAAGATACTAGGATAATTGATGTTGATACATCAAAATTGTTTATAAGTATCAGTTTTACTAATTGATGCCTAAGTATTTTTTGAGCAGATATGGTACGTCTCACGTTGAAATCAGGGTTGTTACGAAAAAATCATCTTGTTTTAAACACCATATTTAAAACATGTTTTAAACATTCAAAAACAATGTTTTTTTCCTCCTGTTTTAAATCAATGTTTTAAACAATGATTTAAACACGTTTTAAACAGTTTTCATTTTAAATTTCCTGTTGTTTGCATCAGTCCTGTGCTCTGTGCACCAGTACATGCAGCGAAATTCACACATCTGTTATCGCACTTGCAATCCGATTGATGCGTATTATTCACCAGAAGATGAGCCTTAACTAGCTTCGCGACTTTGTCCACGTTGACTTAGACCGTCCTGTATACGTTATGCGATAAAAAGTATTCTATGTGTTAATTGCGAATTTCATCGAAACCTGTTTAACCGTTTTTGCACAATTGAGTAACAAACATACAAACTTTCGCATTTATAATAATTATTATAGTAGCATAGGATACGGACATGTTGTCAACATTATATTCCGTGAACGACTGAGTCGTGCCGTGTCCATGGGCTCCGTTTAGTAGGACATACTATTTTGGACAGTCACTTGTCTCCTCCCTCTTTCTTGGTAACTTCTTTGGTTTTATTATTGTTTTATAGTAAGCAAATTAGTTAAATCTGTTATCTTAGGGAAAATCTACAAAACAGATAAAATGTTGAATCGTTATTTTTCACAATTTGATATTGCGTCGAATGTGCTATAAAAAATAGGTAAATTAAGAAATTAGCTAAACAAAAAAGTATAGACTCTTGTCTGAATAACAGGGGGACATCCATATTGTACGAGTGATATGCGTCTCACCCATCTCAACCTTGAATAACTCGTTATGCTAAAACAGAATATCACGACCGAAAATAAAACTTATAACCATTAAATTATCAATATTGTAAAATTTGAAAATTGTCCAGTGTCACAGGAATTGCCAGTTCTGTCCCTGCTGTCCATCGAATTTTCCTATGACAGTCACGCAGGTGACTATATAGGTATAACAAGATTATTTTACCTACTAGGTACCTATACGAAAATATGTAGGTACCTCTAATATTGTACGCTGATACGCTCAGTGTACCTACCTATTGAAAATTTATAGATAAGCAAGTCAAAGTAAAAAAAAATATTCATGTAAGCTAGAGGAAGCACTTATGAATCGTCAACATCAATGTTATGTTATCCCCGGTTTGTAATATGCTTCATTGAGAGAAGCCGGCAAGAAACTCAATGGTTACTCTTTTCAATAGAAAAATAAAAATTGTGTACATTTTCAAAATAGCAACGCCATGTGAGTAGGCAGGCATTAAATAACAAAAAAACAAGCCTAAAATCAATAGATTTTATGTGTTATATAATATATACATCTACTGCTTACATGTAGTACATATTAATTACCTACGCTACGAGCGTCAATTTCAAAAAGCAAAATTGTTCATGTCTCATAGAGTAGATTGTCATGAATTGTACCCACTATGATAATAGGATCTTATAGGTACGTAGTAGATAGTATGGTCGCCTGCACATCTAAGCTAACATTTTAAACATAAGCTGAACTCTCTTAATTATTGACATCCGTAATTAAGAAAGCTCAGCTTATGTTAGTAATTTCACCATAGACGTGCAGGTAGAGTATACTACTAGAGTGAAGTGTCCGGAAATATCGAGTTCTCTCGAGTTTAATCAAAAGGAAGTGGAAAATTGCCAATTTTCATACAACCATAAGCTCTCGTTTTATAGAGTTACTTCTCTGCCAATAGTTGCTTTCTAATTATGTAACGGGCAAACGAAATCGTAACGTTCCGTCGGTCTTAACAGTTTTAATTGTGAAACGCAGCATGAGACTTATCATTTATTTAAATTATGTGGTTGTATCGAACGGTGGCTGGAGTCTATCGGACCGGTTCGCGGGCGAGTGCGCGGCGCGGGCGCACACACGTGCCGGGGCCGTGTCGTCCGCGCGCTCAAACCTGCCTCCGACAACCTGCGCGGAGTTTCCACAGACAAAGCCAAAGCCACCGAAGGGCTGCTCGCCCGAATTGACGTCAGTGTTCTGACGCGCAGCACTCACCAACTTGCCTGTACGCACTCTTAATCTTGCTCTATCCATCTTAGATCGCTAACTAGAATCGCTTAAAATACATTGGCCAGCAGAACCAGTACTCAATTAGATACGCTAGAATCTAGGATCTACTTTCTATGAAATTTTATATCCTTAACATTTCATTTAGAATGAACTTTTTTGAGTGGGTATACAAACGAGCACTATTTATAGGTAGAATAATACAGGTAAGTTATACACAACATGCGTAACAATGAGCTGTGTAAAAGAGGAGGCGTCAGTGGAGGCACCGAAGCGTTCATAGCGGAGGCCTTCTGCGCGCCATGCTCCAGTGACCACCAATCCAACACTGCTATTTTGTATGTAGGTACTATATAATATTCTGTCTGTGTAGAGTTCTGACTGCTATTGATACAAAACAGAAATTGAGCTGACTTTTTCTGAATAGTTTACAAGTCTGCAGTTTTTCAGTCATTGACTCAAAAATATTACTGCATAGAGAAACACGGAGTCATCACTGTTTAACGCTCCGTTTGAATAAACTTTGATTGTACTTCAGCGTGTACCACTATGACCGGTTAAGGCCAAACCAGAGGCACCTTGACACTTAGGTGTTGGTATGTACCAATTATAGGGACACACTCTCAGGTCTACGGGACATACTTACCTACTATTATGATAGAATACATAACATATGGGCCTATTAGGTATGACATGAAAACTCATCAGCATACTGAGGTCCTGACTGAGCTGTGTTCTTGTACGTTTTGTTTTATAGTCTAATGTCCCACTGCTGGGCAAAGGCCTCCCCTTTCTTATTTCCAGCGGTCCCTCCAGGGCTTGTATTAGCCACGTTTTACTAGCAAAAGTGTTTAAATCGTCGCACCATCTTCGCCACGGTCTGCCACGACGTGTCGGTGACCATCTACTTATTTGGATTTTACGCTGAAATTCTAAACAACAAACCGCAATCTGTAAGGGTACCCACTGAATTGCAATAGAGAACTACTTTGCGTTTTAACAGGTAGATGGTTATAATGGGATATACATGGATGGGTGTACAGTAAAACCCAGCACCTCTCTGCCTCCCCTTCCGGAAATACAGATGTGACAACATACGGCGTGACGTGACTCCTAAAAAGATATTTGAGGATAATAGCTAAAGTCATGTAAGCTTGCATGACCATGTGCTTGGCAATGAGCACCAACCATTGGACTACAAACAAACATTTTTAGACCCATTTTCAGTTTGATGTTTTTGTAATTGGCCATTTTGTATATATTGTGCTGTTATTATTCTTCTATTGACCTGTTATTATACTTATGCAACTTATATCAGTTCAGTTAGTACTTAATTGTGCCGTTTATCAATTAGATGATATGTGTAACTGTTTCCGCGTGCCGTATTGCATCAATAATTTGCAAAACAATTGATATAGAGTTATTAATAGATAATAATAATTATTATTATTAAGTTCTCTGACGTTTTCACACTACATCAACCATATGCATAATAAACAAGTTATTATTGGGTAGGTAGGTACCTACGTTAGGAAGTTCAGATAAAGAATTACAAGAATCCTATCAGAAGGGCCGTTACCACTGGCTAATACTTTTAAATGGATATGCAAATGTAATATAGAGCATTTATTTATATCAGCATTCTTCATTTTCCTGTTATGTCCACAACTTCATTGAAATATTGTTTGTATTTACGTCGGTAGATTACAAGTAATTGTCCTTAAGTTAGGTATAAATAAATCCGTGTACGTCATTCGCCGCCAATTCGATAACAGCTCTACCAAAAAACGTCACCGATAAGCGGAGTGTCAGTGATTTAAATGGAACAAGGTAATAATCTACATACTGGTATCAAGCGACTTGGACGTTGGATCTTCTCAGAGTTTGTTCGTGTCTACAATCTACATTATACCACGTATACAACGTGTAGCTGAGGTGGAATTAAATTTCAATATTATGTTAAACTTTGTTTTAGATTGTTTACCTTTCCTTAATGTTATCCACGTACTTAATTGACATTATACCAGTAGGTATTCCTATTCGTGCCAACAGTCATTATTTACTTGTTACAGTATAGGGAAACAACTGAAGCAGGTCTAAGTACCTATGCGAATCTCGCTACATAGTCTAGAACGAAGTTCTGTCGCACATTCAATGTATATGTTATGAGTCTCTTTATGAGTTGTTGAATTAATCAATAATGTAAAACACTGTACATTGTATGTGAAACAGGACTGGATGTGTGTAGTATGGTGTAGGTGACGTACGTAGCTCATCGCACGTCGTGCAGCGGTTGAGCGCGGTGGGGCCCGGGCGGCGGCGGCGGCGGCCAGGCGCCGGCGGGCAGCTCGCGGGGCTCGCTCGGCCGCGAGGCGCGGGCGCAGATCGAAAGTTCGTCGCGAGATCGAGCGCGCATATGTAAATATCGGCACATTTACAAGCGAAAGGGTTCACCAGAGCGGCGCACTAACGCAGCGTTGCGCGGGAACCAGTCCGGTCAGATTCCTACGGCGTCCGATAGAAAAATGTCGAATGAGCTTCGGGTCCATCACTCGGTGCGGGTGTGTGGTACGTAACGCGGCCGCCGCTCGACTGCCGCCCTCCTCTCACCGCCACTGCTGGTATATTTATCGCTTAATTATTGAACTCGTCTGTGTAACAATTACGAGGCAGCTCGGAGGCGCAGGCGCTGGCAGGCGCGCGGCCGCGGCGCTACCGCGTCTGCACGGCGCGTTGCGTCACACCGCACCGCACCGCTGCCGTCGCACGCGCAGCCTTCAGATTTTATCTCAGCAGCTGACAGCCAATCCGATGCTCACCTGTTAGGTATATCTTCATTAAAACATTAACCTCCAACTTACAACGTTTAGCGATATCTTCCGGCCTTCTGTTTCCGCGGTGTATTTATCATAATTACAAGCATAGCACCACAGCACTATATAATCAAGCTGTTGGCACGTAGGTATGAACTTAATTGCGGGGACTCTACATAGCACAAAACATATACCTATTTCGTATAAAAAAAGCAACTAATTCGTGTTAATTGAGTTACAAGTACTTTTCTTAATTACGATTTACGATTACCTACCTAGGTAGATCTGTGGGACCTTCCTACAATGTTGGTAACTCAAAATGTATAGAGCCGTTGAAAATGCCTAGGTATCTCCGAAACCTTCTGAATAATCTCTTAGGTAGGTACCTACTTAAAATTTGCAAAAACAAATAAATAGGTATACCTAGTATTACTACTAGGAATATGAAAAATCTAACTATCTAATTAGTATAATAAAGTGGCGGGGCTCATAATACTGACAACATTATCGAGTGCGACACCGCTGTACGTTATTCAGTTAGTAAAACCAGTTCTTACAGGGTTTAAAGAAATAATAATTTTAAATATTCAAATTCCTCCTCAAAACCTTCTAGCGGCTTAATAAAATGAATCGACCATTTTTTCTATCTAGGTACCTACCTACCTAAATCATCCACTAATTTCACGGAGGGTAGGTAAATCCGGGGCCTCTACATGGCTTAGTACGTCCCTGCTGTGCTTTGATAGTGATAATTTAGAAATAAGTTGATAAGCTAGGTATGGGAAAACGTTTGTTTGTAAAGCCGTATCTATGAGATTCATAAAACCCGATTACTGAAAAATCGCGCTCTAAAAAGTATGAAACAAGAAAATATTCTCATCTAGAGGATAGCCGTGGTCCGTCGTCATATGCCACTTTGACCTAAAGGGCCTAAACGGACCACGGCTATCCTCTAGATGAGAATATTTTCTTGTTTCATACTTTTTAGAGCGCGATTTTTCAGTAGTCGGGTTTTATTTTTTAAACTTACTTTTGATTTAATTATTTTGGAGTTATAGGTAAGTACCTAACAATATTTTGAAATGTATTGATACCCAACACGCATAGATTTATAAGAGTAATGCGCGCCCTCGCGTAAACTAAAATTATTCAATGCCCACACGGTTTCATTAAAAATGTATTTTTTCGTTCATGGTCATTATGTCCTCTAGAGGGCGCCAATAAATTTCTTGGCGCCATATTCAATTTTATGTGACGTCACATAGCCTATAACCAGCGCGCCATTAAGCCGCTTCTAACGATACCTCATTTGTCAAATTACGACAAGTAGTTTGGAAGTTAGGCGGGAACAGATGCACATACATACTGATCGTTTTTATACGATCGTGCAAAACGGTCCAAAGCACAGATTAGATAGTTATGGTGCAAAGGATTAAGGTAAGTAGGTACCTAATAATTAAAACTTTTTGGTCACTAACGATAATAATATTTCTGCATAACTGGCATAATGTTGCTAAAAAAACTCCAAAAGCCATAAAAACAGAAAAAAAATGTAGAATTAATATTTTTTAAATACATTTTAAAGCATCAATGATCATCTATCATGCGAAACCAGCCAGCGTTACACTATAGGTACCTATATCTTTGGCTTAACATGATAATAAACTATCTAACCAAACCAGAATAATAATTCAAGTCATGTATTGCAATGTAACATAGATTAATTTTAGTTTCCGCAACTAGATGGATCATACGCACTAATAAAATGCGGCAACTGATATACCACGCAAAATTTTGAGTACTTCAGTAGGTACATCTGACAGCAACCATTGTATGAAACTGACAGGCCGCAACGAAAATAAGTTGCCGCATTTCTGGAAATGATTTTTCTTAGTAGGGCGGTATCTAGCGCACGCGCGAAACTTTTATAAATCTATGCAATGTAATTTAGTCAAACAAACCAATTTTATTATAAGTTAGTAGATAGTGAGTGATGCTTTACACATTGGTGGTATGGGCCCTTCAATTATTTTAACACTTGGATTTTTCGACGAATGTAATAATGCTGAACGTAAACGTCAATGTCAAAATGATTGTAACATGTGGAATTGACATGTTTGATAAATATTATGTCAAATCATCTGTCAGTCAGGGTCAGGGACACCGTGTACGAAAATGTAGGAATACAAAAAATGGCTTGTTTTCTAAATTTGTAGTGCGCAAATACCACAAAAGTCATTTACATGTAATCCCAAACTATAAGAATACTTTTTATCAAAGATGTATTGCAGGACTGCAATCAGGTAAGCAATCAACTGTCATTTTCACAGAACCATAAGAGGAGTTCTTATAAAAGGATCGAATTTTGCTGAATTGGTAATAATAAAGGGTTTAAGAACATTAGGTATTACTGTACTGGGTGCTAGGTCCTAAATGGACAAATTGAGTTATAATAATTTTGCTCTCCAAGGTGCATAAAAATATTATACAAAGATGTTAATTTGGTCGGTTATTTACAGGCCTTATGTTAATGTTGGTCTATTATTTGCAGGTGTGGATGTGCGGGTGGGATAATACATAGACTTTTAAGCTCTGCCGAAATATCCACAGCACTACGACCATTTTATTTCAGCGTACATCCAGATCTGTTTGGGAAATACCCAGAACAAAGAGTAAGCAACATAAAACTATCCTAATACCAGCCAAGTGCGTGTCGGACTTCCACATAAAGGGTTCCGTACCACTGTAGAATAAATACGTAAAAAGTATCCAATTTCATGTATGGGGACCCCCCTTTATTTTTAGATTTTACTTTATTTTTAGTATTTGTTGTTGTAGCGGCAACAGAAATACACATTCTGTGAAAATTTCAACTCTTTACCTATTACGGTTCGTGAGATACAGCCCGCTGACAGACGGACAGACAGATGGACAGCGGAGCCTTAGTAATAGGGTTCCATTGGCACCCTACAAATGGACATAATATTATTTACATTTTAATGTTTTTTTACAGAGAATCAATGAGAACTCACTGCAACAATTAAGTGCATTGTTGGAAGCACAACAATCCAGTAGAAGAATGTCTGTGCCTCCATTATCATTTTATTTGCGACAAAAGGATATGCCTGATGGTAAGGATCTTAGAATACCTCAATCCCACTGCTTGGTATAACACTCCCACTTTTTCGTCCACTCCTATCCTGGGCTTAGAAGGAAAGAGTGTAGAATATTGTAATACAATAACATTATTATTGATGCTGAATGCATGATAATTATTTTTATTTTTAACAGGTGAGTTCAAACTAGTTCAAATCCAGGTAAACGGGAAAGATGTACGAGACACTGTTGTCAGAGTTTTGAGTGCCTGTGATATATCAACAAAATATGTGGACAAAATACCCTATACCCCTAAAAAAACGCCATTTAGGTGAGTATGTGTTGTTGGTACAAAACTAAATACTTCTAAACTGTATTGCCATTCTTCTCATGATTGTAACATATAAGCAACACAGAAATACTTCTATATGTCTCAAATGTAGTTTTTCTGTTATACTTTTGCAGTAGTACCTATTCAGTCAAATTTTACAAATAACATGCTTATTTAATCATTTGTTTGACTATTATGTAAACATTTACACAACTATAACTATTTCAGTAAACCAGATTTTACAAAAGCATATGGAGAGTATACAGATGCATTTGAAAAAGCATCACAAATGAAGAGAAAAATGGAAGAGAAAAAGGCTGTTTCTAACATTGTGTAAGTGCCATTCATGTTCAATTCTGGCGAATTTAGATTTACTTTGTATTCAATGTAAATGAATGTAACACATTGACTTTAGATTTTCGCCCTCCACATGGCCTGGTCTGACGGCCGATTTAGCGAGATAAAGCTGTATAAAAACAGATGACAATGCATCTCATTTCTTCTCGTATTTCTGTCGGGCGCCTGGACAAATCACCCTTTGAAGTACCCACTCTAGGGCATGAGTTTCCGAAACACGTACATGAAGGTACTTGAGACCAATCGCAGACCATTATTATTTTCGATCAACCAATCACAATGCATGCCTTCGCTACTCCCGATCAATTGGAATGGCGTTGCCTCAGCTCCAGAAACTTGTTTGGGACTATATTTATGGAAGTTATTCCTAGTGCAGTTCGCACTGCGCGACCGGGTGGTTGGTCCGTAGTCGGCCGTTACAGCAGGCCATGTGGCGCGGATGCTACAATTTTTATCAACTCAACTCATTTTCAGTGACTGGGTGTTTGAAAACAGCGCTTTGGCTAAGGAGAAATATGAACTGACAAGTGCAACACGCAACCAAGTGAAGAGTCTGATAGGCAGCCTGTGCAATACTTATGGTATTAAGGAAGTTCGTAAAACCTACATTATAATGTTTTAGTGATAAAGTAACATAGCTACACATCGGCTACTATTTCACGATCATTCATTCACACATCATAACTCATTCTGGAACCGCGAGAAAATGTGGTGTCATGTCACAACTTGTGTTGCTTCCCATCCTTTTGCTTTAACCTATGCCGTCTCGACAGTTTGTCAAAGAGCAACCATATTCCCCATAACTGTGCATTTCTTCTACCTTTTCATACCACAGACCAGCCACCCTTTGGGACTCCACACTAGGAATAACAAAATAATTCTTATTAGGTTGAGGAGAGGGTGTGGTTGGTTTATTTTATACGTTCGCTAGTCGCTATCAACTATTTAAAATATTTGTGTGATACAATTTTATTTCCTTGGGTGGCCGAGAGGGCGCTGTACAATTTGTCATACAATTTTTTACGTGGGCCCTGACGACTTGCGTAAAGCTCGCTATAAAGCTACAGATGAGTTCAAATAAGGGGCCATCCATAAATTACGTCACACGTAAAGGTGGGAGGGGGTCGACGAAATGTGACATTGTGTGACAAGGGGCGGAGGGGTCCTAAGTTTTGTGATGTCACATTTAAAAATCTAATATATCTAAGTATTAAAACCGAAATTTGAATTGTTAACGAAAAATTCTGAAAATTGTAAAAAATATGTGACGTCACACAGGGAGGGGGGGGGGGGGGGACATTAAATTTAACATTAAATTCGTGTGACGTAATTTATGGATGGCCCCTAACTTGTAAATGTATAGGTGCTATTTTGATACTTACAGGTAAAATTCGATGATGGCTGGAATATAAGTCATATAAGAGGGGCACTCCAGAGCCTGGTTTCGTTGGCATCTCAACACTCTTCAATCATGGCCAACCTAGAAGGTTAGTATTTTCCCCAACACTACTGTCTGTTGGCCATAAATTACGACTAAACTTAATTTTTCTCAAGCTAGCTAGTTGTGGAACAATATTTTGTCTCGTTCATACATTACGACCATGAGTAGGACGGCAATACACTTGTTGGTACACCAACAGAAATATCACAAGTAATTTAATTTGGTCATTCAATTTCAGGGAGAACAATTGCATTGGGACAATTCACTGGCGTGAGTTTGGACGGCGATGTGTATCTAAACATAATCGATGTTAGAAATGAATGGCTATCGGTTAGTATTTGATATTTTTACCAGAATTTACGATCAGATGTACAAATTCTAGTAGATAAAAACTGATGTACCGTACCGTAAGCCATATTGGCTCAGTTGCTTGCTTCCTAGTACATATGTTTAATCTCACAGTTATCATTATATCATTTGACTTGTTAAGTAGTAAATGTATTATTTTTAGCTGATCAAGAAAATAAGCCAACAGGACAGTGCATTAATAATGATACCAAACTATGAAAAAGCATTATCTAGTATACTTCGGGACATACACATTTGTAGAAGGTAACTGAAGTCTCTAATATTGTAAACAGTTTATACTCAATGTGGCAATAATGATCACAACTTTTAATTATATTTTTTTTACAGAAAGTTCATGCCGAAAGTATCAGCAATACAGTACTGCAATCATCTTAGACAACTCATTACAACGATAGGCGATTTTTATGGGCGCGGCAATAAATTCCCTCCATCTGTACCGGAATCTCTTAACAAATACGAAATCGTTGTAGAACCGTAAGTAAACACACTTAGCACTATAGTTAGCGCCTGTTTCAGAATCGTCAGACAAATCTTGTCCACCAAATACATACCCCAGACTTTATTGTAAGTTACGATGAACTTAGACCGGCATTACAAATCACTTTTGTTCCTAGAAATGCTTCTCAAACCAATTGTAAACTGGCTAAAAACTCTAAAAATTTGGGGGATAGCATGTAGTTTTGACAGGCGAAACGATCTAATTATTTGGAGGATAAAATTTACCTGATGTTTCTGAAACAAGGTCTTAAATAGATAACTTGGTAAGCTTCACTCCCAAGGCTGCAGACGAAATGTGAGATAATATACCTATTTTGTCTCATTCTGCCCTATGAAGCCGGCACATTTTCGGAATGATTATCCGATGATGATGACGATTTGATGATTGATTGATTTTATACATGGGTAAATCCAATCAAGTCAAGAGTAAAAATTACCTAACCAATGATTGCAGTGAAGCAGGCCCACTGATGGTGTCCCCGACAGGCCAGTTCATCGCCCCATCCTCCTGCCCCGCAGCAGAACTAGTAGCTTTCATAGCCAACAACCTGGATGAGGCCACGTTACTTATGACAGAATACAACATGTAAGTTATCTATATTATATTTGGGCTATCATCTGTTTTTTTCATTCGAATCTATGAAGAAAGAGTCGCGAGAAAAGCTCACATAAATCTGCTACTCTTCAAAACAAAGCAACATTGAAGAAATATCTGCCCATTTAATAAACCAGTTGATTCTTTTTAAGAAACAAGCATGTGGAAAAAGCCTTATACAAGGAAGTAAAAGAGAGATTCGGCCTATTGGGTCTTCAAAAGGATGACAGCATCACACCAGGACTCATGATTTCGTGCTGCCAACGACTACTTACAAGAACTAGAGAAATTAATGTGGTATGTTATTGTTCTTTAATGTTCGATTACAACAAGCGAATCCATCATATGTTTTGGATTTCAGTTTGGAGCTTTGTAATTTCTAGGAATGCAAAGTTATTATTCTTTAAAACTTGCCAAGAGGGTGCCAACAGGGTAACGGGATCCTATTACTAAGCCTACGCTGTCCGTCTGTCAGCGGGTTGTATCTCACGAGCCGTAATTGGTAGAGTTGAAATTTTCACAGAATGTGTATTATTTGTTGCCGCTACAACAACAAATACTAAAAATAAAATAAAATTTTAAAATAAGGGGGTCCCCATACAAATACCTTGATATTTTTGACGTTTTTATTCTACGGTGGTACGGAACCCTTTATGTGCGAGTCCGACACGAACTTGGCCGGTTCTTTATTTTTTATTTATTGTTTCAGAAACTCCACGGAAACATTCTCTACGTTACACATTACTACTCAGTGTTGTCAGAAGGCATACTGTGTATACCATGGAATTTTAAATAGAATAAGAACAAAATATACCTACCTAAATCAAATACTTAGTCGAATACTTAGAAATAAAAATGTAAATACTCTGTAGATAAAATACATAATGAAAATATATTTTAGAACAATGAATCGAATAAAGTATTGTATTCTCTTTGTCAATACCCCTTATAGCTATATTAAAATTAAGGCATGACTTTCTTACTAATATTATAATGCCAAATAATGGTGTGTTTAAGAACTGACAGTATGAAGCAAAAAACGTTCAAACCGATTTCTATGAATTTTCAGTCAGTCAACACAGGCGGAACCGAGGGTGAAACTAGAAGAAAATATAAAAAAAAATATTGCAAGTTGATATGTTTAATCAAAATTAACGCTAAAAATTTAATTATCTATGTACACTAAACATATAAGATTGTCACTAACATATTTTTTGTTCCTACAGTTAAGTCGGTTTGTGATGATTATAGTAGAGAAAACCTGCTAATATTTAAAGCTAACTAACGACTGCTTAAAGGCGACCAATGACAAAATAAATAAGAAACTAGATATTGAAATACACAGTGAATATTGAGCAAATTGTAGGCATCAATGTTTTTTGTTTTGCTGCACAATAATAAGCTTGTTCTTTTCCTTCGTCACTTTTGCCACGGGTAAGTTTGTTGCAGGCATGAGCTGTCTTAAATATTGACTAGGTATAACAGGCGGCTGAAACAAAAGGTGAATATTAAATGACTTGAATAGAGGCCAGCGTCATGGATTCTCGAAACCAAACCAATTAAATACTTAAAATAAGTTACTAATGGAAGGCGCAGACTGGGGACGGCAGGAGAGAAGATTTAAATTTATTTCAATCGAATTTAATACTTATCCAATCGAAATAAGGTGCTCCGGCGTGTTCTTCGGTGCTCCGAGAAAACTGCTCCGAGATGCTCCTGGGTCGATCACCGAGCGTTGAAATATATACCTTATTTAGACTGCATAAGTATTAAATTCGATTGATAAAAATTAAAATCCTCTCCCCTGCCGTCCCCAGTATACGCCGGCCAAAAGATTCCACTTACCGGCGGATATCTAGCGAGCTGTTTCATGCGGTCAACCAATCGCATCGCATCATCCGACGTCTCCGAATCTGTCGTGAGGCCCAAAGACAAAGCTCTTTCGGCGCTGCCACCGTCAAGGCATCTGTGTATCGACTGGAAATGCCTGGAATACGATTATTACAATGTAAAGTGGAGTAAGTAGGAGTCGCGGTCATACGTAAATCAACCAGTCTTTGGACTCCGCACTTTAGGATAAAAGTTTCCGAAACACTTACCTACGCATAATAAGGTACATGAAATTTACGATCAACCAATCACAAATCGATTTTTTTTTTTCGGAATTATTTTAATAGTACTTTTAGTGCGGAGACCAAAGACTAGTTAGTCCGTGGGTATGGCATAGTAGACTGATGATAGCTATTTGACTTCTGCATTTCGAAGACTATTGACTATGTCGCTAAGTAACTAATCGCTTTGCTTTTTAGTTGTATATAGTATCAATCAACTATCCATAGAAGAAACGCGTTATAACAAACGAGTTTGTGTAATTTACCTGCCGATGCTGTTACGCAGTGGAGAAAACTGACTAAAGCAAACTGCGAATGACAACAATTTACTAAAGGGACAGTTAGACACTGTTCCAGGGGCCCGATTCACGTAACCAAAACCGTAACGACATTTCAGCGATATAGTCGTTGATAGCCTTTTCTTGTTACGAAAAGTCTATCAACGACTATATCGCTGAGATGTCGTTACGGTTTTGGTTACGTGAATCGGGCTACAGGTCGAGTACCTAACTCCTACTCAAATGTAAGTTCCACATAGCAAATTGAGACGTCCTTATCTGACATTTTTTGTAGAGCGCGTCAAAGTTAAGTAGCTCTTAAATTGAAGTTGCGTTCGTGTATTGAATGGTAAGTTAAGTAGCACAGTAGTAGTGACCTGGAGTGCGAGTGCGGCTTGAGCCGCTGCGCGTGGCGCCAGGCGGCGGCGGCGCGCGCGCGCCACGCGGCCGCCTCGTCGCCCGCCGCCGCCGCGCCCGCCTCCAGCGCTGCGCACGCGCCGCGCAGGTCCACCACCTGCACCGCACACATCAAATCAAAAACAAAATATCGAAATATCGAATCGGGGATTCCGAACGCAGTAAATCTATCCAAATGTATGGACGTATCACATACGTACGGATTTTTTCCGTTAAATTTTTTTCCGTTTCGGAATTCCGAATGGTAGCCTGTGCGTCAGGAATTATTCCGAACGGAAATAAACGTATGTGTGTGATAAGCTTACGGAATCCCAATTCGATATTCCGAAACAGAATTCTGTTTCGGAATTCCGTATGTATGTGGCGGCCCTTAAGGTGGGGCTCGCCGAAAACAGGCATGATTGGAGGCTATCTCCTCTTAGATGAGTCGGGTAATATTTTTAAAATAAATATCACAATACTTATTTGTATTGGTATTGATCGCAATCTACCTACAAATCCTATTAACCAAATCTTGTTTCATAAAGAAACCATTACCTACTTATCAATTGCATAGATTGTGTGGGAGTAAATCATATTTTCAAATATGTATGCATTTCTTATCAGTAAAACAATAAAACTACATCTGTGATAAACCTATTGCTCAGCACTATACATATAATAGCTATTATTAACAACTAGTAACACCAAGAGAGCCAAGCGAGTTATGCCTCTGCATATTTACTATGGAGTATTTTCACTTTACCTGAACTATACTTATTTAGTAGTAAGAAGCATGACATAATAGTTGAGTGCATGAATATTAGTTTCCTTCATAAGGTATATTGTATAATTACCTTTTGAAAATACCTATAGAGTAAGGTCTTCATTTCATCGTGCGACAATTTGTCAAGCCGCGCCATCAGCATCTGCTCCCCGCGGCTCCTAGAGTCCCTGTTGTCTTGAGAGTCGGACAGAGATGCAGACGGTGATTTGCCGCAAATTAAATTATTTTTGTACTCTATTGCTGTGTCTATTGCTTCTATGGCTTCTTCACACTCGAGCAACTTCCGTTCCTAAAAGTAAAATGATGTTAACAGAAACTATAATATTGAGTAGGTACTCCAACTTATTAAAACTTATAATGTTGTTTCTACCTCTGAATCTGATAGAGATTTATATATCTTCCTCTTATGGCCTAGACTACATCGTTGTTCATGCAAGCACTCTCTTGTTTTCCTCAAATTCTTGATTTCTTTCCTCAACATCAATTCTTTTTCTTTCGTCAACTCTAAATTCTCTAAATCATTTGTTTTTTCCTTCAGTATGCTGTCCAATTGAGTTATTCTGTGAGTAAAATGTTTTAATGAATTTGTCTTCCTATCCTTGATATCCACAGAAGTATCGGATAGTTCATCTAATTTTAATTTATCTTTAACAAGCTCAACATCTAAAGTATTTTTGCGTTTCTCATCTTTTTTTATCTGTCTTTTTATTTGTTCAATTTGTTTCTTATATGTTTTAAGATTTGTCTCATGTCTCTTTATTTCTCTCATATTATCCTGATCCAGAATGCTCTCTATTCTATCAGAATAAGACTTATTTTGATTGCACATGGCTTTCGACAGATCACTTATTAATCTCTCTTTAGCTATACAAAGGTTAATCAGTTCTTTCAATTGTGTCTGGCTGCTACCTATTTCTTTAGATAATTTTCTGGCCAGTATTTGCTTTTGTGTGTATTTTTCTTTTGTCATTTTGTACTTCTTGCAAATTTCTTCAGTCTTTGGCGAGTCAATCATTTTAAGTAGTTCCCTTTCTATAAGTTTAGGTTCTGGATCCAGATCCTTCTTATGAGATTCAATAAGTATTTTTTGAGATTCGGGTGATATAGCTTTAGCGGCCACCTTCCTGAGCAGCTCCAACTCAGCTCCTGATAGACTTTCACCAGGTTGTATTGTTCTTCTTCGTCCAGAATTAGACTGAGATGTCATAATAGGCAGCGACTGGGATCCACTAATTTCTGATATTGTTATATCATCAGAATCAACATGATTTAAATACTCCTCACAGCGGTCAGCAAACAGTTGATCATTTTTTTCTCTAAAATACTCCATAAATTTTTCAACTTTATCTTGGAAAACTGTATCCGAATGAGTATCTTCCTCAGAGTCAGAGTCAACATCAGACTCACTAGGCTCGCTTGGCTCTGTATCTTCAGCTATTCTCGGCAGACCTTGCTTTGTGTTGACATCTTTATTATCAACACTTGCATCATTGTTAAGACATTCATCACATTCAGCCTTTAGAAATAACCATTCACTAACTTGATTAATATCAGCTTCAGAAATTGATTTTGACTGAAGTATTTTATTGAAGAGGCCCTCGGCATTGGAAACTAGTTTTATCCACTGAGTTGTAGCAAATTGTAAGTTAAAATTACTGTCAGCATGTGGGATCATAGCCTTCTCGGTGTACACAGGAGTGTTGTTGTCAGCAAACAAGTTAACAGTTACAAAATTCTTAATGCCCCTACAACACAAACACACATTCAAAGTTTTCAATGTGTCCTGGTAATCCTCTGGCTCTGTGCTGATGCATCCGATCACCCATGTGAATGCCCTGCCACCAAAAGAATCCCTCAGCATAGCAGTGAGAATGCATTGATCATAATTAATTTGCTTGGGTGGATTTCCAGCCAGTAACTCTTTTATAATGTTCTCTAATGAAAACAGACCTGGTTCAGGGTAAGCTGCGAGATCACAAAAGCTGGCTGTAGACATCCTGTGATTCAGAACTCCATTGGTGCTGACCCACTTCTGTTCCACACTCACAGTGAACACTGTGTGGTTGTTTCCCTGACACCTCTGCCTCCAACCAAGTTGCAGATATTGAAACGCCTCTTCCACATTGCAACATCTAACTAATCCAGACCCCAGGACGTCAAATATGTTATTATTGACTACTTGCATCCATGTTATGTGCAATATGAATTCTCTCTCTGGCATTTGATTCAATTTGTGAAATATTTCAGTAAGAAAGCGGGGCACTATACCTTGATCACACTCGCTATGAATACATTCAAAGCCTGGAAAAATAAAGAAAATATTTATTGACACGCTGCATGTTTATTCAATATAAGACAATCATCATCATCATCATGTCAGCCAAAAGACATTCAATATTAGACATAGGCTTCCCCCAAGGTTTTCCACAATGATTGGTCCTGTGCTACTTGCATGCAGCAATTTTCCTCAACCATCACTAGGTCTTTGGTCCACCTTGTGGAGGGCCTACCCACTCTGAGCCTTCCGGTATGTGGTTGTATACAAAACAATACGAAATAAAAAACAGAACTTACCAGGTCCAAACAAAGTGTATGTTTTCCCAGTGTTGGCCTGGCCAAATATCACCACAGAAGTATCACATCCATCTAAGAAACAGTTGATTTGTGGTATCATGAACGAGTTGAAGAGGTGCGCCTGTGTACAGTCCACAGGCAATGCTCTGTTCACGTGAAATGTTTGTCCACTCTCTGTGATCACGATTTGTGTCACGGGGTTGCTGAAGATACATTGTGACGAGTCCGCAAGACTTGGAGGTTTCAGCCTAATCGCTATTTGCACAGGGATATCCATTATGAATTATTGGCTCACACAACGTCAGCTCAATCCATGGACTTGATTATAAGGAGTAAAAGTAAGGAGGATAAGGACTTCAGCTCAGTCAATCAATATTCACCGTCCATCTTCGTATCCATCATACACTGGGTTAAAAATGTATTTACATCACTGTTTATTAGTTACGTAATTGTTTATTATTATAAAACCTAAGCCAAACTTGACAAACGAACGCAAATACTAAAACTCGCATAAAAGGTAAAACACAACTGGTGCGTTCCATTCACTGTTAATTTTGTAATTTTCGTTATTTTCGTCCACAAATCACGTTCCACTCGCACCAACTTGTACTGAAAGTGATCATTATTATCGTTTTTAACACTTTTTGTGGACGAAAATAACAAAAATTACGGTGAATGGAACGCAGCAAACATAGTCAACAAACTAATTCAAACCATAGAGAGTAGAGACACAGAGTTGCACAGAGTACTTTGTATAGAGATTGGCCGTTTACACATTACACGGCAATAACCAATGACAACTGGTTACTGACCAATGAAAACCCCGAAAATATCTCAGTGACAGCCGTCGCCGCTGCCGTGCCGTATAATTGGTGCGTTCCATTCACTGTTAATTTTGTTATTTTCGTTATTTTTGTCCACATTTCACGTTCCACTCGCACCAACTTGTACTGAAAGTGATCATTATTATCGTTTTTAACACTTTTTGTGGACGAAAATAACAAAAATTACGGTGAATGGAACGCAGCAATTGAGAAAACGGCCATTAGAGATTTCATTTCAACCAAACCAATCTATCAACAATAGAAGTGGGTGCTTAATCGAAAAGCCGTTTGAAAAATTCGTTTTTTTTACGTAAGCACACAAGCGCGCTTACAAACACAAGCGTGTAGCTTTTAAGCAATGACGGCCAGAAAGAGAAATAAATTCCAAACATTTACAAAAAGTAACCTTATTGTTATGAAAATACAGCTCTAATCGATATTTAATTAAATTGAACCTTATTTCTGTACCCATAAAAAGCAAAACATTGATACTAAATTATATTAGATATGTGGCTGTGGTATAATGGCTTCTTTCCACTGAGGCAAGCGCAATGTGATTCTGCCAATGTCAAGTATTGGAAATTACGATTACGGATTACAGGATTCTATTTTTTTTAATAAATTTATAATTATAATATGAATGCAAACAGAGAACGTGTTCCAAATAGTTTCTTATGTAATTGTCCATATAACTACAGTGCTGTATGCTTTCAGCCACAGGTTGTGTGTCAGATTGTGTTTATACGCTTTTGTGATGAGGGAAATGGGAATCCCTAAAGTTTTAAGTAAAAACATTTTTTTGGGTGACTCCCTGGTCCTCCCTAGTATGGGAGATAATACTCTTATAACGTAGTGGTAGGTAGGTAGAGCCGGGCCCCATTACCGCGTTGCGTTGCGTTGCGTCATCGCTGCGTCGTCGCGGCGTCGTCGCTGCGTCGTTTCACATATATTTTATAGTGGCACGTTTCAACGAAGAGACGAAGCGGGGGAGGGTGATGCGCTGCGCTGTTAGTGGGATGACGTACAGCGTTCCGCTGCTAGAGGGAGACGTGCGTATACGAAATGACGTATACGACGGCGTGGCGTCACCCTCTTGCGTTGCGACGTCGTGCGTCGTCGCAACGCAGGTGTGGCATACAATGCGTTGTCCATTGCGACGACGCAACGCAGCGCGCTAGTGGGGCCCGGGTCTAACACGTAAATATTGTGACTGCTATATTTAACACCTTGCTTAGAAATTATTTAACAGGTGTTCACACTAAATAAATTTAGCACTGCTAATTTAGCAGCTTATTAAATTTGGACGCATCCCTAATTTTGTAGTTTTGTCACAGTGTTGCCAACTTAGGGCTTTTAGCCCCAAATTTAGGGCGGAAACATGCACATTGGGCTCTTTTTAGGGCCCAGAAAAATGTAGGGCTATTTTTAGGGCCATAAATAATATATCAGGCACCACTAATTTGCTGACCAAAACCAGTAAAAGAGGCAAAACGTCTATGGTACTATGCGAGTTGTCCTCCTTGTACGGTGTATTATTAAAATGATGTAGTTGTATAAGAATTCCGAAAGCTCAAATGCAACGCCAAGTCGGGACTTAAACGATTTACTAACGATTATCGATAATTTAAATCTTTAATTAGTTATAAACAGTTCTAATAAAAAGTAATTAAAACTAAGTTATATTTTATTTAGCTTAACAAAACAGGAAACTCATTTAAATAATACCCTTGAATAGGTACACAATATAGGGTTTTTTTTGTTTTGGGGATTTTGATTATTGTTTTTTTAGGGCTATTTCATCTTGATTTTAGGGCTCTTTTATTTTAGGAGTTAGCAAGTGCAACTGTTTTGTCAGTTTGTCAGTCTTCGTATGGATGATTAGAGCAATGATTAGTAGCAATTTTTAGAGATAAGAATGGGGTCTAGATAGACGTCTTAGATCAGTTATTCTCGTTCTAAATGTGTGCTAGATAGCCGAAGAAAACAAGATGGAAATGGAGACCGTCGGCGACTATGGACTTGTATTCGACAAGCCTCCGGAATATGGCCTCAAATTACTACTAAACCATGAATTTCCTCTGCAAAGCAAGCAAATAATAAGACCGAAGCCTAAGCAAATTTTTGATATGATGCCTTTGAGTGCCAGGTAAGATATTAGATAAGGTACAATATTTAACCTATGGATAAGTAATTGATTAGGAACCAATTAGAACATTGAGCATTTTTTATTTTTAAAATTAGTGAAATGTCTTTCACTCAAAAGATTTTTTCTATTGTGGGCAACTTCTGTTTACCTATCCTACAATAGTCCAATACAACTAGTGGTACTAATGGCATTGAGCTATTATGTTCTAAAGCAGATGCCACTCAACTCTTTATTGTCCCATACAATTGCGATGCCATCGCTGCAATTCACTCAGTCAGCCTACTCATTATTTCTCGGATGAGAAAAAAATGAACAAAACATAGAAAGCTCATGATCTTTCTATGATGTTTACTTGTATTTTCATTTATTTGACTTAGTGCCTCTAGTATATGGCTATTGATGGTTATAATAGGTGGTTACCATTTTTGGCAGCATTTATATAGGGCTTCTGACCATCCGCTAGGGCTATGAACAATGAGTAATACATGATATCTGTATGATAATAATTACATGTCTACCTGTTAGAAACCGCTAGAGAAAATTACATATCAATTTCCAAATATTGATAAATAGTAGGCACTTACCTACTTACCTTATAAGATGAATGTAGAAAATACTATTTATGTTTTAGGTACCTTAAATATTATATAGGTAAGAAATTAAATAAAAAGCGTCCCATAATGGATTACATTAACATGGTGTCAGCTCAGAGAATGTATGGTAAGTTCCTCATTATTCTTATTTTTCTATTAGCCAATATCAATCTTATTTTTCTAAAAGTATATAACAATGAACTATGGACACTGGCCCAAATCCTGTTCATCTCTCATAGAAGTGCAGTGTGCCCAGTAAGTATAATGACAATAGGTTGCTGCTATATAGTTAATTGTGATGACATTTACTGCAGTATTGTTGTATAAAATATTGAATTTGATGACCATTTGGTGCAGTGGTTTTAGTGTAGACTGCTTATCTCACTGCAACGGGTGCTCACGGATACGATTTCCATCAGCGGTAAATTTTGGAAACAGCATTTCCATAGTTATGGTGTCACGAGGATTACTCGTTTGGGGATAAAGCTGTCATTTTTTGTGTATCACAGATCTGTATCTTTTATTATTTCAATTAATTGAAAGTCAAGGCAGGTGTACAGTATGGGTTTAATTGACAACTTTTAATGCCCTAATCTTATCAGTGATTACAGCGTTTTCACATTCTCATGTAAAAAATGATACATATAGTACGGTCAGTACAGAAAGTAGAATTTTTTAACCCATCTTCCACCCATCATGGTCTTCAGCTCACTCATACATTTGTGTCCCAATGTTGGAAAAGACCTCATTCCATTGTCCACTCTTCCCTTTCGTGAGCAAGAGCAGTCCTTCGACATATTGTCCAGTTCGTCCCACCATCTCCGTCTGAGTCCGTCGCGTGCCCGTCTTACGTATAGCGGGACCCAGTTGATAACGGTTTTAGGCCAAAAGGTTTTAGGCATGACTTAGTGAGCCCGCAAACCCATTCAAGCAGCCTTTTTACCCGACTACGGCGGAGGGTTATGATTTTGACCGGTATTTATGTATGTATGTATGTATGTATGTATGTATGTGCATCTGTTCCCACCTAACTTCCAAACTACTTGTCGTAATTTGACAAATGAGGTATTGTTAGAAGCGGCTTAATGGCGCGCTGGTTATAGGCTATGTGACGTCACATAAAATTGCATATGGCGCCCTCTAGAGGACATAATGTCATGAACTAAAAAAAAAAAATTTTAAATAAAACCGTGTGGGGTATCAAATGAAAGAGCTTGATGAGCACATTTCAAAAATATATATATTGTTACCTATAACTCCAAAACAATTAAATAAAAAGTAAGTTTAAAAACTAAAACCCGACTGCTGAAAAATCGCGCTCCTAAAAGTATGAAACAAGAAAATATTCTCATCTAGAGGATAGCCGTGGTCCGTGTTCATATGCCATTTGCCCCTAAAGGACCTACACGGACCACGGCTATCCTCTAGATGAGAATATTTTCTTGTTTCATACTTTTTTGCATTGAAAATCGCAAATTATGTTCATATTAATTTGTACAGGATGTCCGATTGGAGGCATCGGTGGTGGGACGATCGGTCGAGGGTTCAAAGGCGAGTTCTGCCGCTTCCAGCTGTCGCCAGGCATATACGAATACGTCACAGTACCGGAGTGCCAGTTCATTGTTAACATACAGAATGCCAACAATGACACCATCTTCCAGTCGGTGTTGTCGACGTACAAGTGAGTAATACCGAACTATGCTAATACAATTAGCAAGAGGGAATCACTAGGGAACGAATGCATGTTCGTTATTCTAAAAATACTTTAGTTTATGCCAGCCGATTCTCTGACGATTCTCTCGGAATTTCATGATAGGTTAATATTGTTTATTTTTAAAGAATGTGTGTCGATTTAATTAATTACTTGCGTTATTATCAAAAGATAGCATTAGATTGTATATCATAAGAACGGCATATGTTACGGCTTTACAAATACATGATAGCTCCAATGCTTTGCCAGATTTTATAGTCGACATTTTATCATACTTGTTGCATAAGCCTCTTAGCTACATTTATCAACATACTTCATACATACATACATACTGGCTTTGCTTGAAACCATCTTAGTATAAACATGTCTGTCACTTGGTTGAAAAGAAATCAATCATCTTGGAACATGTTTTGATGTTTGTTACTCAATCAAGCCAGAACGGCTGAACGTATCCGGATGAAATTTGGCACAGAGATAGATTATAATCTGTACAAAAGCTACCATATTTTTATTTTTTTAATTATGTGCGGACAAAGTCGCGGGCAAAAGCTAGTAGTTCATATCTCGAAAGTAGTGTAATGTATTCTCGTTCCTTCTAGCAAGCCAAAGAAAGCCCCACCGTCCTGGGAGTGGAATCTAAACGGGGCGGATTGCGAGTACACGGCCCTGTACCCTCGCGCGTGGACCACCTATGACCTCTCGAAGTACGGGGTCAAGCTCGTCTGCCGCCAGATCTCGCCTGTCATACCGCATAACTACAAGGTTTGTATTTTGTTATCAGAGTCATAGTGAGTTTCATAATCGAATTAAGGTAATCTCTAAAGTAGTAAAGTTGATATTATCATAAATAAGAATGCCTTATACATAGCGTATGATGTCTTCAAAAAACCCTGGTGCACTAAAAAGCTTGAAAAAATATTTCTATTACCACCTCTGCCCACCCCTTCGGGAAAATCCGGCGTGATGGTGAGTTATCGAGTACTTGGGGTCGGTGTCAATCTAAGTAAGAATACTTATAGTAGGTAGACTGGGCATAAGGGGTAGGCAGAGATGGTAATAGAAATATTATTTCAGGCTTTATAGTGCTCCAGGGTTTACAGAAGTCGGTTATTTTTATTAGACGTAATTTGAATAAATTTGACATTGTAATTACAGGACAGCAGTCTGCCGTGTGCGGTGTTCGTGTTTTCAGCAATAAATGTGTGCAACGAGCACAGGGATGTCAGCATTACATTCACATGGACTGAAGTTCTAGGAGGTGCTAAAAAGAATAAATCCGTCGGTGAGTGACCTTAGGGCCACCGCAGACATGCTACTTTTTGCATCGGCGATCGGCGATTTTGCGACTGCATCGGATTTTGGAGACTCTGACTCTGCGATCGGACGCATTGACTGCTCCAATGCTAAAAGCGACTAAATCGCCGATGCAAAAAGTAGCATGTCTGCGGTGTCCCTTACGCGCTATCAATATGAAAAAAAAAACTTAAAAGTCGCGATATTTTTTCGTTTATTTTGCAGTAAAATTAGATTTAGAGAGATATTCAGAGGAGCACACTTGCGGCGTGACTCTAGAACAGAAGATATCCGAGACCCCATGTACATTTACCATCGCTAAACGGAAGGATGACAACGAAACGATCCACGAAGGATACTGTCTATGGAACGCGGCGAAGACTTCCCAGTACGTGTGGGAGTGCCTCAAGAAACATGGCAAGGTGGCGCCCGACCCGAGCCTCACCCCGCCGCCTCCCAAAGTCCCTGACAAGGATAAACAGAAGGAAGAAAAGGAAAAGAAGGATAAACAGAAAAAGCTTTATAAATGTAATTAAATAACCTTTTTTTATAAACTTACTAGCGTACGTAGTACGTAGCGTACTGCGGCGTCTTCTAAAATAACAATGCAATCGCTAGGGTCCGTGATTGATGCAGGCTAGTGGGAGATATCTCTGAGTAGTAGTACGATAATTGTGAACATACAGAATTGAAGACCGCTTGGCGCAGTGGTTCGAGCGTAGGCCGCTCGGCTCACTGCATCGGGCGGTTGCGGGTTCGATTCCCGCCAGACGCAAATTTTAGAAACGGCCTTTTCGTAAATTGCCCTGTCTGGATGTCATTGGGATCGCTCCCAGTCATAGCTCCCAGCCATAGTACAAGCGTTGCTTAGTTTGGGACCATACAGTTGGTGTGTAAGTCTGGCGATATTTATTTATTTCATTAAGGATTACAAAAAATTGCGATCAACACATCACTAGTTACTGAAAACAGAACGCTGTTGGATTCCAAAAAATTGACAAGACAATGCTTAAGAAACGATATGAGAAGATATTTCTGATATGCGAATCTTACAACACAATAGTACATACAATTTCTCATTTCCAGGTGATTCGGTGGCCCTCTCTAGCGTGTTATCATTGGATCCCGGTGAGACTGGGTCCACAGAGTTCTGCCTCGCCTGGGATATGCCTATTATAAAATATAAAAATGATAAGAAAATACATAGAAGGTATGTGATATCCAGATTATTATTTATTTATTTGTATTATTTTATTGTATGTACAGTAAATAATAATTGTTCGCAGATATTATACGAAGTATTTCGGTAGCGATGGTATAGCGGGCGCCAGCATAGCTGCGTACGCGCTTAGGAATTATAAGAATTGGGAGAAACAACTCGCCGAGTGGCAGGATCCCATTTTGACAAATAGGTATTTACGAACAACAAAGTAGAATCGTCAAAATTCGAACGTTTCAAAACGAGCCAATAGCATCAGTGACGCGAAAATGCCCGATTGCTATTAGTCTTCATTCGGAAGTTATCGCGTGTTCTAATTTTGTTCATGATACTTTAACACATTCAGTACTGTTTTGATCGTTATGATATTTGAAATAGGGTGTATGTTTCAGCAATATACCAGACTGGTTAAAAAGTGCCTTAATGAATGAGCTTTACTTTGTCGCCGACGGCGGCACGATATGGTTCGATGTGCAGGACGAGTACCCCGAGACTGACCCCAGGTAACTACCGACAATGGCCATTCCCAATCTAATCTTTTAGAATTTTTTAATTAAGCGGTTGTAGCACACCTTACAAGCGTTATAAATTAAAAAATGAGATTATTTATTATTGAATAGAGTAACCATTGAGTTTCTTGCCAGCTCTCAGTGGAACCAGCATTCCGTATAGTAGTACATTCTGACTGTTCATATGTGCTTTTTCTACATCATGCCGACCGGCGCGGCTCTTCGAGGGCACTCCGATAGTCGTATTTGCGTGTTATTTCCGCGTAGCGAGAATAGCTTTTTTTGTGTCTTCAGAGTAATTCTTCGGTATGTAGTACTGAATGTATTCTGTGCCTACATGTTCTTTTTACCCGACTACGGCGGAGGGTTATGATTTTGACCGGTATGTATGTATGTGCATCTGTTCCCACCTAACTTCCAAACGACTTGTCGTAATTTGACAAATGCGGTATCGTTAGAAGCGGCTTAATGGCGCGCTAGTTATAGGCTATGTGACGTCACATAAAATTGCATATGGCGCCCTCTAGAGGACATAATGTCATGAACTAAAAAAAAAACATATTTTAATGAAACCGTGTGGGGTATCAAATGAAAGAGCTTGATGAGCACATTACTAATATATATATATTGTTACCTATAACTCCAAAATAATTAAATAAAAAGTAAGTTTAAAAACTAAAACCCGACTACTGAAAAATCGCGCTCTAAAAAGTATGAAACAAGAAAATATTCTCATCTAGAGGATAGCCGTGGTCCGTGTTCATATGCCATTTGGCCCTAAAGGACCTACACGGACCACGGCTATCCTCTAGATGAGAATATTTTCTTGTTTCATACTTTTTAGAGCGCGATTTTTCAGTAATCGGGTTTTAGTTTTTATTTAATCTTATGCCACTTGATGGAGGTACGTGAGGTCATCAGAGGAAGATACAATTCACAGCATTTACGTTTCATAATCACATAATGAATGAACTCTTTATGGTATTCCTCATCCCAATTAACGATCTGTTAATTTTTCTAGACATGACTTCGGCCTGTTCGGATATTTGGAAGGCCACGAGTACAGAATGTACAACACGTATGACGTACACTTCTACGCGTCCTTCGCGTTAGCACAGCTCTGGCCTAATTTACAAGTGAGTTTGTGCTATAGTCTGACCGCAAGCTTTGTACCGCGCCTTAGGTGGGGGAGTGGGAAGGCGAGAGCGATGTCGAGTGGGGGAGTGGGACAGCGATAGCGATGAGCCCCCATCGACTCGCCACTCGCGTACCTAATACAAATACATTTTTTTTATTGCATAATTTTGGTAATAAAATAAGGCGCCTAAGGCGCGGTACAGCGCTTGCGGTCAGACTATAACACAGTTTTCACAAGTGCTTTATGGGTTCTAAATTTCATACAACCGAGTGCTAAATTAATCGGTATTTTCAGGTGGTATTGCAGTACATGTTCCGAGACACAATAGAATTGGAAACGGATAAGTGTAGACAGTCGCTATACGATGGAAAGTCTGTGAAGTATAAAATCAAAGATACCATACCGCACGATCTAGGCGATCCAGGTAAATCAGAGAGTAAACTAGATTCTCTACATACTTTTTGACAGTTTATCAATGCCCAACATTTTTACGGTAACAAACTGGCTATACTAATGTTGGCCGAAGGCACAAAGATATCATCTAGGTTGAAAACAGCGATGATGATGAATTATTATGAAGAAAACATGTTGCCTACTCAATGCGAACTATTTCAAGTGGATGGCTGCGTCTGCATCAGGCGTATGCCGTGCCCGAGCACTCAGTTTTAACGTCGGAACGCATTGACATAATGTCATATTGAGTACTCGGGCGAGGCATGCGCGTCATCTGGATGCACCAGATAACACTTTCGTGGCCCACATTATTTAAACTCTCTAAACATTCGCAGAAGACGTGCCGTTCTCGAACATAAACGCTTATAACATTCATGACGTCAGCGACTGGAAGGACTTGAACCTGAAGTTCATTCTGCAAGTTATCCGCGACTACCGGCTGTTGCGCGGACACGCCGCGCCATTCGGCGACGAAAGGTTAGACCACTCCACAGAAGCATAAATATTAAAGAATTTGAGTAGATGTGACACTCGCGGTACTTGAGTAGGAAGTCATATCTACTCGCTACTTAAAGTTTAGGTACGGCGGCGCATCTAGTCATCACTCGATCGTCGACAGCTACGCGTTCCTAGTGACATCACAGAATAAATAATAGTACAGGCTGATGCCTGTCGGTGACGCGGTAAGTGTCAACCCTAGCGGCACCAGGCCGCGGCTCATTGACTTGCTCGGTTTATATTGGCTTGCGCTGTATACACGTTCATAGGGAAATACAATAAAAAAAACATGTCTGGGTATTTTTGGTACAGAACATACGATTCTGTACCGTTGTTGTACCTGTACTATTAGTTATTCTGTGGGCAGGTACCGGTCGATGGCGTACATAGACGACGTGCGCGAGGGCACTGAAGACGATCTGTACTCGCGCGCCACGGGGCAGGCGGAGCGCGCCGACAGCGCCGAGCGCGCCGACAGCGCCGACAGCGACGACACGCGCGCCGACACGCCCGACTCCATGCGGCCCGCCGACCCGCCGCCTGCCGACCGCACGAACCGTGTCACCGACATACTGGATCTATTGTACAGGTAGGGCCGACAGGACCAATGAATTACCGTAACGAATTTAGTTGAAACTGCAGATTTATAGAGCTAAGGATTCTATAACATACAGCTCAATAATTTTTGGTCTACGACAAAAATTAACGAAGATATGACTAATTTCCTAACGAAGTTTCCTGACCGGGCTGCGCCGGCCGCCGCACTCGCTGTGACGTCACGCGGGCTGATACGCGCTCGGCTAGCGCTAGGGTTCGGTTGTATTGTTCGCGCGCAGCGTGTTTTAAGCCTCAAAATGAGTTTACAGGAAAGTTTTCAACAAGCTAAGTCGGATAACCTGCCAAAAGTCGATACTTTTATGGTATTCGACTACTTAAACAATAGTTTTAAAATACACCAGCGCCGAGACATGTGGTTGGAAACGGAAAAGGTACACTTAGGTACCTTTTCACTTACCTTTTCTGTTATGAATACTATTTATACAAAGAAACCTATTATTTTACCACTAGGTTAAGCATGGAAAGGTTCGGTGTACCTACCCAAAGTACTATAAGATATATAAGATACCTAGGAAGGTAGGTAGTATCCTGTCATAAGTAGGTATATTAGGTGTTTATCCTATTGAGTACTATTTTTATTTCTGTTTATTTTTGACGACCGCTTGGCGCTATAGTTTGAGCGTTGGCCGCTTGGCTCACTGCATCGGGTGGTTGTGGGTTCGATTCCCGCCAGAGGAAAATTTCGGAAATGGCCTTTTCGTAATCTACTCTGGTCTGGTTGTCACTGAGATCGCCCCCAGTCCATTGTATGGTAGCCAAGTATCAGCGGTGCTTAGGGGGCGTCCATAAATTACGTGAGGCATTTAGAGGGGGGGGGTGCCACTTTTCACTGCTCTTCTCCGCCCCGCTCCGCTTCAATGGAAACGCACCCTTAAACTGCGAGAAAACTGGGTTAAATTAAGTAAAACATGTTTCTCCACTAGAATATGGCTTTTGAATTGAAAAATCTCACCTAAGATTAGAGGGGGAGGGAGGGGGTCGAGCAAAATCTCACAACATCTTACTAAGGGGGATGGGGGAGGCAAAAATTCACAAAAATCACCTCACGTAATTTATGGACGCCCCCTTAGTTTGGGACCATACAGAAGGCGTGTAAGTCTGGCGATATTTATTAATAATAAATAATAATAGATTATAAAGGAATAATAAATAATAATATTTATTATTCCTTTATAATCTATTATTAACATAATATTATATTACCCATCACCCTACCTAAGGATTCACTATCACTACATACCTAGTATAAAACAAAGTCAATTCCCGCTTTCTGTCTGTCTGTCTCTATGTATGCTTAGATCTTTAAAACTACGCAGCGGATTTTGATGCGGTTTTTTTTAATAGATGGTGATTCAAGAGGAAGGTTTATTATGTACTAAATTAATACATGCTTAATAGGTATAGTAGAGAAACACTGATAATTTTAGAGGTTTCTAATGTGATGTCGTCGTGTCGTGTCGATCTTTTTGCGCTTACATTGCAAACGCTGGCTGAATCCTACGAGATAGATCAAAATAATGTACTACAGTATTGTACACCATAAAAAGGTATACAAAAAGTCCGCGATGGTATTTATGTCTATCTCTTAGGGATAACCCACAATAACCATTTTTTATCCTTTACTTTTTACGAGAAATAATGGCTTATTTACGAAGCGATTTTAAGCAATACAGCATTAATCCTTATCCAATTAAGTACCTTAAATACATTGTGCATTTAATATAGATCAATATGGCCCTTTACAGCATGTAATTTAAATGAATAACACCTAAAATAGTGAATGGCGGCGCAAGCGGGAAACCGGGCTAGTGATGTGCCGAGTACGCTATTTTTGGTACTCGAGTATTCTGGTACTCGTTAAAAAAAGAATCGAGTAAGTACTCGAGTCAGAGGACTCGGACAGGTACTCGAATACTTGTAATGAGTACTCGAGTACTTAATAGGACTCGAGTACTTTTGTATTATGTATTTTTAACCACTCAAACGTCCGAGCTTCACATTTAATTACTGCGTTGTACTTGCACTCGTGAAAATTGGAGAAAAAGGCGAAAATGTTGGCGAGAACCCCAATTTATAACGTATTTTCTAAAAAACTACAACTGTTACAGCAAGTACTCGGAACCCGTATTCGAGTACCGGGTACTCGAGTTCTATAATCTGAGTACTCGAGTACCCGAGTACTTACTAAGTACTCGAGTAAGTACTCGAGTCAGGCTGTACTCGGCACATCTCTAAACCGGGCACAGCGCGAAATCAACGAGGCGAGCTCGGTGACGTCACGCGCGCTGGCCGCACTTACCGCCCGTCGATAAATTTTGGATACATAAAATGTGTTAGGAAATCGCAACCGATGGACCGATTTCGATGATTTAAAAACTATATTGATAAGAAAGCTTAGTTTTAACTGTTAGTTTTGGTTATGAGTTGATTTGTTGACATATTACTGATCCTCATTGGAAATTTCAACGAACATACGAGTAACTTGTGGTATTTAATGTTGAATTCGTTATGAGTTCCATACGTGTTACGATACGTGTACCTTCTTCATTTTTGATATCAATTGCTTCCAATACCATTTAGTATTTGTACCATAATAATACCGTGTTCTTAGTACCATTAGTATTTTTCATCATCACACGGGTAATTTTTGGTAATTATCAATACTTTTTCCATGGTACTTTACTACACACATGTTTGGTACCGAATTTGTTT
Source organism: Drymonia ruficornis (assembly GCA_947859195.1). Lineage (NCBI taxonomy): Eukaryota > Metazoa > Arthropoda > Insecta > Lepidoptera > Notodontidae > Drymonia > Drymonia ruficornis. The sequence continues at coordinate 6,743,006 of OX401911.1, read as the reverse complement.
TGGTGTCTATACCTTGATGTGTATAAGTTTAAATAACGAGTTTAAATAAAGAACAGGGGCCCCACCACCACCTCTTATAGCAGTATTGTTTTAACGTTTTAGCGACTTTTTGTGCAATGACGTTTCTTATTGTTATGACAATAAGGTACGTCATTGCACAAAAGTCGCTGAAACGTTAAAACGTTTCTATAATTGAATCGCAATAAGAGGTCGTGGTAAGCCCCCAGATATTTGGATCGTACTGGCGTAGTTTAATATTGTCAAGTAGGTACGCTATTCGAGCGGTAGTCAGCAACGTAATTCGCTGAACGTTTTTAATTTCTCATATCGGTAACTTATTTCACAAACATTATTAAAAGCAAATGACATTAGAAAAAAATATAGATGGGTTTAAAGATTTTATTTATCTCATAAGAAACAGAGTTCACTTATACGAGATTATAATTCAACAATAAAAAGTAACTTATTTATATTATGCTAGTGTTATTAGAAGTTACTAGACGTGGAATTAGTTAATGACTTATCAAGTTATCACAGTCCCAAACTCGTATGAAGCACAAGCAACAACACAAGCTAGTATGAAGCAGAAGAAAAGCATGCATTTAGAAAAGCTGAGAATATTCAGATATCGGGCGAGTCCCCACTAGCGCGTTGCGTTGCATCATCGCAAGATTTTGTACTGACGCATCATCCTCCCCCGCTTCGTCTCTCGCCCGTTGACCATTTGATCCGTTGCGACGACGCAACGCAACGCGCTAGTGGGGCCTCGCCCTAAGTCGCTGACTATACGAAAAAAAGCTACTCCCGAAAGTAGTTTTTTTTTATAAACCACTTGACTTGACTACCGCGTGCCGACACGGAAAAAAAAATCAACTGTTTCGTGTGCCCTTGAGGGGGCGTACCGCCGACGTCGTTTTGACGTTGTGATCACGTCGTCAGGAGCGCGGAGACGTCGTCGGAGTGCGCGGGCGCGGGCGCGGAGCAGCGGCGCGCCGCCGACGCGGTGTGGGCGGCGCGCCGCTACCTCGCCGACATGTACGCCGCGGCCGCCGCGCTGCTGCGCCGCGCGCGCCGCTGGGACCAGGACCACGACGGGCTCATCGAGAACGGCGGCTTCCCCGACCAGACCTACGACGCGTGGGTCATGACCGGACCCAGGTATACTATACTTGACCCTCGACGAGTCCCGGGGAAAAGCTAAGCTGTCTTGGAACCCGCACGAATTTAATAAATCAAGGATAGGGGAAGTTGGAAGAAGATTATCCACTTCCCTCCGTTACAAAGCGGGAGACTAAAATAACTACCTTGGCGTCATCTTTGGACACCATTGTTGTTACAGGAGTAATAGTGGTGGGCGTGTGTGGCGGGCCTTATACACTCCTTTGATTGCTCTTCATTTCATCTTATCGTATGGTTAGTGGCCAACGTGGTGTCAGAGTTGTCAAGCCGCCCGAAGGCTTCTGACAAGGCTTAACGACTGCTGCCTAATTTTATTTAAAAATCTTATTGTACGCAGCCAAGCGGAAAACTAACCACCCCATCCACTACCATTGCACCATTCTGCAGGATTCGTAAAAATCGTTAATTATTTCTCAATTTTCGTGATCAGTGCGTATTGCGGCGGTTTGTGGGTGGCGTCCGTGAGCGCGGTGTGTACCATGGCTCGCATCCTCGGGCACGCGGACGACGAGCGCGAGTTCGCCGAGCTGCTGGAACAGGCGCAGCGCTCGTACGAGGACAAACTGTGGAACGGCTCCTACTACCGGTTCGATACCAAACCGTCCAACGAACACGTTATAATGGCTGACCAGTTGGCGGGCCACTGGTGAGTACACGTAGTATGGTTTATCAGTTAATAAACAAATATAGAGAGGGACCCACCACTCACCCTCGGAATTGTCAACCTCCAATATTATAAACCAAATGAATTGATCGATAATAGAAGAAGCAAACAAGACCTAACTCCCTGTCAGTCGAGAGTATGTCTGTCATGAGTCATGGACCCTAACAATTAGCAATTCTCCGCAGACAAAGCGATTTTCTATTATCGATCAATTCATTTGGTTTATAATATTGGAGGTTAACAATTCCGAGGGTGAGTGGTGGGTCCCTCTCTATAATTGTTTAACAATGGATTTCCGCAAAGTTACGCCTGATTCCATCAATTATCAGTTAATAACATTGGTTAAAGGATATTTAGTACATTTTGAAGACACTATACAATGTTGAGGGTATTCTAAGTTTGTGGCGTTGTGGCTCGAGTCTAGTAGCTTTAAACCTGGTTAGCCGATGAAACTGATGAACACGATTTCAGTGCGGATTTTTTTGTATGGTACATTATGTTTAATGGAAATCCTGGTACACGCATAGGATTTAAAATTGTATCTGATAAAAAATACCGAACCCTTTTGCCTCTTTTCCAGACTTTATAGAGTAGAATTTGACTGGGGACCTATGAGTCGCATGTCAGTCGCGTGGCTCGCGAATATCTCCGTGGTTGAATGGCTTTAAAAGAACATCCGTATCCGTCTGTCACAGTCTACCTAGACTTTTTAGCCAGTCTACCTAGACTTTTTAGCCAGTTTTTTTTATAGGACTACGGTGGCAAAAAAGCTTACGGCCCGCCTGATGTGTGATGTTGTGATGTGAGAGGGTGGTAATAACCCGGTCGACCCAGCCCGTTTATGAGCTGCAGTCAATCGGCTACAGCTTGGCTCTACCACCTTAAACATGAACAGTTTACAAAGCATTTCTAGGAACAAAAGTGATTTGTAATACCCGTGTGAGTCCATCATAACTTTATATTTGTACATTTCTTGCTAGGTTCCTGTGCGCGTCCGGTTGGAGCGAGCCGGTGTTCCCGCCCGCGCACGTGCGGTCCGCGCTGGGCGCCATCTACTCGCACAACGTGGTGCAGTTCAACGGCGGGCGCATGGGCGCCGTCAACGGGTTCGTGGCGGGCGAGCGGCCGCGCGTCGACCTCACCGCGCTGCAGAGCATGGAGGCCTGGACCGGCGTCACCTACGGACTCGCCGCCCTCATGATATACGAAGGTCAATATTCTTGTTTTTCGGCCTTGGCTTTTTTTTTGGGACTACGCCCGACACACATTCCCACCACTGTTACTCCTGTAAGCCAGTATCGGCAATGGTGTCCAACGATGACGCCAAGGTTTGACCCTCGACGAGTCCCGGGGAAAAGCTAAGTTGTCTTGGAACCCGCACGAATTTAATCAGAAGAAAGGACAGGAGGAGTTGGAAGAAGATTATCCACTTCCCTCCATACCAAAGCGGGAGACAATAATGAAAGTATAGGCTGGTAGCCACAGATATAAGACTGTTACAACTAGTGGAAGACCAGTTGTAACGCACCACGGACAGTAATTTGACTATTTGTATTTCGGCCTTGGCTTGACGTGTAGGTACTACATAGTGCTACCAACTCCCGATTAAATTTAATTGAGGGACAGACATGCTTGTAAAATATTAAATCTTATAGACCATTGTGATGAGCGTTGGCAGGAGATGGTAAAATAAAGAGGAATCACGTCTTTTAGGATTCGAAATCTACTTTGCTTCCCCAAGTGCCATTCGACGTAGTAGTCTGCAAAATCAGTCTTCAGGCAAGCCGTTAGCGGAGACGTGTCAGCTAAGAAAAACCTAAAAGTCTGTGCGTTGCCATTTTTTCCATTCGGAATGCCTTATTAGCATGTGGTACCTCTCGACTTGTTAGGCTTATTGGAGGAAGTTACAGCCTCCCTTATCCCATGCAGACAGTGAAGTGTAATACTGTCCTATGTGGTCGATATAGTTCCTAATATCCTTGCAACATTGCAGGCATGCACGAGGAGGCGTTCGTGACTGCGGGCGGTTTATACAAGACGCTCACACAAATGGGCCTCTCGTTTGAGACGCCTGAAGCGTTGTACGAGAACGGCAACCACCGCTCGGTGGCGTACATGCGGCCGCTCGCCGTGTGGGCCGTGTACCAGGCGCTGGCCGCGTGCCCGCCGCCACCGAACCAGCACCAGCACCAAAACCAGCACCAACATCAGCACCAGCCGCTCGCCAACGGACACCCGCACAACACCAAAGATAAGCCATCCTTATAGTTGATCGTGAACATGCAGTAAGGTGTCAACCACTCATTGTGATGCAGTGTTAAAGATCAATTTGCAGTAGAAAGTTCTTAGGGACACCGCAGACTTGCTACTTTTTGCATCGGCGATTAGCGATTTAGTAGCTTTTAGCATCTGAGCAGCCGCTGCGTCCGACCGCAGAGAGTCGCCAAAACGCGATGCAGTCGCAAAATCGCCAATGCAAAAAGTAGCAAGTCTGCGGTGGCCCTTAGTGGTTAACTCGTTATTGCATAATGCAATATTTATTGTTTAGTATTTCGGAAAGTTTTTACATTTTGATACATTGCGGCACAACTGAGTATACAAATTATGCCATTTAAGTCGTCGCTTGAGACCTATAGATCGGCTAGATAAAGCTATAACTGTAATGTAATTGATGATAGTAATGTTTATTATAAATTGTAAAGAAATGAAGTTTACTAAGCTGGATGCAATTTTCGTACAATGTGATTGTCGAATCTGTGAAGTTACCGACTACGACCTTAAAAGGGCATTCGTGACATCAACATAAGTTCTTATTATACGTCGAAAATTTCGACTCGAAGTATAATACATTATAACCAAAATATAAAAATAAATTTATAATGGTATGCACAATTTCGTGCTATTTTTATTACTTACAATAAAAAATGAAATAAAAAGAATTAAAAACTACGGAAATTATGAAATAGAAATATTTCCTATTTTTAATTTATTGGGATTCTAAGGCAATAATTAAGCTTTTACCGCCAAATATATAGAGATTTTCAGACAGGTTACAATGGTTTTACAAAGCATTTCTAGGAACAAAAGTGATTTGTAATACCAGTAAGTTCATAATAACTTTCTATAAATTTGGGGGTCATGTTATAATAGTTTCAGTGTTGTAAGATTGATCCATTTTAAGTGTTTTATTGTGATACTTTATTTGGCTGTTAGATACGCATTCATTTAATAAAGTGAAACCAACGACTATTTTTCTATTTGCCAATGTGGCGAAGGCGGTCATGATGTGGAAATTGACGATATCGCCCACTCGCTCACACTTACGGGCTTACACGAAGTATCGATAAAATCATTCGGAAATTGTTGTACAGCCCTATTATCATGAGTCTAGGCGCGAGTATGCGGATTGGATAAAATTTACATTTTCAAATTATAATTGTGTTAATTCTATTGGCTAAAAATTTCGACTAACTTAATGTCAGTCAGTAAACATCGATGGTTCCATCTTCCGTGAGTGCGTATCTACTGTGATTCGTTTGTTTTACTTTAAATTGTTGTTTTGTTATACCAAACATTGTGAAAAAGTATTATGTGTTTACAACGACACATCGTAATTTATTAGGTTTTATATTAATTTAATCGTAGGCAAATATTGTCTTAATTCATGTTCCAGTTCCTTGTTTAATCTGGCAGCGCGCAACGTACAACCAATCCATTGTTTCGGCTGTACATTGTGCGGTGAGTAATTAATTAATGTTTTACATCTGGTTCCTATATCCAAAACGAATCGATAAACTTACTATGTAAGCGTTATTGACTCTTGTTTTCTACTTGCTGTCGGTATCAGACATGCGATTTCTGGAACCAAAAGTAGTGAAATGGACAACCAATAATGGTTCATAACCGTAACCAAAATGTCCGCGAATGACCTAGCTAGCATAGTATCTTTAACGATATCGTCGATATCGTATAGTAAAGTATAGGATCCAGGTATTCGATTTGGTGGCTTACTTTTAGTCAACAAAAGTAGGTGCCAAAATAAAAACGTAATAATTTTCATATTGTTGTTTGTTTTAAAACCATACCGTAAATTTGGGGGGAGGGATGTACAATACAAAATAAATTTTCAATAGTTTATTTTCAAAATACACAGTATACAAAGGTACAATAAATGCATTTTGGAAACACTTTAATACAAAAGTATTTAATTAAAAGTTGTAAACATTGCATCCTCAGGATTCTCGCATGCTACACACTAAATTAACTATAAATGCTTAAATATAAACTTAATTTTGACTAAATTAAACTAACGAGAATATAATTTTGTACTATTTAAAATAATTACGTATGTGTAGGATGACGAAAATAAATAAAAATTACGGTAATAATGATCCAAAATTATATACAATATTTACATGCGTCATATTCAGTCTTCGTACATTACAATGGAAAATTCACACTTGTTACACGGGTTTGAGACAAGCATTTGGACAAAAGTACATCATGTAATAGTTATTATATCGTTGTATAAGTGCTTTTCATTTCAATTCGATCTACACTAGCGACACGCCTATTACTGTGAGATGACTAATCAAATTCTATTATTTTGGCACACAGTCACTACATCCAAATAATTATGTTTTACGCAACACCCACCAGTAACCAGTCACATCTATTTCTGCCAACAAACAATGTTGAAGATCTGATATCTGATTGATGATTAGTGAAACATTTTTCTAATCCAAATAAGAATGTATATAAAGTTAAAATGTTGTTAAACTACGTTTGTGTAGCGGATATGTTCATATACATGTGAGCGCCGTCTCTGTCGTCGCAGCGTGCGCCCGCGCCGGATCTGTCGCGCCCCCCAAAGTTGAGTCGCAGGTGCGTGCCGTTGTGCGTGTCAATTTCCGAATCCAACGTTTCTCGGGACGCAGATGTTTCACGTTCAACTATAGTCGCCATGTGTTGATTCCTGGGAAATAAAATCATATTGCAGTCAGCAACAGAAGTCGCTGAACATTCCCAAATTTCTAAATCAGCAATACTTTTTATTTTACGAACGTTGGTGAATATTGTCAAAACCAAACGCTAGAAACATGTTTTTGTTTAGATCTAGAAAAATAATGGTTTTGATGCAAAACAAAAGTATGCACGTGATTTGAAAAACTGGGTATGTTTAGCGACCTATGTTGCTGACCGTAACAAGTACTTTTTTTGGCTTTATAAAGCGATTCATGTACTTGCTACTGTTCAAAAAATATCGAGAACAGAAACTTCTATTATTTTGAAGTAAATTGTGTTTACCTAATGTCATGTTTAGGATGGCCAAAGGTAGTGAACTGGGGGCAGCCGTTGAGAGGTCGCGGTGGGGGCGGAATTAAATAGTCATCCAATCGGCTCTCACTATCACACGCGGAATGCATTGTTAACGTGCTCGAAGATATCTGGAATTCAAAAGATTTTATTTATAAACTGTTTCAATTTATAATGTGTATGTCCTAGCAAATATGAATATTTTACTCACAATAGACCTCGCTTTGTCGTCATTCTCTGACTGTACACTGTTCGTCTCCGCAGCGCTGCCGCCGCTGACTGTACTTAATCTCCCAGACGATGATGAACCTGAATTACAAATTCATATTATTATGGGCGATGGTCATTAGTAATTTTAGACTTGACTGCAACAGTAGAAGACTTACTTTCGCTAAGACTGCTATTTGGCCGAGTATTGCTGCTATTTCGCTTTTCAATAGTCCCGTTGTTGTTTTCATTGTGATGGTTATCTGCAAACAAATAAAATATAAATGATTCCTTAAATTGTATAGTACTTGATGTTGTTCTATTTCAGACTAAGATAATACTTACGTTTATTCTTATTCTTGGAGAACATTTTCTTCACCCTCTCGAAAGGTGTAGGTCTTTTCATGTGCTCCTTTATCTTATGTTGGATCCTATCGTACTCTTCTCGCATCTTGTTCAACTGTTCTTGTTTCTCTTTCAACGACTGCTGCGTCTCATTTCTATTCTTCCACTCCATGACAAGTTTCTCTACTTCCGATATACTGAAGACGTTATTTTTGAAGTCTGTTATTATTTCGGCTAGTTCCTCCTGTCCCGTGAGAGGGCAGATCTCCTTCCCGGACTTCACGCTCCCGCTGCTCCGTATATCTTTGGCATTTAAATTTATTTGGCTAATATCACTAGTGGGGGTGTCGATGATGAAAGTCTTTGATTCTTCGGTGGGTGAGTATAAAAATATGTCGGATTGTTGCGGCATTAGCCTCGAGCTGTTGGCGTACAGGTTGTTCGGCCTGAACTTAGGGCTCTCCACTTTAATGTTGGAAGGTTGCACTAAGTAGTCATGTTCGAGCGCCTGCTGGATTCTATCGGCCGTGTCGTCGTGTAGAGGAAATTCGTTTTGGTAGAACTGCTCCTTGATTTTTGGTAGCTTTAAGTTGGGACGTGGTCTCTTCTCGACTGCAGTTATTTTCTCTAGGTTTTTCTCTAATTTTTGCGTGCAGGCTTCGCTGAAAGGGTCCGTGACGATCTCCGCCGTGCTTTGCTTCGGTTCGTCGCGAACTGGCGAATCGACCGTGTCACACGTTTCTACGATTCGTAATTCATCCTGTTTGACTTCGTCCTGGTGGTCGTCCTTGTCGTTATCAGACATATTCTTGAGATAATAATACATGTTGGAGAATTCGTTTATTTTCTGAAAGGGATAATCGTCAATCAGTCTTACGTACTGAAACCACTTATCTATTTACACAAAATTATAGATTGGGCAGAAGGTTCTTAAGATGTATATTTGTAAGTGTAGAACGGTTCCGTTGGATCGATGCTGTCACGCATTGCAAGAAGCAAGTATGTAAGTGGCGGACGATCTTACGTAATGTGTGGAAGTCATTGGGAGAAGCTGATGCGGTAGGGAGTCATCTAGCAGTGGTATCTTCCGAGTTATTTATAAAGGGATACCAGGGAGGCGGATACTTACAAGATGATCGGCCAGTACGTCAGCGAGAGCATAGTGCTTGTAGTCCCGGGCAAGGTCGGCAGGTGTGCGCTGGCGCACGTTGCGCAGCGCCACGGCCGCGCCCCCGCCCGGGCACTCCAGCAGCTGCCAGCACAACCGCTCCAGGCCGAATCGGGCCGCCCAGTGCAGCAGCGTAGGGTACTCTTCACCACCTAAAATCATCATAAATATGAATCTTAGTTTCAATTACAGTTCCTACGGAATTGCACATCTTTACTTTACTTTGCATCAACCTTAAGGTTTCTTTACTTACTTGACATATCTGCCTTCGGATTGAATTGTTCGGTGGACGCTAGTAGGTTAAAATGAGGCGGTATGTTCTTCTGGAAAGCATTCAGCATCCAGCTGTCCAGTTGCTCCTTGCTTGTTGTCTTAAAACCGAGGGTCTGAAAAAAGATTTATTTTAAGAACCAAACCAAATACAGACACGTGCTAAACTAGTGGAGTGGTCTTGCAACTTACTTTAGTCTTTGTCGTGAAACAAAGAAGTAGCTACATCAGTTGCTAAGTGGGTCACTAATTTACAAGTAGTCAGCTTACCTACTTATCCGAATAGGAAGCAAGGACAATGAAACAGAAGTGTTGAAAAAGGCAAGCGCTATAAACAGTTCCATGAATTATTCTTCTTAATCGCGATGCGAGTCCTAATTAAGACTGATTATCATAATGTTTGTTATGCCCACCTGACACATGAATTCCAATGGATGGTCGGAGGCTCTTAACAACTGATCCAGTTCTCTCAAACGGCTCTCGCACTTGATCTGCCTTCGGCCTAAAGACTGGCCATTTTTGCTGACACGCACCCAAACTAGCATTGATACCTCCAAACATGATTCTGTAAAATATCAAGCAAATTTCGAATTTTAGATATTAGTAGACTTCATATTGATTAGTACAATGTTCGATGCATAAGATTCTATCACAGTTATTGATGTATTTTTCTCCTTGCATTTGTTGGAAAGGTGTTACTAGTTTCACTAACCTGGAATATCAAACTGCAGTGTATAAGGGTTCCTCTTCTTGTACGTCGGTATTTGTATGACTTCGCCCTTCTTGTCCACCATTATCTTAATGCTGTCCTCGTCCCTAATGGGGTCGTTCAGGAGCGCTATCACACGGCTCTGGCCCTGCACAAACGCCGTTAATTAACTCACGTTGTGAATTTATTGCGCATGTAGATACTGTACCATTTTAGGAATTCGCATTTGCAATTTTATTTTCTACAGTACCGTTTGTTAGGTGAATTATTGTGTTAATATCGTCGTAAAGAGATATTAAGGGACAATTCTTTAGTAAGTAGATGGAATAAAAATTCTAAATAAAGTTTACATTATATCTTGACAAACAGATAATTTTAGTAAGTAGGTTAGTTGTGGGCTTTTCCTTATCGTTTATTTACATAAATACTTCATTCACACTATTATCACTAATTAGTGTGATATCAGCGTTTACTTACAATTTTAACTTTCTTAGGAACAATGGAGAAGCTCGTCCTATCGGTGGCCGTGTCTTTGCAGTCTTTAGTTCTCAGGATGCCTACAGCCGCTGTCAGGAATGTGTCCACAAAAGACGTGTCTTTCTCACGAACCGACATCATTGGCCAAGTGTCGATGGATGGAAATTCTACAAAAACGTTATTTTTTAATACACAGAAAATCTACATGTTTCAGCACTACCAAGTTTCAGATAAACAGATCAATAGACAAGTCTGGTATAATTGTTGAGATTACTTATAAAGTTACGAGATACCTATTTGAGTTGGCGTACAAAGTTTTATCGATAAGCATTTCATTGGATTCTTGTTTAATCTTTAGTAAGAAAATATCTTCTTTCCATGAAATAAAATAAATCCAGGCCTCATAAAAGAGCATGCTTTTAAACGTAATTTTAAGGTGTTCTTACCTTCACAGTTACTAGCAATGACTTGGTTCTTCTCAACTCCAAGGAGCATCACCAGCACCTTGTCGGCTTTGAATAGATTTTCGCAGTGGACATCTCTCTTCAGATCCGACATCATCGTGGCTAGGTTCGGGCACAGTATCACTATTTGTAGTTGTGCCTTTGCTAATTTGTCACTTTTCTCTTGATTATCTGCTGATAACAGCTCTTCTGCGGTTATTGGTGTTACTCTGTAAAAAATAATTATTGTAGAGGCAATGACGACGGGCCCGTTAGCGTGGTTGGCGCGGAGGCGACTTTCACGCTGCAGGTCGTAGGTTCGATTCCTACCCGTGACATGCATTTGTGTGCATGAACATGTCTGTATGTCCGGAGTCTGGGTGTATATGTATATTAAGTATGTATTTACAAATAAAAAAGTAGTATATGTAGTAATATCAGTTATCTGGTTTCCATAGTACAAGCTCTGCTTTGTTTGGGATCAGGTAGCCGTGTGTAAAAATGTCTCAGGATATTATTATTATTATTATTATTATTAATGAGGAAATCTATGAACATAACAAAATGTGCGAACAAATTGCTTTACTACGATATGATTTTACCTCCTTTTGCTATAGTTAAACGACTCTACAATCTTCAAATGTATGGGTAGCAGTAAAACCTTACTGCAAAATCAATGTTCGAGAGTTTGGTATCGGGTGTTACCTATAGTGGTGTCTGGCTCGCTGCGACATTATTTTATCGAAGCTCGCGACTAAGTAGTCGGACCACAGCGCGCTCTCCGGAGACCCCGAGCTCCACAATATTGCGATGTCTTCCATTTCTGCAACAAAGGTATCTTACTTAGAATAATAGCTATTGGGTTGCAAGTAGGTACTTACGAGTACTGACTAAAGAAAAAGTATTTCCTTTACAAATGAACTTGTAAGTTTCCGGAAAAAAACTGTCTGTGGATTAAATAGAGATCTTATCTTAATTGTTTGAAACCTTTAAAAAAGGTGGTTTTTATTTTGTGCTTAGGTTTGTCTAATTAAGTATACTAGTAAGTATACTTAATTAGACAAACAAATTAAATTATTAGTAGGTCTAAGTAAGTATACTAGTCCACGCACCGTAAGATAGGTATACCTACACCTAAACAAAGGAATTTCTAAATGCATCCGTTGACTATTATTATCCTTTGCAAAGAGGTACACATACCCTACGATACGACTTGAATAACACATCAAGTATGAAAAATAGAGCATTCATCATGAAACGAAAGCTCGACGAGCTAAATATAGCTATCACCAAGCAACAGGCTACAATATATAGGCACCAAGTGATTCCCGCACATCAATACGTCTCGAGTGGAGCTCAAATATAATTCCTAACATTGAAAGGAAGTGTTGTCGGGATAATCAAGGCATGAACGATGTCGTTCACTTCATATCGGACGGGGTCATTGGCTGGATCGAAGTTCACGGATCGCCCCGACCGAACATAAACCTTTCTACACATGTTTATCAATTCAGCTTCATGTAAACTTTGAATACAACATAAAATTTATGATGTTAGTTTATGTACCTACTCACATAAAATTTATAATTGACATATTCCATATGCATAATATAAAAATATCTATCTCCATTTAATGTTGTTAATTTGCAAGCCATTTCAATTAATGTTGAGTATGTCCGTAGATTAATTGCAATGGCACTTGAAATCAATCAACTCGGCCATTCATATTGATTCATGCATTGAAACCTAAATCCTAAGTGCAATGACTTAAACATACCTACTTAATCACTTTAAGTTTGTATACTGGCAAATCCAAACTCATTCGAAAAGGCGCGCGCCTTATATGCTAATCAGGGTCCCTTACACTTAAAAGATTTAATGCTGTCCTAAAAACACATTTATTCGTCCCTAGCGAGCGTGAATGAAAACATACGTTCAGTGTTAAAAAAATTATTGCACCTAGTGGCACGCATACGCATCGTCTGCTTACAAAATATGCTATGCACCGCGCGCGCCGGAAACTCGTACGGTTTTATACTTACCCACCTCTGCCGCCAAATGAAGACCCGACTAAATGTAATATCCGTTTCCTAAATAGACAAACGTCTATCAGCGTCGCCCGGAATAACTATAGCCGATTAAATGCAGCGGGTAGATGTGCGGGGCTGAATATGACGCCCCGGGATGTGCAGTTATGTTCTGTTGTTGCTACGCGCCTATTCTCTGCCCAAGTAGAACGGAAACACTTGAGTTTTTAATTTAGAATGGTATTTAGTTTTTCTGGAGTTGCATTGGCCGTATGTAGGGCATTGTTTAATTGTGATTAAACATTTAACTAGTACATCCGTTTTGTTAGACAGTGAGTTCTAGACATTAACAAACAAGCAAAAGCCCGAAGAAGTAGTTCTTAGTATTTTGAAAATATATGCAGCAAGTAAAACTTCACTTGCATACATAAATTCTTCAGAGTGTCTTCCGTCAGGTTACACTTAAAATCCTATTTTTACCACTTGAAGATGAACGTTACGCAAGTCTCAAAGTGGAGCAGGTACCAAGGAGGTACTTGTAGGTGGAGCATTTGGGCCACAAGGCGGGCTGCGCTCAACTGTTCTCTGCGCCACCGCTTTCAGTTTTCAGTTCAATGGCCGGTGCCGACGTCTTTGATGTGTCGGCTGAAATATTGCGGCTCCTAGCGGTGGCCACACTGTCAGGTAGCTTTTGATCTATTATTTTGTTACCTAAGATGGAAAACGTTTTACGATTTTTATTGGAAGCTCCGAGTAGTACAAATAAAGCGAGAAAGATAACGACAATCCTATCATTTGAGAACGGAAACGAACACTGCAACGTAAAAATAGCATTTCTTATTTTATTACTCGTCGCTATATTATGCCTATGGCCCACAATGTAGGTTGATTTGATAATATTGTGTCCCTCATACATTGTTGGTAAATAGGACACTCATTATGCCCAGTGGGATTGGACGTGGGCGCCGTGGCCTATTCATTTCGTTACAAGACGTTTCTACGAATTACGAGGAAACGTACCGAAGTTTTCCAGCAAAACAGAAATGAGATCACATTTTAGGGAATTACAAATACGAGATGTTACTTTGCATTCGAACACGACTTGACATTGTTTCCTGAAATCGGATGAGTAATACTGTAACGAACATGTTTCTGTTACAAACGCTGAACGTGTTTCAGGCTCGCCTCGTCAGTTTACTTATAAGTAGGTATTGTTGAGCCTAGCAACGGGAGGATATTATTGTTTGCCAAAAAAGGGGTTAATATAAAACAAGCACAATTAGGTAAGTAAGCAGCGGCAGTGCGTTGGCTTGCACAGCACCCGCCGCGTGATTCATCATATCAAAATAAACTCTGTTTTTCACCGGCTGCTGTCAGTTCTTCGCAGCTAAATCATACTTTCTGGCTTAATTATAAGATACATTGTATAGTCCTCATTATTTGTTGAGTCACTCGTACTATCATTAACTCTGTTATGCGGAGCCCTACGGATGGCTCACTTACCTACACGTGTTGGTTTAAACAGCAAATTCCGCTAACTGACTCACTAAAAATTTTTTAAATAGGACTTCCCTTGGGGTCACAAAGAACACTGTATTCTTAAACGAATTATTGTTGATTTCCTTCCTCGCATCTGCGTTGGGTTTTTGCTACTTTGTAACTACTATTACAAATTTGTTCTAAAATGAAATGTGTATCGATAATTAGGAAATGTCCACATATTATCTAATTACAGCCTTGAATGCGGTCATACGCGATAAAGTCCGGTCCTCCGTCTCCAGACACGACGCCCGTGATAGACGTCACAAACAAAGTTATAATTCAATATAACCGCTGATAACGTGACAACTTGTTAGACAAAAGAACTACCTACCCATTACATATTGTGTGTACGTACTATAACTATTTTGATCTCATGCCATCCCAAAAGTCGTGAAACAAAGCTTTCGACCATTTTAGGCTTTAGAAAATATATTTTTTTTACTTTGTAACGTGATATTTAACAAACAAAACGAGATTGTGTCCTTCGCTCACACTTCTGCCCAAGCCTAGGCCTGTATCTCCTTCGAGATCTCTAGGCGTGGTAGGTGATGAGGACAAGATTCTATTAGGTCACTATGGTTACACCCCCTACCCTACCTTCTCCGGTAAGGGCCATAAGGGCCGGCAAGAGGCCAAGCGTACTTTTACAAAAAAAAGGAAACAAAAATCGTTTTACGCCTTTTGTCTCTAAACAATGTCCGTGTCCATCATCTGTGCATCAGTTAACACAATCTGTGGTAGCGATGCGATCCTACCGACAGTATAGACAAGTTATACAAGACGTTTACGCATTTACATTCCCAGTGCGAGTACATTACGGGAGTTGCTTCGATGCATGTAAATTACACTATGTTTATTCAGTCGTACATGCCACCCTGCATATTTAATATCCTACAGGAGGCAAGCTTGCCCGCGGGCCGTGTTATCCGTGTACACCGTAATACACAGCTTTAAAGCTCACAGTCCCGTAAATTTGGGTTCGGCAACGGTGAATCTAATTTGGTAATGTTGTACGGTGTTTCTTTGACATTGATTTTGGATGGGCCTGGACATTTTCGAATTACAAAGTGTGACGTTGGTTGACGAAGCTGAACTGAGTAAACGAAGGCCGCTAAAGACGTCCACGCCGAACACAATGGCTTATTACTGAGTCGTATTAAGGGCGTAATGCATGTCCCCATGCAAAAGCATTGTGTAAGCAGCCATATAGTGTCATAATGGTATTGCTTCAATGAAATCATAATTATTACTTAGGGATTTGATTTGCGAAGGTATTTCAATTCTATTGCTCAATATTTAGTTTTTATGAAAGGATGCTTTTTTAAATGACACAAAAATATATTTATAACACTTATTATTATTTTTAAATTTATAAACGGTTATCTTGCAATAACCTAGCAAAAATATTATTACAGTAAGAATAGTGTTATTCAATAGGTACCTATTAATCAATATGGAATAGATAACTACAGCAGGATTTAATTAAGTGCCTTAAGGCAGCAAATCAATTAGCTTAATCAATTACTTTGAAACGGTGTATTAACTGGGTACCTATTTGAATAGGGGAGATAATAGCTACTTGGCAGGTAAGTGTTTTATAATAAAAATTCGCAACAATAATTAATTAATGCACTTCTTAACTACTTGAGTACCACATCTCTCTTCTTAAATAAAAAATATGGCCGCACAAAAACTACACCGACAATAGCATAATAATTTAAATTCACGTTGTTCACTTAAGCGGTCCTAAATAAAGGAACTAATAAAAAGGTAACATGCGACATGATTAAATTAAAAAATTAAAACTAAACTCACTGGTGTCGGCCATTGTGTCGATCATTTTATCGTCCGTAACGCCACTAATGTGCGAGTAGCCGCGGATCCTGGCGGTTTCGCGCTAAACGCCTGCCATTGCACTGAACAGTGAACTGCAGTCGACTGCGAGCACTAGAAAGCGCACGAAATGGATACGAGAGCCGTCAGAAGGGTGACAGGGAGTAGTGTCGGTTCGCGAGCTTGTGCCGCGCGCCGGCGACTGCGCTGGCGTCAGGCGCTGAGGCGGCGACGCACGCGCACGCACTTCGCATACTAAAAGCTCGTCGCGACAACGATAATCGCAATGCCAACCCTCACGCCTAATCTCGTCAAACAAATTTGGGTTCGTGTGTAAATATTCTCGAAGCGTTATCGACGACCAAATACGAGTCGGTAAACATTAAACACGTTCCGATTGTATTCCGCACGCGTTTCGCAGATACGCTTAACCGAAAAACTTTAATATTCCTGAAAACTGATAAAATGACACCTACGCCATTGCGGCTATCGAAGATGTGTGACAATGATAACAAACAATAAACCCGAAACTATCACATTAACTTTTATTTTCATTGGCTGATACATCCTAAAGTTGTGAAGTTGTTTAGATAACTCCTAACAGAGGGCAAACGAGATAAGTTTGTTAGATATCAAAAGCACCGCTGGGGTTATTGAACATTTCGGTTTCTTCAGCATAGTGTTGCATGAGGTCGAAGGGCGGCGCGGCGCGAGGGCAACGTTCTCCGCTATCGGCCCTAGGTCCCGATTGACTTGTTTATGATCATTCATCATTATTGTCCATTTCCATGTACATTATTATTACCTAATAATAGATTTTACTGCGCAAGTTTCCTTTACGGTAGGTCGCCGCGCAAATTCGCACCAACCACTCTACCAGCTTATTTCACTAATTGATAAATTTAATTAACTTCAAGTTTAATACATTTTCAATTCTTAAATGCAATAATTATTTATTTTAGATTATCAGTTACCTTAGAAAACAAATCGACTAATAATTCTCCAACTCTTAATCGATAAAATTATCAATTATTTCGGGCTCGTAGGCGATGTAGAGTTTGGTGGTAAGTGGTTAATAGTTTGGTGATTTAGGTAGGCAGTAAGGTATTTGATCCATTGTCATAACTGCAGGGCAATTAAGTAAAAAGGTACCCTTGGCAGTAATCACACTTTATGTCTAAATTATAACAAAAAAGAAACTTAGATAGCTAACACTAATGTACCTACCTACGTAGTAAAGATCAATACAATGATATGGTCGGACTATTCCAGTCTTTATAATTTGCGGTAAGAAAAAAATCAATCTAAAGTAGAGTGAGTTTTATAACATTGCTGAATACTTTTTTTTGTACTATTTGTTTCGGGACGACTAAGGAATGCATTTTGGTAAGAAGTGGAAGTAAGAAAATATATTAAAATAAGGTAATGGGTTTAGTTAGGAATACTAGTTTGGGATGAGACGTCATAGGATGAATACGGAACAACCCAAAAAATATCTGCTCGTAGTGTCCAAATCAGTTCAAGAACAAGTAAGATCCTGGCCTACCTTTACAAACTTTATCATGTATACGGACATTATAAGTCGTTACTTTATCAACATCGTCATCATGAAATATTTTTTTCATCACTAAAGGTTCTTCATGAT
This sequence comes from Drymonia ruficornis, assembly GCA_947859195.1. Lineage (NCBI taxonomy): Eukaryota > Metazoa > Arthropoda > Insecta > Lepidoptera > Notodontidae > Drymonia > Drymonia ruficornis. The sequence continues at coordinate 6,725,181 of OX401911.1, read as the reverse complement.
AGGTATTACTTACATTTTCTATCAGCTTACAAAGCATAATTTTCACTAAGTTTAGATTTAATCACTAAAGTGTATTAAAACACTCACCTTTAAATGAGAAGTTTTTCGGTCGTCTCCTTTTAACCGAGTCTTCCTCCTGTCCGAACTTCGGCGGCGGCATCCTGGGCACCTCGCTAGGGACCGCGGTCACCTCGCCCGCGCCCGCCGCGCCAGTCGCCAGGTACCCACCAACCGAGTGCCTTCGTCTGCCATGTAGAGGGATTGTGTAGAACACCTCTTCGCGTTCCTGTGGGCCCTCTGTTGTCACTACTGTAGTGCTTATTTTTCCCTTCCTGCACAAAACATGATCAACTTAAACCTGATAGCTCGATGTTAATTGGACTCTACTTGGCTAGGTACTAAATATTCAAACAAGATGCCATAAAATAACGATAAACATTATCATTGCTAATGAGCTCGTAGTAAAGCACAAACGAAGAGATGACGATTACTTACTTTATGCGTGGCGCAGTAAAAGTGTGTCTCATGTCACCAGGCGCACAGTCCCCCGGCCTCGGTTGGCCCTTCAGAAACGCTTCAGCCTGTTCCGGCTCTCTCGCTGACAGCGATCGCAGCAAAGCTCTAAACTCCTTCCGTCTCGGGCTTTCGGGTTCTCTGCGTCTCGGAGACCCGAGCGATCGCACTGAGTCGGGCCACACTCGCCCCGGGGCTGACCGGGAGACGGGCTCCGAAGATCCTTGAGCTTCCGCGCTGTCAGTAACATCCTTGTTGGGCAACGCGAAGTACGATGGGTTATCTGTAAGAGACAATGATTAATTAAAACGCACGTCACGCACACATTATCTTGAAGTCTCTACACGTTATTTATGAGCTTGTAAGGCTGCAGTTGTACCGAGTATCATGGCGTGTCCGGAGGTACGGTGCCGGTGGCCGGAGCTGCGCGACTGCCACACGGGAATTATTCAATAAATCCAATGAGCTAACGGCTCTCCATTACGTCCAGTACGGGCAGAGTGGACCAACCTACTTTGAAAGCCGGAAAATGCGAATTGAAAGCAATTTTTGCCCATTGTCTACCCTACCTAGATGTCTCACTAGTGTAATGATAGGTACCTAAACGATTTGGCTAGTTGGTAGTTGACATTATTTACGAGTACAATACGTTAAGTAGTATTGAAAAGATGTTATAGGCATCATTACCAATAATAACTAGGTACCTAAGTAATTTATGATATAAAACGAAATACAGTATCTTATTAGGTATCTACCAACCAATTTAACAGAATATCAAGCTTTTGTAGATAAATAGAGTCTTCTTTTGTCATAGATACAATACTCAAATAATGGGCATATTCAGCCATGAGATGTTAAAGTGCTTTCTTGTGTTTTTTGTGCCCTGCCCGCATGTGCGGGGCTTGGGTCGATAGGGCCGTAGGGCGGACCGGGGAAATGTCCCTGGGAACATGTGGCCGAACAAAAACAAGTCGCTGATAATAGTGGACCCACTCCTGAACAACTGACCGTAACTAAAGTAGAAATGAAAAAGAAATTCAATAAGCAATTAAGCAGTTATTAACTTTACAAACGCTCTAAAAATAAGACTATAGTTGCAGTCTACTCTACATTTACCACATCTGGGCATGTAGAGGCGCCATTTGTAGGCGCCCGTTGATTAATGATTCGCTCTTATTTCAAGGAAAGGATGAAAAAATCCACTAAATTAGTTTCAAGAATTTTGGAGGAATGACAAATTTTATTATTCCCGATGTTTGGAATTTTTTCAGAAACTGCGGTGTTGAAAAAATTATAGGCAAATTAAAATAACAAACAGTACTAAAGGTATCGATAATTATCTATGAGTGGTGCCGATGCGTAGGTAGAGACGTAAGTATTCGAATATAATAACAATCTAATTAAGTATAAGACAATGAACCTAGTTTTCCTTAATAAACCTTACCTAAAGCTTTCATTCCATTTACGGTTGGAAGCTTCCAAAAAAGTATAGGTACCCCTTATAAACACTTCAATGATTGATATTAAAAAACAAAAAACTGCAGTTTACTAGAACTATTGGAATACTTTTTTATAATATGATATTTTTTATAATGATACAATAATAAAACTGCTTTTCGAACTTGAAGGGCGGGCGGTGAAAAATTATAAAAGTTTTATAAACTCGGCAGCTGTCCGTGAATCTCAGAGTCCGCAACTTTGCTAATAAGTTAGCACAACGGATAAAGTATGGTAATAAAACTCACTGGTTGCACGAAGGCAATAGTCAAACTGCGGTCCCATGGCAAATCACGGTGTGTTCACTCAACACGACACATCGGGTCGGGCGCGCGGTATGCTCTGCGCGCGGCTGGCGGCGTATCTCGTGGGGCTGCGCCGCCGGCGCAGGTGGAGCCGGGCGATGCTTTGGGTGCACACGTGCGCGCTTTCACGAGGAAGCGGAGCTTTCTTAGCACGCGCGCGCAGGAAACGCAACGCGTCTACACGGCTTTAAAATACAGTAGCCATTATTTCAGGAACATTCGGATTTAAATGGAAAGTTGTTTGATTTTTTAGAACTTCGTATTGTCTTTTCTTTTAGAATTAAAATTGACTATATGTAATGTAACATTAACATTCGGTAATTTCAGAGTTATCCAGTAGTTTTAGAATTGACATTGTAATTAGGGTTTAGTTAATACAGTGGACTCTACATTGTAGATAACCAAGTATATTTTGGTAGGACATTATTAATTCCTAAGTTAGTTTAAGATCTATGCAATGTGTTTATTTAACAGTACCTACTGAGACACTCCCAGTGAACCAGCAAAGGATGGCTGTCCTAGCAAGCACATGCCTTTATGAAAAGGGGAGTTGTGCGGCCAGTTTTAATTTCAAGTGTTTATGTGTGTGTTGCGTGCGCTCATTTCAGTAGCGCGCCGCCCGCCCGCCGCTCTACGTACGACTCTAGGCGTCAATGTTTGTAAATAAGCGATCCTTCCGTCGCCGTTCATTCATATCCGTAGACCCCGACTTGGGGTAGTAGCCGAGCCCATACATACATCAGATTTAACTCGTTCTAATTATAGTTTAAGACCCTATAAAATTTACAGGAAATAAGGGGTGTGCGAAGTTGAAACAATGCGGCGGTAAGTCAGTCACTATGAAATTGAATTTTTATTTTAGACATAGTACCCAAGAAGGTACTTACTTACATTATACATAAGTCGACCATACCAAATCGTGCGCTAAAATGCAGTCTGCATGACAATGTTAAGCATCCTCCACGTATTGAAATTTAAATCTCGACTGTCGTGTCGACCCGTTCGAAAAATGAGAACTTTGACGTGGGTTGGTATTATTGAATCGCTCGATACGCATTCGCTTACGATAAATCAGTGTTCCATAATATTTGGACCGGACGTATATTTCGGCGATGAGAGATTATCCATATCCTATTTACATCAACGAAAGTTAAGTAAGTATCTACCTACCTTATTACTGTATCATACCAGAGAGACGGGCTAGAATTGCGTACGACCGGAATACCTATTTAAACAAAATCATGGATTTACATAGACTACCTATGACTCAACAGGTTTACCTATAGTTTCGACCTAGCTTTCATCTTCACGACATATTGCGCAAAATTGACAAGTGGTCCAGCACCTATAGGTTTACGTTTAATAAAAAAATTGTTATAAGATCTCACTAACGCAGAGATGCAATTATAAATTGCGTATTTCCAAATACTATGTACCTAATTTGCAATCATTTTCTCTCCAGTTTCTAAATAACTATCATTGTTTGCGATGTGTTGTCTCGCATCAACAGAGTAGGCCCCGTGTTATGTTACTGGAAATAAAAAAAATACACCAGATGTCGGCTGTGTTTACATGCATGTGCTGTAAAACAAAGCTTACTTTTGTGATGTCAAAGATTTACAAAGGGCATTGCGGACTAAGTAAAGGACGAAGACCGTAGTAGTGGGTATCTACTTACATGGTATGTTTGTACTCTAGCCCTTTTACATGTAGTACCACATGTAGATATGTAAGGATGCATTTATGAAAGACTAGGTACCTACAACGCGGCTTTTGAAATGCTCTGTGGCTAGCCTTTCAAGAGGCTATAAGTAGACCTACCTATTTTAGAGTTGTATGATGCTGCAGTTAGGTAGCTATTAGATACTTAGATACCTATATGTACATTAACTAAGTACATAACTTGGCTTTCTTATTTCCACTTTTTTTTTACATACTTATAGGTACTAGTCTTATTTTTCGTCTGAATTTAAGTGATTCTGAGTCACCTAAAATAATACAACATTTTACCTATCTACCTAACCAAATTAGTAGATATTCTTCAGCAAAACATGTCTTCTTATTTTTGAACCGTATCTACCTAGACTAGAGATAAAAAGACCATTCTAAGTGTACCCACCACGCAACCCAGACTCGTTTATAGAGACATCGCGAAGTTCAAAATCCGTAATATATTCGCGGAATGCACGCGCCGTTTATTTTTGTTGAACGCATACTCGCCGCTGCGCTGTGCATTCAGGAGATGTGATTATAATCATTAGTCATCACCCGTTGATCATTAGGGCTTCGTTAATAAACGTTAATGATTAAAAATAACTATAGAAATAAATAGCTAGTATCTAAGTACGATACACAAGTCGGTGGGTAGCTAGCAGCTGCAGCTTACTGCTGACGACGTGTGTAGCTAGCTATGAGCTAAGATCATCGCAATGATATTCAGCAAAAAAATCAACACGTTAAAATCGATTTATCTGTCCGGAAGGCCCGGAAGCTATCCCTACGTGTACACCCTCAAACAAGGAGTGAAACTTAAATCACCTTTAAGACGATACAAGAAAAAAATAAATTTTAGTTTCGGGGTGTGGCTAGCGTCGCGTGAGCTGCCGAAGGATATACCCCTCTCGCTTAGCTAGGACAGAACAGCTATGGAGTAGACTATAGTATAGTTATTTTTTGAAGGAACAATATTGTTTAATTCGTACAATTAAAATAATATGTCCCAGTGCACCTTTTAAAATAGATGAAATGGATGAAAATATTCAAATATATTTTTTTCGTTTTATAAGGGATTTTTATGTCAAGTGTATATGAAAAAAATAATTTAATTTCTATGTTGTTTTTATTGCTGAAGACAAAGTAAGTCAAAAGAAGACAAACGATACCTACAATATGCTGATAGATACGTATAACAATATTTCGATCGTATAATAGCCTATAACCAGCGGACGATCCAGACGCGTCCAACGATATCTCATTAGTCAAATTATTATGATATAAAAATAGTTTGGACGTTATACGGGAGCAGATGAACATACATACATATCGGTCAAAATCATAACCCTCCGCCCACCGTAGTCGGGTAAAAATGTACATACTCTGTGTCAGTAACTGACTACCGGATATGAGTATCTTTTTCATGTTTCGTAGGCAAAGGAATACTTTGGTACTTAACTTCGATGCCGATCATGAAGTCATCAGCGGTGTCATAATAAATTTTTTTACCATATTTAATTTATTTTTTAATTTAATTTTCAGTTTTTATTAATTTTATTGATTTAACCATGCATTTATTTTTTGTTTATCTTTTTATCTTTATTTTTTTATCTATCAAAATCACCCTTAGACTGGTTACCGCCACAGGTGACAAGAGGGCTGGCTCTTTCCTTGCTCAAAAAATTCGCTTGACAACAGGAACAGCTTGAATACAGGGAGGACATGCAGCCAGTATCCCACGCGGACGGTATTTGTTTAATTAGGGGTAGATTTTTATTTTATTGTATTTTATTTTAATTTATGTTATATTATATTGTATTTTAATGATAAAACATGAATAATATTTTTTTTTTTTTTTAATTTAATTTTACTTTTATTTATTGTTTTATATTTATTGTGAAATTATAATAATTTTAATAATCAATATTGGACTATGTCTGAAACAAATACATTGAATTGAATAATTTAAATACAAAAATTATCACATTAACTCGTTAAATCACGGTTTACACCCCTAGAACGAAAAAGATCCTAACATGGTAGGTAGGACCTGAGGGTTGGCCAGTTAATTACTTAAAATACACTATATTTATTTCAAGAAAACATTCATAAGATCTGAAGGCGTCGGACTCGCACATAAAGGGTTCCGTACCACCGTAGAATAAACACATCAAAAATATCAAGTTTGAGACTTGATATTTATTTTTAAATGTTATTATATTTTTAGTATTTGTTCTGCACCGGCAACAGAAATACACATTCAGTGAAAATTTCAACTCTCTACCTGTTACGGTTCGTGAGATACAGCCCGCGCTGACAGACGGACAGACAGACAGACGGACAGCGTAGGCCTAGTAATAGGGTTCCGTTAGCACCCTTTGGAACCCTAAAAAGTAGCCTATGTTCTCCGCCAAGACCCAGTCTATCTCCATACCAAAATTCATCAACATTGGTTCAGCGGTTTAGCCGTGAAAAGGTAACAGACAGAGTTACTTTCGTTTATAATATAATAGATTGAATAGGACGGACAAACATTTTCCTATCCATATCTGTAATGTTATTTTTTTACGATAATTTATTGATGTATGATATATTTATTACTTGCCCATCCATACCTACAACAAACGCAATAAAGCGACTCCATTGTTTTGACAAGCAATGTATTCCCACTGTCGGCCCAAGACCATGCTGCAAGTATATAACAGTAAGCGAAATAGGGAGTTTTTACAGAAATGACACGAATAACTATGAAATGACAAGAGATGAAACAAAATGACAAGAGATGACAAGAGATGAAAAGAAATTACACAAGACAAGGAAAAGCAAACGAAAATCACGCTGCAGTGCAGGTCGTAGGTTCGATTCCTGCCCAGGACATGCATTTGTGTGCATGAACATGTCCGCATGTCCCGAGTCTAGGTGTAATTAAGTGTATATTTAGTTTGTATTTACAAACAAAAAGTAGTATATGTAGTAATATCAGTTATCTGGTTTCCATAGTACAAGCTCTGCTTAGTTTGGGATCAGGTAGTCATGTGTAAAAGAATTTCCAAGGATATTTATTTATTTATCATAGGCGTCGGCGGACTGTAAATACTGTACTGTACCTGTAATGTGGCACGACCGTAATATTTTTTCGTAATATTTTTTAAAAAATCCTTCACAGGTCCGACGTCGAACAAGTCCGACTGGACACTGACAATACAAAGTTAGAGAGAGACATGGTTAGTTCAAGTACTTAAAATGTGAGATGGCGATATTGTGCGCGCGCTCGGAAATAAACAACGTAAGCGCCAAACCACATTTTCTTGAATTAAAAAAAAACTACTTCATGAATTAAAATATGGTTGAAGGGTAGTTTAGATATCATTATTTGCTATGTTTTAGAAATAATTTCGTGATCTAAATCGTAAAAACATCGTGGTAGCAAGGAAAATTGTAAATAATTAGAGCTCATTTCATAAATTTTTTTTATCGAGAAAATTTCATCAAATCGTGATTTGGATTTAAAGATACTCAAGATAATATAGTCAAAAATCATACATCTAAATATAAGATTCCTAGTCCACATACTTACTTAAAGAAAAAGTAGAATAGAAAATCAACCAAATTTCGAACCCTCGTCTTAATTGTGTTGCGTTGGAAAAAGTACAGTAAGTAGGAAGTAGAGGGATCCCATATCGAAAGAACACTAAACAGTGACTGTAGTATTTCCTTTCAGTGAGTTTTTGGTGAGCTTTTCCTTTTTAGGAACATAAGTTTTTCTTTCAGGTAGCTACTACGTTACCTAATTGGCAATATCCCAAAATTGGTACAAAATCTCATTGAAACTAGAACTGACGCAGCAGACACGCGCCACTCGCCACAAGCAATGTGTTGACCAACTTTTATAACTGGCGACTGCCGCTAGCGTAGGTACACACTGCAGCCATAAGAATTTATATCGATACCAACGATAAACTATAAATAGGTAGTACATAAATATGTACGAGAAGTCTTCAGTCATAAAATAACTAAGGTAACGCGTTCACGTGGAACAGAGATCATTCATTGTAACAAAAATTAAAAGCAACCAAGCTACCAATAACAGGCAAAAGTAAGGAAAGGAGTTCAAGAAAATTACAAAATACGGATATAACGAGAGACGTTAATCTAAACATGTGTACACGAGAGCATCGCGGCGATGGATGACTTGAATACAATTGGAAGCTTCCGTTCTGCCGAACCAATTTATTGTATGCCTATTTAGGACTCGTAAATAAACATCGTAGGTATGTAGACCCCAGGCGAGTTTATTGAAAAGGGATGCCTTGATCTCATTATTATTAGGATAAGGAGGCTAGCTTTTCCTAAAGTAGGTAACCCTACGAACTCTACATAAGTACTTAACAAATTTATCTGCTGCATCTGCTGCAGGAAAAAGCTTTCGATCGATACGAAATAATTGAAATACATACTTACTGTATTTACATACCTATAGATAAGTACCTGTTTATCTAAAGATAATAAAGTCCTTATAGGCTTTAGCCACCAAAGGTCCTATCCTAACAATTACAGTAAACTAATTGTCAAAATTATGCGTAGGTTTAATGTAACCTTTCGCAACTTGCAACACGGTAATTTTCTGCTTTACTACAGGTAGGTACTTTCCTAATTAATGGCAAGAGATTATCGACCTTTTATGACGCCTACAGTGTCATATAGCAATAACAATAGATGCCCACGCTTCATTACGATTACTTTTCTACTGCTCACTTTGTATTTATAGGTACAATTTGTTTGTGCTCCAGTAGACTAGTTTCGAAAATTTCCCGGAAGTTAGTCCAAACAATTAATTATTTATGATGATAACCAGATATCGATTCGATGTTGGTCTACAAAACCAATTTCGGAGTTCATCGTCCACCTGTCTAGATGAACGCATCCCAGACGCTCGTATGATTTAAAACATCATCTCACGGATACACAGTAACCTACATAATTTATGTTTAGACAGCTAAAACTACGGAACACTCGTAGATTATGAAACTAGAATAAAAATAGGTAAGCACCTAATAAAATAAATCGATGCTTTCAATCTGGTTTATTTCTTATTGTGTTATAATAAAATCTTCAAGCATCTGAAGAAGTCTGTTCCATTATTTTCTACCAACAGGTAGGTACTACCTATAATAGAGAAAATTGGTTTATTGGACATTAAGTACAGAATATAGGGAAGAAATAATCTTACCTTATATTAACAAATGTACCTACTACTTATAAGGTTTCAGTTAATTAAATCATCTATATTAAGGTAAATATCCCATCTAACATGTGGATCAGTAAAGGCAATCCTTATCTACCTACCTATCTACTATTATGATTTAGTTATGTACGTACGTTATTCTTCTGTTTTTATTACCCTTTAGCAATGCACAATATTTTAACCAATTTTTTTTTATACCTTTCTGGTGCTTTGTCTTCTTCTTAGAAGAAGAAAATACTGTGTAGGTAGGTATATACTTACTTACAGGTACTTACTTAGATATTACAACGAGTCTCACTCTAAGACTAACTATGGACTCATTATCACATGGGGACATATTTAGCTGTTTGTTAAGAACTCAGTATTTAACGATTGCACTGTAAACTTGCTTTACACGTTAATTAACACGTTGCCTTTGCGACTCTACATATAGGCTGACCTAGGTAGAGTAAGTACCTATTAGGTGTTAAGTTAGTTAGTGCACCTTCAGTTTCATACAACATAATAATAGACCTATACGTAAATACGTATGTATAGAACATGTATGTACGGACTAATCTACCATTAATATGATTTCGTCCGTTTATTTTTACACATAACTACTACTACGTAAATGTATGAGTACGGTGTAGGTAGTACACATCGTTAAACACCAGTAGCCGCGCAGATTGGACGCGGGTTGTAAATATAAATTAGCTTATTTTGAAGGTGGATCGTTATCACAGCTCGTTAGAGTATTGCCGCTACACACAATGAATAATAAAGATTTAATTGTTGCCTTCTTTGCGCCTCACGCCCGTGACCCAAGGTACTAGCACTCTAGCAGTATCGGATGCATTTGGCGCGGCTAACAGTACCCTATACTGTCAATGTCACACTTGTGCCCTGTGGATGTACCTATATGCTATAATGAGGAACTGATGAAGGGATGTAAGGAATGTAACCTCTAACAACGTCATCGTTCATCTTGGCCTGGTAGCGATAACTACCCGTGGCTCTGCACCCGTGGTACTTCGAGTTAAGCCTAGCGGCCGACTACCCGAAAGGCTACTCAAATGGTTAGTCGAACTTACGGCCGAATACTCAAAGGCTACTTAAATATTTAAGTCCCACTTAGTAGTTTGAGACGTTGTTATCTGTAATTTTTTTGTATGGCGCGTCAAAGTTAAGCAGCTCTCAAATTTAAGTTGCGTTCGAGTATTCGGCGGTTAGCCGTTGGAGACGTCATTTACGTAAGTATCTGTAATTTTTTGTATGGTGCATCAACATTAAGATAGAGTTGCGTACGAGTAATCGGCGGCGGTTAGTCACAAAGGGATAGGTAGTGTAGCTTTTTCTATCTGTAAAATAATTTTCGGAATCGGATCATTCCGCCAAGAGAATCGTTTACCTATGCAGAAATTAAACATTTAAAGATTGGACCAAGGAGCCGCCTAACTTAAGTGTGTGAGGTATCTGTGTGAGGACCTACTTATAAGAGTTAAATAGGTACTACTTATTTATTTTACTTTTCAGTGAACACTTTATCATGATAATAAACAGGTGTAAGTGAATAGTATAATGCTTTATTAAATATGATATACGTACCTTTTTCCTTATGTTGGTATTATTTATATACCTAATTAAGTTAAGGTCAGTCGTAAGTATATACCTAATATGTACCTACATTATAATACTCTACCGGGTTCTAATTTGTAAAACCCGACTATTGAAAAATCGCGCTCTAAAAAGTATGAAACAAGACAAGAAAATATCCTCATCTAGAGGATAGCCGTGGTCCGTGTTCATATGACATTTGGCCCTAAAGGACCTACACGGACCACGGCTATCCTCCAGATGAGGATATTTTCTTGTCTTGTTTCATACTTTTTAGAGCGCGATTTTTCAATAGTCGGGTTTTAGTTTTTAAACTTACTTTTTATTTAATTATTTTGGAGTTATAGGTAACAATATATATATTTTTGAAATGTGCTCATCAAGTTCTTTCATTTGATACCCCACACGGTTTTATTAAAAAATGTTTTTTTTTTAGTTGTTGACATTATGTCCTCTAGAGGGCGCCATATGCAATTTTATGTGACGTCACATAGCCTATAACCAGCGCGCCATTAAGCCGCTTCTAACGATACCTCATTTGTCAAATTACAACAAGTAGTTTGGAAGTTAGGTGGGAACAGATGCACATACATACATACATACATACATACATACATACATACATACATATATACATACATACATACATACATACATACATACATACCGGTCAAAATCATAACCCTCCGCCGTAGTCGGGTAAAAACATAGTACGGTCGCCTGCATGTCTAAAGTAGCATTTTGTACATGAGCTGACAAGCTTTCTTTATTATTGACATCCGTAATTAGGAGAGCCCAGCCTATGATGTTGGACATTTAAACCATAAACGACTGTACCGGAGGCAAGGACTTATTGGATATTTTTTATACCCAAGTAAAACAACTAGTAAGTAAGTACGTGGATTAACAGAGCACGCAGGATTTTATACGTCTACCTACGGAGTTATAAACGAATACAAACAAAAAATAAAGGTTGACAAACTTTCGGCAGGGACACGGATCGCATAGAAATATGGGAACGAAGATGCGAGCATTGTTGTTAAGCATTCATATGCCACCGCTCACCCATTGCCGGGACATCCGCCGCTACTTCCGCTGCCAAAGATGGAAGATCTTCGAGCGAGTAGTTCGTTGACAGCGCCTACGGACCTCTTCGCCACCGAAACATCACAATTTGAGATTCAGCGTTGATCACTCGCGATACACACACAATATAATAAATGTACACACGTTTTGTGATCGTGGAGAGCGGTGAGAAGCGGGGCGCACGGCCGCGGTCGCCGGTGAGCCGCGTGAACTTACGATTTAGCGCGTCTTCAGTGGCTATTTTTGATGCAAAAGCGCGTTGGACGCCAATGTCTAGAGCATGCATGGAATATGCAATGTCGTCAGCCTTCACGATCACACTGGTCCGCACATTTCAATACATTATGACATTTTATGATTACAATAAATTTTATTAATGTTATGCTTGCGCTAGTAAATAAATAAAATAGTATACCTACCTCTAGATAGGTACCTACGCTATACGCTTACCATGAATCCAATAGGTACCTACTATATTTACGTGGGTACTACCTAGATACCTAATTAATTTAAACAAATATTATGGAAGAAATAGATGATCTCCTTAAATTATTATTTACTAACCTATTACAAATTAATAGGTCTTGGTCATACCTAAGAACAATACGATAAATAGTACCTACTACCTAATAATAGACTTACCTACCTACCTACATAAGGAGCTAGGACATTTCGTCCATGGCATTTTTTGAGGCCCTTTCGTTCGGCCCTTTGTAAGGTAGGTAACTAGGTATCAAAGACATCAAGGAATAGTACCTATTCTACGAAACAAAGTTCATGGACATAGTAAGACTCAGTCGGTCGCGGAAAATAATGTTTAAAACATGACGGTATTGCCAATACGGCTCATTTCCTGTTGAATAATGTCTTCTTATGCATTTAATAAATTAATTGCAACAGATGCGTGAATTTTGCTGCATGTAGGTACCTAACTACCTACCTAGTGGTGCGCTGAGCACAATTTCAGTGATTGCCATGTTAGAAGGTACCTACCATATCAGCTAAAATATTAATCAATTCTAATCATTTGTGCACTAAACTAGTGGGAACATAATGCTGGCTTCACATGGCGCGTGATACCTATCACGTGCCACGCCGCGCCGAGTCGATTTGTCGAGCAAGCACGCGCCACCCGTCTTCTCATGGCGCGTGATATGACGAACGCGGCGCGGAGCGCGTTAAAGCTTCTGCGCCGCATATACAGACAGACCGAGTCGAGATGAAATGAAATGAACGTTTTCAATAGCGCGAGCCCGCGCAGCCCCGCGCGCGCCCGCGCCTCCACGAGCCGCGCCGCGCCGCGCCTTTGAAGATACCGACATTTGGCAGTTCGGACGCGCGCGCCAGCCCGAGTCGCGCCGAGTCACTGCCTTAACACGGTGCGAGGCGCGAGCGGGCGCGGCGCGGCTCGTGATATCACGCGCCATGTGAAGCCAGCATAAGGTGTCGCCAAGTAGCGGCTGAGCAGATGCCGGCTGTCCCTCCGCCCCCACCTCTCACGCCCCTAGAAACTTGAAACAGGAAGGTATAGGTAGTCGCGAACTCCACAAAACTTTTTAGGATTAGGACGATTGAATAACGATTTTAATTATTTAACCTACAGTCAAATTAGGTAATTAGGTGCATTTCAATTGAATCAGTATAGTATTTTATTTTAAATTAATTATAGGTTATTACTACCTAGTCGGTAAGTACCTATCTTATCCTAAGTAGTAACCCATGACCTAACTAGGAACTTACAGACAGGCAGGGCAGTCTGTGCTAAGATAATCACGAACTAAATACATAAGGAGTCAACTACTAGAATCTACTAAAACGATATCGTACATGAAATACTTATGATACATATTATTATACCTACAGACAGAGTGAGTTTTTTTCGCTTCGTATCGTAATAATCTTATTATTGTCGTTGGTATAGGTTAACTCCTAACATTCCTATCTACTTTAAATTAAGGCGTAGAGCGAAACAGCGAATCAGCGTTACATTACATTCATTTCGAATTTGCCTCTCTTATTTATTTTTCAGACACAAACACTGATTGTTGTTGGTAACCCACGCACCCAGCCAATCAAAGCATGTGTTTGTTTGTGTGTGGAGGCTTCGTGCGTGTGTGTGTGTCTGTGTGTGTAAAATATGACCAATGGCATACGCCCGTGCGTGGCTGTTCGATAGTGCTTACAATAGTCAAATATTCGTAGTCGATAAACTATTTCTGTTATTTGTTTCCTAATGGGGTATCCGGGATTTCATTGCTACCTACCGCATTGGAGTGGCTAACTTTGACACTTGATTATGAACGTAATAATTCTATGCACTTGACAGTCGGACAGTCCAATCAGGCGCCATCTGGTGAGTGAATTATATTCTTAGTTTTTTTTTTCTGCCCCCATTAAAAGTATACATTAAAATATCGACTGATTAACACGCCTCCGTCAGCCCCTCCTCCCCAGATCCGGGGTTGTTAAATAATATCACTATTATAATACCTATGTGGTAAGCTTAAATAAGGTGGTAATACGAAAAAAGATTCTCATTCCTTAAAACAATTCAGAAATCTAGTAAAATCATAAATCGTTTCAGAATCGACTAAATTAAATATCATTAGGAACTAACTAAGGACGGTACAACGCTATCTGAACTAACTTTTTTTTTAGTATTTACCGGGGTTTTGTCAGGGCGGGTTGTGTGAAAATGACTGGCGTAGACGAAATATTGAATTATCAAAGAAATGCAGACGACGATTACTACTCGTTATTGGGTTGTGACGAGAATTCCTCTGTAAGTACCTACATAAATTTACTGTGCAACTTTATTAACAGTAATTTGTTAGAAAGGTACAATATACACTTGCTTTGATTTTGTTTGGTTACAAAGTTATTGATTGCACTGTTCTGCTCAATGACCTTATTCCACCGAGGCCCCGAGATTTGACCTACATCTGATATAAAAATGTAGATTTCTACAACTAATGTCCTATACAACCAATTTTTAACTTGATATTACATTATTTTGTGACTCAACAGGAAAATAATGTATTGCACCAAGAGATTTTTTACTTGTACTTGCTAAGTTGTTAACTAACTACGTCTTAGGTATTTCCAATTCCCCGTTATTTATTGCCCTAATGTGAACGTATTTTTTTGTTCTCTGTTATAGCAGTTGACTTAATAGGTAGGTAAGGCTTATCTAATTAATTAATGTCAAGAACGACCTACTCGAATAAATTAGCAGCAGTTTTTTTAATTTGAATATATTTTCAACATTGCAGGTGGAGCAAATAACTGCTGAATATAAAGTCCTCGCTCTGCAACACCATCCTGACAAGAATGATGGTGATAAGGAAGCTGAAGCCATGTTCCAGAAATTGAAGGTATGCATGGTTATAATAAATTTTATTTGGACTTGGAGTTAGAGCTAAAAAGAACATTATTTTTAACCCTTAATAACATTGTCCCACTTAATATAATAATATATAATAATAATAAAGTATTTATTGGCGAGAAAGGTTTGTACAATATTTTTACAGTATTCAATTATCAGGTAAGTCTTATAAAAAAATGTACAGTACCCTTGATCATTGCACTAGGCTCGTGGCCTGTATCGCAAAGATCTGGAATTTTATGGACAAAGGCCTCCCCTTTACTTCTTTACACCATGTATATCTATCTGTCTTGGGTTATGTGTATTTAAATGAACATACAATGTGATTAAAATAAGAATGGGATGGGCTCTCGGCTAACTTCTCTCATATAAAGTACTCAACTTATGAGTGAAGTTAGCCGAGAGCCGTATCAATTCCAGCTGTGATGTCACAATTTGGCGCTAGCTAGGCCAGTCCTAATCTTATTTTAATTGCATAGTAGGCATTTCTTTAATGTTTTCAGGACGCTAAGGAGACCCTATGCGATCCCTCCAAACGCGCGCTCTACGACAAGTGGCGGCAGAGCGGCATCGCTATGGGGTACAAGCAGTGGCTCGGCATGAAGGACCACGTGCAGCAGTCTATGCACTGGTCGAAGCCCAACACTAAAGATCGCATGCTGGAGGGCGAGTCCGGCAAGCCGTCGGGCCCGTCCAGCCTGGGCACGAGCGCGCCGCCGGGCGCCGCGCGCCGCGCCTCCGAGGGCGGCGCCGCACTGTGGGGCCGCTGGGGCGCCGGCAACCAGGAACCGCCTTCCGAAGTCATCAATAAGTTCCGCAACTATGAAATCTAAACATCAGATTTTGTAGGAGACAGGGGGTTCAGAGGCAGGTTTATTTATGATATTTTTCAAAGAGATTGTTTGTGCCCCGATCTCTGTTAATTTTTGGCAATATTATACGAGAGATGTACTTAATTTAAGGATTATTATACTTGTGTCACATTATTTGTGATGTTTATGACCGGGTTGTTTGATCATCACAAACTTGCCATTGCAATTTATAAATTAGTCGTGTTATATTTGAAGATTGATGTTTAAAAATTAAGAGTAATTATTGATTAGTTGTAAACCGGCACAATATTCATCAAGTCAGCTCGCGGTGCGTTACTCGAATGTGGCTCGATATCTACTAATTTTGAATGTTTGGTGTGCTAATGTATCTGTATTTTGTTGTTTGTAGAGACAATGTTAACATAGGAACCCCAAACCTTAGGATGTATTAATGTTGAACACTTAGCTGTTGCCCTTAGCTGTAAGCTATGCACATTCCTGACAACTTATGAGTCTGATTTATTACATTTCTGCTGTATAACAATATTAAATGTCTAAATACCTAAAAGAATCTCGATATTTTGAAGATTTATATTTTTGATCCTCTTTATCTTACCTACTATAAGTATGATATTATTTTTTAAGAGAAAGGAATATAACGGAAGTTGTTGTGAGATATATACAGGGTATCGTTGTGAGGCAGGTCTATTTTTTTTACTTCTTGCGACCTTGACTATTCTACATTCTAATTTTATCTACTTATAATCGTATTTGTTCCATCATAGATGTTGTGTTACCTGTTAGTTACGTAGAATTAAATGTTATTTATGTGTTAAATGTTCGATCAGTATTTATTGTGTTACAAATTATATAACTAAATGTTATAAATGGGTAGTGGAATTTTAATGTTTTATCTGTATTTATAAGAATCAGACATATTAAAGCCAAATGTATGTTTTTATTTTTGATGTAATTCATCTTTGAAACAATAAAGGTTTACCGAACGTCATTATTTTCCTTTATAATTTCCCCAAGCGCAAGAGGTTTTCGATGCCCTCCATGCAGTTAGAAGATTAGGCTCAATAATGCACAATGTGTAGGTATACAGTTTGATTTGGTTTATTACAGTTCTGCTGCATACGTTTGCTTTACAGGTAGTTCTCCGAAGAGTTAACACTAACCTGGGGACATTCGGCCTCATTCGAGGGTAATTTGGGAGTAGTCCAGTACGTTTTGGCGAACATCGTTCAGCGAGTGTGAATCTTAGTTGGAAATGAAATTAGAAACTCTCAGAAGTACGAGGTGAACATACCTATTAACGTCCATTGATAGGTCCTAATCATAGTGAAGTTGGTGGCCCACCCGACAGCCTCCAGTACGAATACTTACCTGAAGAACGTCTGTAGGTATTAGGGTAGCAAGCAACATAATGATACCTAAGTGGAGTAGAAAACATGGCGTGGTAGAACTTGAACTAGAGAAGTTCCACCGTTAAGTCCGTCGAGCCTAAGGTACCTACTACATCAAGTAAACGAATACCTACCTAGATACCTCATACGTTCGCAGCATTGCATGCAAACCATATTGCGTAGAAGCAATGGTTCCCTGCCACCGCAGAATCAACAATACATTTTTCAGAGAAATTATTATGTAAACAGGTCGCGTGACATGTCTACAAACACGCGTAAAAGAAACAACATTTTTTTCACACAGACATTGCACCGTCCTGTTTAATAATTCCGAGGATTCTTGTATTGAATAACATTTTCCGCACGCGCCACAACTACTTATAACAATTCATTTGATCAACATACCTAGCGAGCATTACATTATCCAATTTGCAGAGCTCTAGGTGAGCTAGTGTGCTAAAATTGGATGGTTTAAAGGCATTTAGTGATCCAATCTAGTACAATCACATGGGCATCTCGCATTGCAGCACTAGTTTAGCGCTCTGCAAATTAGGTAATGCCCACTTAAGGCTCCAACTGACTGCTGCGTAAAATACGCTGGTTTATTATTTTTCCAAAGTTAAAACCAATTCTGATTCAGTTCTACACTGGGCAAATTTTCTATAAAAACCCCCGCCAAAAAAAAACCTTTAATTAAAAAGATAAAAATAATACCTGCATATTTTCACCCAAGCGTCGTCGTTGCGTCGGGGGACCGCTAAGTACGCCGGTCATGGTTATAATCTACAGGTTACTCTAAATGTAATGTACTTAGCGGTCCCCCGACGCAACGACGACGCTTGGGTGAAAATATGCAGGTATTATTTTTATCTTTTTAATTAAAGGTTTTTTTTTGGCGGGGGTTTTTAAAATTTTTAATTTAATTTTTATTTCATGCTTTTTTAAACTTATATTACCGGTGTAGTAACTGCCCAGCTTGTATTAGCATGTACTCGTCAAAACGCATCGTATGAGCCCAAACACAAGGTAGATGCCGTACACCGTTGAGGAGTTCTTCTGATGATGCCTGCGCATCAGGTCAAGGTTGTCATACTTTGTAATATCATTGACAAGTGACAGGATTTCAAATTTCGTATCGATCAGACCTGTGGAAGTTGTTTATATCTTTTCATCAACTAGAAAAGAGCTGATGGTCTTCAAACGGCTGAGCAGATTTTCTTGAAACATAGCTAAGAACACTCTCGATTAACACACCTTTCAAACAAAAAAAACTAAATCCAAATCGGTCCATCCGTTCAGACGCTATGATGCCACAGACAGACACACAGATCCACAGATACACAGATACACAGATACACAGATACACACGTCAAACTTATAACACCCCTCGTTTTTCGTCGGGGGTTAATAAAATACGCTCGCGCGTTGGACATTCTCGAGTAGTTTTAAGAAAGTCTGTTCAGTGCATGAAGGAATAGAGTTTGTTTTAACTTCGGCAAAATAATCGGCAAGAGCTACCCTGATTCCTTGATTGATACCTAACCGTAAAGTTTCATGCAAGCTACCTATACCAAGCGACTCGATATAATGCACCGATTAGGTCACATAAATGAGTAAAATGCCCTGACTGTAGCTCATATACGGGCTCACCCGTCTCACTCCCCTTCAGGTCGGCAACGTCCGAGCAATGCCTTTGATATTGCAATATCTATAAGCTACGGTAACTGCTTGACAAGTTTGGCCGTACGCTTGTTGTCCACCTGTCTTCATATTAGTTCTTAAATGACACCAGCTAGTACGGTGGGCCTTTGGATCTAGATGAAGTAGTAGAGATGATGATATGATATCATATTTATATTAACTGCCCAGCAACACAGGTTCAAATTAATTGCAACTGGATATCAGTTAGCCACGATATGGATCCTTAATGGACACTGCTTCAAAATGACACACAGTACATTATTTTTTATCGTATCTTATTGAAGACTGCATAGTCGGTGGCTTGTCCCACGAGATTGGGTGGTCTAGGGTTCATTTCTGGTGTTGGGATAGGTGCTGCAAGTGAAGTGCCTTTTATTGGTGGTAGTGTCAAGCTGTAGTCAATCGACTGCAGCTCATATACGGGCTGGCTCGACCGGGGTAGTACAACCCTCTCACAGGAGATCGGCGTAAAGTAGCTATTACAGCTATGTTTCGTACAGTGAGTGAGAGAGCCGGAAGCCCAACTCCCTCCCTTCTTTCCAGTCCCCTTCAGGTCAGCGATGTACGAGTAATGCCTTTGGTATTGCAAACATCTATAGGCTACGGTAACTGCTTAACATCAGGCGGGCTTGTTTGCCACCTCAGTCCTATAAAAAACCGGCCAAGTGCGTGTCAACTCTCTACCTATTACGGTTCATCAGATACAGCCCGCTGACAGACGGACGTAATAGGGTCCCGTTGGCACCCTTTGGGTACGGAACCCCTAAAAAGGCAAAATAATGGAGTGCTGCTTACGGTAAAGGAAAACATCGTGAGGAAACCTGCATGTCTTAGACATGTGAAATCCACCAACCCGCACTTGGCCAGCTTGGTGGATTATGACCTGAATCCCCCTTGCATTGAGGGGAGGCCCGTGCCCAGCAGTGGGACGTTAAAAGGGCTAATATTATTATAATGGAGTGTTGGGATAGGTGCTGCAAATGAAGTGTCTTGGAGAGATGTCACGGCGACGGTGGGCAGGTATTATCTTAATGCGCTGTTAGTGATTGTTATGGTCGCGACGTCGCGCGCGAGTGTCGCCGCAGCTGCCCGAGGATTCCATTCACTGGATGTTTACACTCGAGCTCCGGTTGCGTCGTTAACCATCGGCGACGGACACCGCTAACCGTCAGTTTGTTGCCAGCGCTGGCATGATTCGAAAGTGCAGTGTTAATTATATGTGGACCACCCTTGTAAAAAACACTCATTATTCAGTAACGATTGGTTTAACGTCTGCATTAATCGTTAGGTATAACATAAATTGATAGGTATCCCCGGTTCAGATGCCTTTGGTTTAAAGGATAACATGAATCCTTAGAGTGGGTGAGTTTTTAATTTTTTGTAAACGTTGTTTATATTTTTAACGATTATTGGTTCCAATTGTTTGGTGCACAACTAAACCTGAATAAATTAACTCTATTGCCATCCTTCTCATGTTTAGAACGTGTGAGCAACACACAAATATTTCTAGATTCGTCAAATTTAGTTTGGTAGGTAGTGACATATCTAAAAGTATTTGATAGCAACAGAATTGACATCTTTGCGAATTAAATAGGTATTGCATAGCAATAAATAAAATAATGCATCCTATACTAGCTATACGCTTTGATGGCCGGTTTGACATGTGGGAGGGGGAAAGGATGAACCTTATTATAACGGAATAAAATTCATTTTCGTATTCATTATTAGACATTATTATTTTTTTAAACAGCCAGTCTTATTACGTTATAATAAGGTTCATTTTCTTCCCCCCCCCCCCACATGTCAAACCGGCCATCGTAGAATGCCGTTACTATAATAACAAGTACTAACATTACAGTATAAATAAACAGAACTTCTTATCCATTCGATAATTTTTTTTTGGTATGAGAATAGCGACAATCCACACACAAGTTATCTAATAAGTAGGTATAATAAAAATAACATCTGGACTGCCTTAACTCTAAACCAACTGACCTACAGACAGACCATACCCATTATGTGTGAATCATCTAACAATAAATTGGGATATGCATTAATATTACCTATAATATCTTACAACACGGTCATAATATGAGATAAGTATGGTATTTATAATACCCACCTTTATGAATGGCAGCTACTGTATAATCTTATAAGCTATTTCTAAATCATTATTTGCTCTTACTGGGTTTTGATCAACATTTGTGTATTAACATAAGTTATGTATTAAATAAAACATCACGCCTTATTTACTGAAAGGGTCGGAGGTTTATTGCAGTGCAACTAACATTTTGCCGCTGATAAGTTTGTCTCAATAGGTGCCTTA
Source organism: Drymonia ruficornis (assembly GCA_947859195.1). Taxonomy (NCBI): domain Eukaryota; kingdom Metazoa; phylum Arthropoda; class Insecta; order Lepidoptera; family Notodontidae; genus Drymonia; species Drymonia ruficornis. The sequence continues at coordinate 6,703,593 of OX401911.1, read as the reverse complement.
TTGGAGGATATTTATTACAAGGAAATAACATTTCAGGTATAAGGGGCCATTCATAAATTACGTCAGACGAATTTCATGATTTTTAGACCCCTTCCCACTTGTCACAGCTGGTCTCATTTACGAGACTCCCCCCCTCCATGTGTGATGTCACATATTTTTACAATTTTAAGAAATTTTCGTTAAAAATTCAAATTTCCGTTTTAATACTTAGAACTAAATGTGACGTCACAAAACTTAGGACCCCTCCCACCCCCTTGTCACACAATGTCACATTTCGTCGACCCCCTCCCCCCTTTACGTGTGACGTAATTTATGGATGGCCCCTAAGAAGTTCTTGCTGCATTATTTTAATAAGGAGTCACTAAGTTGTTATGTCATGTTAAATTCCCGTTCAGAACAATTGGGATACTGAGAAATTATCATTTCAGTAAGTGCACATACCACAGTTTTACATTGCAGGGGCCTTACCACCACCTCTTATAGCAGTTTTGTTTTAACGTTTCAGCGGCCATTTGTGCAATGACGTTTCTTATTGTCATGACAATAAGGTACGTCATTGCACAAAAAGTCGCTGAATCGTTAAAACGTTCCTATAATTGAATCGCGATAAGAGGTCGTGGTAAGCCCCCTGTATTGAAAACTCAAAGGAGACAGTATTGTTTCCGTGAATGTGGAATCCACGTAAGAAATCCGAGAGCCTGTTTTCCAGTCATATACTATTGACCTTAAAACAAAGAGCTATTATCCTGTGACAATGAAATGTATCATTGAAGGTTGACTTCATATGGTGGAAGTTTGAAGAAATTATAAGCGTAGAAATATTGTATAATATAGATAATTTAGTCTTTGAGGATAATTATTATAGGTACGGTCAGCAACGAAAGTCGCTGAATATTCTCAGTTTTTCAAATAGCTTGCACACTTTTGTCTTGCATCAAATCCATAATTTTTCTTTATCGAAACAAAATGTAGACATGTTGCTAATGTTTAGTTTTATAAAGGTTTACCAACGTTTGTAGAATAAAGAGTATAACCGATTTGAAAAATTCAGAATGTTCAGCGACTTTCGTTGCTGACTGTACCTACCTAGTTATACATAGCTTTCGTCACGTCACACTGTTTACCCCAGACTATTATTTTATACTTGTTTACCGACTGTGATTTTGAAACATACTGTGGGATTAGAATGCAGATATAATGTTCGTATAGATAGAAGAATTTCAAGACAGAAGTGTAAATACTGAAGGCAAGAGGAGTGTTTCATAGCAAACACAGTAGTGTGCAATGCTAAAGATCACCATGCATGTACTTACTTTGTTTGTTCTGAAATATTCTAACTATCTTCCACGCCGTGGTTAGAAGCGCGAATGCAGTAAGAAGCTTTAGGGTAATGTATAAACAACAGGAATGTTATGTACAGTATACGTATAATTCTATATGTAACGTTTTTGTTGTCTTAAATTGCTCTCCGCACAACGAATTGAATGCTGAATTGCAAGATTCAAGATATCTGCGAACTTCAATTGGATGATTAAATAATGAAACTGCATGTTAATTAATACGAGTTGTACTGTATAATTGAGATAAAAATCTAATTCGTAATGTATAACATAACATGTTAAATTTAATATTACAAAATATGTTTAAATTCAATCCGAAATGACGGATTATTTTAAATATAATCACTTAAATGTTAATTATTGCTAACAATATAACGTTATGTATGTAAATTAATTCCAAATAAATGCATTTTGTAGGATTAGCCTTAATCGAACATTTGTTATCGCTAATAAATGACTGGTTTTTCTTATTTTTTATGTTCTTTGTTATAAGTAATTAAAAAATTATATGATATAAAAAATGCACTACATTTATTTCCTAAGACTTTAAAACTATCTCGGTAAACTGGGTTTATTTTAACACTGGTAATAAATTCTTATAAAATGTTAACAAATTAACGGCAACTGTGAAGCCTCTATTTGTTACTCTAGACTCTTATAAGCCTTTCTCGTACTTTTAGGCAAGAATTATTTTATGGGTTTAATTATATTACGAACACTGGCAAATGGCCAACATGAAATAAAATCAAATAAAAGGTAACTTAAAACAAATCTTGCAACATGAACATTATGTAATTCATAATTATATTTCTATTCGAGAAACAACTATCGTTATCTATATGGGAATTACATCCACAATAATACCTAAATATTGTACAGTTAAGGGCAAAAATATGTAAACATTTTACGATTTTAGAATCCATGCAGCATATTAAAGCAAAGTTCAGGAATTTCAAGGAATTGGAGTTCAGAATGATGTGACTGTCAAGTAATTACAATACAACAATTACTTAAATATTTTACATATTTCCGGGGTATTTGTGCCTGTTTCTGAGAATGTTATCATTTTTTCTTAATAGAAAAGAGTAACCATTGGGTTTCTTGCCGGCTCTTCTCAGTGGAAACAGCATACCAAACCCGTAAAAAATTTGACTATTCGTAAGTGCTTTGGGCAATTAAATATTTTGATATTGTGAATATTTTTTAAAGTTATGATAAGTGGATTCTAAAATCGTAAAGTGTACACATACTTCTACCCTTGACTGTATCGTCTTTCCTAATGGGTGCATCTAAGAAAGCCGAGCGGCGCGCCCGAGCAATCAGTTTTGACGTGTGACCACGACCACAAAATTTCATTAAATCCTTCGGGCGCGCCGCTCGCCTCTATTAGACGCACCTAATAAATCAAGATCAAATTCGACGGACGAATATGGCGTATCTAGCTAATTAACTCACTATGCATTAATTCAGTTCCAGTAATATTCATTTAAAGAAATGGTAGTTGGTACGGGTCTACCTGGATGTTTTAGGTACGGGGCGGTGGATGTGGCGCACTATGCCCTCCTCTTGGTACTCGAGGTTGCACGGCTTCAGCAGCTCCTGGCCTCCCTGGTGGATCCATTTGTTTGATACTGCAATGTTAATAATAATAAATAAATAACACAACACATTAATTTATGGCGCATATCTTCAACTGTTTTTTAGTAAGCTGCGGTAATACACTTTATTAAGGTATTGGAAATGAAACAGAGATTTGTTTGTAGTGTAACCCGCTTTCTTGGGGTTTCCATTCTAAGATACTTAGTTGATTAGTTAGTGTGGTGTGCAGGTACTCACCCCACTTGGAGCCCTGCAGCACGGGGCAGGCGGCGTGGCGCGTGGCCAGGTCGCCCTCGCCGGAGGGTGCAGGTGTGTGTGTGCAGGTACTCACCCCACTTGGAGCCCTGCAGCACGGGGCAGGCGGCGTGGCGCGTGGCCAGGTCGCCCTCGCCGGAGGGTGCAGGTGTGTGTGTGCAGGTACTCACCCCACTTGGAGCCCTGCAGCACGGGGCAGGCGGCGTGGCGCGTGGCCAGGTCGCCCTCGCCGGAGGGTGCAGGTGTGTGTGTGCAGGTACTCACCCCACTTGGAGCCCTGCAGCACGGGGCAGGCGGCGTGGCGCGTGGCCAGGTCGCCCTCGCCGGAGGGTGCAGGTGTGTGTGTGCAGGTACTCACCCCACTTGGAGCCCTGCAGCACGGGGCAGGCGGCGTGGCGCGTGGCCAGGTCGCCCTCGCCGGAGGGTGCAGGTGTGTGTGTGCAGGTACTCACCCCACTTGGAGCCCTGCAGCACGGGGCAGGCGGCGTGGCGCGTGGCCAGGTCGCCCTCGCCGGAGGGTGCAGGTGTGTGTGTGCAGGTACTCACCCCACTTGGAGCCCTGCAGCACGGGGCAGGCGGCGTGGCGCGTGGCCAGGTCGCCCTCGCCGGAGGGTGCAGGTGTGTGTGTGCAGGTACTCACCCCACTTGGAGCCCTGCAGCACGGGGCAGGCGGCGTGGCGCGTGGCCAGGTCGCCCTCGCCGGAGGGTGCAGGTGTGTGTGTGCAGGTACTCACCCCACTTGGAGCCCTGCAGCACGGGGCAGGCGGCGTGGCGCGTGGCCAGGTCGCCCTCGCCGGAGGGTGCAGGTGTGTGTGTGCAGGTACTCACCCCACTTGGAGCCCTGCAGCACGGGGCAGGCGGCGTGGCGCGTGGCCAGGTCGCCCTCGCCGGAGGGTGCAGGTGTGTGTGTGCAGGTACTCACCCCACTTGGAGCCCTGCAGCACGGGGCAGGCGGCGTGGCGCGTGGCCAGGTCGCCCTCGCCGGAGGGTGCAGGTGTGTGTGTGCAGGTACTCACCCCACTTGGAGCCCTGCAGCACGGGGCAGGCGGCGTGGCGCGTGGCCAGGTCGCCCTCGCCGGAGGGTGCAGGTGTGTGTGTGCAGGTACTCACCCCACTTGGAGCCCTGCAGCACGGGGCAGGCGGCGTGGCGCGTGGCCAGGTCGCCCTCGCCGGAGGGTGCAGGTGTGTGTGTGCAGGTACTCACCCCACTTGGAGCCCTGCAGCACGGGGCAGGCGGCGTGGCGCGTGGCCAGGTCGCCCTCGCCGGAGGGTGCAGGTGTGTGTGTGCAGGTACTCACCCCACTTGGAGCCCTGCAGCACGGGGCAGGCGGCGTGGCGCGTGGCCAGGTCGCCCTCGCCGGAGGGTGCAGGTGTGTGTGTGCAGGTACTCACCCCACTTGGAGCCCTGCAGCACGGGGCAGGCGGCGTGGCGCGTGGCCAGGACGCCCTCGCCGGAGGGTGCAGGTGTGTGTGTGCAGGTACTCACCCCACTTGGAGCCCTGCAGCACGGGGCAGGCGGCGTGGCGCGTGGCCAGGTCGCCCTCGCCGGAGGGTGCAGGTGTGTGTGTGCAGGTACTCACCCCACTTGGAGCCCTGCAGCACGGGGCAGGCGGCGTGGCGCTTGGCCAGGTCGCCCTCGCCGGAGGGTGCAGGTGTGTGTGTGCAGGTACTCACCCCACTTGGAGCCCTGCAGCACGGGGCAGGCGGCGTGGCGCGTGGCCAGGTCGCCCTCGCCGGAGGGTGCAGGTGTGTGTGTGCAGGTACTCACCCCACTTGGAGCCCTGCAGCACGGGGCAGGCGGCGTGGCGCGTGGCCAGGTCGCCCTCGCCGGAGGGTGCAGGTGTGTGTGTGTGCAGGTACTCACCCCACTTGGAGCCCTGCAGCACGGGGCAGGCGGCGTGGCGCGTGGCCAGGTCGCCCTCGCCGGAGGGTGCAGGTGTGTGTGTGCAGGTACTCACCCCACTTGGAGCCCTGCAGCACGGGGCAGGCGGCGTGGCGCTTGGCCAGGTCGCCCTCGCCGGAGGGTGCAGGTGTGTGTGTGCAGGTACTCACCCCACTTGGAGCCCTGCAGCACGGGGCAGGCGGCGTGGCGCGTGGCCAGGTCGCCCTCGCCGGAGGGTGCAGGTGTGTGTGTGCAGGTACTCACCCCACTTGGAGCCCTGCAGCACGGGGCAGGCGGCGTGGCGCGTGGCCAGGTCGCCCTCGCCGGAGGGTGCAGGTGTGTGTGTGCAGGTACTCACCCCACTTGGAGCCCTGCAGCACGGGGCAGGCGGCGTGGCGCGTGGCCAGGTCGCCCTCGCCGGAGGGTGCAGGTGTGTGTGTGCAGGTACTCACCCCACTTGGAGCCCTGCAGCACGGGGCAGGCGGCGTGGCGCTTGGCCAGGTCGCCCTCGCCGGAGGGTGCAGGTGTGTGTGTGCAGGTACTCACCCCACTTGGAGCCCTGCAGCACGGGGCAGGCGGCGTGGCGCGTGGCCAGGTCGCCCTCGCCGGAGGGTGCAGGTGTGTGTGTGCAGGTACTCACCCCACTTGGAGCCCTGCAGCACGGGGCAGGCGGCGTGGCGCTTGGCCAGGTCGCCCTCGCCGGAGGGTGCAGGTGTGTGTGTGCAGGTACTCACCCCACTTGGAGCCCTGCAGCACGGGGCAGGCGGCGTGGCGCGTGGCCAGGTCGCCCTCGCCGGAGGGTGCAGGTGTGTGTGTGCAGGTACTCACCCCACTTGGAGCCCTGCAGCACGGGGCAGGCGGCGTGGCGCGTGGCCAGGTCGCCCTCGCCGGAGGGTGCAGGTGTGTGTGTGTGCAGGTACTCACCCCACTTGGAGCCCTGCAGCACGGGGCAGGCGGCGTGGCGCGTGGCCAGGTCGCCCTCGCCGGAGGGTGCAGGTGTGTGTGTGCAGGTACTCACCCCACTTGGAGCCCTGCAGCACGGGGCAGGCGGCGTGGCGCTTGGCCAGGTCGCCCTCGCCGGAGGGTGCAGGTGTGTGTGTGCAGGTACTCACCCCACTTGGAGCCCTGCAGCACGGGGCAGGCGGCGTGGCGCGTGGCCAGGTCGCCCTCGCCGGAGGGTGCAGGTGTGTGTGTGCAGGTACTCACCCCACTTGGAGCCCTGCAGCACGGGGCAGGCGGCGTGGCGCGTGGCCAGGTCGCCCTCGCCGGAGGGTGCAGGTGTGTGTGTGCAGGTACTCACCCCACTTGGAGCCCTGCAGCACGGGGCAGGCGGCGTGGCGCGTGGCCAGGTCGCCCTCGCCGGAGGGTGCAGGTGTGTGTGTGCAGGTACTCACCCCACTTGGAGCCCTGCAGCACGGGGCAGGCGGCGTGGCGCGTGGCCAGGTCGCCCTCGCCGGAGGGTGCAGGTGTGTGTGTGTGCAGGTACTCACCCCACTTGGAGCCCTGCAGCACGGGGCAGGCGGCGTGGCGCGTGGCCAGGTCGCCCTCGCCGGAGGGTGCAGGTGTGTGTGTGCAGGTACTCACCCCACTTGGAGCCCTGCAGCACGGGGCAGGCGGCGTGGCGCGTGGCCAGGTCGCCCTCGCCGGAGGGTGCAGGTGTGTGTGTGCAGGTACTCACCCCACTTGGAGCCCTGCAGCACGGGGCAGGCGGCGTGGCGCGTGGCCAGGTCGCCCTCGCCGGAGGGTGCAGGTGTGTGTGTGCAGGTACTCACCCCACTTGGAGCCCTGCAGCACGGGGCAGGCGGCGTGGCGCGTGGCCAGGTCGCCCTCGCCGGAGGGTGCAGGTGTGTGTGTGCAGGTACTCACCCCACTTGGAGCCCTGCAGCACGGGGCAGGCGGCGTGGCGCGTGGCCAGGTCGCCCTCGCCGGAGGGTGCAGGTGTGTGTGTGCAGGTACTCACCCCACTTGGAGCCCTGCAGCACGGGGCAGGCGGCGTGGCGCGTGGCCAGGTCGCCCTCGCCGGAGGGTGCAGGTGTGTGTGTGCAGGTACTCACCCCACTTGGAGCCCTGCAGCACGGGGCAGGCGGCGTGGCGCGTGGCCAGGTCGCCCTCGCCGGAGGGTGCAGGTGTGTGTGTGCAGGTACTCACCCCACTTGGAGCCCTGCAGCACGGGGCAGGCGGCGTGGCGCGTGGCCAGGTCGCCCTCGCCGGAGGGTGCAGGTGTGTGTGTGTGCAGGTACTCACCCCACTTGGAGCCCTGCAGCACGGGGCAGGCGGCGTGGCGCGTGGCCAGGTCGCCCTCGCCGGAGGGTGCAGGTGTGTGTGTGCAGGTACTCACCCCACTTGGAGCCCTGCAGCACGGGGCAGGCGGCGTGGCGCGTGGCCAGGTCGCCCTCGCCGGAGGGTGCAGGTGTGTGTGTGCAGGTACTCACCCCACTTGGAGCCCTGCAGCACGGGGCAGGCGGCGTGGCGCGTGGCCAGGTCGCCCTCGCCGGAGGGTGCAGGTGTGTGTGTGCAGGTACTCACCCCACTTGGAGCCCTGCAGCACGGGGCAGGCGGCGTGGCGCGTGGCCAGGTCGCCCTCGCCGGAGGGTGCAGGTGTGTGTGTGCAGGTACTCACCCCACTTGGAGCCCTGCAGCACGGGGCAGGCGGCGTGGCGCGTGGCCAGGTCGCCCTCGCCGGAGGGTGCAGGTGTGTGTGTGCAGGTACTCACCCCACTTGGAGCCCTGCAGCACGGGGCAGGCGGCGTGGCGCGTGGCCAGGTCGCCCTCGCCGGAGGGGTGCAGGTTGAGCCAGAAGGCGGCCGCGCGCGCCACCGGGAACACGCTCAGCCCCAGCTCCGTGAACACCGTGGCGCCGCCCTGCGCCACGTCTGACATCTACACATACAAATAACGTATAAACAAACGTTGCTTTAAGGGTGTTACCACACCAATCGATAAACGACGTCGATCGATCGTCGAGCATGGATGACTGGGCCCGCGGACCGCCGCGGTGCCACGTCATCCGCGCGGTCCATCGGGTTATGTATCGCCACGCGAGAGCTATTCTGCCATCAATCGATGCTAAAATAAAAACAAACTATCGAGCAGATTCAATTTCACTAGAAACTGTCGATTGACGTCGACACTTTTTATGCTACCATCGGTCGACTGTCGATCGATTGGTGTGGTAACGCCCTAATATAATCAGTTACTGCAGTTCGGTACTTAATATACTCACGTAAAATAGTACTGTAGCTATCCTGTTGCCGTCAGTGAACACGTGCTCAGTTTTCTGTAAAAAAGTAATGAAATAAAAATGATTTTATAATTTTTTAACACCCAAATTTTTATTTAATTCATTTTCAATCCAAAGTTATTTATGTGTCTCGAGAACATAATTATCAAAAATAAAAATGTTATCCAATGATTTTCGCGGAACTATTTTCTTCTATATTTTTTCTAATATTTAATTTAGTATTTTTGTGTATTGTTGTTTTTACTATGTAACTAACAATACTATTTGATCAAAAATAATTACAAAGATAATTATAAATTATTCCCTATTATTAGAATGATCAAAGTTTTCTTAGTCACTATAAATGATTATGGCCCGTATAAATAAAAAAAAATAAAAAAAAAAAAACCCGTATAATTGCATATCAAAGTTGAGATCGATCTTAAGACGAAGTATTTTCGTTTAATGTTTGGAACATCTGTCAAAAACTGCATCTTTAGTTCGATCTCAATCTTGAGATCGATTTATTAATACGGGCCTATGACTTCACTCATATTTTGTTCCAACCTTAAAAGGCTCTATTTTTTTTTTAATTTTCACTGTGAACATCCATTCCATTCCATTGGTAATTCGTCCTCGCGGTCAACTCACCCTCGCGAAGTCGTAGTGCGGCTCGTAGTGGCCTCCAAGTCCGTAGTTGCCGACCTGCAGGTCCTCGGCCGTGGCCATGCTGAGGCCGGTCATGTCGGCGACGCGCTGCGAGACGCGCGCCACCGTCGCCGAGTCGTCGTCGCGCAGCCACGCCGACTTGCTGATGCGGTACTTGGCGGGTACCATTTCACCGGTCTTCGGGTCGTTCACTACCGCGCGTTTGAACTGTATGGACAATGGAAACATGGTTACTGAAAGCCGTTCGTTCGTGATTTTCAGATACTACGCTAATGTGTCAAAATTCAAAATTCGAAGCTCGAACGCAACGGATTATTGTCATGTTGTCTTGTTGATAATCGGCGTCTTGTCTTGTTGATCTATGATTAAAGTCGACCGATAGTTACTGCAATACATTTTAGAATTAAATTCTATGATTTTTAGGGGCTATGCACACAGGCAACTTTTGCGGCAACTGGCAACTCGCAACTACCTGTTTTCATATAAAACAATCGCGGCAACTGTTGCTGCAACTGGCAACCTTTAACAATAAACCATTAAAAAGTTGATAGTTTCGGCAACTAAGTTGATAGTTTCTTCAACTAAATTGATAGTTTCTTCAACTATAGTTGCTCCGTGTGCATAGCCCCTTAAACAACTAGTACAAGCAAAGCGTAACTAACCTTTGGCATTGCCATTTCTTTAATTTGTTGTAATTCGTCTTCACTCATCACCTCATAGAACATCACCACGTCGGGGTCGAGGTACAGCATCTCCATCTTGATGGGAGCCAGCTTCAGGAACGGATGGTTCTCCGTCAGATAACGACATGTTAACCTGATAGTGGAATTATGGAAGAATAAAATATATGTAGTTCTCTGGTATTATTTCCTTACTATCCTACATTTCCTATGGAACGTCTGAATATCAGGCAAAATTTCCTGCATAAGGGTGGCAATAGGCGTCCATTAGTCGTTTAATCAGACGAACGGATGGTAATCATGGATGCTATACAATTGAACATGCCAAAGATCATACAAATATTACGGTATGTGCAATAGATACACACGCAGAGGCATTTACAATTCTCTGGTTATAGATTGATGGTAGGTTTTAAAACTGTCAATAAAACCGGATGGAGTGAATCAGATCCGGTAGTCTCATCAGACAGTCCAAAGAAAAATCGGACATACATTGCCACTCTAAGCTGAGCTCCCTTTATCATTGAACATCCGTGATAAAGACAGCTCAGCTTATACGTTTTCAAAACAAAAATCAATTAAGGATTGCTGCAAATCTTTTTTTCGATCTCCTGCCCGCGTGCAGCACAAGCGCTATCTACGATTGGTTATTGGTTTAAGCTTCACCGAAGTAATGTACCGTAATAAAAAAGTAAAAATTCATTCCGTGCGATATTTAGTGAGTAGTGGTGAGTATATTACCTCCTGGATACCGCACTAGGTATGGTCATGTCGCCGCGGCACAGCGCCTCGTAAGCTTTCCTACTTTTGGCGTAGCCCACCAATTCTTTCACGGGTGGCTCCTCCACTGTCTCCTCGCCAGTTTCCTGACAAAAAAAAGAATAGTAAAAAGTCATTGTTATCACAGATTTACAAACAAAAAAGGGTAGATAAGTGATATGCACTACAACAGTATTATACTAACAAAGGAAAAACTGAAATAAAATTTGTATTAGTTAGTAGGTATTAGTAGGTTCAGGCTTTAGCTGCAAACACAGGAAGGTTGTGGAGATACATGATAGTTAGATAGATTTTAGGTATACGGCAAACGGATTTGAATGGAATGCTAAAAAAAGGAAATACTCTAGTCTTGAATCAGTAGACAGTGATATAGTCAGTCAGTCAGTCAGTATAGTCATAATCAGTAAGCACAGTTGTATAAAATAAACCCCCAATGAAAATAAAAAAAATAACAGTTTATTGTATAATACACCGGTTATTGGCCTCAAATGAATGTATATTTTCAACATAATGTATTCACACTGATATACATAATAATCTTTTTATTATTCCGCTTATAAATATACGCCTTCTTGACTATTTAATAAGTTAGCATTCGGCAAGTAGAAATCAAAGTAGCGGTACTTATCTGAGAGTTAATTTTATTGTTATTATGCGCGGGTTTCTTAATTAACTAAAATTAAATTAGCTTGGACAATGAGATTCTCATACTTTGCTATAAACGTAACCTTATGTTCTTTTACGAGGACAAGATCGGCCGTATATTTTAAAGAGATAACACGCAAATAAAATGACGAAGTAAGTATAATAAACACAAAAGGTCGTATCTGAGTTTCCTCGAACGACAACTAAAATGATGTAGCTATAAAGGAGAAATGTATCTATTTCGTAAAGATAATACCACACTAATCGATCAATGGAAATCTAAAATCAGCCGACGTCGATCGACAGTTCCCACATACAGTAACGTTCGATCGACGAAGGTCAATCGATTGGTGTGATAACACCCTAAGAACGTTCTACAAAATGTAGGAATATACATAGATCGATAAATACCCCTCGTCTTTGCTTCTGAATTTTATCGTCTTCCTCGGCGATAAGCTTCTGGTAGTGGGGCACGTTGCCCTTAGCTCGCGCATGCATTGGATCGACAATTAACATTTTATATGTCCATTCTAATGCTGTTCTTGTATCACCTGCAATTTACAACGCATACTTTATAACGTTCTTAAAGGTAATCCCTTTAGCGGCCGTAATATAGCGGTGAGGAACGTCACTAGAACGTTGGCTATGTAAACAAAATGGCGCGGTTTTCATAGAAAGCGGTATTAGACACCGTTGTTTACATAGCCAATGTTCTAGTGGCGTCATTCACCGCTATATGACGGCACTGCTATCGGAGGAAACCAGAGCTTAACTGTCAAATTTATAGAGGTTTTTAGCTAGTTTACAATGTGTTTAAAAAGCTTTTCTGGGAACCAAATTGATTTGTAATGCCAGTGGGAGTCCTTAATAACTTTCTATAAATTTGGGGGATAGAATTGATTTATGGGTCAAATACAGATCTCTCTAAGGGACCGATATCGACATTAAAAAAGCTTGGGATTAGGATTAGCTGATCGATGAAATAGTACATAGTGGAAAATAGGTCTTTTTACCAGATTTAATTTTTAATTGCAATTGAATATCATTGTCAAAATTAACAATTTATTATGACAATTAAATTCAATTGCAATTAGTTTATTGTAATTATTTTTTTCCCAACTCTGACATGGATCCAAAAGATAGTTGTCATATCTGATTAATAGGAACAAATATGCAATCTGGAAGCCATCTGACTTACTTCAAGCGCAGAGTCAATTTATTATTGCGTAAATATAACTACTCAATTAAAGTTACTTTATCGTGAAGTCGTGATGGCCTACTTACATTTGTCGTGCACGCTATTATATCAATGTTTGTAGCAAAATGAATCATTTGTGCAAACGATCTAATACCCGACAATACAACGAACGAAGAGCTTACGTGAATAATCCTAGTCTTAACGAAAATCTTAGTACCATTGAAATTCATATCGGATTAAAACAGTGACAACTAGTTACATATTACAATTTGTTACATCTCCAAGTCGTATATTGTTTGTATTGCGGATTAAATAAAATAAAAATGTGACTAACGTGGCAAACGTACGGCCCGCCTGATGTTAAGCAGTTACCGAAGCCTATAAATGCGTGCAATAACAAAAAGAATAATGAAATTAAAAAGGTACGAACGCATTAAATAATGTCCGAAGGCAATGTACTCCAATATGTTGACTTCATTGAACGGGTGGGGAATGTCCTCAGCCTTGTATTTCCTCAGAGCCTCTTGCATCCAAGCCACCGCGTTTTTGTAATCTTTCTCGTTGTACAACACTCGCCCGAGCTCGTAGCAGTCGCCGGCTGTCATTGGTGTGCTGAAAATATTAATATTTTTATAAGGTATACCTAAACCCAATATCTCTGGGGACCTATTAGGAAACCAGTCGAACGATCTGTATCGTTCGTTTGTGATTTCGACATTCGAAGACCGAACGAAACAGATTATTGCTTTCGTACCGGGTTTGAAATATCAGCCCTGGATTGGATCGATGACGGGAGATGGGAAGACCTTTGCCGAGGATTGGGAGATAAATGAGACTATATGTAGTAGACTACACGTAAGTAAGTAATACTAATAATAATAATATGACTATTGGGTTGCGACCCTACTTTACATTCCTGTCTAAATCTTAATTCATAATAGATAAACGAGGCAAAAAGATTTTAATACAAATGTTCTTGTCACAGCCAATCGTGGTAGGCCCACAGTTAGGGACTGCAATCCCACAGTCCCGCATCCCGCAAAATGCGTAATCCCGCGCTTATTTTGCGGGATCGCATTTGCGGGACTAGGCGTGCGGTATCCGCGGGATTTGCGGGACTGGAAGCAAATCGTTAAGTTACGTAAAATTACGCGCGAGATGAAGCACTTCACATGAGGTCATTTAAAAAAATGAAGTGAAGCTTTTCGAATGCGGAGGGAATAGAGGAAAATACCTCGAAATGGTGCACAAATATGTAAAATCCATCCCACCTAAGTACGAGCGTAGAGTCTGAGCGTGCATTTTCTGCCGCATGCAGTAAAGTAAGAAGTTAATGAAAAAACTATCAACACATTGTGATTTTTAAGAAAATACTTTCAAAAACAGGACCAAACATTAATTTATGTTTCTGTAGATGGATATAGAGTATATAGACATCATGAATGTCATTGAATGGTTTTGATTTTAGTTATTAAATTTTTATTCAAAAGTTCCTAATAATTACACCAAATTTAATTAAAAGCTCCATAACGATTTTAACGAATGATTTTATTTAAGCTGTATCTTTTTTGGCCAATCCCGCAGTCCTGCGGGATCCCGCGGGACTAGGGAAGTCAGTCCCGCGGGACTGCGGGATTAGAATTTGGGTGCGGGATTGCAGTCCCTACCCACAGTTTTATAAGCAAATTTTAAAATCTAACAAAATCCAAAATACACGAAATATTAAAATAAAAAACTTTAAAGTTTATGGCAAGTTTCGGGTGACGCAACAAATGGTGAGTTCGGTGTTAAACCACACACTGTCGACATTCTTTGAACGTTACGAATCTTTAAAAATCTACATCCTAAACGCAAACGTTTTCCTGATGTGAATCACTTTTGAAACAAAACCAAACAGTACTTACACATATAAAGACAAATATAGAACACTCATGGTATAGGTAATATTATACAATCATTGTATAATAGTATGTAAATTATATTTAACAAGTCAATATTCACTCGAATTCGCAACACGCCTATAGTACGTTTATTTATACTTGTCCTATTTGGTAAGCAAAGATGGCGTCCAGCAGGGCGATTGCGTAACTTTTTGTCAATGTTTCAATTGGTTTCGTATATAATTGACACAGGATGAACGAAACCAATTGAAATAATGACAAAAAAGTTACGCAATCGCCCCGCTGGACGCCATCTTTGCTTACCAAATAGGACAAGTATAAAAAAAAACGTACTATAGGTATAATACGCTCCAAAACAGGAATCATCGATGTGGGGAGGAAGTCTGCCAGACTGTAATGGGATTGGGCGGGACACACTTTTAGAATTAACCCGGAGAGATGGACAAGAGTCTTCACGCTATGGCCGCCTGAAAATTGGCGTTATCGAGGCAGACCCTGGAAACGTTGGCGTGACGACCTGGATGCATCTCATAACAACTGGCCAGCAATGACCAATAACAGAGAAAAGTGGAGAGTTGTGCAGGACACCTTTGCCCAGTAGTGGGAACATAGTCCCACTACTGGGCAAAGGTCTTAGGTTAGAAAAAAAACAAATGAAACGAAATACCGAACAATTGACAACCCTATCAAGATACGGTCAAGGTAGTCTATTACTTAGCACATACTTAAAAAGTATAAGTGGCAAATAAACGTCATGAAGCCGTAAAAAATGTAGTAATAGGATCAGCACACACGCCGGTACTTAGTTGTTTAATTTGCTACTGAATGTTAATGAAAACATCATAATCGTTTTTTCGTGACACAAATGTACAATGCAGATAGTGAAATCATAAATATTATACGTATTTGTATAATGATGAGACGTTTAGCAAATTACACCGTTCCATGAGGTCAGATAACCTTCAGTAGCGACTCGATATTATTCTTTCTCTAGCTGGTTTATTATAACTATCATATTATTATTGTGCTTTTTACAGTTATGCAGTTCCGTAATCAAACTAAGCTTTTCATTTCATTTAAATAGAAATCATTTTTGTAATGTGAAACTAAAATCATAAAATATAAACGACCGAACATAAAAGAGAGGCATAGCAACCCTAGATGAAATATACAGGGTGTATAAAAAGCGCGTAATAATACTTGGGGGTGTGGATGAGTATCGGGAATAGAAATAAAGCCTATATTTTTTTATAGAAATTCGAACCCTGTTTTTTAATTATTATTTTTTTGCACCAATTACCAAAAAATAAATAATCTCTAGAACTTAGAATACCCCAATACCAGATTAGACAATTTCAGGAGAAGACTCAGTCAGTCAGAAGAAGAGAAGAAAACTTTCTTAATCATTTGTTGTGATTAGATACCAAATAAACGTCATCGAAATTACCTGTACACGATTCCATTTAACTTCCCCTCGGCGAGGTCGGTCACGTCCAAATGATACGTTTCCTGCAGCCTGGTGAGCGCTTGCGCAGCCCCCGTCAAGTCCTCCAGCGCCGGGTACTTCGCGCCCTCGTGGTTCATTGTTACATTTTTTATGAATTCTGTCAACAAGGCAATTTCATTAAACGAACAATAATGAGATTGCGACATAGTCTATCGTTCTTTGAAGGTATCATTCAACTTTAATTGTGACAAAAATACGTGGTTTCGTTCCCGCGATCGAAGGAACGCTATTGTTTCGATAAAACATTCCCATATTAGATTAATTGACTGTAAAAGCGTTATAGCAATGCCAATATTGTGACACGAGAACACTGAAACTGCGCTTCTAGATAAAGAGCATACACTTTGGTTGGTGGATTGTATGAGAATCGGTAGAGTCGCAACTGCCACGCCACAGTGGTGCCACTGTGACGCTGTTGCACGCCTCTTATTTGAAGGTGCCCTAAGAATTACGTATGTCGATGATGCATATAAACTTCTTAGAAGTCCGGTAAGGAAAGAATATTTTCTAAATTATAAAGTGTTTTTACCTGTTCCTATTTTGATACTCTCTTCCATGAAATCCAGATCGGTTGTCAGTCTTTTGATCAGAGTGAAGGCGTTGATTGGATTGCCCAAATAATTGGGTATATCGACCATCGCTTTATCATGTTCTGTTTTGTACAGACTTAAATGCCTGGAAATGAAGATGGCACGTTTCAAATCAAATGAGCTTATAAGAGCTTACACAGGTTAATCAAGAACATTAATTCGCCAGGAAATGATCCTTTTAGCTCGCCTCGAGTCAACATGTTGATATTACTATGTAAGTATGAGCCCTATAGAATTTCGAGATATAATATGCAGACTTAGTTTTTTTTTTAATTCTTACCTCTTTAAAATCCCAAGTCTTTTCTCTTCCTTATCAATATAATAATCTAAATCATCTATAATTTTTTTGTGCGTTTCCAGCAAGTGTTCCACTTCTGCTATCGCTGTGAACAGTTCCGCCCGCGTCCGCGCGATCAAATCAAACAAGAGCACGAAACATACTATGTGCAACATGTTTAGATTAGGAACCATTTTAATAACTCGATGTTCAGTCTGTAAAAAAAAAAAGTTGTTTAGCTCGGTTGTGGGAACCTATTAAGGTCGATTTAGACCAAAAGCTAGTGCTCGAACGAGAGCGGTCGTTACCTGTCTTTTCTTTTTATCTCCATGAAAAAAGATAGAATAACGAAAGAAAATAATTCAGTTGAGCGGGGATAGAATGAGCATTCGCTCGTTTGGTACCTATAAACCCACCTTTAGATATATTAATTTAAAATTATTTTTCTAACTAGCTGTCCTGGCGAACTTCGTACCGCCTCAGAATTGTTAGTCCGAAAAAGAACTAACCCCCCCCCCCCCGTTTCCCCGTTCGTCGTCTGTTCTTCTCCTTTCCCGCAAATAAAGGGTTCCGTACCACCGTAGAATAAAAACGACAAAATTATCAAGTTTCTTGTATGGGGACCCCCTTTGTTTTCATATTTTATTTTATTTTTAGTAAGTATTTGTTGTTGTAGCGGCAACAAAAATACACTTTCTGTGAAAATTTTAACTCTCTACCTATGACGGTTCGCCACACAGCCCGATGACAGACGCACGGACAGTGTAGGCTTAGTAATAGAGTCCCCCCTTCCCCCTTAATTTTATATATATTTTTTATTGTTAGTATTTTTTGTTGTAGCGCCAACAGAAATATACGTTCGGTGAAAATTTCAACTCTAGCTATTACGGTTCGTGAGATACAGCCCGCTGACCGACGGATGGACAGCGTAGGCTTAGTAATAGAGTCCCGTTGGTACCCTTTGGGTACGAAACCCTAAAAATAGCTAAATTGGTCGCCGTATTGAAAATGCCTTGAAGAGCTACTGGTCCATGGGAGACATCATGAAGGGCAACCTTCCACTGACCCATCGACATGTGTATCCTGCCCGTTCTTATCTACGGCCCCCAGATATAGTCAGTAATCGAGGCTCAGAAGTCCAAACTGCCCATGAAATAAATTTGCAAGAATTTATAGTTGCCATCCGCCATTTGACACCGGCGTTCATTACGCCATCTATTAAAATTTGAATCATACGTAAAATATGGGTTTTTAGCGCTTTCCGGCCAATTTTTCCATTTTTTTTAAATGTATTAACCTTCCTTGAACTTCAGGGAATAATCTAAAAAAAAAACATCTAAACTGGTCCAGCCATTCTCGCGTCAAGTCATGACATGAAATAGGGATTTATTTTTATATATATAAGAAGATTATCGGCTGAACGTGTAAGTCAAGTCAAAGTCAAAAGGTTTTTATTCATGTAAGCTCATTAGAGCATTTATAAATAGTCAATATAAGCTACTGAATACAAGCTTCAACTCTGAAAAAATATGTGCATCTGTATCCTTGGGTTTAATATTAATTATTAATCACAGTCACGAATATTATACGACTTCGGTATATTAAAATATCACTAAAAAGTTGTCAAGTGTTCATTACCTTAGTAGTTAATTATCACGTAAAAGTAAAACCACGTAGATCAATAAATGAAAAGAAATATAGCCCATATTACGTTACAAAAACTTGAGGTAGCATTTTTGTGTTTTAAAGTGGATGAAATTGTTATTTTATGAATATGCACATTAATAACGCGAATCTCCGATAAATATAATCAAGATGTTACTCGTATATAAAGATAAACCAGTTACTCCAGACTATTTTACTACTGATCATCTAAATTAAGAATTAAATAGGATTGAGATATGGAAAAACTGGTTTCAAATCACGAATAAAATATTGGATTCATGTTCTTAATGGCGAAGTAATTATAGGTATTTTGTATATTATTTATCATGTTTAGTAAGGATGGGAGCATTTCCATTTCTGTAACTTTCGAGACTATGAGTCACGTTTTGGTCTAGCTAGAATCTAGATTTTATGCACACAATGCAAGCTCAAACAACTTTCTAAATGGAAGTACGAAGGTACCTATTATTGTTATTTGTCCCATAGGTTTAAAACAGTTAAAAAAGTTAGTATGTATTGAATGTCAAATTAAGTTTTTTGTAGTGTATGTGTAGATTTACTGTCAATAAAATAAAAGCTCGTCACAACTTGAACTAAATTTTTGTGATATTTTCAGTGTTATTCAATGGCTGTGTCTACATTAGGCGCATGCCGCGCCCGAGCACTCAGATTTGACGTCGGAACAAATAGAGATAATGTCATAACATGAGTGCTCGGGCGAGGCATGCGAGGCATCTGGACGCACCAATTTAGAAGATGGTATTAAGGATGTATTTAGAAGGATGTATGTATTTATTAATGTATCACACCCAAGGCCTCGAAGCTCTTAACAATTAGACATGTTGTCGGTTATCTGTTAGCAGTCCTCTGGCCGACAATATACTGATCGACAAGAATAATCGCAAATTCACAAAGATAATATTATCTTGAGACCAGAGGGCCTACTCTTTCACAAACGAAAACGAAATTTCGGACGAAATACGCGTATTTCCTACTACGTTTCTCATTGATTCCGACATTTCTTACGAACGAAAATTGTTTGACGTCTTCATCGTCGTCGAATCTAAACGTCAAACAATTTTCGTTCGTAAGAAATGTCGGAATCGATGATAGTAAGAAATACGCGAATTTCGTCCGAAGTTTCGTTTTCGTTTGTAAAAGAGTAGGCCCTCAGTAGTTTCGCAATGGACAATTATTAAGACACTCGAGGCCCTGCATTCCCGGAATATGTAGGCAGAGTTGCATTGTTATCGATCGTAGGAGCCTCCACGTTTCGCATGAGCTTACATGATTATACATCTACGTCCGGTATTAAATTATTTTTTGTGTTGCACAATGAAATTGACAATAACATAATGTAATGATTTGTCATTCATCAATGATTTATAACAAATGGGTAGGGCAATGACTGCTTACGGTATTATGTAGTTGTGCAGCTTAAAGCTCGCTCGTAAACATACCGACAAAACTTATTAATAGGTATGTGTAGGAGGGAATGGAATGGAACAATTGAAATATTTTATGTCTGGCTGGATGTAGCTGAAGACTGGGGAGACCTATGTCCAGCAGTGGATAGCAATAGGCTGATGATGATGATAATGATGACTAATTAATTGGGATATTTAGTAAGTAAATTTAATAACACATTTTAATTTATAATTTATTTACTAGTAGGTACGGTTGTTAGCAGTTTTGAAGAGCAAAAACTAATTCTTAGAGCATCCGCAAACGTACAATCTAAATTGGGTGGGCGACAAACATGTGATTGTGTCATCGAACTGGAGAATCAATTTGAGGCAACACAATTTAAAATTTATATCATGTATTATAGTACATAGGCAGATACACACGTATACATGTATTGTACTTCTACTTATGTATCTATTTATCTATATTATACCGTTAGTATAGGTACGAATAAAGACGTGCGACCTCATTTAAAATTAATTAATTATCTTGAATACCAGTTGCTTTTTTGTTTTTCGAAAGGGGTTTTGTTTACATACATATTATTATATCCGGTCTCCACTTGTATACACATGGTGGTGGCGGGTGGGACACGTGACAGCGAACTTGCGCGCGCGCACGCATCCCAGTTAACGACCGGCCACATCATCGTTGACGATAACAAATGGTTCCCGGCCACCGAATCATGTTCCACTGCTCTAAATAATTTTCTAGTTTATCTTGTAGGTAGGTACCAATTGGAATGTAATACGACACGTCCACATATCAATATGAAAGTGTGCAAATACGTATGTCTGTTTGTTTTTACGTATGTAATTAAGTAGGTAACTAGGTACTTTGTATAGAATTTTGCTGTGACGTGGAACCCTGAACCATGAACACTGATGGCATAGGAAAGTGGAGGATTTGGAAAGTTGGCGATATATCTAGATATATCCCTAGGAATCTAGGACTAGGACCCTAGGACTCTCCTAGGAGAGTGGCCGATATGGGAGTGTTGGCGAACTTAGAGGTAGAGGACTTAGAAAACTGGACTAAGTTCTACCAAACTATTAAATCGATGCGCCCTGATGCCTCGCCCGAGCACTAACGTTATAACATTTATGTCCACTATGTGTTCCGACGTCAAAATTGAGTGCTCACCGCAGGTAGGTAGGTATTTCCCCTAAAGCAGCATAACGGCAAATTGGCAATTGGCTACCTACGTCCGCAAAATTTTAACTAAAACCACAAACACAGCCAAATATTGAATTGCAAATATTTGTCAGCCTAAGAACGGATTTTAAGCACTTCAATATGTTTTTGACCTTTGTCTTCTGTAATTATTATCAAGTAATTATAAAATATACCTATAAATACATTTAATTTAAGTAATATGTAATAATAATTCCATGAAATATGTAAATAGTAAGGCACCTACTTACCCAATAGAAACAAGAATATAATGTACTTATATATTTAATCGTTACTAAACTTTGGAACAAAAAAAAAATACACAATTAAGTACTAGGTACCTACCTACTTAGTTAAAGGAACACATAAAAATTCACTGACTGCTGAATTGTGTACGCGTCTGGCGTGCGCTTGCGCACTGCTCGCGGGTCAACGAACAAACAAAATACTGCCAATAATGCCCGCCCGAGTTGGATAGGAGCAAGTAGGAGCGAGCCGGTGACCTTATCTGATTGCCGGCTGTGACGAGATGAAGCGATTTATTAATAAAGTGTTACACTAGAGGGGACCACAAACAAGGTGTCTCAAGAGTCTGAAATAATAATTTAGGTAGGTTACAGACAGAGAATAACTATCTCAGTAACAGTGTAGGTATAGTAAGTTTTTTTATACTTGTCCTATTTCGTAAGCAAAGATGGCGTCCAGCGGGGTGATTGCGTAACTTTTTTGTCAATGTTTCAATTGGTTTCGTTCATCCTGTGTCAATTATATACGAAACCAATTGAAACATTGACAAAAAGTTACGCAATCGCCCCGCTGGACGCCATCTTGGCTTACCAAATAGGACAAGTATAAAAAAACGCACTTTAGGTACCTATTATGCTAAAAGGAGTAGCAGATAACAATTTACTTAGTAGGTACTTATGCAAGATGTTTTTGTGTAAAAATAATTTGATGCAACTTGTGGTAACTGGATACTTAGGTTTTTATTTTCAATCCGCAGAAAAAATAATTTGTGAGTTTGTGTTCGAATTTTGATCAAATGTTTATACCATGCAATTCTATGCCCAATACTTATTCAAAGCCAAACCCCCAAGTATTATTTCGGACTTATGAGACACCTGCATTATGTTATGTACCTAGTTGGTATGTAATTATCTGAGGTAACACCAACCTATGTATAGTAATTTTTCAGTGTCAATTTTACCTACCTATATGTATGCTTAAAGGTATGTGCATCACTGAATACCAATCAAATGTTCCTTAATATGAAAGCTTTTTAATAAAAAAACATATAAGGTAAGGGACCATCCATAAATTACGTCACATCAAATTTAATGATTTTTGACCCCCTATCACCCCCTTGTCACATTTGTGAGTGTCCCCCCTCCCTAGTGTGATGTCATTTTTTTTACCTCTAGAAATTATTACATTAAAACAGCAGTTCCGAAATTAGTTTTATTTGCATTTATTTTTTATTAAACCTTATATTTAAGACTCCTCTCCCACCCCGTGTCACACAATGTCACACTTCGTCGACCCCCCCCCCCCTTATGTGTGACGTGATTTATGGATGGCCCCTCACAGTAAAGAATTCCAATGAAATTGCCGATTGGTAAATTACATAATTATAAGCTTGTATAATTATAGAATTATAGCCAGTGTGCCAGCCTAGGCAATAAAAAAAATGCATGTACCTATCCACTAATTACCCAAAATTTTATAAGAAGTGTTAACACAACTAATCTGTCTCTCATTAATAGGTAGGTTGTTATGTAACAAATTAAATAAGAATAAACTTAATTAATAATTTCATAAATGTAATAGGTAGTTACCTATCTGATTTCATCATTCATTCATTAATTTTTGATCTCAAGCAGACAAAAACCTTTATGAAAGGTTTACACAAGATGTGCGTGGCGTGGATGTTCGAAAACAACTCAAAACATATACCTAGGTACTTTTTTTTGTCTGTCTGGTTGAATAATCTTTGAAATGGCTGAACCAATTTTGAAGAGACTTCAAAGCCATATAGCTGATGTTTTAAGGAGCAACAAAGGGTATGTTTTATTTTTGAAAAATAATTAGGATACTGCACCAAAAAATTTAAGCCCATTAAGTTCCATGGAAACATAGACGCGGGGAATTTTATTCTAAAATGTCAGCTTACGAAACCGCAGGCACAGCTAGTGCCTACCTAATAAACATAATATACCTATGTAGCCTATGCATTTTTTTTATATAATTTAATGTTTATCATCAATTTATGACTAAATTTGCTAGTTATACAATTCTAATGTGCTGTAGTACTTATGGAAAAATAATTGTAGGTAATCATAATGATAAGTTTGAATAATATATTCATTTACACTTTTGGTTCCCAATGACAGGGTAACATATCAGACCAAATAATAAATAAATTATATTGGTTTCTTACCAGCCCCATGGATAGGTCGCTCTAGGTCTTGAGACCTGACCTCTGGCTTTGGGTAATCCTCATGTACCTATGCAAAGGAAACATGAGACATACCTGCCTGAAACCACTTACTTTGAATATTATCGTAAATAACGTTCACTCACTAATGCCAATTAATTTGGGTATATGGATTGGTATGCACACACACAGGTTTGAAGTTACTTCCAATCAAATCAAAATAATAACTTCAATCAATTCAAGTTTGGATGGCTTTCCATAATGCTTTCCATGGGCTTTCTTCAAGCTCACTAGGGATGGGTCTAAATTTAATAAGCTGCTAAATTAACACTGCTAAATTTATTTAGTGTCAACACCTGTTAAATAAATTCTATGTGTTAAATATAGCAGTCACAAGTACCTATATTTATGTGTTACGTTATCTAGGTATTGAGTGCTATGAGTGAAATTTCAATTATTTGTGTAGCGTATTACAAAAAGTACTCAAAAATGGGTAGGTATTCACCGTAAAAAAAGTGAAATAAGGAACTTATTTACCGTTAGCGATACCGTAAAAAATTTTTAATGAATTAATAATGTAAAAAATCTGTATGTGTTAAAATTTAGCAGTTTCTAAAAATAGCTATTAATTTTAAGTGTTAATTATCATAAGCATTAGCATTTAGCAGTGTTATTTTTTTAACGTATAAGCTCATCTCTAAAGCTAACTGCTCAAGTCTCAAGTTCCTTTCCTCATTTCATAATGAAGTTTCACTGACAGTTAACAAAACACACCTTCCTTGTTGACATTGACATTCGTCATGTGTCATATTGACATGTGTCATGTCCGTCAGAGTCATTCCATTTATCCTTATGCCCGTTCCACACTAAACGATATGATTGGCAACTTGATCGGCCCTAAATTTGGCTAATAATAGCGTGTTCTTCTAAGGTATTTTGAAACTAAAAAACAGAACATCTATAATTTTGCCAATTTTGAAGTTATTTGCATTTTTTTACACTTTTACTGATGACGTCTGACGATTAGTAACAGAAAAAAAGTTACTTTAAAATAGACAAAAAAAAATCCCTGATGATCGCCCGTACACACGATATTCCATCGCCAATTTGATCAAATAGTGGCGTGTCAGAAGCTTATTACATGAAACTTTAATCAGTTATGAAATTCTTATCACCCCATAATAATAATTTGTAATTGAATTCGACAATTTCAGGAACAGGAAAATATTCAGGCAGGTTATTTAGTTACGCGAAAACTGAAAGTCCCTTTAAGTTAAGTGTTTTCATTTCTTGCCTCGTGTTGATGATCGATTAATATCGGGTTATAATAAAATCTACGTAATCACTATGAAAATTGGACAGATCGAGTAGCCCCACCATGGATAAAAGACCAAGAGGACTTGGTCTAAGCAACTGGGCCTTATGACTCAACTAGGCCGCTGACGTCATCATAGTAGGGTAATAGTAGGCGTGGCTTAAGTCAGTGTGCTGTCCACAGATTAGTTAGTTATATGGTACTGTCGGCGTTCGTCCTGTGCACACGTCTCGCCAACGTTCGCATCCCAAATATAATTCTACTCGTCACTAGATGGCGACCCTTTGTACGTCCCTTTTACTATCCTACACTTAGTGACATGACATCTATGGTGCGTTCCACTCACTGTTAATTTTGTTATTTTCGATCACAAAACTCGTTCCACTCGCTCCAACTTGTACTGAAAGTGATCATTATTATCGTTTTTATCAGTTTTTGTGGACGAAAATAACAAAAATTACAGTGAATGGAACGCAGCAATTGTGTGAAAACGTTAAACTACGTACTGACATCGACATAAGGTGCGTTCCATTCACTGTTAATTTTGTAATTTTCGTTCACAAATCTCGTTCCACTCGCACCAACTTGTACTGAAAGTGATCATTATTATCGTTTTTAACAGATTTTGTGGACGAAAATAACAAACTTAACAGTGAATGGATCGCACCAATAGAACGAAGCGAGTAGTTTTACTATTGACCGGTAGATAGAAAATAAGTGGGTGTAATCTAACACCCCTTCACCCGCGCAAATTGTCAAGCGTTGTTTCATCGGGAAATCTAATAAGAACAACTCCTCTATCTATTTGCTTCGTCAAATATAATAATTCTCGCCAAATGCCATCGTCACGATACAATTTTTTCACCAATACGATCAAATTGTGCCGTGTGAAACGGGATTTATAGTTTCTATAGGTTTTATTTTTCTGTGATATTTGACACCTGTCAGTGTCAGTAAACTGTCAAGCGAAGCAAGCAAGTGGTGTGATATAAATTGAGGTTATGTTATGATAAATTGTTTTCTTTCCTGAAAAAGTGAATACTTTGCCGCTAATTTAAAAGATGTCTAAAGTTAAAATTAAGGTTATTAGCCGTAATCCAGATGACTATCTGCGGGCAACAAAACGAGACATTCATAAACGTAAGTATCCAGTAGGTAAACATTGATTTCATTCGCGCATTACGAAAAATTGGGTGAAACTTTTAAAGTGTTATTTTCCTTAGTGCCCCTAAGGATACACACTGACCGTTCTCTTTCATACTCAAAACGATCTCATCCAAGTTATATCTTGTGTCACATAGCTCGTAATCTGCGGTTCTGCATCAAATTTATTTGTGATTGGAAGTTGTATGTTGGGTAACCATTTCTTCCGGATTAGGTACGATCATCATGTTTTGTATTCTTAACTTTTCAGTACCACGAAACTATGACCCAAGTTTACATCCATTGGAAGCGCCACGTGAGTACGTGCGTGCGATGAATGCAGTGAAACTCGAAAGAGTATTTGCCAAACCCTTTATTGGAAACCTGGATGGACACAGGGATGGAGTATCCAGTTTAGCTAAACACCCGAGCCGATTAGCAGTTTTAGCCAGCGGAGCTTTTGATGGTGAAATTCGTTTATGGGACTTGGCTGCAAGGAAATGTACAAGAAATTTCGTAGCTCATGAAGGCTGGGTGCGCGCTCTCTGCTTCACACCAAACGGCGACACTTTTACAAGCGTTGGTGATGACAAAACTATAAAAACTTGGAAATCCCAGGTTGTGTCATCTGATGATGAGGATCCTCTGAACACATTACTGAGTATGTCAGTAGTGACAGGAGTGACACATCACAGGCACAAACCTATTTTTGCAACGTGTGGTGAACATTGCCAGCTGTGGGAGAACACAAGGAATGAGCCTATTAAAGTCTTCAAGTGGGGTGTAGACAGTCTTCATCATGTTTCTTTTAATCAGGTACTTTTTGTGTTTAACTTAACATTTATTTGTTTGCTCATATTATTTGCTAATAAAGTTGAATCTTGAGGACATGCCTTTGTGGTGAAACATGTGTAACGTCACGACTTTTATCCCCATTCGGGGGTAGTCAGAGGCTTGAGTGGCCATACACCACCACATTGTGGAGGTATTAACCATCTCAAAGCCTATGTTTCACCAGATAGTCAGAACCCAACGTGTCACCTTGTTGTATACAGGAACTGACTATTATCTAATCCCGAGGGATAGGTAGGTTGCCTCACGATGTTTTCCCTCACCGTCAGCGAACTGTAAATAATGCACATAGATGAACATTCATCCATTGGTGCATGCCCCAGCGGGATCGAACCTGGGACCTTCTGATTGTTAGCCCAACTTGTTCACCCCTAGGCTACAGTCGCGTCTGGAAACATGAAACATTAAAGGGATAATTAATTTGTGTTGTTGATGTTTATAGGTAGAACATAACTTGCTGGCAGCCTGTGCAAGTGACAGAAGCATAATATTGTATGATACTCGTGAGTCAGGACCATTGAGAAAGGTTGTGATGGAGTTGAGGTCCAATGCTCTGTCCTGGAATCCAATGGAAGCCTTTATATTTACTGTAGCCAATGAGGATTATAAGTAAGTATTATTCATTCATTCGTCATTGGGTTATGTTAGCAACAGTGACTTGCCAATGCTCTTAGCTAATTCATATAGTGACTGTCCCCATTGCGAAGCTCCTAAAGCACAGCTTTGCTAAAACTATACTGTGAAGAAATTAAATATGGGGAAATTTATGAACTACAAAGCATGTGGCCAATTCGTGCCATATGTCATTGTTGTCGCTATTGTCATAATAATTAGCCTAATAATTCTTCTTTATTTAAAACAATGGCCTAATAATTAAATTTTATATAATTTTCAGCCTATACACATTTGACATAAGGAAACTGCAGCAACCAGCAAACATTCACGTTGGCCACACATCAGCTGTTATAGATGTTGACTATGCACCTACAGGCAGGGAACTAGTAGCAGGCAGTTATGACAAAACAGTTAGAATATTTGAAAGCCTCAAAGGAAACTCGAGAGATGTATACCATACCAAACGGATGCAGAGGCTAACATGCGTAAAATGGTCTTTGGATAATAAGTATATTCTTACTGGATCTGATGAAATGAATATCCGAATGTGGAAAGCTAGAGCGTCTGAGAAACTTGGTGTTGTAAGTATTATCTTGTTTATGATACTAACAGCACATCCCTTAAATGTTTGTAAATAATATTAAAACATTTTTTCAGCTCAAACCGCGTGAACGGACAGCACTGAACTATTCGGAAGCATTGAAGGAGAAGTTCGCAAATCACCCACAGGTAAAACGTATTGCGCGACACAGACATGTGCCTAAACACATTCTGAATGCACAGAAAGAGATAAGAACAATTAAAGACAAGGTGAAGAGAAAGGACGGTAACAGGCGCGCGCACAGTAAGCCAGGCACCGTGCCATTCGTACCAGAACGTAAAAAACATATTGTTAAAGAGGATGAATGAATATTATAATTTTTACTCTTTATTTAATATTTTATTAACACCCTTCTGTACCTTACAATACACAACACATCTGAATGAAGGTTTTCTTTTGGGAATGGAGATGGTTTGATGCTTGGAGTGGTTAGAACGAAAAAAGAAACCTCAAAATTGTGGACCATCAGGTTTCCAATATTTAGGACAGAAAATGAAGCTCAAATTAGACAAGGTAATTTAATTATATATTAATAATTTAATATAGGAGATATCATAATAACTACGTACGCATAAATTTATAAACTATGTTTATGTTTCAAGTATAATAATGAAAGACGACAAATTAGTCGCCCTTAGCCAGCCTGGTTAATGGGCCTGCTGATGCGGTTCGGAACCGTCATTGTGCGAATATCCACTCTGGAAAACAAAATAGTTTGTAAATGAAAACTGACTAGGTATTATGCAGCAATGGTTGTACTATAGGATTAGAGTTGAAGTTTTGCAATTATGTGATCTGTATCTACCCTAATTACTACTCGACATAGATCTTGTGCTAGGTGCTTATTAAGCGAGTGTGAGGATTGCAGTGGTATGGCTCAAGATTATGTCAAGTTTGTCACTATGTTTATTTGAGTAACTTACATAATGTCCCACGGCAGTGAAGACTGATCCAGATTGTGCTCCAGCACGGTCAGTATGCACAATGTTTTGAGTGAGGGTGAGTAGTCGAGCAAATGAAGGTCGCTGTTGTCGATAAGCCTCTCTGGGTTGTTGTCCAGATTCTCATTTACTCTAATAGTGGTGTGAGGGCATGGGCTGTGGGTGAGAAAAAAATTGTCTTCAGTTTCTGAATATACATAACTTGTTATAAATTAAATAACCGGCCAAGTGCGTGTCGGATTCGCACATAAAGGGTTCTGTACCACCGAAGAATAAAAAGTAAAAAATATCAAATTTCATAAATGGGTCCCCATTTATGAAACTTGATATTTTTATTTTATTTTTAAATTAAATTTTTTGTATTCGTTTTTGTAGCGGCACCAGAAATACACATTCTGTGAAAATTTCAACTCTACCTCTTACGGTTCGTGAGATACAGCCCGCTGACAGACGGACAGACGGACAGCGTAAGCTTAGCAATAGGGTCCTGTTGGCACCCTTTGGGTACGGAACCCTAAAAAGTACACCACGCTAAGAACTCTCGGCAAGACCTTTGAGAACAGTTTATCACACTAGCACTCTCACTGTGAACATCCAATTATGGCCAAGACATAGAGCAACCATTTGTAACTGTTTCTAATGAGAAATAATTCTTGGCATAAGTAATGGAGATCTTTACTTTTGTGTTTGGTCTTGTACATTCCCAGCAAGAGAATAGTTAGAATTTCTTAAACAAAAATTCATTTTCTTACCTTGTTCCTCCAAACAAATAGACTTTATCCTTATAAATTAAACAAGCCTGACGTCTTCGTTTGCATGGCACCGAGCCGCTCACATTAATGTATTTCCAGTTATTTTCTTTTATGGAATACCTATATAGATCATTAAAATGTATCTTTGAGTTGCCATTGAAACCTCCGAAGATGTACATGTAGTCATTGTATAGCCCTGAAAATAATTCGACATCAGTTATAATTCATGCGCAGATGACCAAGATGAACATGTGTGCCCCCATCTTGTTTAATTAGTTTTAATTGGACAAGCGCGGGACGCGGGCTGTGGATATGGGGAGGGGGGAGAGTTGGTAACTCCATATAAGCATAATATAATAACTACTATTCAACTTCCTTCTAAAATTTAAATTAAATTTTATAAACAATTTAAAGGCATTGACCTCTGACATATTCCATTCTATTAGCACCCAGTAAGACACATTGTGTGTATGGTAATTATCATATAGCTGAATATTCCATTGCGGAAATTAAATATAACTTAATTAACATGTTAGTTAGGCTATGTGAAAAAATAAATATTGCCAGACAAATACACCTACTGTATGGTCCCAAACTAATCAACGTTTGTACTATTGGTACCATACAATGGACTGGGGGCAGTGTTGGGCAAAATTAAATTTCATAACGATTAATAATTAACAATTAGTTAATCGTGGAAGCCACGATTAACAATTGACTAATTGTTAATCGTGAATATTGTGACAGTAACAATTAACGATTAACTAATTGTTAATTGTGGAATCATAATTAGTTAATTGTAATTGTGACTGTCACAATATTAACAATTAACAATTAGTCAATTGTTAATCGTGGCTTCCTAACAGTTAATTAATTGTCAATCGTGAATTTAAATTCGAATGAAATTATTAACTGTGAACTTAATCGTTGAATTTTTTGTAAAAGAAATTAATATTTGCGGTTTAAAATTTGAATCCTAACAGGCTGAATACTCGACTACGGTTATAGTAGTACGGTTGTAGTAACAAGCGTACGGCCCGCCTGATGTTAAGCAGTTACCGTAGCCTATAGATGCTTGCACCACCAAAAGTATCGATCGCACGTTGCCGACCTGAAAGCAGGTTAAGCAACCTTAGCAAGGTCAGTCAGAGATGGGTGACCATGTACCATTAAACTGCCATTTAAACTGAGCGTTTCCGTGCTTCAGAGGGCACGTAAAAAGTCAGTCGCGGTTTTAGTCATCTCCACCTAATGTTAAGCAGTTACCGTAGCCTATAGATGCTTGCACCACCAAAAGTATCGATCGCACGTTGCCGACCTGAAGAGGAGTGGGACAGAGGGAAAGGGCGGTTGAATCAGAGTTGTGACAGGGGGGGTGTTTATAGGACTGCGGTGGTAAAAAAGCGTACGGCCCGCCTGATGTTAAGCAATTACCATAGCCTAAAGATGTTTACAATACCAAAGGCATTGCTCGCACATTGCCGACCTGAAGGGGAGTGGGATGGAGGGAGGGGAGGGGGGGTGGGCTTACGACTCTCTCTCTTGAATCTTGAATCGTCGTCGTCGGCGTCAATATTCAATCTTGACGCCGACGACGACGCCGACGACGCCGACGACGCCGACGACGCCAACGACGCTGACGACGCCAATGACGCCGAAAACGCCGCCGACGAAGCCAACGACGCCAACGACGCCGACGACGCCAATGACGCCGAAGACGCCGCCGACGAAGCCGACGACGCCGATGACGCCAACGACGCTGACGACGCCGAAGACGCCGCCGACAAAGCCGACGACGCCGATGACGCCAACGACGCCGACGACGCAGACGACGCCGCCGACGCCGACGACGCCAACGACGCCAACGACGCCGACGACGCCAAAGACGCCGACGACGCCGAAGACGCCGACGACGCCGACGACGACGGCGACGACGCGCGCCGACGACCATGATGATGATGATGACGACGACGACGACGACGCCGCCGATGATGATGATGATGACGACGACGACGATCCCCTTTCCCTCAGTCCCAGCCCCCACCACTGTGCCACTCCTCTTCAGGTCAGCAACGTGCGAGCTGTTATACGGATTTTGCGAAAGCCGTTTTTAAAAAAAACTAAATTTACTTTTACAAGGTCAATATTTATTTTAAAAAGATTAAAACTATTTAATTTGGGGCAAGTGTCTCCGACGGAGGATGGAATCGAACTGACTTGTCCATCAAACCAAAGTACTATGTGAATCTAAAGAACTATCTGAAATGCTGACTCTGCAAAGCAGACCACAGACCCAGCACTTCTATATACATAAACCATATATAACAGCCCCCGGGCTAAGACTAAACTTATACCTGAAGGGTGAAGTTTATGTAAGGGATGTTCGGATTTTAGGTGCTGAAACTCTAGGAGAATCAAGGGCTATTTCTGATAGTTCTTCTATTTGTTCAATTTCAAGCTTGCCTTTGTTATGTTTATTCAGGAGTCGGTGACATGTGCCCGATTTTATATGTTTATATAAAATAAGAGAAATTAAAATTATAACTATAATAGTAACTATAATTGTCGTATAAGAATAATATTCGCCATATAAGACAATGTGTGGCTTTTCAATGACACTATCAAGGTCTTTTACAATTTGGCTTGTTGCTTTACTTTGCTCTGATATAATAGAATCAAGGTTAATGCTTTTTAAATTTAAGGTTGGGATATTTGTTTTAGATTTCAGGATCTTTTCAAGATTACAACACGAATCATTTAACAAGTCGAAGTTCAAGAAGATTTGTTGAAGTTTAATTATTTTTGTATATTTTGGTGTTAACCTTGAATCTTTATAATAAGCAATACACTGTATCGGAAGGTTCATTATTCCTGTGCCTAAAATGGTAATTTCGGTACTACTTGTATTGTGACAATCTATAGATAATCTAGATGGTTTATTTATTACGTATATCCATTTATTATTAGTTATTCTTTGCCAAATTTCCAGATTTCCTTGAAGAAATTTAGTTTCACATTGATGAGGCACAGTGGTCAAGGCTTTAGAAATTATTTCCGATTCACAGATCGGAATATACGTCCAAAGTTTCACATATGTAATATAAATTGTATATTGTCTTACAGCTATTTAGACTATCTAACTTACAATAGAAAGACCTATCTCTAGTTATACCTATGTACTTAGTAGAAGGAAATATGGTAGAGTATGTGCTATTTACTATTGCAACCGGAAATGGAATGCAGTGATACAAATTAAAATCCTTCGAAGTTACAAGAGGTATTTTAAGAACAAACACAATTTTATTATCACTATAGTAACTAGCGATTTCAGATATGTTCATTAACAGGTATATGTTTTCTAGCGACAAACTTACAGGAATTTGACGATAATCTTCCAGAAATCTGTAGTTCTCTACTAATTCGGAAAACAATTGCTTCGGGGTAATAATAGAAGGATATAAAATATGCGATTTACTAAACATAATTCCATTTATAATATCTTCTAATTTAAACGATAAAGTTAACAAACTACTTTCTAACATGTTAATTATTTCATTCATTTTTGATCTTAGTAATAAACTATCTGATAACAAAGTCAAATTCTTTTGATTAAGAGATAAGGTTTCAACAGCGGTATTCAATTGTTGTTCATTCATATTAATTTTGTGCACAACATCCTTTATGGAAGAAAGTGTTGAAGTGGTGATGAGAATATTTTCTTTAACTAATTTTGACAATTTAGTTTTATCGTTTTCGATAGCTTTTATAGCATTACTGTACTTTATAGCGTCGTCTTCATCCATTACTCCAAACAAATGTTTAAATAAGGTACCAACGCCACCAAACCAGGCTGACCTTCTGGATCTAATTTCTATTAGGTGGGAAATTGATTCAAAATCACGAATTATATCTTGATACCGAACTGAAAGAGGTTGGAGCATGTTGAGACATTCGATATCGCTAAAGACGTTACTTTGTTTACACAAATACTTGGAGGTGCCTATCACACCGTTCAGATTTATAATGTGTGGTTGTATAAACGAAATGTCAATAGGAATTATTACACTAAGATAGCCGTCTATTATTTTTAGGGAGCCCATAGGGTCAAAGTAAATGCCAGGTTTATTCACTGCAGGCTGTATGAAGTTTTCCTGTGCCAAGGACAGGGAACTGTAATAGAACATTAAAGTATCTAATTATTATCTAATAAAAATTAAACTTAATTGATTAAATCTTAAGAATCTTGTTGCCGCGCGAGCTTGACTTCATCAAAATGATGAGTCACGTGGCGTCTATTTATTAATAGAGTAAGGCTGTTTCTGCCATTTATTTTCACAACCTTGTACGGGCCTTTCCAGATTGATGATAAGGCCTTACGCATTCTGACATGATTTTTTAAATAAACGTAGTCGCCGATCTTGTATTTCACTGGACGTGTGTGAGTGTCATAATAAGCCTTGGAAGACTCTTTTGATTTGCGAATATTTTCAACTGCTTTGTCTCTAGTGTATTTGAATCGGTGTTGTAACATTTTGACATAGTCCGGGTAAGTAGCGTTTGGTGCAGGATCGTATATAGAATTTGGTATAAACGGTTTATGACCGAAAATCAGCTCGTAAGGTGTAAAGTTGGTTGTGGTATGTATAGCTGTGTTATATGCTAACATTGCTGTATATACATATTTGGGCCAGTTGTCTTGATTCTCACAGACATAAGACTTTAGGTATTCTTTTAGGGTTGAATGGCTGCGCTCTAGTGCACCTTGTGTTTGGGGATGATAAGGAGAGGACCAGAGCTGCTTGATTTTCAAGAAGGAACAGGTTTGTTTAAATAGTTCAGCGGTAAAGTTGGTGCCTTGGTCGGTTAAAATTGATTTAGGGATGCCAAACAAAGATATGAAATGAACAAGGCACTCACTGCTTTCCTCGGCAGTAGCGTTTTTAGTAGGGTAGGCTATAGAAAATTTTGTTAAATCATCTTGAAGGGTGAGTATATATTTCAATTTACCTGGGCCTGCTTCGGGAAGAGGGCCGACTATATCCAGGGATAGTCTTTCAAAAGGGGTAACAGAAGTACTGGTAATTTGCATGGGTGCTCTATTTACCTTCCGTAAAGCTTTGTTTGTCTGGCATTGTGTACATTTTTTTACATAATTTTCAATATCGCTACGCATGCTTTTCCAGTAATATTGCTCTCTAATTTTATTAAACATTCGGTTAGACCCGAGGTGCCCTGCAATTGGGATATCGTGATTTTCTTTGAGAATTTTGAGAGCTTCACTAGGACTGGGATAATATATTTTATTACGGTAAATATGAATTTGAATTTTGGTGTTATGGAATAAATGGGCTAGTATATTATAAATCCTCATATATGTGTGTCTGTCAAAAGGGTTTTTAAAATCGGTTATACTTAATTTTTCTATGGGATCGCCTGCAGATATTAGATGATCTCGGAGATTTTTTAGAGACTCAAATATATCACTATAACTACAGTCATCAAAATGATGTACCTTAGTAAATAAAAAATAATAAATTTTATCATTGTGTGAGAGGGGTTTGTATGAGTGTAATGTCCTTTCTGAGTCGATGAATGATTCGGGGTCCAATGAATTAGATATAATTTCTTGGACATATGGAACAGATTCATCAAAATCGAGGGAGGTAGGAATAATAAAAGTTTTATTTTGGCTTTTTAATAAACTATCGTTATGTTCGATGATGTCAGTGTCATATTGTCTTGTAGAAAATGTCTTCAGGAATTTTGTGTATGTATCGGCGAGGTCAGGTAAGCTTTGAATTTGAGGATTAATTTCGGTGTTTGGATATCGCAAGACTGGGGCTTGGCCACTCGTGGAAGGTGGAGGATCGTTTTGAATTTCAGGAGCTAGTTCCACAGTTGGAGGCAATGAAATAGGATCAGGGAGATCATTTAGACTTGGAGGACTTAAGGGAGTAAAATCAGCAATATCAGCGTTAAAAGGGCTGAAGTCTAGACCACCAAGATCTGTTAAATCATCTTCGGGGTTCTCAAGCTGAACAGGATTGACGGGGTAGCGAGAGAGAGCATCGGCTGCTGAATTTAATTTGCCTTTTCGGTATACGATCTCGTATTCAAATTCTTCGAGTTGAAGACGCCAACGTTGGAGTTTGCTACTTGGGTCTGTATGGTTAAAAAGCCATTTTAAAGGTCGGTGATCAGTTATGATGGTGAATTTGCGACCAAACAAATAAGGCCTAAAGGTTTTACAACCCCAGACTATGGCCAATAATTCTTTTTCAGTTGTACTGTAGTTGATTTCATTTTTATTTAGGGTTCTGGACGCATAGGCAACAGGGTGATCTCGACCAACGGGACCTTGGGAGAGTATGGCGGAGATTGCGTAATTGGATGCGTCACAGGTGAGTGCAAATGGTTTTGTAAAGTCGGGATAAATGAGGACAGGAGCGGTTATGAGTTTACCTTTTAGATTTTCAAAGGCCAACTGCTGTTCATTGGTCCAAACAAAAGGGATGTCCTTCTTCAAGAGAGATGTGAGAGGTTTGGATGTTTTTGACAACTCCGGAATAAAGCGCCTGTAGTAGGATATAAGGCCTAAAAAGGATTTTATATCTTTTGGGCACTTTGGGATTGGGAATTGTTGGACAGCTTTAATTTTGTTAGGGTCTGGTTTTAAACCATTTTCGGTGATGACGTGTCCAAGGTACCCTACTTCTTTGCGCAGGAATTCGCATTTATCGGGTTGTAATTTTAGGTTAAAGGAGCGGAGTTTTTGGAAAACTGCAGTCAAGTTCTGGATATGACAGTTTAAGTCATGGGAGTAGATAACGATGTCGTCTAAATAAACGAAACATCGGTCTCCTTGCAGACCAGTAAGGACATTATTCATGAGACGTTGAAAGGTTGATGGTGCATTTTTCAGGCCGAATGGCATTCTGGTAAATTCGAAATGTCCTTGAGGCACACTGAAAGCAGTTTTACAGGAATCATTAGGAGTCATTTTAATTTGATGGAACCCTGAGGCAAGGTCAAGGGTTGAGAAGTACTTGCAGTTCCCTAGTTGATCGAGGATTTCAACAATGTTTGGAATTGGGTATGTTTCGCCAATTGTGTTATCGTTTAACTTCCTATAGTCTATGACGATTCGCCACTTATTTTGACCGGAAGCGTCGATCTTTTTTGGAACAATCCAGATTGGAGAAGACCAGGGTGATATAGATGGCTGAATGATTTTCTGATCTAACATTTTCTGAATTTGGGAGTTAACTTCTTGTTTGTGAATTTCAGGAAAGCGATACGACTTGACATTGATGGGTTGGTCAGAGGTCATACGGATTTCATGTTGGATAGCGTCAGTTGAGGTAAGTTGGTCACCAGGTAGATGGAAAATGTCGGAGTATTTAGAACATACTTCATAAAGAGCTTCGGATTCTTCAGGATTTAGGTGCGAGACACGGAGTAGTTTAAGGGTTTCTTGAGTTCTGCTCAAACAGGATTGGTTTGATTGGGTTATGTGAAGAGAGTCATGGTCGACTGGGTGTAAGGTAAGTTGGAGATTCGAGTTCAAGGAGATAGGATTTTCGGACGTGTTTAAAACTGTGAGATTAACTCTATTATTAGTCTTTACTTTAACTAAGCAATTTGCAATGAAGAGTGTCTCACTGATGTGTTGGTCAACTATGAGACCTTCTTTTATTTCAGGGTTAATGACTGAGCATTCTACCGTGATTTCGGAACGAGGCGGAATCTGGTAAATTGGGTCAGTAAAATTAAGTTTTATTTTATTTTTTCCTAGGTTAAGGACTTGCCGGTTATAATCAATGGAACACTGGAAACGGGTAAGTAAATCATTTCCTATTATGCCGTCATAGGTAAGATGGATCTTTTCTACTACATGAAATAAAAAGGGGATTGATTCCCTACCGAATATGAGGTTCATATCAAGGTTACCGAGGGTTGATACAGTTTCTTCGCAATTATCTATGCCTTTTAATTTAATTATGTTATTTTTATTTAGTTTCAGGTTGGAGAGTGATCGGATGGCTGACTTTCGGATAAGACAAACCGAAGAACCAGTATCGACGAGTAGGGTAAGTGGTCTATCGGATACGGATGTTTGAACAAGGACATGAGGTAAGGATACTTTAGTTGGTTTACATAATATTTCATATACTTTATTTTCGGTCATGATTTGATTTGGGAATACGTATGATTCTTTTTCTTGGCTATTAGAAGGCTTTTGATGGACATTTTTGGATCTTGAGTTGTTTTGGACACTTGCTTGGGGCTGGCTACCCGTGTGGTCCTTGGATTTGGAAGTATGGACACTTGCTTGGGGCTGGTTACCCGTGTGGTCCTTGGATTTAGAAGTATGGACGCTTGCTTGGGGCTGGTTACCCGTGTGGTCCTTGGATTTAGAAGGATGGACGCTTGCTTGGGGCTGGTTACCTGTGTGGTCCTTGGGTATCGAAAGGGTGTCGTTATAATTTATGGGTTGTGCTAAAGGTTGTGGTTTGGGTCTCACGAGACACCTCCGTGAGCCCATTATTCGTTTAAATTATCGTCATTGGGTTGCTCGTCGTCGGGGTGTTGAGGGTTGTCCTCACTGTAATATGGTTCTGTCTCAGGATCATAATAGTCATTGTCATCGTCATTGGCTACGCAGTTAACACGAACGGGTCTGGGATTTGTGTATCCTGCATTTGGGCGTTGTTGGAACTGAGATGTTTGCGGAACATTAAATCGGTTATTGTTATATTCACGTTTCTTACAGACGTTAAGGGTATGACCTGGGGTTTTACAATATCGGCAAACAGGGATTTCAGTATTTGGGTCTACTTGTCTTGGCATCTGGGGCTTAGTATTTACGTTATGAATTGCAGGTCTAAAGGTATATTGGGGTTTTTGAACGGGGCGTTGAGGCATTGGAGTATTATTAGATTGGGAATTGCGTTTATACAGCAGATTTAGGATTTTCTCTTCCGATATAGCTAGGTTAACGGCTTCATTAAGGTTTGAGGGGTTTTTACCACGGACTAAGTTGGATATGTTGGGCCTAAGGCCAAGTAAGAAGGTGTGAAGAGCGAGGTCTTCCATTGCTGCTGTACGGCCAACTAATTCGGTCTTTTTCTTATTGGACAAGGTCACTTCAGTTAATAATTTTGAAAGGCAGGTTTCGACGCGTAAAGCAAATTGAGTAACCGGTTCGGTTGTTTGTTGCCGGCATTCTTGCAAATCCGCCAATAAATGAGTATAATGTTTCCTCTCTCCAAATTGAGTTTTCAAGAACTCACGCAATTGTTCCCACGAATCAAACTCCTTGATTGAACAAGCAGTTTCAGCTTTACCATCTAATTGAGAGAGAATATATTTAAATAAAATAGATTTTTGACTTTCAGAGGCTAAACTTATGGCATTATCACAATGAGTCACATATGAGTTTAATTTCTCGCGTGAACCATCAAAAGATTTTATAAATTTAAACAATGTACTAATTTGGACTTCCACTTCCTCTTGTTTTACTTTTTCTTTGGTAGACATGGCTATATAAAATATTAAAACAAGTAAATAACAATTTAAATTACGATACGGTGTAAAAGGCGGCCAACCAAGTTACCGCTACCGTGCTGATAAGCGTGAATGCGATGAGCGCCCACGCTGATTCTAAGAATTGACTTACAATGTAAATATGAGACACAATAGCTATGGGAAAGTTATGATAAAACAATTGTAGTGACTAAATTTAGATTTAAAGTAATCGGAATGGTTGTTAAAATTAATGTTTTCACTTGATACACTCACTTTGATTTAAAAAAAAAGGATTGGCCTTGCACTATCACTTGAGGGTTATTTGGAAAACAAAATCACTTACAGGAATGCGCAGAAGACGTACGGGAACATGCTGGTCCAATCACCTTTTCTTTCAGGTAACTGGCTCTTTCAGGAACACGAAGAACACGGACACGGAGATTTCCGGGACACGAAGAACACGGACACGGAGATTACAGGGACACACGAAGAACACGGACACGGAGATTTCCGGGACACGAAGAACACGGACACGGAGATTACAGGGACACACGAAGAACACGGACACGGAGATTACAGGGACACGACGAACACGGACACGGAGATTTCAGGGACACGACGAACACGGACACGGAGATTTCAGGGACACGACGGACACGGAGATTACAGGGACACACGAAGATTGACTGAGTTCGACAGTAGGTAGACACTTAACTCCCGTAGAAAGTTCACGGACACGGACACGGTTCACGGAGACGAACCGGGGATACGGCTGAATTGTATCCCAATCACGCTGCCACCAATTTGTTATACGGATTTTGCGAAAGCCGTTTTTAAAAAAAACTAAATTTACTTTTACAAGGTCAATATTTATTTTAAAAAGATTAAAACTATTTAATTTGGGGCAAGTGTCTCCGACGGAGGATGGAATCGAACTGACTTGTCCATCAAACCAAAGTACTATGTGAATCTAAAGAACTATCTGAAATGCTGACTCTGCAAAGCAGACCACAGACCCAGCACTTCTATATACATAAACCATATATAACAGAGCGATGCTTTTGGTATTGCAAGTATCTATAGGCTACGGTAACTGCTTAACATCAGGTGGAGTTGACTACAACGCGACAGACTTTTCACGTGTCCTCCGAAGCACGGAAACGCTCAGTTTAAATGCCACTCAATGGTCACCCATCTCTGACTGACCGTGCCAACATTGCTGAACCTGCGATCGTTCACCAATCGGTGATTGCAACTGGCTATGAGCACCACTACGATGAATGAGTGGTCTGGAGGCCTAAACCCCCCCTCTAATCCCCCCTCCCTCTGTCTCAACACCCCCCCCCCCCCCTCCACCCCGTCCCACTCTTCAGGGCGGCAACGTGCGAGCGATGCTTTTGGTATTGCAAGCATCTATAGGCTACGGTAACTGCTTAACATCAGGGGAGCCGTACGCTTGCTGCCGTACCAACTTAAGTCACATAAGTAAAAAAAAAAACAAAAAAAACGAGTATTCAACCGTTTTGAATGGATTATTCGAGGTTAATTGTTAGTGGTGATTTATTTTTTCACTTTAACTATAATTATTAAATCAATCGCATAAAACAATTAAATCATTTGCAATTACTTTTTTAATGATTGAAAAAAGTAATTGTAATTGATTTAATCAAAATCCACAATTAATGTACTTTAATCTAAATAAGTTAATTGCATAGTGCAATTACAAATCTAATTGCAGATTAAGTTAATCGCGATTGACTAATTGCAATTACATTTTTAATCAATTAGTTAATCAATTAAAAATTTAATCAATTAGTGCCCAACTCTGACTGGGGGCAATCTCTCAGTGTTGTATGTTACAAACTTGTTTCAATAAATTCAATATGTATAAAATTTAAGAGTAAAAGTGGAAATACTAGAAAACAAACATAAACGTTGAAAACTTACAAGCAGAGTGACTCCGCCTTCCTTCTGGCCATGTACCACTAGGATTAACGGCCACCCATTTCTCTTCAACAGTATCTAAATAATAAACTTGGGGGCAGTATATTTCTTCTTGAGAATTGTAAGGGCTATTCAAATCCCCACGTCCACCAAAGATGTACATCCTATCCTCCACAGCGACAGCTGTGTGGAAGTCCCTGTGAGAGGGTGGTGTTCCACGAGGGTCTATTAATGCCCATTTCATAGTGTCTAGATTTAGGCAGTGCACTTCTTGTGAATACTGGTCAGTGTTATATTCAAATCCTCCAAAAATATACATTTTGTTTTTTATGATGCATGCAGAGTGACCATCTTTGGCAAAGGGCACAATGCCTGATACCCTTGGACTGCTCCATTCCAATTTTTTGGTGTCGAAACATGACAGAGTCTCACATGCTACAGCATTGTTCCGCCCTCCCCACATGTATACCTAAAAATAGATGTAAATAAGGATAATGTATGCAGTAAACCAGTTTATTGTTAAAGTGTCAAGGCCATGCACATACAATTCAATTATTAGTATGTAAATACAATGCATTATATAAATCGGACTGTATTTCCTGATCATTTGTGATGATGTAATGATGTAAATAAAACATACAACCTGTTTTCTTTATGTTTGTCTTTGCCGCATTATTGGCAAAGCCACCTCTGTCAATGGTGTCATTGTATAAAATACTAGCTTTTGGCCGCGACTTCTTCCGCGCAGGATATAAATTTAAAAAATTCCGTTTCCGTATGCTGGAACCCAAATCCCGTCCGTTTCTGGATATCCCGGATCCCGTATCTCATATCCCTGATTCTGTATACCATATCCCGTATCACGCATCCCGTATTCCGTATCCCGTATCCCACATCCCGTATCACGTATCCTGTATCCCGTATCTGTATCCGTATCCCGTATCACGCATCCTACATCTCGTATCCCGTATCACGTATCCCGTATCCCAAATCCCACATCCGGTATCCCGTATCCCGTATCCGTATCCCGTATCACGCATCCCGTATCCCTTATCCCGTATCCCAAATCCCACATCCCGTATCCCATATCCCGTATCACGTATCACGTATTCCATATCCCAAATCCCGTATCCCATACCCCGTATAATTTTCAAAAACGCTATTTTTTTTTTAATGATTATTTGTTACACCAATTTTCATAATACTAACTACAAAAATGACGAACTTCCATACAAACTTTCATCCCCTATTTTATCCCCTTAGGGGATGAATTTTCAAAAACCCTGTAATTAATATTGTTTATCTTTTAAAAGTCACGTAATCATCAATTTTCGTAGTTCCGACTTCAAAAAATGACGAACTTCCATACAAACTTTCACCCCCTATTTTAACCCCTTAGGGTTAAAATTTTCAAAAAAGATGAAATTATTATTTTTAATACGTAAAAAGAAACCTAAACACAAATTTTCATTATGCATACCTCAGAAATGACCAACTTCCATACAAACTTTAGTCCCCTATTTTACCCCCTTAGGGGTTGAATTTTCAAAAACGCAGCAATTCAAGTTTTTTATTTTTAAAAAGGAACCTAAATACCAATTTTCATAATTCTAACTTCAAAAATGACGAACATCTACACAAACTTCCCAACTAACTTTCATCCCCTATTTTACATCCTTAGGGGTTGAATATTCAAAAACGCCGAAAACCATATTTTTTATTTTTAAAAAGACACCTCAACACAAATTTTCATAATTCTAACTTGAAAAATGACGAACTTGCTTACAAACTTTCATCCCTTATTTAACCCCGTTAGGGGTAGAATTTTCCAAAATCGCTTCTTATTGCTTGCCTACGTCACAAAATATATCTACTATCCAAATTTCATGTCTCTAACTTCAGTAGTTTCGCCTCGGCGTTGATGAGTCAGTCAGTCAGTCAGTCAGCATTTCCCTCTTTATATATTAGTATAGATATAGATATAGATGAGAGGTTCTATTGACTTCTATTTTTTAGGCTTTAAAATGTTTTTTGTATGGTTTTTACAGAGAAACACAATTTCATATTTATTTTATTTCCTAATATATTTTTAATTCCAAGAGGGGAAGTTTATTATAATTATTAAGAGTATTATCAATATAATATATGGGCCATACACTTATTATAGGTCTAGTTCATTTTTACCTACATAATCTTTATCATCTCCGTTATGAGGGAATGTGCCCCATATATTGTAATATACAGGTATGTGTTGGTACCAAAATATATAGCAT
Source organism: Drymonia ruficornis (assembly GCA_947859195.1). Taxonomy (NCBI): domain Eukaryota; kingdom Metazoa; phylum Arthropoda; class Insecta; order Lepidoptera; family Notodontidae; genus Drymonia; species Drymonia ruficornis. The sequence continues at coordinate 6,660,347 of OX401911.1, read as the reverse complement.
TGGCGATAGTATGTGGATGTCCCGAAGTGCATCTCTGCATTACAGGTATGTATGATACTGTATGTATTTTTTTACAAGAAAACAATTGAATAAAGTTCCTTACTTTATGTCCATAGGCGACAGCAGTGTGTCCGTATCTTTGAAAAGGCAATTCGTCAGTTTTCTTATAGTTCACTGGCGACCACCTTAAAGTTGTAGTATCTAACACATGGACGGGTATCGGCTCCCAGTCTTTATACTCTTCGGTGGAGCAATATCCTCCAAAAGAATATATTCTGTCTCCGATGCATACCGCTGCGTGGTTCACTCGCATCGGCCCTCCTTCGATATGCACCGTCCATCTCATAGTAGGCAGATTCTATCGTTTTGTTTTCGTGCACTTGGTTTATTGAGCTACGAAGCACAAAGACTGATTAGATAATAAATTATATAAATGTTATTGGTTAATGTTTTATATAACTGTTCACTCACGAACTGCTGCTTTACTTGATTGAAAATAAAAATATTTTTCGCCAATCAATATTCCTAGGAAATTCATTTGATTTAACAGACAGACCAGACAGGACAGAACAAAAATACTGACAGTCTGATAGATCTGTCATCTGTCAGCGACCGAATACCGCAGTGTTGCCAGATGTCTGTCTCGCGTTCTCCCCAAACAACCCGAAATCCAAAATTCAGGTTTTAAAGTAGGGATGGGTCCTAATTTAATAAGCTGCTAAATTAGCAGTGCTAAATTTATTTTGTAACAACACCTGTTAAATAATTTCTAAGAAAGGTGTTAAATATAGCAGTCACACGTACCTATATTTACGTGTTACGTTATCTAGGTAGTGAGTGCAGTGAGTAAAAGTTCAATTGTTTGTGTAGTGTTGTTTACATTTTAAAAATAAAAACTCAAAAAGTACTCATAAATGGATATTCAACGCCAAAAGTGAAATATGGAACATTTTTACGATAGCGATACCGTAAAAAATTGGAATTAATTAAGTATGTTAACAATGTTCAATTAATTATGACGTTAATTTGAAGTGTTAATTTTTTTTTTTTTTTTTTTTTTTTTTAGCATTAGCATTTAGCAGTGTTAATTTTTTAAAGTTTAAGCCAATCCCTATTTTGAAGAAAGACCCCCACAATGGGATGGAATTCTTATTAATTTATTTTCCTAAAAAATATGTGTGATAAAAAATAGATGTGACTATTAGGCCCGTTAGCCCCTCCAGCTAAATACTTGTATCTAATATTCTTCCAGTTCCATTTTTTTCTCCAGAAATTCCAAAATGTTGTCTCCCGTTTTCCACTCATCTATAAAATCACTCCCAATTTTGGAGATTCTCCCCAATCTGGAATTACTGGAATACCGACTGACCAACGGGCTTTTTGGCGGGAAGTGGAAAAGTCATGTTGTCATTTTTGTTTTAATTTCCAAAACTTGTGTTTTCTTGTATTATAATGTGTAATGTTGGTGGAATATTAACCATTATATGTTCATAAATGTGCGTGAGTGTGGGTTATTGGAACAAAGTGGTGAAACATGATTTTCGAGTTCCCTCAAGAAGTCTAGTAATTTGTCAGTAAAGTATCCACCACTTTACTGATGGGGTTTGGGGGGGTAGAAATAAGGTAGTTATAAGGTAGATTTAAGGTAGTTATAAGGTAGAATTAAGAAAAAAATGTAATAAAAGTATACTGATGTTAGGCTCCAAAGGGCTAGTTCCCAGGGGCCGTAAAACTAATCTTATAAAAAAAAAAAAAAAAAAGACTGACCAACGACTGACGCAGTAGTGTCAAATGCCGTGGTCAAATGTCAATCAATGGCCGTTTTCACATTACACGGCACGGCAGCGGCGACGGCTGTCACTGAGATATTTGCGGGGTTTTCATTGGTCAGTGACCAGTTGTCATTGGTTACTGACCAATGAAAACCCCGAAAATATCTCAGTGACAGCCGTCGCCGCTGCCGTGCCGTGTAATGTGAAAACGGCCAATCAATGGCGTCAAAAACGTTCCAATGTTCACAAACTTCGTTGAAAGTACAGTCGTCCGTCAGTGTTGGGAGATACTTTGTTGTAACATGTAGGTATGGAACGGAACGTTTTTGTAATTTACGTCCAGTACCTACATCAACTCTAGTTTTATTTTAGGATAGGATAACCGAGATATTACCTATCCTATAACACTTATCGTCATCATCATCATTTAAGCCAAAAGATGTCCACTGTTGGGCATAGGCCTACCAAAAGATTTTCCACAACGACCGGTCCTGTGCCACTTGCATCCAGCGGTTTCCCGCGACCTAACTATAAATAAATATTCCTAAAATGCGAAATAGTAGGTACTTGGCTACTTGGGGGTTTCTTCTATTCCTATGAACGTACGGTTCTGTATTTATTCATAATTAGGCACCTAGATTGCTGCTGGACTTGTGAGAGCCCCGTACACTGTCATCTCATAATATGAATTACTTGTAATTAAAATACGTAATTGAAACACAAATACGTATTTAGTATCTGTATTTGAATTACTTCTTAAAACACAAGTACAAGTAGAAGTATTTTGTATTTCGTATTTTAAATACTTACATACGAGATAGTATTTTGTATTTTAATTAAAGCAAAGCATGTATTTTGCCCAGCTCTGCCTACTTTCTTTTTTCTCTTTGTTTATTGCCTTACTCGTACATAGGTAATCATAACGCTTTCCGAAACACAAGTTTTTGGATACGATTATCGTATAAGCTCCTTCAAACGAGTTCAAACACCACTGTGTGGATCACGACAATAATGACTGTAATCAATCTGTTTTGTGTTCAATAAATACATAATAATAAATGGTTTTTTTTATTGAAATTCGAACAGAATTTAAACGTTTTTTTTCCGCCAATTTTTAAATTGTAATAGTCCAACCTAGCCCTTGTTACTCGGGTTAATGTAAGATTTCTAACGATACTTCACTCTAATAAATTATCTATTAAGGGCTTCAGAAGTTACAATGGCATAAATAAATTCACAAACATGTTTAATACCAATACGCACTCTGAATATAATAAGTACGTAATATACCCACCTAATATTGAAAAATAAAACAAAAAACAATGAGTAGGTATTCTATGGAAAAACTGATAAACCGCCGCCGCCGAACCGCCATACCTATTTACTTACTTATTTCATGGACAAAAAATATTCGGCGATTTTCAAAAAAATACCTCAGTTTAGGTACCTACTACCAGTACCCAGTACCTGTACCCCAGTAGTTACCCATCCATTGGGTACCTATGTATGTGTCGTCGCCAACTGGTTTAATACGCCAATCAATTGGGCAGCTAGGCCGTTCATTAAACGCCGGCACTCAATACAATGGCTAAAGGACGCTTAGGCAAATTGTTGAATGCAACGTTTAATAAAGGGGCTGAACGTTGCTTAGCCGCTTGGGTGAATTACATTTGTGAATATTATTAGGGTGACCATGACGTCTATGACAAAGTCGTATTTCCTCCTATTTCTGGGTTCGGGGTCACCAGTAACCTAACACGAAGGAAATGACGGGGGTTTAGCTCGCTCGCTAACCCCCATCATTTCCTTCAAACCTAACCCAGCCAAGTCGAGTGCACCAAAGTCTCGAGCTCGCTTCGCTCGCTCACGCGTGCAATATGTAAAACGTTTTAATTCTAAACATTGTTTTACTAAGGTATCCAGATGACGAAATGACATCCAGTAATCCTGCATAAGCGTCCGTATGCTTTGAGAATAATTCATGGTCACCTTAGCCTTTCGAACATTGTCGATAACCTCATTTAGTTTAAAATTCGGTTCCGTCTCATTATTCGTAGTTAAAATCCATGTTATAGTCTCGTTTACTATTAATAAATATCAATTGAACTTTTTAACATACTATAAAATCACTAAACACGGTAATTCGACAAAAAAAACAATACACATTTAATCAGCTGTTGACAAATAGGGACGCCATATTTGTTAGATGACTACTGGCGCTGCAGTGGCGGAAAAAGAAATTAAATTTAAATGACCCGGCGGCTTTTGTTTCAGCTTTCTCCAAAAGGCTAGCTTTCAACCAGCCAACTCGTTGGACGTTTTGCTATATGTGTCAATTCGACGAACGGCCTAGGCGTCCAATTGAGTGTCGGCGTTTAATGAACGGCCTAGGCGCCCAATTGAATAGCGTATTAAACAAGTTGGCGGCGACATATGTATTAAATCAGTGTTGTAGTAAATATCAACATCAACCTATCGATAGGTACAGTCACACCATATCGTGAAAGGAAACATTCTCTTCGGCTTTTCCACTACCAAGGTTAACGATTTCCAAGTTAATGTATCTTCCTACTGAGTAATATCGTATACTTTTTTCATCAGCAGGAGAGCAATAGGCGTGATCTTTCAACGCCAGGCGGTGTTAGGGCGCGAATCATTTGTTATTATTTCTCTCACGCGTCGAGTTTCCAAACAAATTGTATTGTAACTGACAATATGAGCGATTATTGTTCGATTTGATACAAATGTTCTGTTCGTGATATTTTTTATACTTACCGTCCTACTTACAAGACAGTACCAGGTTATCATCAGTTATCATTTCGTAGTAGCAAAGCAGTAGGTAGGTAGGAACCTATTTACGTTCCGTAAGCGCGCCTTAAGGTAAGAAATTACCACAGTACCTACCTAGCTTTTAAGATGTATTTTAGACCGCCATGAGGTAATAACATGGATGTTGTTTTGTTCGAGGGTAATAAGAAGGTCATCGAGGTAGGAGATCCGATCCGAGATCCGTTTGGAGATGCCGGAACCTTTACGACGTGCTGAGTGCGGTCACCGGTGAAGTTGTAGTTGGTAAGAATCTCACATACCCCACGCCTCAGCCATAAGATGTCTGAGCATCTTTCGAAGATTTCCTCCCCATCTACAGAAAAAAATGGTAAGAAAGTACTTAGTACTTGTTCCCGTAGTAACAAGTCTAGTTCCAACCCTGGTTTTAACCAATTATTTTGAACGTGTTGAACAAATAAGGTATGTATGTACCTATGTTATGCAGTTTTCTTTGGCCCCCTGCGTCCGGGAAAGGCGGTGACACGTCCCGTGACGTATAGAAAGCGTATTGCCGATGACGTCCGATCTATAAATCATATTTTGGGATCGGCAATCGTCCGCCCGTCTGCTCGGTGACTTTCCTCGTTTTTTGTCTGACTCCAGACCGTCGCCGTTAGCAAGTGCGATAGAAGGGAGGTTGGCGACATATGTGTTGTTTTGTTCGAACAGTTGTATATTGATAAATTGTTGTAGTGTCCTGTTGAACTTCTGAAGTTAGAGTTATATAAGTTTTCTTTTTTTTATAACCTGTTAACTGTCCCACTATTGAATTAAGGCCTCCCCTTGTCTCCTCTGTAATTGCTTATCTGGTGTTATCTGTATTCTGTCCGCAATGTTGTCCAAATCGGTAAGACCAGGTAGTAAATTAAGTAGGTAAGTATCTATTTATTTCCGGGAACTAAGCTGATCCCTAGATATGCAAGAAAATGACTAAGCTTATAAAACCTCCAATCCAGAACCAATGTACTTTAATGCATTCATAGTCACGACTCACGTCAACAACTAACAAACACGTGTTGGAATCGGTTCATCAGTTCTGGAGCTACGATGACAGACAAATACACAAACTAACAGCGTCAGACTTATAACGCCCCTCTTTGTGTTACATTTAGGGTTGAGAAAACTATCATTTTCCATCGACTTCTACTATTACTTCACTTTGTACAGTGATCTCTACATATACATCACAATAGAGACAGAGTATCACGTCTTCTTCTATAGGTAAATCCGCTCATAACATAATATATGCACGAAATAAGCACGCTATTTGCGAAGCTCGTCGATAGTGTGAATACATTAAAGGTCATTTGAAAAGCTTATTTGTATACGTTACACGCACCACCCGTTAGCATATCCTATGGTAACATTTATCATCTGAATCCTATAAAAAGTAAACCGGAACTAATCCGTGAGCCCCACCATCCACCCTCCCCTAATCTGCATACACCAAGGAAAATAATTTCACGCCTCGAACACATCGAGGCGATGCTCTATTGTTGAGATCTTATGAATATATTTGATGCGTGGAGTCTGAAATAAACATGTTTTCAAAATGCAACTTTGTTTAGATGTGTAAGGAGTTAGGCAAAATTATGACTCATTTGGATATAGCGTTACTTAGTTCATATAAAATTATTTTGTCATGTTTAAACTGAAGGGGTTAAGCAAACACCTGTTTAATAAGCAGCACACAAATCATTATTAGTGCTATATAGCACGAGGACACAAGTGGTAGCGCAACCAGCCGCTCCACTAACAAAATGTATAGAGCTGTATCGAGGGTATCGCACCTGGTGTCCGCTGGGTAGCGCAACCAATTCGGTGTCGGCTATAGAATCACCCGTTGGTGCCGCAACCATGGTTGCCTCGAGCGATATCGCACTTAGTCTAAGAGATTTCAAAAAGTTGGTAAGTACCTACATGCCTTAGTTATTTTAACAGTAGTGATATGATATCTATACATACGCATCGATATCAATAGTATGGTTCAGTGTGGTATAAGCTAAGGGTGACATAAAGAGCGCAATGTGTCTAGTCGACGCCTCGATCGGCGTTATTGATACACGGAAAACATTTCTCTTTGATAGTTGCGGTCGGTGCGTTTTGACGCCTCTCGCCCCGGGACAGGGATGCGATGACTCTAGATATCGATACGACTTTGTAGATATTGGAAACGTAGATAAATCTGACAATTGAATGACAGGATTATGCATGTCATATTAATTAGGGTCACACGTGCCGTCATAGTGACATCTGTATTGGAATGCGTCTCCTATAAACATTTACAAAAATATTTGAGCTAATATTTACATTTTGTGTAAACCTACGTGTATGTATAAATTTGTCAGTAGGTACTAATATTTATGTGAAAAGGTAGAATAGTAGGAACCTATGCTAAGTGTAATGACCGAGGAACAACCCAAGCCTATTCGACTATCTATTCTACTTAAATACTTACCTACCTACTTTTGTATTATCTCATGTAACATTACCTAGAAAATTGCAGAAATTAAACGACTTTCAAAGAGAATACAGCTATTGGTCACGAGGAAATTAATAATGCTTAATAAGCACATTTATTTTATCGATAGTAAGCAAGCAGATAAAAGTGCAACATTATGATCACCATAAGACCGCATATCGTTCCCCACGCATCGTCACATTTATTGATGGACTTTGGAAGTTTTCAATATTATGGCAAGTACTTTACATATCATATGGAGAGTTTTATTACGATTTCGCATTTGCCGCCTGATGGGAGAAACGATTTTAGCACCGCGCCATAACAGTTTTTTGTTTTCTATACTTTGCTGTTATTTCCATAATACACTGAAATGATTCCATCAAGAAAAACCATAGGGTGCTATATTTATTTTACCAACGTATTTTATTATATCATTATTGTCGTAAGACAAAGTAGAGCCACAAATAACAATGTGTTTCCTATAATTTACAGAATGTAACCATATTTTGTATCATCTCCATATCAGTTGACGTTTATTCCCGCTATTTTTCGCTATCCAAAGCTACGTACCAACCGTATGTCATTTTTATGTGGCCACTTTTCGACATTATATTCCTTTCTATTGTGGCAAAGGTGCTCATAGGGATAAGGGCCTTAATATACGATTATCGGTGGCATTCACTATTGTACTTGACCTATTCGTTGAGTTATTGCCCTTATCGACAATGATAGCTCAATTTCGAGATTCTTTCATGGCTTAAGTATAAAATAAAGTTTCTTGGAAGATACCTAACAATAGACAAAGATGGATGGTGAAATGATTTTTGAAAATTAATTAAATAGTGCTTACCCTATCTCTATTGTCATTCTAATACTCTACTTACTATAATATTTCTACAATAGTGCAAATGTTAAGGTGCCGACCTAGTAGGTAATGCCTCCTTAGCCTAATCAGTAGTAGTAGTAGTATAGTAGTAGAAGTAAGGTATACGATCCACTGGTCGCAAATCCAGGGTCAAGTTTGCGCATTACGCGATATCGATAACTCAAGTTTCGTCCGAAGGTCGAACCATCAAAACCAGGGAGGACACAAAAACATAGAAAATAGGTCGTTACGAGCAAGCCAGTCGCAACTTCTTAAAACATCCTTATCCAAAGAACACATAAAAAGCAGACATCGTTTTTCTTTTAAAAAACTCTCTCATTTGCCTATCAATAGTGGTTGAGGCAGATCTGACCGTAATAAATGTCATACTTTATGGCACTTAGGAAAAAATGCAAGGGAGCCATTTTACATTTTAGCCGGTGACCGGGGATCGCTATGTCGAATTACGCATTTCGAGTAGCCATTTCCTTGGGGAATTTTAAATATTTTTCGTTTGGAAACATTGCGTTTTTGTTGTTGATTTACGATGTTTATATTTGTTGACATGGGTGTGCCCTAAAATAGGTTCCTATTGCATTATCTAGGTATGTAGAGACAATAATAAGTAGAGTTCGTTATATAATTTTTCTGTTAAAAAATATATTTTTTTATGTTACTAAGGTTTCAAACAAGCTTACGTCCCGCTTGATGTTAAGTAGTTATCGTAGCCTATAGATGCTTGCTTGCCAAAGGCATCGCTCGCGCGTTGCCGACCTGAAGGGGAGTGCGACAGAGGAAGGAAAAGGGTTGGGCTTCCGGCTCTCTCATTTATCATACGAACCACAACTGCAATAGCTTCTTTACACCGATCTTCTGTGAACGGTTGGTACTTACCCCGGATAAGCCAGCCCATATAATAATATGAGTTGCAGTCAATCGGCTGCAGTTTGGCTCTGCCACCAAAAAATCGACATCGACATCAATTTTATCGTCAGTTCTTAACTTTTCCCACCCCCTTATACAGCAAAAAGGTATTAACTTAGTATTTATTTACCATCTGCCGTTCTAGGTCTATGTGCACGGAGTAGGTACTGTAGGTACTGTTTATAACAAAACGCAGCACCTGCTACTAATGACCCATGTAATATAATATTATAATCGTTAATCACACAACGATCTAAAAGGATTCGCATTATACTTATCTGTAGGTAATCAGATTATATATTTCCGGCCAGCGTTGGAAGTGGCGCACCGTGCTATCGCATCAGATTAGGCGCTACCATTGTTCTACTAATGAGATTACTCACGTATGATGCAAAATACCGCTCCGAGGTGCTGAGAATCGCTAAAATGCACCAAAAGCACGCCCTAAATAGCGTTAGGTTAAAATCAGCGAGGAATTTACTAAGAACTATATTAATAATGCAATAATCCTATGTAAAAAATAGTGTTAGTGTTATGTATGTATATAATTATGCATGTAATATTTTATTCTAACCCTCATCGTCCCACTGCTGGGCAAAGGTCCCCCCCACAATTCTCCACTTTTCTCTGTCATTTACCATTTCCAGCCAGTTGTTGAGATGCATCCAGGTCGTCACGCCAGCGTTTCCTGGGCCTGCCTCGGCGACGTCGCCCATTTTCAGGCACCCATAGCGTGACGTCGTACCTAAGTACTATTTAAAATAATTTCTTTACCTATGCATTGATGCCGATAGGTTTTTTAAGTTCATAAATATTTGTAATAGCGATTAGTTTTATCACATTCCCAAAGCCAATAGATACGTAACCGTGGTGTTGCCAACTGCATGTGATCAATCAAAGATTTAAGCCTCCCTTCCATCAAATACGGTAAAGTGTTGCAAAAATTTAAATTAAATCAGCGCGATACGTGTTTATCGGCGAGGCTGTCGCATTAAAACACTCCACCAGATTATTTTCGGTACAGGCTCATGAAAGTAAAAATCCGTAGGTAATACAAAAAGGAAAATTACAAAACTCTACCCCAGTCTCGAGAAAGGATAGCGAGGTAACTGTTATTACCTTCTTGATTGTATGATTATGGTTTGATATAAGTCCAAATTGATACAAAATAATTCTAATAAGTTTACTGGCATATAAAATAGAGTCGGGAAACATTATGTTAACAGAGATGTTTTCAGTACAAATGGTAAGAAATGCATGTAAGATATACTTAAGTAGGCAGTAGTGCCCTCATTAATATTTTTCCATATAATTCAATTAGATTACGTAGGTAATACTCACCTGATCTACCTAATCTACCTAGATTACTGAGAGCGGTAGAGGTACCTATAAGTGCCTTTAAAAAACGATTGAATCAACTTTTTTTCAATGGTTGACACTTATTGGCATGGGGTTTGATGGATTGACAGATGCCGCATTGTAATGAATGTTTTCGCGGAGCAGTGTAGAGGGTGGTCAATGTATATTTATCAACATGTGGTAAAATATCACTCTACTATAATATTGATAAAACCATAGCGCTAACCAAAGTAGGATTTAGTTTAGAGATTAGATAGTAGATTAGTAGTAGTAGTAGTAGTAGTTAGTAGATTTAGAGAGTCAAAGGAGAGCAGATTATAATTTTATTGATCAATAAATAGTATTAAATCTTTTCTATGCCACTCCATTTTTTTAATGACAATATGATAATTCCTAATGTTGGTTATAAACAATTCGAATCACCTACTTTCTAAGTCTATCTTTTATTGTTCTATTAAATGACATGAATAGGTAGAACTTTAATACATGCAAGCAAAATAAAGAAACGTATGCTAAGGAATTTTCATCCCTATCAACGAATCTACTTCACAAAGCTAAGCTCTCGATCATTGAATCACACGCTCTCGTTCAGATGTAAGCAAGACGGGCGGCAGATTACGAAGAAGCAATATTTGCGTGTGAGGAGTGCGTGTGCCCGATAAAAATATTCTATTTATTACGACCGCGGAGGTACATTCAAAACGTGTCACGCGTTGACATCCGACTTCTTCTCGTTACCGAACACGCTCGGTGGATAGGGTTGCTGCCCGAGGTAAATCAGTGCAAAAGGCTTTTATCACATTGCCAACAAAAGCAGTCCTGGTTGGGCCCTTTCAGATGTGCGCCAGTCATTTTTACTGCCGTAGTGCCAGTTACTACTCGCAAAACCGATATTCCTACCCATTCAAAGTGTTTTAAGTAAGTACCTAGATGCTTTGAGGAATATTAATAAGTAAGCAAGCATAGGCATAGGCAGAATAAAATGATTAGATTCAAATCCAAGCCACATTTCCATAGATAGTGTGTCATTGAAGTATTACAAGCAAAACTTTCAATAGGTATATGTTTAAATATGTAGCTAACAGACTAACAGTGCTAACTGAAAATAAAAATACGCTCCCTAGAAGCCAACCCTACGTCATATTTCGCGGGATCACGCGTGCTCGCGCCCCGTCACTGTATTAGCTATACAGGCACTACGTGCGAGTGTGAATAATTTTTCATCTTTTCCCATTAGATGTGACGCCGCTATCGGGGTCTTAACACTATCTTCTACTTTGTTACATGTACGAAGGACTTATTAGAGGCTCGATTATCCAACACACAATCGAACCGAAGAAAATGTGATACCTATATCAAAATATGAGGTGTTTTTTTTTTATAGGACTGCGGTGGCAAACAAGCGTACGGCCCGCCTGATGCTAAGCAGTTACCGTAGCCTAAAGATGCTTACAATACCAAAGGCATTGCTCGCACATTGCCGACCTGAAGGGGAGTGGGATGGCGGCAGGGGGAGGGGGGGCGGTCTTTCGGCTCTCTCACTCATCGTACGAAACGCAGCTGTAATAGCTGCTTTACGCCTGTCTTCTGTGAGAGGGTGGTACTACCCCGGTGATTTTATAATTACCAGTACTTAATACGCATCTTATTAGTAGTAGTAGTGGACTGCTTAAATGCAGAGCACCAAATATACCTACTTGTACCTACCTATTACAGTCTTATCTTTCACATAGATGTCAAGTAACACAAAAATAAGGTACACAAAGCTACAAAAAACTAGTGTGCAACTAAAAAAATGTATATGAGACCATTCAGCGGAAAAAGTATCATTCATACTGCGGTCAGCGTCGAGCCGCCCTGCAAAGTGAAAAGAGCTTTGACTTCAAAGCGTCGGGGAATAACTGGCAACACCAAGAGAATGCAAAATAAACTGACACTAAGGTAAGAGTGCAAAATAAATGCAGCAACAGCACATTACACAGCCATTGAATCAAAAGACAGACTGAGCGTGAAGTGATGAAAACTGGGAAAAATAATAAAGTTGGCTCTACGAGTGTGAGAGAGGGACGACTATTCTGGGATCTTGAGGCGCGCATATAGGCGCACCTACCTCGTCGCCGCTCAATTGACCCGCACTGCACATTTTAGATCTTTTTTTCTGGGTATAAAAATAGTAGTGGTAACTACATCCATACCTTAACCACATACTGCTGATTGCCAACTTAAATGCCTATACTGGCATTGTGGAAAGGTCCTGCTGAAAATAATATCCGTGATAAAAGTTTTTATTTATGGACTCATTATTCAGAAATAGGACAGCACCTTCAGCACCTTTCATAGCGCAGATGAAGGATGACTACTTCTATGGTGCATTTAAGTACTATGTCAGAATAATGATTCCCTGCTAGTTGGTTTCCATGTCTCGGTGTTGGCAAGCCGTGTCAATATTGGCAGACACTTTAGCAGGGAGAGACGTATGATTTTTACATCAAAAGCAACACGCCGCTCAAAGCAGAGCACAAAGTGAGACTTGAGTTACACCTCCGTAAACAAACTGATCTGCATTACGTTTCATGTGTGAGAGGTGTCTTAATGCTGCCCTTTCATCTCTGTAGACATTCATTTCACATAGCAATGTGCATCATACAATCAAGTGTATTCTTAGGGTTCCGTACCTCAAAAGGAAAACGGAACCCTTATAGGATCACTTTGTTGTCCGTCTGTCAAGACGTGCACAGCCCAAACCACTGGTGTTACAAACATGAAATTTGAACAGTAAGTACCTTTTATACCGTAGAAGAAGAGCATAGGTAGGATTTTGGAAAATTCCATTCCTAAGGGGTAAAATAAGGGCAGTAGCCCGATTCACGTAACCAAAATCGTAACGATGTTTCAGCGATATAGTCGTTGATAGCCTTTTTTCGTAACGAAAAGGCTATCCACGACTATATCGCTGAGACATCGTTACGGTTTTGGTTACGTGAATCGGGCCACTGGAAGTTTGTATGGAAGTCCCTCATTTCTGAAGTTAGAAACATGAAAATTTGTATTTAAGTTATTAATTACCAAAAAGAAAAAATAATTTCAGCGTTTTTGAAAATTCCACCCCTAAGGGGGTAAAATAAGGGGTAGAAGTTTGTATGGGGGTGCCAAATTTTCTGAAGCTAGAGACATGAAAATTTGTATTTAGGCTAATCTTTACACATTAAAAATAGTAATTTCAGCGTTTTTGAAAAATTTTACCCCTAAGGGGGTAAAATATGGGTTGGAAGTTTGTATGGGGGTCTCAATTTTACTGAAGATAGAGACATGAAAATTTCTAGTAAGGCTACTCATTACAAATAAAAAAAACCGGAAATGTGCGAGTAGGACTCGCGCCCTGAGGGTTCCGTACAAATTTTTGCCTATTTTCGGAACAATACATACCTATAATTACAACGCCTAAGTTGGTATTGTTCCAAAAACAGGCAAAATATTGTACGGAAACCTCAGGGTGCGAGTCCTACTCGCACTTGTCCTTTTTTTTATTTGAACATTGCCTGGTGAAAACTTATCAAATGAGAAGTATCATCACTTTTTATATTTTAGAAAACGTTCTCAGTTATATGCAGAGACAGTATAGATAAGAGAGTTGAATCTTACTAATGCAATACTCTGTCATGATTCTTTCTTATAAAATAATCGTAATTCTTAGATTTTTGTAGGTACCAAATTAAATAAATAAAATCACAAAGATAACATGTGCAGGTTACTTAAAAATTACAAATCTCTATCAAACCTCCCAAAAGTGGTTATAACAACGTCAAAGTAAGTTCCGAACAAAGCGACGCCGAAAGCAAATTAGTGGAAACATAAATTATTGAAAGTGCAGCGGTGGCACCTCGCATTGTGAACAAATTTAATTTCCTAGTTGGGGCAGCAGCCAATGCAGGCCGCTCAGATCGGCGGGGACGCGATCCACCTATCGGTTGCATTATTTACTGCACTTTGGCCCGTGTGGTGAAAAGCAATGTAATTAATTGGGTTATGGCATGCGGTTTTCTCGTTGTTCTACTACTGTGCGTTTAGATCACAAATTTAGTATACTGATTATTAATATAATGGTGCTGATTTTTTTGGTACACATCCGTCTATGATCATAACGTATGTGCAAGACTCTTAGATAACAATACTTTTAGATGTGTCAAATTTAGTTTAGTCATAGGTAATTTTTAGCTGACATAATGAGCACCAATGTCTGTTTTCAGCTGATTACCCGTATGAAGGACCTATGAGATACATACACCTCTTGTTGTTTAGGTTGTTCCAGCTTCAGGTTTTTTGTTTTTGAATAGGTATCTGTTATCCTGGGTAGAAATATTTTAAATCCCTAAAGAGCTTTTGTGTGAGATTTCTTTGTGAGATTAAGAAAACCAAATGCCAAATTGAAATGTCTACTAAGAAGAGATTTGTGTGAGTACCTAATCCCCATACCTACATGAACAATTCCGTTTAATATTAATATGTACGTAAAATTCACATTTCACAACGGGGATTACAGTTGTTGGGCGTCGCGTCCAAAGTTACGGCTTTAATATAAAAATAAAGTTTAACGAGAGTGCGCAGTCTGTTGCAGCTTCGCAATGTTGAGCCCGATTTATTGCTTGCAAACGCCATTTATTTCCGATACCTATATTTTGTGAATCCCATTTAACTATCTCCTCTTCTACACGTATCCAATTATTATAATTAGTACCAATGTTTACTCTCATATCCTGAGCAATTTGATGAACTAATTATGTGACTGCACTTTTTCAAAATTCACGCATAGTATGTATGAATGGAAAGTCAGAAACGCCTGATCGAATTGTAATAGCAATATTTTATTTTGGGGAGAAAGAAATGTAGAGTTCAATAAATTATGATTAGTTAATAAAACTCTGTGCTCCTCAGGTTTTTTGGCCGTAATAAATATTATTATATATTTTTATAAACGGGTATTGAATCTTTGGCCTATATGTAGATAGGTACACCAGCCTTCAGACTAAACTCTACCTTAAATCATGCAGTAGAGAATTTATTATTATATTTATACTGAGTTAAATTATGGTATTGCATGTAATTGGAATTGGTGTGGTAGATATTTTGGATTTGTTATAAAATAGCGGTTATAGAAATAGGTGGCCTAACCACGCTTGCAAGCAGGTGTCGATGTAATCGAAGTTGGAATTTAATAAGCCATTGTGTAGTAGATAGGACTAAGGTACTACCTTACACTCTTGCTATAGATTCTACGGCATGAACTCTATAAATAGGTAACGTCTTTATGATGAAGACTATTTCAAACTCATACCTAGGTTATAAATTTAATACTTTTAGATTATAATGCCACGAATATAATTAGGAACGTAAGAGCACAAATATGTTGAGAAACGAGCAGGTAGAGATAAGCTATGTGCTGTTAATTTGTTTGTCAGTTGATAGTGAGAACTGGAGATTATCTCGAGAGAATATTCAGTGTTTTATGCGCAGATGACTGAGCCTTGTTAAGGCCTGCACCTACTGAAATTTTATTTTTCTCTTACAAGAACATTTCAAATTGTAGAGTTAGCACTTAACAATAATTCCATGACATTCCAAATGGCCGGTAGACTTATAAACACCATTTACCTATGACATTAGATTTAATTGTTTACAAATATTGGTGGATAAATATTATGAGGTTCTAAATCTATTGACCTTCCGAAAGGACGGTACAGTTTTAGCATCATTTATCTATGACGATTAGATATTTATTTATACCTAGATAAATATTGTGAGACTCTACAGAACTTGCATTAATGTGCCTTTTTCAAAGCTCTGGGTATTAAAAGAGGTATACTCTTCCGAAATAAATAAAATATAATTAAGTCTCCCCCTTAAAACTTAAAACATTTTTAATACCAAACGATTTGGAAGCACAGTGTTTCAGCGGGTAAATATAGATAACATTGTTCTTTGTTTCCACCACGTACTTACTGGGTGACACCGCATTATCTTTGATATATGATTGATAATCGCTCAGATGTATGTATTCTTTCCTCTTCTTATGTACCTACAACCAACTTGGTACCTATACTTTTAATTAGGTATAATTATCTGAGATAAAAATAACTGTTTTCAAAGATATCTAGACATACGTGGGTAAACTTAGTTATATAAACTGATGTATTTCTCAATAGGTGTAAAAGTAACGCAGATTCAAATGGAATATTTTGGGGATTGGGCTTCCGGCTCTCTCACTCATCGTACGATACGCAGCTGTACTAGCTGCTTAACGCCGATCTTTCGTGGGAGGGTGGTACTATCCCGGTCGAGCCAGACCGTATATAAGCTGTAGTCAATTGGCTACAGCTTGGCTCTACAACCATTAAATAAATGAATATGCCCCATAGAATAATGAAAATAATATTGTGCCATGCTAATAGATAGGAGTCACATTTAATAGACGTTTGTACTCGTAGATACTTCCGTACTCATTCACGAAGAAAGTAACATTTACTCTTCTATACTTATCTCCCTACTAACTCAGGTAGAGACAGATTTTTATGCAACATTTATCTCCAAGTAAAAAAAGTTCTAGTTTTTTTAAATCTCCATAAATAAGAATCCATTCATGTAAAAATAGTTCCTTATTTTTGAAAATATCCATACCTATCTATAAATAGGAACCCACTATGCCGTTCTTAATTAGGTATAGAAAAAAATAAGAACCTAATTAAAACGTTAATTACTTAAAATTCTTACAAAAAAATTAATGACGTCTACATACCTTACACCATAAGAATAATTACTTTTATAAGCCTATGTCTGACACCCCATAAGATGTTTCATAAGTTATAGGCCTCTACATGGGAACAATGTAGAGGCCTATAATGAAACAAATACCCTCAAGTAACGTTGAAAATACAAAAGTGTTCACAGTACACTACCAATATTGCTATAATTCCGTATTTGATACGGAATATTATAAAGAATAATCATTGAAAACATCCTGAACAAAGAACTTTATGCGACAAAATTAATTCAAACCTTCATAAAATGATATCCGAGTATTATCTATAAAGAAATAAAGAGTAAGTTGGGGTGAACACGATCGAGACGGCCGCAAACAATAACGTGGTTGTAAAGACGGAACCTATTCGAGTGGCTTTCGGTAGTTTCGCGAAGTTATCGAAAGCTTTCGAGATCGCTATTGTTTCGACACTTTCAACCCCTTTGTATTGTAATCAGTCTCATATTTCTAAAAAATAAAGTACTTTTATAATTAGGTAGGAATTTATCATCTCTTAGTGTGGTTTAGATGGGTAAGCACAAAATATAAAAAATCCTATGGTATATCCTATATTAGTAGTAACTTAAAAAGTAACGATATTTTTAATAAGATGCTAGTGAAAGTGTTTCAACCACTATATCCATGCGCACAACAAACTACATCACCTATATAAAACTTTTCTCAAAGGATGTGGGTCTGTAGGGGAAGAACGGGGTAAAATTGAAGGCTTTAAAACAAAATATTTTATTATTCATGTTTCGAAATCTAATAGTAACTACCTATTTATTTCATTATCCCATAAATAAATGATGAAAGTCATCCACAAGATTTCCTTATTAGGTAAAGTGATTGCCTGAACACTTACAACAATAGTTAAATGTGATACTAATAAAAATATTTCTTAACGATATACCTACTTAGCCACTTCTTAGTCATTCTAGCAGTTGGCAGTAGTATACGCGTTTCAAGTACCGCGGCGTCTAGGCTCATATTGATTACCGGTGACATTCTTATCAATACACCCCCGACGACGCGCGACCGCTCCACACAACACCCAAAAGAAACAGGAACGTTTCTTCGCGCGTTCGTAACGCAACGCAACGAAAAAAGAGGCGGAGACACCGCGACGATGCCGTTACCCAATCGAATTAAACTTGCAGCTCCGGTCGGCCAATGAAACGCGGCCGTCGGGGCGGGCGCGCGCACGCGGCCGCGCCCTCGTTTCGCTCTGGCTTTTTATTTATTGTTGCGCGGAACAGCGCGCGCGACGGGTGTGTGATGCGTGTGTAGTCAAATCTTACGAGCATGGAGTCCGCCGTGGACTCAGCGTCGACTGCGAGCGAGGTGAGCGGCTCCTCCGGGGGCTCGCCGAGGGTGAAGGCCGCTTCCCCGGCGCGGGGGCTCAGCCCGCCGCAGCTGCTGGCGCCGCGGCTGCCGCTGCCGCCACCGGGACTCGGCCTGCTGGGCTCGCTGCAGATGATGCACCACTCGCCCCTAGAGCTGATGGCGGCGGCGCACCACCACGGGCCGCCGCGCTACGGAAGCCCACCGCCTATATCCACATCGGACCCCTCGGCCAACGAGTGCAAACTGGTCGACTATCGTGGCCAAAAAGTGGCAGCATTCATCATCCAAGGCGATACGATGCTGTGCCTACCGCAAGCGTTTGAACTTTTCCTGAAGCATTTAGTCGGCGGGCTGCACACAGTGTACACAAAACTAAAAAGACTGGACATAGTGCCGCTGGTGTGCAATGTGGAACAGGTTCGAATCCTACGTGGACTAGGTGCTATACAGCCAGGCGTTAATCGATGCAAGCTGCTTTCCTGCAAGGATTTCGACGTGCTCTACCGGGACTGCACCACGGCAAGGTACGTTTTATAAGCGAATACCTTCTAAAATTGAATTGTTATGACAATTTAATCATCACCGGCTTAAAACGAGTCAAGTTGAGATGTTGATTGTTGTATGGGAAGCGAGGCATGATTTTTCTTATTTAACTGTAATTGGTTGATATACTTCTTTTACCTATGTTGAATTTATGTTTTTATAACCTAAAATTATTTGATTAAAATGCGCGTATTGATTTACTATTTTAGGTACTCGTATATCTACTATAACATGTTTATAAAAGTAACATGTGTTGAGTTATATTGTGTGAGGGATATTACAAGATCTGGTAAATTAAACTAAAATTAATTTAAATTTAGCTATATTGTAGATTGCAAAAAGTTTGTAATTAACTACTTTTTACGACTAGACTACTTCCTACATACGTATAAAGTATCTAATATTATTTGGTATATAGGCCTAATGTGATAACTATTTAAATTTATACTAATACAATTAGTGAGCAAAATGTAAAAAAGGACTAACGCTTATAAAACAAATATTAGAATGTGTCTTTAAAGTTTATGTTTTAATTACCTACTGTACAGTGGTTAGCTCGACATCTATACTGCTCCACAGAGAGCAACGTGCGCTCCATTAATTTTTCACATTTTAATACGCGCAAAATATTTCCACCGGGCTAAATAATAAAGTGAGCTTCGGCCGGCGACGGAAGGGTTAAATCTCTGTTAATTAGTGGCTCAGGCGTGAATTTTTAAATAGTAATTTTTACAAACGGTAAAGTTAGATTAAAAATCTTGTTTTGTTGTGGTGGCGGGCGTGTTGGTCGTCCGGGTAGGCCTATATCGGTGTTTCCCCAGTTTCCCCGAATGTGATTTTAAAAATATAATGTCTGCGGGGAGTGCGCATCTGGGAGGCGTAAAGTTTAATTTTTTCGCTCGTATTGACGCTTTGTGCGTGTAATATTTAATGTTTGTTTATTTATCGGTGAGCGGAAACGCTCGAGCCCTGGCCGGCCCGCGCGGCCAGCGCGCCAGTCTCCATTGCTTTGCGGCCCCTCTGACTCACAATTTTATTTGACATCATGAAATCACGATGACATATTCATGTATGGCTGATGATGCCACGCACGTTTTCCCAGGATTTAAGTTGAGACCAAATGTAGTTATTAAATTATAATTCCATGATTGTAAATGTTATTTAATTTTGGCACGCACCTAGTAATACAATGTATATTAGTATTTATCGAGGTAGAAATTTATAGCAATCTCCTTCGCAAAAATATAAGTAAATAGGTTGTAGGTACCCACGTTGGATCTACCTATCTCAACTAAAAATAACTAAATAAGCAACTGAATAAAAAATGGTCGCCATTCTCCGGCGGTCGTTGAATCAAACTAATTTGTATTGACACGTTTCCACTATTACGATTCCACTAATGCAGTCCACAAAGAAATCTTGTTTCTAACATAAATAACTTGTTTTTATGCTTCACTTTTTTACATAAATAAAATCAACATTCAGAATTTTAGCTGATTTGGTCACGAATGTACAATCGTCATCAGAAGTTGCACAATTGAAGATATATCTTAAGATTTTTATGTTAAAAAATTAGGTTTTGATGAGATTGTGGTAGTTTTAGTGGTAGGTATGTTTACTACCCCTACACAGTTGAAAGGATTTCGATTACATATTTCAGGCAACTAATTAAATAAATTAGTATCAGTAACTACAATTTTTTTTCTACTAGTTGGCCGATAGATAACAAGTTTTCATTGCCTACATAAAAGAGTCAGTAGCATTTTATAAAATGTTTGTTTGTATGGCAATAAATATGAGTAAAAGTTCCGAATGGACGTCATTATACTGTGCAGTTAGAAATGCGATATTTTTCAAAAACGGAACGCCCGCATTACAAAACGCATTGTAAATAATAGTAGGACGCTCCTTTTCACGCTTCAATAATTGCTCGACAGCAGATAAACGAGTGCGTATCGGATTACCTTTGGAGCTAAGGAACTGCAGGGGTGTTCACTGACTACTCTAACTCTTTTATGTGATCTTCGTCTATTAGCCCTTCTTTTTAATATTCAAGTTTACCAATCATTGAGAATGAAACGGTGTACGATAATTCAAGATAGTTATTGAAGATCATTTAATTTTGTTTTATCTTGCTGATGTAACTACTATTAAGTTGTTAGTAGAGGACAATTGTAGCATTTAATAAGCTAGCTGTTATTATCACGCCTTCGTTTTACCTCTTAATCTACTATAAATTTACGATAGGTAGTGATGTGACTATACGATAGTGAGGTGACGATAGTGAGATGAGTACCATAGTTTGGTACTAGATTGATGAGGAAGTGTGAGTAGATAGGTCTTCCATTCAAAAGCTCAGGCGCAGCTATTGACTTTTTTTTTTAATCAATAGAATCAAAGCACAAAGTTCCGTCCATTGTCTCTGCTACAAAGAGCGAGGTTCAATTACGGAGGTCATCAACACGACTTTTTATGGAATTTTCAACTTTACGACTCATTTTGATGGTCCGCCTTCAAACGGAGTGATATTTTGTAAATAAACAAAGGACTGAAATAACTACCTCATTACCTTTGTAGAGCCGGTAGGTGCGTCGGAGAACTTCGGAAGCGTTTTTGTTGATAGTTTAAAAAACTTATAGGAGTATATTTACTGGTTATGAAAAAGATAAAGGTTCTCACTGCATTGTTTAAGTTGTATTTATGTTCAATAATTACGCGGCGACGAAAAAGTCCGACAAACGCGGTCTTGTGCCGAACTGCAGCTGCCGTAAAATAACTTTAATATTATCATGAGAGTTTTTATTACGATACTCCCACATACTACATATTAAAGTAACTATTTGAAAGAAATACAGGAACAATAATTATCGTTTTACAATAACTGGAGTAATTGCAATAATATTATCATTATTTTTTAAATATTTTATTTTCTAGTTAATGCGCAAGCATTTTGCGATGTGTTTGCTATTATTATTTGGTCTAAATCCACGAGTAGGTATGTTGGATACATTATTGTCGTGACTGTTGTGTCTGAACTGACTGGCGCTGGTCCAAGCAGTGATTCTCATTGAAATATTAAACCAAGACTGCACTGCAGTGTCTGAGATACTCGTGCTGCCAAATTAATTAATTGCACGCAGACTGAATTTGTATGTAGGTATACTTTAATAGTCAAAACATGTCATTCATTGATATAATTGTAATATAAGTAACAGTGAGTGAATGAAAAATATTATTCAAATATTTTGTTCGTGATTGTACCTATCTAGTTAACATTTTTTCGCGAATCGATTGCATGAAAAATAGTATGAAAATAAAAGTAATTTATTCGCAATCTTTCTACATTTTCCTGTTGAAATGTTGTCAGATGTGCAAACCATGTGCAAATAAAAAACTAAATATTGTTATAAGCATAGATATTTTCTAAAATAAAGCTACTTACATTTGAGCCGTTTCTTTCTAGATTTTATTTAGAGAGTTGGAATAGAATGCTGAGTTTGGTTTCATCTTGCATTAGAAATAAAGAACACCTAAAAGATTTCTATTCTTTTGTTAGTTTAACAGTTTATCGAAATGGTTTTAAAGTTAAGAGATTAGTTACACTGTTATGCAGTTTTCAACGGTTGTTTTTTTTTGTTATTTACTATGACTGCATTTGGTTTATCACAACGTGACCAACTTCATGTCAGTCCTGCCTTTTTACCCTCAAATGACGAAACTTTTGAGATAGATTCCTAGATCCTAGATAGATCCTAACAAATACTAAACTGGAACAAAAAAATGGCAATCTACAATGGTCTGATATTTTTGTCTGCTACCGAAATAAGCAAGTTGTTTTGAATGGTGATGATGAACATACGAGTACCTACTACGAGTAGTGCCGTCGGTCGGTGTAAGTACCATGCGCCCGCGCAGAGTGCCGCCGCACCGGCGCACACGCCTCGCTGCGCACTTTATCGGTTATCGAAACGGACAACCACCCACGCAAATTGTACCTACATTACTTTCTACATTTCCGCATATTAATTGCTCATTACCTACAAAATATTCTAACAACATACTTAACTTTACAACCATTTGCACAATAACAAGCCTAAACACCATTACATTCACAATTGGACGACAAATAAACTCGAGTGGATCGAGGAAACGCAATTTCCTTCGGCAGTAAAGCGACAAACTGTTCCACAATGGGAATATCATGGAGGCAATTTATTACGAATGATCAACAAGTAGCTGGGGAACTCCGGCCCGCAGACGGAAACGAAAGAATGAATGCGAGAGACTCCGAATCGAAACGAACACCGACAGAGGGCCCTCCGACAGTCGGCGGAGTGCACGCCGACACTCGAAATCCGCGTTACAATCGGAAAAACGAACGCACACAAGTGACACGAGGGAATCCCTCCCGGCTAGACGGAATTATCTCGGCCTCTCTATTTCCGTTTCGCGTACTATTGTAATAGCGTCTCACTCACACTCGGCGTCCAAATATATCACCGTCTCTTTCTCATTCGGTTCATTCATGACTGTATTTGAATGGATTCGAAATGTGCGTTTTCTTCCTGCGGGACTCCAAACGGCGCCCTATCACTTGGGGACGCGGACGGGTGACACGAGCACGCGTTTTTCGTAGAATTGTCTCTATTTTATATTGGATGACGTCATAAATCGAAGCTCACGGGCTTGATGACGTATGTACGCCAATTTTTATAAAAAAGTAGTTATAATTGGTCATCCGAAAGATATCCGAAAGTAACCGAGTTTAGAGCGACAATGTAATGGCAATTAATTAAAATTCAACTTCGTGTTGCTATATGTTGAATGGTTGATAGCATAAAACTATGGCGTGTCAGTGTTTGCCGGTAGCCGCTGCGTCTTATAATTGCGGCTCACCATGTGTTGAGCTCTAATCATGTTTAATTATAGTAAGAAGTAGGAGTCATTGCAGTTTATCATGAGATGAACGGTTACAAACGTATAAACACCACGAAAAAATGATGGATTGAACGGTGCTCTAGTTGCGAGCATTAAAGTACCAACAGCAACATAATGATAAGTCAGTTATACAACAATTTCATAGACATAACAAAGTCTGTATTTAAAATAAAATATGAGGTTTATAGACATTCATAATGTGTAATAATATTTCTCTAACATTTTGAGCATTCTTTTGTCCTACTTGAAAACTAGATTCTTGGCCTTATTATAAATAAATATAGCTGATTCAGTTTGATACACAAATAAGCTTGACTAAAATGCCTCTACGGCCGTCCCTTTCAGAGTTCTAATGTATAAGCAAGTCGTCGTGATTTGACGTCATCAGGATTGGCGTTGACTATTTTTTTTTTGTGAAATTCAGAAAAACAACAACATACCGCGCAGGTAATTTTTTTCCCGATCGTACCACAGTTTCCATGCATACAAGAATGAAATAATAAATTTTATTACATTGATGTGAATAACGGGAGAGCTGATTTGAATACGAGTTTTCTTCGGTCGGTACACAATAAGTGCATGTGCATAGTGGTTTTAATCTTACGCAGATTAGTAGAGACAATGGGAGACGGAAATGCAAGGGAATGACGTTTTTGCATCACTCGATCCAGCCGCCATTGTGTGATAATTACCAACAAAACTTGTAGGATTGAACTAAATGGCTTTTAAAGACTTACCCCCGAATTTAGAGTAAGTTATGATGGACTTACATTGGCATTACAAATCACTTTTGTGCCTAGAAATGCTTTGTATAACCATTGTAAACTGGCAAAAAATATCGACTTACAAAACATATGTATGTTTACTTATTTCGCGGTACTACTGAACTCAAAATGCACGGTACATTGAACGAAATTCAAAGATAAATATGAGTAACATGTAAAGTTTGAGAATTAAGAGAAAAATGTTGGCATACGGCGTTTAGTCATAACAAAATAGTAAGAGCTCAGATTAGAAACGCAACAAGAAGCGTCTTCACACAATTAACTGAACTGAACTGACACCAACCGTGTGCTGTGGTTTTGCCTGCTATTCTCATGATACTGTATCAATTTGCTGAATTGTGAAACTAATTGCGCGTTTCTTGTTGTTAATCCGTGATTAGGAGATTCAACGTTAAGTAATGTGACAAAAATGTAATGTGAAAAGCTGATAAAATGTTGAGAACTAATCAAATGTGGAGAGCTAATATAGAGAACTGATAAAATGTGGAAGAAAAATTACAATATGTAGACCACTGATAAAATGAAAAGAACTAATAAAATGTGGAGAGGAGCTGATATTATGTGGAGCAAATGTGAAAAAATGTAGAGAACTACTGCAATTTGCAGGAGAACTGATACAATTTGAAGAAGAGCTAATAAAAAGGGGAGATGTATATAATTTGAAATAGATACGAGAAAGAAAGAAACGTTATCTCTCCTACGGACCTTAAAAAGGTTCTGGTAGAGGTGCACTGTTTTACGCTTATTTCATCTATTTTGCTCCTAATTGTACCAAAGTACCTAAGTTATAGTTAATATATTAGGTAGATAAAGATAGCCATAGATATGTAGTTACAATACTTACGTAAGGTATTAGATCTATTTTTACTTATACCTACGTCAAACAAACTTAAGTGTAGGTGTATTTTCTCCTCTTGACGTAGACACTTTGCAAGAAAGAATTTTTTTTGTGGGTGTAACTTTTATACTAAGTTGTGATATTGTTGAAGAATATAAAACTAATCAATAAATTATGTAAAATAGTGTTCATAAGGGCAGTACAACAACACATAGATACGTTTATAACAAAGCAACGTATGAGATAAGGGCTACTTAAGGCGATGCGAAGCGCTCGTTAAAGGGTGATATACGATTTATAATAAAACTTAATAAAAGATTCGCAACAATTTAAAAAGCAGAAACGATAAAAAACTTAGTATGACGGGTATCGAATGTGGCTCGGAGGTTGCCAGTTAAAAGATAGTAAATTGCGTTTTACAACCTGTCCGATGTTTATTTTTAATCAAATCACGGTTTAATAAATTAACAATGTAACGTAGGGTATACTCATACGTACTTATACGCAGTCTTGTTGTAATCTTGTGCATTCCTTTTAGTTTTAATAAATTGTTATGTTATCATGTTGTATATCACCGTTCAAATAAAATCTTTTATGACTTCAATTTAAATAGTTTTCAGTTAGGATATTAACCCGATCATAGGTACAATGTTTAAATAGGGACATAGGCAAATAATATGTATTATAAATATTTTTAATGTGCACGTCGGCACTCTGCAGGTCACAGTCACAGCAGAACCGGTGTTCATTGCACTCAGATTAAAGTAATTTACAGCTGATATAAAATTATTTTATTTCGATGCTGAACACATTTAAAATAATTATAGTCGCTACAGTTAAAACAGACATTGTTTTCATTTTAACGAGCAATAGTTTCCGCCGCATAAAAAGTGTAACGCAGACGACATATGAAAATATCGATCGCCGAGAGCGAGTTATAAATCGATACCGGTCCAGATGCACAAAAATGGGGCAGAGAAATCGATTTGCCCCACATTTTGGCGGTCTAGCGGCCGCCAGCGAGGGTAACGTTCGCGATAAGGGATAGTGCCCCCTCCAGCGGCGGGGGTAGTCCCCCTGTCCCCCTTGATAATATTTACCGCCCCCCGGCCATACTTACGCCCCTCAGTATTTACGGGTTGGAGAAAAACAAGGGTACTCGAGCTTCGGAAGGTGCAACGTAGATTTTAATCCTTTCTGATGTTTATGATTGATGGCGGATTCCGTGATCGGTGTTGCGCTGATGTTGATGGATTCCTTGTGATCCGCGGGATCTACTGTGCGAGCTGGCCCGCGGCGCCCGGCGCGTGCCTGCCGGCCCGCATTCCTCATTAGATGCACACAACTCAGATGTTGCCTATTTTTTATTGTATAATAGTTATATAAAGCACGTACCTATGTCTCACGATTACATAGTCCAGTAATTTTCAAAATAACTTAAAAATTGCCGAAAATACAGACTATAAAATTTCAAAAATAGTAACAACAAGCGGCTTATGATAATAACTTATTACTTTTAGCAAACTTTGTAATCACCTGCTCATTTAATATTTTGAAAACTTATTTCACAATATTTCAAAAAGAGACAATAAGTAATACTTACTATATTCAATATTAGGGAATATCCAATAGTAGGTAATCATATCTTAGACCAACAATAATACAGATTAATGATACTTTATCTTTCAATTTTTTTTTCTAAATAAAAATCAATTAGACGGTGATCGCAGTGATACGGTATACCTTTTGCTTGCTTGAATTCTGCGTGTGTGATGTTCACTTGTCAAATTACGCTATTCTATTTTCATCGTAACACATTTTCCTGCAATATAGTTACGGATAGATTCTATTTTGGCCACACATCACGAAAAACTATTATTAACATCAATAAAACTAATAACAGCGATGTACATTATTCTTAAACAATATATACCAAACAATACTTTAATAATCACATCCGAAGCGACGTATCCATTTTAAATAGCCGCTAGCGCCATCTGTCAATCAATAATGAATTTCAATAGTTCTAAAAAACTTAATTAGACTGCTTTCAAAGACAGAGTAACATCGACGTCCAAGTAAAAAATGTTGCTCAAGAAGTGGGCTTATATTAAATCTCAGCTGTTTTCCTTTCGTAATAAAGTTCAAAATATTATGTCGATAGTTCATTCACCCGTAAATGCAAGGTTGCCTCGATGTAATGTGGTGACGATGGGTAAAGATGTCCGTCAGTATTGACGCGTGCCGATAGCCCAGTGTGTCCACGCCGCTAAGTCAGGGCCAAAAGTCTAATTATTATTTTCATCTTAATAGACAGATGATCGGTTTCGTAAATTATAATCGCTTGAGATTTAGTAATGACGTGGTACTAAAAGAAGTACTTTGAATGAAGTGTAATAAGATTTTATTTATTAGTCTTTACCATCCTACTATCGGGAGAAAGGTCTTCCTTTTCTTTCATTCCCTCAATTAATCGACGAATAATTTCGCTATATCTAATAGCAATCCGACACCGTCAACATATTTTGTGTAATTAAGTACAAACCCGCACAAACCGAGACCACTGAAGCAAAACGTATTAATCTATTTATAAATGCGTTTTTCGGTTAGTTACACGTTTGCGACTGAGGAAATTAAGTTTGGGGAATTGAAACTAGTCATTGTTCTTTTAATTGCGGTCAATTTGTGGCGTTCTAGACGAAATATGCCGATCATTGTGTGGCCGAGGTGAGCCGTTACATCAAAGGCTTCAAGGGGCGCGGGGAATATTGATTATATTATTTTTATTTGACGTACTACGTATTTATTTTTTGTGCAATGTTATTTTAACATTTGCAACGATGATATATTAGGAGGTTTAAAATAGTTACATAATTTGCTAGAGTAAGCATAACAAAGTATAACAAATTTGGGATTTAACTTTTACCATTTAAATAACAAATTCCGATTTCCTATAGGTATACTTATGAACTTATACAACTAACGAAACAGTAATGAAAATGATTTATATTAATTTAAACTTATCGACTACTTCCCATCACTATATCACACATTTCGGGAACGCGTTTTAATAATTCCATTCGTAATATCATACAGATATCAAAGAAAGGGTTGCACAGTGGGCCGACTGCGCGCTGACTCGCACAAAATGCTCTATCTGCATATGCCCTCTGATTGATGTGCCCTGTAATTATTTAGACGCGTTAATAACACCACCGACGACGGCCGCACTTTGTTTCTGACGACTTAAGACGAATGAAATGAGAAATTCTATCGGACTCTTAATACAGCTTATTGCTTTCTGATGTTTCGTTGATTAAACGAACTAAAACTGTTATTAAATTTTGTTTCGTTTTGGGATGCAAATTTTAATTATCTACGCATTTAATGTTTAATATCAAAAGCGATATTTATAATCAGTGAAATGGCAACCAGTAAATCCGTTCACATTAAACTAATTTAAGTAATTATAGTATACACAAAACCACTCCCTTAATAAAACTCTATGTAGAGCCACACCCGTTCGGTACATATTGTCCTAATAATGCGGTATCGTAGATTTATTTACATAAATGGCCACCACATACAAATTGTCTTTATGTTTTCTGTGCGTGCGACCCCTGCGCCAACGAATCAGAATATTAACGTAAATAGTAATGGTAGGAAAAAAGCTATTATGCAAATGAAACATTTTGAGGTAAATAGAAACTGACGTAATACGATGTTAAGAAAGTTATAAATCATTTTGTCGGTGGAATTATTAGATTTTAGTCGCGACGTCAGTTGTTACTGTGCGTGACTTAATAAGAAGTTCAAATAATAGGAACAAGCTAAAATTATTAAAGAAGTTAAGTATAAATAAAATTATAGAAGATAAATATTTCTATTCATGAAAATTAAACGTAGGTACCATATGGCGCAGAAACATTGTGCAGAATTTAATGCAATGGATGCAAATAATAAAATTGGCATATTCATAGAGATCCCAGATATGAATACTTTATGATACACATTATTACATTAATAACAAACGGCTGTCGAGTGGCGAATGTGCTTACGTCACATCGGCAACGGGAACCGAATAATAGAGTTCGCTACAAACGTTTAGCGAACCCTCGAAAATTGAAATAAAAAAACAACCATTCGAGATGTAACAGCGATATGATTTTGCACTTTTTATTATTTTTTTCCTGTTTGCATGAATGTTTTCAACACTGTGCAATGGAGTTGCAAATCGATTGGACACGTCGAAATTATGTTTTACGTAATATTCAGCTTTTACGTGGTTGATAGGAAAATAAGTAGCAAGAATTTGGGCATGGGTAAAGGAAGCCAGTTGCAAATACCTACCCCATTACTGTCACCTAACACAAAATATATTTTAACAGTAGGCACTTGTTTTTAAAACTACAGATGCTTAATTAAGTATCTTAATTAAATCGAAATTCAATAACCATAATTATAAATATTCGATTCTTAAACTGTAGTTTAAAAATATGTTTGTGAAATGTATAAACAGCTATTCCACTGATCTCGTGTTCCAAAAAAGGGCCCCTGTTTTTGTCAGACTAACGTAATTATAAGCGAGATTGTTGCAAAGTGACTTGTAATATGATCCCTTCTGTAATATCGTTTTTAATTTTACAATTAGGATCAATAATTACCTAAATATTACATAGTTGTATATTCACACTTGCTATATCTCCTGTATTTATAAAGTTTATAAATTTAAGCAAGAACTATTGCTATAAAATTGCAATTACCAATGTATAAATAATTGCACATACAGTTACTGGAAATTGTACCTATTGAGATACGTTAAATATAGTACATGGAGTACCTACAAATTGTCGTTATTAATTATTTCAGTAATTAACATTTTCAATCTAATTTGTTGATTCATTTCAGTGAAAATAAATTTGAAATTGAATTATCTTTATGAACTTACTTCGTGCAGCACAAGCACTCCAAATATTCGGACATTCGGACCGGAGAGGGGCCCATTCGTAAGAATGTGATTAATTAAATAAAATGTACAGAACCGGAAAGAAATTCGCCAACCCTTGGCTACCATTTTTTACAGCAGACATGCCTCATTTTGTTTTGGGGCCGTAATTGACTCGTTGTTAATTTTATTTTAATGTTCTCTCTCGAAGAATTTCTGTGATTTTCAATTAGGAATTTATTTATCTCCCAACTCGGATTATATTAAATTGTAAGCTAGCAATGCCGGGAGAAAACCCTCAAGTTATCTCATGTTTTGGTGTTCATCATAATATTTCTTCGTAATCATATGACACTGTTAGTAATTAACATTGTAATATATTGAATGAATTAGTTTTTTGTCTTTATTACTTTTAGCTGTGGTATTTTATTTAACACTCATTAGGGCATAGGTACCTTATATACCTTCTTTATAATTGACTAACATCGGCAAATAAACTATTCAGACCGACAGCTGTGCAATCGCAATACGAAAACGAATGTGCATACAATGCCCGCTAGTTTTTTTTTCACTTAATTACCTCGTTAAATATGGCAATCGACCGTCGTAAAGAACACAGACATATCTTCTACAATCTAGTGCGGACAGGATAGAAATTGCGTTAAATCAAAACAACACAAGTCGCAACACTCAGTTCTCATATTACCAATTAAAATTCCTATACATATGCATTGTTGCGAATCAGATATCTCTATTGTCCACTGAATAGTTTTGTACATCGCACATGTGCGACTGTATTATGCGATTCTAGCGATTGGTCGTTCAGTTGCATGTAAACATGATGCACTAGCCGCGGTGGGAATGCAATACCTAGATGTACCGACAGCTAAATTACTAGTATTGTTGCGAGTTACACGCTCGTAATACTAGAGCCTAGGAAATGACTTTTAGCTCGTATGCAGCTTAGCTACTTACCTACTACTTAGCTAGCTATAACTCTACATAGGTGCCTATACATATTGTATTGTTGTTGATTTTTATCGATATCTGAAAAGGGTGACTATATCAATAAAATTCAACTACTCTGCCACAGTTTCATTTCTCTGATTTTCTAGTATTTATTTATTTCAGAAACCATTTACAATATCGTTACAGGTATACCCAATGCGATAATATAAGTACATATCACAAATCAGTTACAAAGTTACTAGTAGAATCCTCACCGATTCCGTCAATTTCGGTAAAAGGTCAGGAAGACGTAAAATGTGTGTTCCACGGAAATTTTGCGGAACTGCTAGAAAAAAAACATACCTAATTGCTTTTACAGTATTGCTATGTGGCCTGCAGCAGCAGTTGTTATAAATAAAGTAACGTGTCCCATTTAAAATGTCATCAAGAGTAGCAATGAGCAAACAAGATTAGTGATACATCCTGCTATCCCGGTGGCCTAATCCGTGTGTTCAGCCTTATCAAGGTATAGGGAAAAATTTATGAACAGACCCACTGTTACAGTAATCATTGTTTGAAAAAAACAAAGACGCCGCTCTATATCTACATAGAGTCGCTTAATTTACAACTCATATAATCTCTATGAATTTAATTACTCTACAGAATTTTTCGTAATACTTTATGACAGTAAATATTAGGGATATACATTTATTTTGCCTTAAATCAAACGTGTAGGTTTTCACAATTAGCAACAAACAATTATAAAATACTGTAATACAGAATGCTTGCTATTATCTAATTAGATAGCAAATTATACAGAATAACTGAACATTAAAGCTGTGTACAGACTTGCGAAAGCCCGCGTTTCAGCAGATCATCTTGCATTCTACGTGCGTTGCAATCGAGCAAACAGCTGTGCTGTCTTATGGAAGAAGGTAGGTACCTATCTTGTCTAATATATCTGCTCTAGGTCTGAGCGCCCTAGAGCATAAGCTGCTTAGCTTGCACGAGTGCCGTTTGAAATTCATATAAAAACATGAATAACCATTGTTTTGTTCTAGTACTTGTTCTAGTTTCATGCGCTTGACTATCATTGCTTACTCAAAGACTCATAAGCGGCTCAAAGTGCTACGCTCGCATATCTGTGCACAGCTTAAAACAAATGAATGTCTTCATTCATGATTCCAAAGATAACATACACAATGGGAATGCCAATAGAACTGTTTCTCATTAAGAAGCAGTAGCTATGTCCCTGTGAATAGTGCACTACTTCATAGCGATAAGGTTCTAACTTCTAGAGTGCACCAACTAATCTGTTTGCACAAGAAATAGTTTGATACGGTAATTCAACTTCCGTAAGTGGAGATGATAATGCGCGGGAGTCGCGTAGTCTACGGCACTTGAATAAATAAGTGTACTTAGTACTATCTTGACAAATGGATTTCTTGTATGAAGGTGTAGTTCCTAGATTATTGCATTTGATTTACTTACTGGAAAATACAAATTACGATTACTGGAAAATACAAATTACGATTCCTGGTTTCAATACAGATGTTTATATTAAGATAGCTCTCAGATTTGTTACCAGACTAACGGCCGAATACTCAAAGGCTACTTAAATATTTAAGTCCCACTTAGCAGTTTGAGACGTCGTTAACTGTCATTTTTTGTATGGCGCGTCAAAGTTAAGCAACTCTCAAATTTAAGTTGCGTACGAGTATTCGGCCGTTCACCTTTTGAGTACCTACCTTTTTGTACCTAGAGCATCAATATTTGGCCGCAAGAGTTGACGTATTATACCGTAAGTCTTTCTGATAAAGCATACTCCTATATAGCTCATGCTATGTACCTAATATTTCGAACTATCAAAAATGTAACGAGCTGAATAGCTGCACTCGTTATGCACTAGTGTGGCAACTAGGTAGGAAATGCAATTAGCCGGCGTGCACCGCGCTGAGCCGCTCAGCCGTGTAACTCCTTATCTCTATTGCATGTTTTTTCAATATGCAATCCAAGACAATCGCGGCCTTATCTCCGATCAGAATTCTCAGGTATTTTTTCATTCGCGAACATTTCTAATTATTGTTCACTTTCGTAACAGAATGGCTCCTCGTGTCAATGGAACGGCTGGTAATTGGCAATGTTGTTATTATATTTTATTTATTGTCTGTTTCGTTGGACTTTAATTAATTTATTGTTAATTTCTTGGCAAGCGATAAATGATGTAAGTTTTTTCAATTGCCGACTATCTCCAATTTCTAAAGAAATAATGTTGTGAAAGTTATTTAAATAAATAAATATCGCCAGATGTATACACCAACTGTATGGTCCCAAACTAAACAAGCAATGCTTGTACTATGGCTACCATACAACTGGTGGCGATCGTACCTATAATATTTTTTCTTTTGTAAATTCAGGATAAGCCACTAGAGTTACTACCTACTTTTTGATTTGATCCAGTGTCCGGTAATGTAATACACGAGTTTTGGTAATATACCAAAAAATATGAATATTCGTAAATAGGCACGTGTTTTGGTGCCATCGAACAGAAGGCTTTTACTAAAATCACACGATTTCCTGAACATAATAAGGTGTGTTGGCTCCCCTCGCAGTGTTTTGATGTCTTAATGATATTGTCCGAGTGATGTATGCAGTCCGGAAGCACCACTGCCCGCCAAATAGACCAATTCCGTATACAATTTGTATGTTTCACGTTTTGGCTCGGTTATCGAGCGTTTAATTTTGACGCTGACCTTTAAAGAAAGATTAAAATGTTGTTAATGTGCGTATTAATTATGTTGATAATTATAATGATTAATAATCCTTAATTGATTAATCGCATGCTCAACTTGTAGAGCTTAGGGTTCTTTTGATAAGTAGGTAGATAAAATGTATGTAAGATATTTGTCTATAAATCAAGTAGCTAAATTATAGAATGTGTCAAAGATAATCAGTTAGTTAAATATGATGTTCTTAATCTAAATCTTAATTAAAAATAAAATTACTTCATGGGTGGTTAAAAATAACATGCTCTTCTTATATGTTATGGTGTTCCATGTACATATTTCGAATCTTTTTCAAAAATACGTGTTCACTTATTTCATACTGTGGCTCGCGTGTGCAACAAACTTATGAAGAAAAATTGTTGCCAGTTGTTGTAACAACGTAATTCTCCTTTATGGCCGTTTGCACTATCAGGTAGTGTGTGACGGTTGGAAATTTGCCTCGTCTTCATACATTATACACGACTGGCGGTGTATATGGCACACCCTGAATAAAAAACAGGCTATCAGTCGTGATCTGGTACACATACGTTTATAACGTAGGGTTTTAATCACGAGATTTGTTATATTTATGTATAGCAATTAATATAAGAATATGATCAACATTTAACGAACTTTTGGCGCCGTGGTTAGAGCGTAGTTCGCTCAGCACACTGTATCGGGTTGCGGGTTCGATTTCCGCCAGAGGCAAATTTCTGAATCGGCCTTTTCATAATTTGCCCTGGTCTGGGTGTCTCTAGAACCACTTACATTTCATTGTAGCCCTATAGCCCTATGGCTATACTATTATAAGCGTTGCTTTAGTTTGGGACCAGTTGGTGTCAGTCTGGCGATATTGATTAAATCACATCAGGCATTGCTGGAATAGATAATAGAATCGTTTAAATATCTGACATACAACTCTAATACTCAACTTTACTCATCATCATCAACTTTAATATTCCTTCAGTAGTTGCCTGTCCAAATAGATTTTCTTTATCAAAACTCAAAAACAATACAATGGATTCCAATAATGTTCTAGCTTAGTTGCCATAATTTCAGATAGAACCAGTTTGTTTGAAACCTAGACAAGTATCTTCCTTAAACAGTTCAGACTTTACTGCGTTGAGCTCAGGGCTGACCAAATTATTTGTGCGCTCCACAAAACACTCGCTAAACTAATTTGAACCATTTAGAACAGTTGGACGGGCGTGTAGATTGTTTAATTTAAAGTTTGCGAGTGCAAAATTAATTTTGTTTTAGTGTACGATAAATCGTGACCACGCAGTCGGTGCCCCGGGCTAATCGCTCCTGTTGCCTCTCCGACTTTACTGACGTCTACTGCTGTGAGAAATACCTATACATAATGAAATATTAATGCATAATTGTTTACTAATAAAATATTATTTAAATTCTTGAAAAATATCATACCTATGTTCTTTTTTAATTCCTCATGTGAAAACGCTCAATTTTAAAGGGATTGTTGTTATACAAGGCAGCGGGAGGTTTAAATAAAAGTTACTAATTTAAAAATGTAGCCAATGTAAATCTTCGTTAGTATTACTTTAATGGAAACGATACCACCAAGGTGCCAACGAAGACTAGATAAAATAATATTGTAGTCAGCTCAACCTTCACTTCACATAAGATCAGTAACAAATCGTTAAATTACGACGTTCGTGTGCAATGAATTTCAATTACTGAATTGTACCGTGTTGAAGATATGTTTAATTTTTTATTAAGCTTGTAATCATATAAATAAACTCAAGTAGTTAATAGTGTTTTCATCGGGCAAGTAGTATAAATAAATGGGGCGAGTTTACAGAAAGGTGTTCGATACCTTAGGCGCCTGCGACGCGCCCGTGCGCGGCTAGCGGCACCGGTAGCAAGGTAATTTACATAATTAATTAAGTAATTGGAAATTACTCAGCTTTGCAACTACCGCGTCACCGATGCAATAATATAAAGTATTTTAAAGCCGCACAATAAATACACTTATTAAATAATAAATAATTAGGAATAATAAAATAAATAATATAAAAATCTGGGTGTAATTGTATATGTATTTACAAACAAAAAGTAGTAGTAATATCAGTTATCTGGTTTCCATAGTACAAGCTCTGCTTAGTTTGGGATCAGGTAGCCGTGTCTAAAAATATCCCAGTATATTTATTAAATAAAAAAAATCTTAGGTTTATACTTTTTTGTATAACCTTTTAAGGTATAGGGTAATTCCATCGATTACTAGCATAGGTAGTCTAAAATATGGTGCGCAATGCGCATACAATCAATAGACACTTGAATAGTTATTTATGATGCGTAGATGTGGTGGGCATTTCGAAGTGACAGCAAGGTCGGCAAATGTCAGTGAACCGCAGCTGAGACAGGTGTCTGGACGCGGCCACTGTGTGCCATTCTGCAAAAAACCCTACCCGATCCTTAGATCCTTCTGCAGAAATTAATCTACTCGTAAATTGTCAGCTCATCAAATTGACGTGTAAAGGTCTCTCCTGTCAATGTCATTATAAGATAGGCTTCGATGCGCATATCAACCATCTAAAAATGCCGGGTTTTTTAATTCTTTTCAGGTTTACAATATACAGAAACATTGTGCAGATAAAATATTTTAAAAAATTGATGGCAATACGCTCACTCCCTAATAATTGAGTTTCCGAAGACAATAGAAATAGTAACTAATTAACTCCTATTACAGACGTTATGTTGTTTCTAACACAAATATCAAAACAACAAAGTATTTCCAAAGTGAATATAAATTATTTGTCTGTTAGTGCATAAGTTTAAGTAAGTAAGTAAGTGCCGTATTTTAATACAGTAAGAGCACAACTGTTCGATTAATCATTTAGGTAAAAAAGTTACCGTTTTAATTAGCGGCTGGGAGCATTTAATCTCGGCTCGGGATTACAAGCACTGAGCAAGGACTTAAACGATTCAGAAGTAATATTTCTTCGCAGTGTTATAAATAACGAAAATAAAAATGGTGTCTAACAGACTCGGAAGGGTTAAGTTTAAGATGCTGCACACTCTATGCTATAGCAACGCTATCGCTAGTCGACATTTGTATTAAAAATTAAAGCATTATTTTTTATTTGGTAGAAAATATTAGGCCTCTGTCAAAACTATCAAAATACGCAATAACTACGTAAGGTTTGAAAAGTAGGTTCATAGGTAGTATACATTTTTCATCATAAAGTTTCTGGAATAGGCAGAATATTTCTAACATTAATACCATGATACAATTAAACAGCAATTCGTTACGTTAGATCTAACTTTACACTATTACTTACTTTCATTTTTATTGCAATTTATTTTAACTTAAGTTTTATTAACTCTTCGTAACTAAACATAAAACTTATTTATAGCTTTAAATATATCACGGACTTAACCGGAAACCAAATCCTCGCTTAAGTAAGAAGTAATGCACTAATTGGGATGTTTTCTTAGCAGAATCGCGGGTGAAGGGAAATTAATGCCCTCAAGAGGATAACCGTGCAATTATTTTCCCGAAAAAAGTTCGTTAAGACCGTGTCAAAAGTTTGTTTAGAGGGCAGGTGCGGAGAAAGAGTTGATGCCCTTCGCGTTTCCCACCGTGCTTTGTTTACGATACTTGTTTATTTTTATTACCTTACCATACATCTAAAACAAAATATATTTTTACAACTAGAAATTGTAATTTTTCTTTGTAAGCAACTTCAAAAAAAGGAGTAGGAACTCAATGCGGACCGTATGTTTCTATCTCGTTATATTTACATACCTTCATTATTTTACTGAATAATGAAATTATTCCAAGTCTTAAAATATTAGCTAAGGATACTTTACTGCCGAGTGGGGACAGGATCTCGTATTTACTTTAATAAATTGATTCACGAGTGGGGTGGATGTTCCCAAATAATTATTTCTGCGTTTTAATTGAGAGCTATGAAATTTCTAGTCGCTTGAGCAGATCGTTGCTGGAGTGGGGTATTTATTTGTATCTCTATGTCTGTATTTTATAGGATTTTAATAATTATTTGTATTGCTGAGAATTAATCGCTGTAAAATTTCCCTCTACCTTCCGTACAGAGAAGAGCATTCTCTTTACGATTGATTCCAAACGGGGGGATAGAGTCTTAAGCAATATTTTGAGAATACATTGATAGTTTGATTAGATTATCTTATAAAAGTCGTTGTGATTTTGATGATTTGGTGGGATATTATTACGTATTATTATTTAATAACATATGGGAATTTAACATTACGTTATGTCCTCGAATATACTTCGTTTCAAATAAGCTAGTAGACCCCTACATCCCGGCAC
Source organism: Drymonia ruficornis (assembly GCA_947859195.1). Classification (NCBI taxonomy): domain Eukaryota; kingdom Metazoa; phylum Arthropoda; class Insecta; order Lepidoptera; family Notodontidae; genus Drymonia; species Drymonia ruficornis. Next base: position 6,621,920 of record OX401911.1, on the reverse strand, counting down.
GTCACGCTCAATTGAATCTGCAGCCTAGAATGTCAATCTAATTCTAGGACCTGTCATATGTAATTTATACATTGTGACTCAATACAATGGCTCCATCAGCTTTCGGCTCCGGTGTGGGAAGCATATTAGTGTAAATAATATTTCATCTGCGCGATCTACCCACGTGAAAGATGTTTTATTGGTTCCGGTAATTTTAGCAGACAATAACATGTCATGATTTAACATATTGCCCCCATTTTGTGTTTTAACTTTTTAAACTAGTTTAGTGCAACATAGTGCTTACCTATGTTGGTACTTGTCTTTGGTTGTGGTTACATACTATAAACCTTAATATAAATTTTGCTCTTATAATTTAGTCATGACTTAAAGTTGAGAAGATGTTTTGATTGATTTACTATAAGGCCCTATTTAACAAAATTATATACATAATTTTATGTAGATACCTAATTGTATATATGTAATGAACATACAAAAATGATTCAGAGCAATACGATTTTGAAATAAAATAGTAGCACCCTGGTAAAAGATTGCCAAAACACCAAAACATATTCAACTGCTATGGAATCTGACGCGTGTGGTATGATTTATGGCCAAAAATGGTAAATCAACAGAGCAACAAATCTTTGAGATACTTACATCACAAATAAATTAATATGGAAGTTGTTTCTGGACGCCACATCAAAAGAAATGGTCCGAAATGTTTGTGGTCAATTTATTTACTAGTGATTCGTTACGGCCTGGGCGGATACTTGGCTCGATGATAAATTGTACACAGTCACTCATTTTCGTCAAATCCTTACAACGCAAGGGTGGGATAATTGCCTCTAACTTCATAACAATAGGTTTCAAAATCGAGCAATCAAAAGTATCTGGCATATTGTTCCACAAAAAACTAATTTTGAACCCTAAATTTAGGCAGCGTAAGAACAATTTGCACTAGATACCAACTTCTGTCTACTGTGGGATACCGAATGACATTTTGAACTGACAAATGATAACCAGTCACAGCTCAACAGTTAATTTGTATGTTAATGTGATTTTCCTTTGTTTATCATTTTCGTTGAATTTAATTTGTTTCTCATGTTAGTTTTGAGTAAAATTATTATTTTTATTGCTAGAACGTCTGTAATTTTTGTAGAGACACAATTTTATGCAGTTAACAATAACAAACATTGAATAGAAGGGAAAATAAACGCTAAATTGCACTCATTTACTGGGTCGCGACGATCAATCATGGCGGCCAAGTCATCAGCCGGTTCAAATGTCAAACGAACCTAGGGTGGCAATAAAAAAGAAAAACTGTGTTGCCATTATTAAAAAAGTGACTGTGACTTTATTTCCATTGTCGATTGCCGATTCGGGATTATTAACTGACTTGCATATTTTTTTGTGTTCTAATATTGATAGATTGGTTTTTTCGAGTAGGTGACTTTTGATTTTGTTGCGTGTGTGCGCCGGTACGCGGTGAGCGCCGATTACAATATCTACGAGAAAAGTATTTGTGTCAAAACAGCACAAAACGATAGTCATCGGTGGTTGTTCACACGCGAAGTGAAACGTATTGTCTGAGCCGCTGCTCTGCGCGACTTTATTCATAGCGAGCTTCTTTTTATTGAAGACATTTTATTGTTCTGTGCCGATAAATGTATTTCTAGTTCCTTGACGTTTTCATTAGCTACACTAATGATACAATCGCGAAGTTAACGGCACTTCATTGGTAGATACGTAGCTATGAATCATAGTTCCAGTTCAAGTGTTGAGAGCCACGGTGTGCATCGTGCCCTCGTTATTATGGAACCATGTTAAGGGAATTGGATTCAATTTAACGGAATTGATTTCCTTTAATTTTACGATTCCGTTTGCGTGATCTCGACCGGTAATAATCTAATAAATTATGTCCACAGGGAGGGCTTCTCTGTATTGTAATGACTCCATATTAATGTGTTTTTATTGGTCAATTCCTATTATTGTTTCTAGTTGATTACAGTAGTGAGTCAGAGATAGATTTCTAGGCAGGTATATGTTACTTTGAAACTAATTAAATGTTTTAAGACGTTGCGCAACATTTAGCTATGAATAGAACAATCTTTAGGAAGTGACTCTACATTTAAATTATTACGTGATAGGTCAGTAGGAACTACGTATAGTTTTATAGTGCATATCTCAACTTTAAAATTACAAAAAAACATAATCGATATCTAGCTTATAGTCATTTGACATTATGTTATGTTCACACAATATAGCTTGTACTTGACACACGGAGTTATATTTTTTTAAATACATACCTACATAGTTAATAAAATGTTCAATATTTATGATTGTATGTAATGTGTTGTTAGTGGGCCATATTACGTGATTTTAATAGTCATGATTGAAAGAGAACAACCGCTGGCTTGTAGCCGCATCGGTGTGCGAAAGCAAACACGGAGAGATCGCGTGCGGCCGCACAATAACACCGGAGCCGCGGAGTCAAGCCGTGGAGCGGCTACCCCATATTTTAACAACTGTCCTAATACATCTTGCAATGTTGTTTTTAACTATTTGCGCCACATTTTTGTTTCTCTTTTTTACTATGTTTACTTTTAATTTTATTATACTCCCTGTATAGAGGCCAATTGTTAGAAGTATAGGCTGCGTTTACAAGCAGCGAGCAGCTGCGCCCGAGCAATGAGATATGACGTTATGTTTATCTGATCAGACGTCAAAACTGATTGGTCGGGCGCGACGACCGGCTCTTGTAGACACACCCATAGCTAGATCGCAGTAAGTGCCTTTGTGTTATTACTTCTCCAATTAATCTAGGTACCTACAGTTGAAAGACAATTTTTATACGGGCGTGTCGATGATTCATCATGATCTTCCACGTCCTTGCATGTAAATTTATCTGTGTCAACCTAAAATTCGTGAATTACCAAATTTTTTGAAATTTAAAATTTTCAACGAATTGGATCGATTTTTTTCTTCATTTCAGGTGCCTGTCAATGAAAGCGCCAGACAGGTATGTCGCTTACTCGTTCGCGCCGCGCGTTCGGTTTCGCTCGGCCGGGTTCGGTTGCGTTCGGAAACGTTCGAGCGAGCTCGGCCGGTCGCTCGCAGGCCAAGGGGGTAGCCTGGAAGACCACACGTTACACCCGCAACGCAGGACAATTCCAAACAGTATCATATTTCCAACTAAATTGCTTATTTGGTGTGTTTTATTTTGTTTTACTATTTTATTGTGTTTCGCAATCTCCATTTTCAAAAAGGTAGGTCCCATTTCATGTATCATTGGAATTTGAAGTAAAGTTTTTAAAATTTGCTTGATTGGTCCGTGAATCAGCCCTTACACATTGCATAATGTCTCGATGGTGTGATTATTTACTGTATCTAAATGTCATTGGAATAACTGTGGGTGAAATGTTAGTTGTCGTTGTTTTGGTTCCAGGTTACGTCCCTAGCTATTCAAATTTAAATGAAAGTCACAGATAAATTTACAATGTAATTTCTTGTGTAGAACTTAATGAATGCGTTAGTTGTTATGTTTAGTTTCCTAAGCATGATTGTGTTTGTGATATATTTTTATTTATTTCCATCTTGTATCCGGAAATTGGTGAGTATTACTTTATAAATTCTTATCTCGGTTTTCGGCTATAACGTTTTAATGTATCCAAAAAACACCGGTATAAGAAAAAAATACTTACAACAAATGAATATCAATATAGGAATATTCACGCATGGCCGATAACGAGATCCAAGAGCGGCCCAATGACAAATGCGTGATCATCATCAAATCGTAAAGGATTTAACGCCTCTGTTGGCACACTTCTTTTGTTGGCTCCATAAAGCCGGCCATTAAAATGTTTGATAAAACGTTGGACGCACAAAAAGATACGGTCTGCTACTGTAGGCTCCCCACAGGGAGGCCTCAATGAGGAGCGGTGGCGTGCTGCGGCGCGTACGATGGGAACACAAAGCCACTCAACGCTCGCATCTCCCGTTTTGGTTGATCATTGCCTCTAGTGGCCTTGTTAAACTTGCATTTCATACGGCTGGGGCCTATTGTGGATATATGGGATTCTATATTTGAATAAAAGATTCATAAAGTGCCAGAAAATCCCAATTTGGTTTCACACAAATAAGTTGCATTAGTTAGTTTTTTAAAACAAAATATTTTATTGGTTATCCCATACCTGTGTACTGGTTACGTTCAAGCTATTATCTGGTAAGGATATTCATTATCTATAAACTTCTAGACCTAGGTACTTACCTACTAACAGAATCTTGGTTGCATATGCTGTAAGCAATACCGTTCTATCTACGCAATCAAACGTATTTTTTAGACATAGTTCTTAAAAGTATAGGATAAAATACTTGTAGCTTTATTCACAGCATGATTATAAATATCAAACATCAAAGATAAAATTACATTCAAACGTCCAAGTTTTTTATCTAATGGAATTCGAAGCTCTACTTAAATATGAAACATAGGTATGTCATCGGAGGCCACATTAAAATAATCCTGTCAGACTTTAGCGCATTAAGATAAAATGTGTTCTTATAATGAATTCAGATTTAGGTTTGTTTCTTGTTTTATGTGCGGGATTTAAATAAAGTATTATATTTATTTATTAATTCCATCCATTGCAGGTAAAACTAAACAGAAATACTTAACTACAATTTATTTGGTCAACTTAATAAATATCCGCGAAATCTCTATGAAACTGTTAAGACCCCAATAAAACACAGACAGCAAAACAATAAAGCAAAACGGTTTTGAACAAAACACACGACAATTACAACAAAGGGTCCGTTTACATTCTAACGCGTTTTAAACAAAGGCAGAATTCAAATAAACACTAAATTGTTAACCCTTTGACCGTCCGTGGGCAATTTTCACTTCGGAAAACGGAATAGAAATGATTTCGCAAAGGGACCAACACCCCGACACCGCGGGTGTTACAATGGGTGTTTATTTTCATGTTATTTTGAGGTTTAATAAGCTAGCTAATATTCTTGTTCTTAATGTTAATACGTGCTCGCCAATGCCGACATAAATATCAGTGGTGTAATGAATGATAATAAATATAAGAACAAGTATCTAATTTGATCCATAATTGATACCTCATTTCAGCTGAATGCCTAATTATGCATCTACTACTAGATTATTAATTACAGCTGATGGTAAATGTATTGTCATACTGCTATGTGACTCTACAAGTAGTTTGGACATTTAACAGTATTGTTTTGCAAGTGATAATATGTTGATAAGGTCCATTAGGGTGTGCGGCGAGGAGGTGTCCGGCCGTGTCGTTTGATGACGCGCCCCTTTGTGTGCAAATTATGCCCTTTACAGTACCTTCGACATTTCTACACGGCCTCGTGTTAAAAGGGTTATTGCAGATCGAAAAAAAGCGATTTAACTGAATCGATGACCTACGATTCTGATCAAAATTTGGGAAGTCATACGAAGCATATAGGACTTTTAAAATCTTGCAGTTACAAACAGTATATATTGAACCTACATTAAAAAAGTACCTATGTTATGGTTTATTTTATAGAGCTCTCGAATGTACTATATACATAAATAGATAATTAAATATATATATAATAACAAAACGCTAAGAGCATTTTAAATCTCCAATGCGATCCCCGATATCTTACTGCCAAAGGTGTGGTCAGGTCTCAATGTCAATCCGCTTTGATCTCGCCGAGCCGCGCCCCCGCGCTCGCTCACAAGCGCCGATACGAACAATAGGTATTCTCTTAACACCTTGTCTAACCACTCATTGTTATCTCACACCTACAAACCTATTACGATTAATTCGTATTTCTAATACCCACTCCACACGGCTTGATATGTCGCCCGATTTAGTGGGGGATCTATAAGAAAATACAGATAGGCGATTGATATAGTATTTTATTTCTTCACATAGCTCTTTCCACAACTGATCAGGCAGTGTGTAATATCCAAAGAAGTAGTCGGGTGTTTTGGCTGTGATTGAGCAACTAATAATGTCTACTTATTAGTTTATTTTCTAAGTGATAAAGCCTATAATGCCGCGACAAACGTCCTTGATTATCAGTGAGTATAGGATTCGACACACTTTGTACTGTAATGCGATTGGTCGAAACGATAATAGGCTATTGAATTGTTGATTTATTACAGTCACAGTTGGCGTAATTGAAGGTTTCAGTGTTCCAACGTACTGTAGGCTACTTCTTTGCAAGGAACAAATTTTCTATCTGTTGCTGATAATTATGTACATAGATAATTTTGTATTTCACTTCTTCTTCTTAAAGTATGGTAAGTAGCCAACTCGTTGTCACAGAGTTGTTCAAACCGCCCGAAGGCATCTGATTTGGCTTAACGACTGCTGTCTAGATGATAACAGCGGTAAAAAATCTGGTTATGAAAATGAACTTACCATTAATACTAAGATGAGATACGCAAGACGATTTTAAAATTAAGTATGTAAATCCAATTAATGATGAAATTTAATAAATTCTTGATTAAATCAACCCTGACATTGTGAACAAGCTTTGCTAAGTTTTCAAAGGTGTTCACATGATCATGATGCGAAAACACATGACTGTGTTTAATGAGCCCGATTGCCAATTATGTCATGAATGGCCGGTGCGTTGCTCTGGCCAGCAACCGCACTCACCCACTTGCGCGCAGAGGCGTGATGAGAAACGGAACGTGAACTTTCCCTCTCATCACAATACCCTAACTGCTCATGTTACGTAATACTCGACATCCCTGTCCCGGTCCCGCTTGCCGAAGCTCTTGAAGTGAGAGTGAGTGCTCGCGTCTAATCTAAAAGCAAAACCATTGGTAAGGGTGGCTACTGGTGCACTTGAAGAGGTTGTGACATTTGTTTTGCTGATTATCTGCAAATAGAATGAGTGAATAATAAAGAATCTGCAATACCTAATCGTTATGGTGTAGTAACAACTGTTTGTACAAGTGGGAGTCTGGGATGTTTTTTTATCTGGGTACTTCTTTCATGCACTTGATTGGAATTGTAAAGTTAAGAATTCGTCTCGTGAAAATAAACTTCCCATATTTCAAAGCATCTAAGACAAATGAATCTATAAAATTAATTGGACAAGTAATCGAAAACTCAGAAAGAATTTCTTCATCTCTGCTGTGGGGGAGCGGGAAACAAATGAGGGGCGGACATTGAATAATTCGATTTCCTTATTTGCACCAATCAATATCTTATAAGGAAACCCGATATGATGGTAAATCGAAAGATATTTGGTATTGACATTGCGGATTGAGGGCCCATATCAGAATTTGCAGGGAACTGTTGAGAAATAAATTAACATATAAAAGAAAAGCCGTATACAGAACATATATGTAGGTTTTTCGTGTCTTTTTAAATATTACTTCAAGCAATTTAAGTAGGTATTAAACGTAGTAAAACCTGTCTAGAAAATATTGATAAACAGACTCAGGTGCTAGAGTACAATAACTGAATTTCAAGTGATTCCGAAACAGTTAAAGGGTGGCGTCGCTTGAAGCAGTGCCGTGGAGACGAGGCGTGCAGACGGCATATTAGGAGATGTAATTGCATTTACTACCGAGATCGCTGACGTTTCCTGCAGAGTGTATACCGCTGAGTATTATAGACAATCGAGTTATTAACACAAACCACCCTCCGGAATAAGTTACCACTGATGGAAGTATTTCCCTTCTTGATTGACTTCTTGGCAATTTCTAAACCAATTTGCCTGCAACGAGAAAGTACAAGTCAAAATATTCCCGGACAGTTTTAAATCCAATGAGCACAAAGGACAGTATCTGGTTAATTGAGAAGGATACTTCGCCAAAATAAGCTCATATTAAATTTGGTTCGTAATACTGTCGGGTACTTATTTAATTCCGGATATAAAATTTCTGTGATTGAGTCCCAGCGGGTGGAGCCGAGGGGCGTGAATTCCAACAAAATTAGCACCAGGGGTCGAAATAAAAAAAGCGAAGGAAAAATTTAATGAACAGGAAAATGCTCCTTTTTGCAGCTATTCCATCTATTTATCTACATCGGGATGCCCATTACCTTGCTAAGAGAAAAGTTTACATTTTTAATTTAATGATTCCACTTTGTGGAAGTTGGGCGGGTTTCGGCGAGATCTTAATTTGGGGATTTCTGAGGCGTCTCGTTTTGTAAATATTATTCCTTTAATAAGACCTCATGTCGAGGGGGCGCCTGCTGAACTCCGTGATTACGACTCTCTTTGCGAGCTTCATTTTGGACCTCGTCATTTTGATTGGCGCTAATGAAATTTTTCCTACTCTGCGTGTCGTTTTCTTGTTCTTGACAGTATAATTTCAAGGGACTAGAATCATTTCGTATCACGTCACCAACACACCCTCTAAACATTTAAGGAAGGCAATTTGGAGACATCTGTAACGTTATTGTTGTCATCTTCATTTATGTTTTTCACTTTGCTAATGCAATTTTTTACTTATCTCTTTCCCGGAGCGGAGTGCGTGGCCCCATCTGTAACGAAATTTCTAAATCGTGAAGTCCCAGCTGCGGTTGCGTGGGCGATGACGTTTCGCTTTTAGCGGCTGTTTTAAAATTGAATATTTGATGCCTTATTCCCTTCTGACGAATCCGCGGCGGGCGGGCGGGTAAGTACTTGCTCAATTCCGTGGTAGATAATTTTTTGAATGTCTCTGTTAACGACCGCACACATTACCCTAACCCCAGTGTACCACTTGGCGATTCTCATTTATTTTTCAACGATTTGATGTTACCGTGTTTCTTTGTAGTCAGCTCTGTTTAAAAGTAGATAATAAAGATTAGAGATATCAAGAGAAGTCAACTACAACTAGGTATGCACTTTGGATAAATACTTTATAAGACCATGACTTGTTGGTATTATTCTTAATACATATTAATTTAGAGATAACTTTTGTAGACTTTCTCATTGTACATAATTAAAACGAATGAAATGATTACAGGAAATTGTAAATGCTTTTTACCTTAAGCGTATACACAATGCAACAATTCCACCTGAGCGTGTTATCTATCAGAAACAAGGCTGTGCAGCACTCGAACAGTTCCCATAAACACAAATGGTTACAGCTTAGTTCCTTTCTAATTACATAGATAAGCGACTTCAATAACGGTTGGTTTATCACAATCATATGTTTGGAATCTAATTGGAATTTTGCATGTTGATATGCTCAACTCTTTATTGGTCGATATTATGTTTGCTTTTAGATATTGATGATTGTATTTCATATATATCGGTTTCATTAACGATAAGCGGGTTATACAACTTACTTCATGGAAAATGTATAAATGTGCGACAAGTTTTTTACTTTTATTAATAGTATTTTTAGATATATATTTTTGGATTAACAATATTAATTAGCTTGGATATTGGGTGGCCATAATAATATGGGACTTCTAACTTCACGAACGTTTTTACCTCGTTTTAAAATTTAATTTTATAAAGAGTCAGAATTTCGTGTGAAAGTTTTACCTACTACCTCTATTTAGATTTTCCTCTGCATAGACGATTACAAATACCACTTGAGTCGTTCCGCAGATATATGTATCTTAATGTAGGTAGAAATGCATAAAACCGGACTACCACCGCAATTGGTTATTTCTGCGGGATACCTTTGAAAGTTAAACACCTGTCAAAAATAGATGAAACTGTTGTTTTACAAAATTAATTCCTCGACGCAAGGTCTGCCCCAATTTGTCAAAACTATGACCACATTAATACATCAGGATGGCAAATTTGCATTTAAACGTTTACGATAGAAAGATAATTTGGGAAATTACAGTTATTTTAATAGAAATTATAGTCAGCGTTTTATATTTTAGGGTCGATAGGGGTTGGCTTTTTTCGAAAACATCTGTTGTGTGTATCGTATGAGTTTTTTTTGTTATTTTAAAAGGAGACATGATGGATCAGTTTCAACACGTATTCGTCGGTGCCTTTGTTGCTTGGTTTATGGCTTTGTAATGTGTTTCTTTGTTTGTTCAGAATGTGTTACAGTCGCTTCCGAAGTTTGTGAAAAAACGGTCAAGTGTGAGCTGAGTCTAAATATCATATCTACCTATAAAATTAATTAATTAGTGATATTAATTAAATAAGCACAAAGTAAAATAATTTAAAGGGAGTTAGGTAACATTTTTTTTATCACCAATAATATATAACACTTCTAAAATCCTTTCTAACAGTGTACAATGGGATCTTCTGTCAAAATTCAATTACAAGCGGATTAGGCGACAACACGCATCGTCACCATGAATGCGTTTGCGCACAAAGGAATGCAAAAAACCGATGCATCTTCACGAAACATTTGTGTGTAAGTGTGGGAGTGTATCTAGTCCTCGAGAGTGCTTTAAAAGCCACCGTTGCGTGTTTTTAAAATAGGATTTACTGCAGATTGCCGGTGTCGACTAAGGATTGCATAATCTTATCTTTTGAGTAAAAAAGGATCGGTTTGTCGCCGACCTTTCAAATGATATTGCTAAGCTCAGAGAGAGTTTTTTTATGAGTCTTTATGGCGTTTGAAACTATTTTCGCTTATCTCGGATCTGCGGATGCAATGCTGTGTCAACCTCGCGCGACTTTTCTGTTTACAGAACTGGAATGGAACCGAGCAAATGAATGAAACCAATGCTCTCTTTGAATGTCGTACGTAGCCATTCGTAAAGCAAATATGCAGATGAAACTGATCTCAGCCTATTACGTGGACGTCATGTTTTTGATATTTGTGTCCTTGATGTATTGTTTAGCGGGTTAATGTTGACGTTATTTTTTTAAACGTCTCGTCCTCACTGCTGTTCGTACGTAGAATGATAGACATCGCCAAATATTATGGTGAAATACAGATGTTAATTAAATATTGTGTGACACATTTTATTATTCTTTATCTGTAACGGAAGACCGATAAATGTTTGCTTCGTTTCGTACACTAATGCACACAATACGCAGATACGTAGATAGATACGTAGTATTGAACCAATATAAGACCAAAGTAAAATGTGCATCAAAACAATAATACCAACTTTGCCATTATAAGGGCAAGGATCAAGACGGGTACAGTACAGTAGCCGCGAAAAGTCTCGGTCGCAATTAGAGGCTGTTGAATAAACCACGTATTCCCGACCGCCCTCGCGGAATGAGGCCGAATGATCTGAAATGTGAACTGCTTATTTACACTGCTCAGTGTCTCTTGGCATTTGAGTATACAATTATAGAGGTAGGAATGCGTAGCAATGTTTAGGGGATAACAGAAAAAAGTTATAGGACGTGTAGCAAATTGAGAGAGACGTCTCAAGTCACAAGCGCGATTTCGTTGTACCAAATCATTAAACAATATTGATAGTGTAACCTTGTAATTTTATGACCTCATTCTCAATGACATTTCGGTTGGTAGAGTCATCTTTTGATGATTCATAAAAAGTTGAATGAAAGACATTCCGATTCTGTAACACGTATTACTTTTGCTAGCGGCACCTCAATTTATATTGCCATATTATGGACATGATCATTAACAATGATTAATTTCATGGTATGTCGGTCTTAATGATTCAGAAGCAAAACTTGGGATTGCAAATATGGATACGGAATTGATTTATTTTGAGTATATTGTAGTAGTACTATTCGTTTCGTAATTATTATAATACCTAGTGATATTGTAGGTACTAGGATCTAATGATATTAAGTAGTTTCATGGCTAAATAATGTAAGGTTCATTTAATTACTCATCTCAAAGATCAATTGAAATTAGTATACGATGCCGAGCATTCGGATGCATGCGATTCAAATATACGATTGGCACTTCTCGTGCGATCACTCAATCATTGTCAGTATTCGGTCGTGACCATCTCCAACACGTATTTAATTTGATCCATCTTTGCCAAGTTCACATGATTTTGATTTGTTATTTTAGAGCGTAGTCTTTGTGATATAACGTGTACGACTACCTAATGTCGTCAGCGCTGGTACGATTTCACGAAATTCTCAATGATCTCGCGATTAAAAAAATATATTAGCGAAATGTAATTAATCTTTGACATCAAATATGAAATCCGTCAAAGTAATTTAATTCAAAAGATATCCATTTCCTTTATACAAACAAAATAATAAAGGCACATTTATAGCGGTTACAGAGAGGCGAAAGTGTATTGCAATGAAGTATAGAAAAAAGAAACGAGCAGGAGTTTTGATTGATCACCGAGACGGAGCTGTTTTTTGTGTGAAATTAAAAACACGGAGTGGGCATGCGTCGGATTAAGGAGGAATTTCACTCGGCCAATAAGTAGAGGGATCCCGGCCCTTTGTTGTCCAAAACAAATTTTGAAATTCATTTATTTTTGTGAGACGCGTTCCTGGATATCGATTTCGCATTACAACAATCAATGGTCGTTTGCGTTCCGATCGACGTCTGATGAATCCTTTTGTAATATAGGTATAATCTATATCTGTCTAAATACATAAACAGACGCAACCGAATAGAAATGAGCCTCAACAGAACCGCAACTGTACCGCAAACGAGTAATTAAAGCATCTATAATATATTAACATTATGCATACTAAATTCATGGGAGACTTAGTCAAAACGTTAACAGGAATGGTTGGGGAGAGATGTGTAACACCCAATACCGCAAAGGTAAAGCGTAATAATAGGAGCTATTTGGAGCTTTATGAACGATCAAAATTGCAAGAGCACGTGTATAAAATACACTTTGCAAAGTAGATTTAAATTTTAATACAAAGCTTTCAGCCGAGGGTCGTAAGTAATGTCTTGGCGTTGGAAAAGTGTGGAGGTACTTCCGCGGCAATTTTTCAGTTTTATATTGCCTACTGAAATTTACACTTATAACGTATTAAAATGCATGGGAAGATTAGACTTCTATTGGACTACAAATATACCAACCAAATAAATAACGACCATAAATAACTAGGTAAATCTGAAGGAACCCAATTTAGTAATTTAGTGAAATTACTATGCTGTCATATGCATTCGTTTTTTTTTTAGAATGATAAGAGATCTATGTTACCAGCAAACACGATGTGTCCCAAAGGCTCTGGAGCTTACAGCCCTCAGCGACAGCATATCCACGCTAAGTGATCGCACGCCGTGTCTCAGGTGTCGACCGCGGCCGATTTCACAAGACAATGCTTAATAATTTCATTTCGCCATTACGGCGGCCATCTTTGCGAGTCGCACAGTTAGAGGGCATCGGCGCACCCCTCCGCGGCAATTTGCATTGTAACTCGGACCACGTAGAAGGCCCTAACTGCCATACCACCACCTCCTAACTCTTGAATATATAATTTTGTTGCTTTTATTAACAGCAACTTTGCGTGGGAATCGGCGATAGCCTTCCGCGGCGACTGTTTATTGTGGACGATAACTTGCTAGATTTATTTTATAGTTCAGCTGAGACTTTGTCCTGCAAGGGTTGTTGCGGCGCGCGGCGCGGACGCTTCGCTCAGCGCGCGGTTTATGCTGCCAATAAAAAGGGCCGTATGCAGCTATTAAAATATTTGTTGGATTTATTTGACAGGGCGCTTGTTGAAATGTTTATTGGATCCTGTAATTACATTGTTGCAAATTGGACTCTCAATATACAGAGTGGTGACAACATAGTGACAATAAATTAAAACACGATCCCAGCAAGTCAATCACAACACATTAAAATTATAAAATTAGGTTTAAATCAAAGTCCAAAATTTAAAATTTTCAAAGAAATTAAATGCCGAAATAGTCTAAACGAAACACAACACCCTTTATAAACGTCTACCGACCTAATAGACTGGCCTGTAAGTACAAGCGTGGCAACATCGCTTCAATGTCGGTGTTTTTAGCAATACCTTTGTAGGCGTAAAGTTAAAATAGCCAAAATAAAAAAGCAATCCCGTGGCAATACCTTTGAATATAATTTAATAATATTTTATGTGCGAACTACTAATGTGATACCCAGTATGTGGTTTCAATTATTGTCATGATGTCGTCACCACCCTGTATAATTATGCTGTAATAGATTAACGAATCGAAAGAAATGTTTGCATGATATTTCAACCGGTGTCAAATTGGAATCATAAAACATCGCACAAACAGCGCGAAGTAATAAAATGTACCCCTAATTGCTTCCTTGGCTGGGAACTTAATGTAAAAGTTGGACCATGCTTTTACAGATTTGAAAAGTTTGTTTTGGTGCCTATAAATTAATGTGCCTGCATGTTTCCGTTGGCGTTTAAAATCATTTAAAACTTTACCGAATGCAACTTAACTCCGTGTTAAGTAATTGTTTCGTTAATATTTTTAATAACTGTCTCGAAATATTATCTACCCACGTTATCTAAGTAGGTACTACTTAAAATCTATTTTTAGTTAACTCGATAAAAGGTATGTCGGAAGTTGGCAAAAGTAAGGTAAATTGTTTGTCTATACAAAATTGATTGATCCGAAAGTCGTGCGTACCTAACACAGATATTCTATCTAACAGCACGCTGGTCTCTTGCGGGGTAGGCGCTTAGAACGTTGGTGCTTAGGTATTTTGATGGCTACAAAATACACAATGTATTATTTCAGCAGATATACCTCCTAACATTGTAATTACAAGTCTTATGCTTCGCGCACCTCTCGTGCATTAAAATTCACATATGTATTTGTCAGCGTAGCTCTTTTTACAAATTCTTTGGTTAAAGCATTTTAAAAATCAAGTTAAGGTATCTTGATGCGTATTATTTACCAGAAGACGACCTGTATTGGCAATACCGACATGTTTGCAACATTACTTTCCACGAACGACTGAGTCATGCTGTGTCCATGGACTCCGTTTAGTAGGACATAGTATTTTTGATACTCACATTTCACCCTCTTTCTTGGTAATGTCTTTGAACTAAACTAAACTTAACACGACTAAAAATATTGCTATCTTCCTGATGCATTATAATCGTGAGAAAGATGGCAATACGCTTTGTTAAGTCAAGTTTAGCGTGTGTAAGTTGAGGCGCTCATAGCCTAGCGCGCTTGTAACTACAATCACTGATCGGTAAACGATCAGAGGTTAAGCAATATTTGGCAAGGTCAGTCAGAAATGGTCACCATTTAGTGGCATTTGAACTGAGCGTCTCCGTGCTTCGGAGGGCACGCAAACAGTCGTTCCCGGTTGTTGTCATCTAGGCAGCAGTCGTTAAGCCTTGTCAGAGGCCTTCGGGCAGCTTGTACAACTCTGACACCAGGTTGGCTACTAACCATACTATAAGAAGAAGAAGTGTGTGCACCAACAAAATATTACCACTGATACAGGAAATACGGAACAGGGCCCCGGTGCGGAATAAATTGTGCCTCTAATTCTAATGGCGACTTTTAGGGGAATGCATAATTCCATTTCGTGTTTTCAACTCTTTAGGGGGTCGGAATATCGACATTAATGGCTTGTGAAAGGTTTCTTACGAGGAAACTTTGGAAGTGTTATTTCTTTTGTGTTCCAATGAAATAAATGGTGTTTCTGTCCATTAAAATATCTGCCTACCTGCATTACATTTGCATCGTTAGATACTACTAAGGAGTTGTTGTTGGAATACAAGTTCAGATTATAGGTAGTATAGTTTCTTTCAAAATTGGTTTTAAAAAGAGAAAATACGGAAATACGAAAAAAAAAATATGATGACGTGATAAAATAATAATAATATTAGCCCTTTAACGTTCCACTGCTGGGCACGGGCCTCCCATCAATGCGAGGGGGATTTAGGCCATAATCCACCACGCGACTGTAGCCTAGGGGTGAACAGGTTGGGCTAGCAATCAGAAGGTCCCAGGTTCGATCCCCGGTAGGGCATGCACCAATGGATGAATTTTCATCTATGTGCATAATTTACAGTTCGCTGACGGTGAGGGAAAACATCGTGAGGAAACCTACTTATCCCTCGGGATTAGGTAATGGTCAGTTCCTGTATACACGGCGACAAGGTTCACCACCTGTCACGTTGGGTTCTGACTATCTGGTGAAACGTGGGCTTTGAGTTGGTTAATACCTCCACAATGTGGTGGTGTATGGCCACTCAAGTCTCTGACTACCCCCGAATGGGGATAAAAAAGTCGTGACGTTATATATACGTTATATATATATCCACCACGCTGGCCCAGTGCGGTTGGTGGATTTCACATGTCTTATGCTTCCACTTCACTTGGCGTATTTGCACAAATATTTGCGTAATTCGGCCAAAACAAAATAAACCTACCCTCATGCGTATTAAGGGTAATTTTTCTATGGCATGATAACGCAAATATTTGTGCAAATACGCCATGTGAAGTGCCAGCATAAGCCATGCAAGTTTCCTCACGATAAAATCAATTATGAAATAAAAAAACCCGCAGTCGGAGCGTCACTGAAGCGATCATCGGAATGTGACCACAGAGAATTGGATAAAACGGACATTTCTTCACAAAAATATCCGACTTTACAATACTGAGCCGCGTCCAATCGCTTAGCGACACAGACCAAATCACTCGTAGAGCCTATTGCTATGGGAAAGCGGCGAAAAGTGGAACTCTTTAATAGATTTCTAAATACCATTCAAGTTAATGGTCGAAAAAGAATATAAAAAAGGGCTTTATTGTCACACTTTTATTGTTACGCTTTGAAGTGCTTGGTCGAGTAGGTACCTTGGAGGGTATACATTTCTCTACTTTTCAGTAATTGTGAAACTAGAGATAATAACAAAACATTTTACTACTAATAGTACCAAACCGCGAAACTTCTGCTATGTAATCAATACATCGTGCGGTTACTGAAAGTTAACATTACTAATGTAAGTTAGACAGTGGAACGACAGACATGTCGCGAATTTCCCCGGCGGCGGGCAGGCGCCATCAATCGCGCGGTATCGACGCGGCGCGCGATGAGCTATCGCGTCTATTAGCTCGCGAGATTACTGGATTCCGCGGAGGGGCAGCGCACTTGAAATCTCTAGAGCCGGCTAGACAGTGCCAGTCAGATAGGTAGGTTCGTATTGAGATGGCCTCTACGTTGCAAGGAACACTTAGCACACTAAATAGCGTTTTGCTTTTTCAGATAGTATTTTGCACCCAAAATTAAACAAATACCGTTGTGCAGACAGCTCAATTTTATAATCGTATAGATAAAATCCAATTTAATTGTTCTCAAGTAGCGGAGATGGTAGATGTAGCTGCTGTCTCTACTGTCTTAGGTACCTATGGGTGTACAAAATATTTTAAAAGGTATTTTGGATTAATAATACTATGCATTAAGCCCCAATTTCCAAATTATCTATTTTGTTTGGATTAGGCGATCATGTTTATAAACAACCTCTAATATACAACGTTATCAATATTCTTTCTTGTCTATTAATTTGTAAGTCTATAGTTTGCAGCACAAAACAGTCGATTTGTACTAATTATAACGCGCGAGTGAGCGACGCGAAACGCGATTAGCCTTTCGTTGCTCGAACGAAGCGAGACCATCACCGACCGTAATCGGAAATGTAATCTTGGTATAATCTAATATCTATCGGCTCTATGTGATATTAGGTCTATGAATTCCGGTACTTGATTTATATTCCAACTAATTATAAAACATGAGGCGACGTGACTAGCTTTCTGATTTAATAACTGAGCTAAAGTTCTAACTGTAAGTAGGAGTTCCGGTAATATAGTTATCATTGTTTTAATCTTAATTTTCTAACCTAAGGCGATAGAGGTCTTGTACTGGAATTACACATTATTTCAGTGTAATTTCAAAAATGTTCTGTCTAAAAGATTTTACATCTTGGTATACCGCGACAGTCGTCTAGCTAGTCGATTTGTACTAATTATAACGCGCGAACGCTGCGCAATGCGATTAGCTTTCCAGTGCCCTGCACTAAACTAATGCGCAGGATTTAAAACAGGGACAAACTGGGATTTAAAAATAATTCTAAGGTAACAACCATTGAGTTAACTATGTATTGCTTACTAGATGCACTAAATCAAACAACCCACATTCGCAGGTAGGAAAAATACAGACGGGAAAGAGATAATAAGAAGAAAGACTGAGTATACCGAAAGAAGATATTATGACATATCTTTATCTTATATCTACATTCGTTGCGATAATTAACAAAACATAACTGTAGGTCCTCCATAATTATAATCATATGAATAGTGGGTACGTGACGACATGAACACGTGCACGATTGTGTGTACGTGTAACCTAACACGTGATAGAACAAAAGCTGATGACAGGCGAACAAGTGTCAATATCCTCGATGGAGCAGGAGTATAAGATGCCCGTATGTCGTCGGCTTGCACTTCATTCACCGAACATAATAGCACTTCCCGTATTGTGTGGGAATGTGGAATAGTCTTTGAGTGAGTCTCATTGCGAATAATCACGAAACGAATCGCATCATCCCGATTATTCGCAACATTCTAGGGAATCGGTCAACCTAAACGCACCAAAAATTAACAACGAGACTTAATTATTAAAAAAACACGGCTACCGTACGCTCAGACCAAATGCGGAGTAAATATACCGTTACTAATTACTGTCGAAAAAACTGTTGGAATTGAATCCAAACATTTGTCTCTTAACGAATCGTGTCCCGGCGGCTTCGGCTCAAAGCGGCGTGATTCGGCAATTCCGTTCCATTTTCAAATGCTCGCTGCCCATTCGTTCCCTCGGCTACGCCTACCTAATAAATTAGATGCCTCGCGTAGCACACCGCATAGTTACAAACTAATGAAATCCCGAAAAGATCTCAACCCATTTTCTTAACAACTTTTCCGAAAGAGCAACCGCCTTCAAAGATTTTACCCGGAGAAATAATTCCGCTAATAACGCTCAGCGCTCACACGGGTATGTTATGCAACCATAGGAATTTCATTAGATACACACGCGTCTGTTTGTTAAGGAGCTTTCCATTGCTAAAAGTTTCTTGAGGCGGGTATAATTCCTTTGTTTGTTGGGAGGGTGGCACGCCCGCCTCACCCACTACGTTTTCTAAGTCATCGGGTCCAATTATGCCCCTTTGTACGTTTTGATATGTAAATTCGCGATTTTATTAAACAAACCGTGATGCCATTCGGGGGCAGCGAGCCGGATTAATAGCTTCTTCAGATTTGTGTAATCGCTTTCTCCTAAGACAACACGGAGGTGAATCGCGAGGGAGCTATTCACTTTGTGTTTCATTACGAAACGTTGATATCTGTTTGATGTTACTGCTCATTCTATTTTCGGGTCAAGCATTAAAGAATCAAGTCAATCGCAAAAAATAAAATTAAGCAGACGTATTGAGACACCTAAAGTAGGTACTGAAATACAATTCGTCAAGCACTAGATATAAAATGAACACTAGAACCGATGTTGATATTATATCGAGTGCACAATAGCGACCAATTTTCAGTTCCAATAAAAGCGATCCGCGACTCGTCACAGACTATAACAACATATTAAACCTGCGCATAGAACGAGCTTTACTGCCGAAACTACCCATTCGGTTTAAGCTTAATTTTTACCCCAGCACTATTAATAATTTACATGGGATAACGCGAACGTTAGCGCCATATTACAACGCATAAATTAATGATGTACCTCGCATGTTTAACTGCGAATCGGATGAGTTTTATTGACAATTTTGTTGGGAAAGAGCAATTTGCGGGATGACCGCCGAGTGACGCCAAGTGGTCAGCGCATGGGGGGCGCGGGCGGCCGCGGCCCGGCCGGTGCGCGCTGCCTGCGCCGCCGTTCAATTGTCATTTTATAGTTAGTGTAATTGCGATAGTGCCAGGCCGGCCTGCTTTTGTATGATAGGGAGTAGGCTTTTAGGTTTATAAAGGTGCAATGTGTTAGGGGCCGAATTTGAACATAGGTTCTATCCTTGCAATTAAGGAAACTGTCAGAACCGGAACCGTTTTTTATATATCCATAAGAAACGATAAACAAAAGTAAGTGAACGATACGAGATAGAGCACATATTTGTTGTGCCATGTTCCAATTGAGTGCAGCCCATATACAGGCTGGCTCAACCGGGGTAGTACCACCCTCTCACAGATGATCGGCGTAAAGTAGCTGTTAATGTTGCGTTTCGTACGATGCTTGAGGGAGCTGGATGCCCAGCGTTTCCTACTCTCTCTTTCTATAGGCTATGGTGATTGCTTAACATCAAGCCGGCTGTACGCTTGTTTGCCACCTTAGTTGTGAATAAAGAAAATATAAGTTCCATGATGTACCTACATCAAAATAATAGGTACCTGTCCCGTTAATTAAATTGGCGAGGTCCTCTCCATACCTCCGTGGAGTTCGCCGATGGATGCAAATGTTTCATGCATTTACTGTAACTCAATCGCACGAATGTACACAATTGCATTTGGGGTGCGTTGAGGAGCTGACACACCGCCGCTATTATTGTGCAAACAAGGGCTTCCGCTCATGTGCACTGGCCTCTATTCAACTGTCGTGTCAATGTTCGATATTGCACAATATTATCAGTCTGTAATGGCTTTTGGACCGATATTTCGAGTTTCGACTGACTGATGCTAATCCGACGAAAGCAATAGTCAGTTTCGTTCGGGCTTCGAATTTTGAATTTTGTTTGACACCTTTTTTGAAATGAAAATTAGGTTAGGTTAGGTTAGAAAAAAATAATTGAAATTGGTGAAGATGGCTTAGGACTTATTGAAAAGTATAAAATCTGAATCAGACGACGACGATTCTATGAGAGTTAGTTCTCTTTAAATTAAACACTTATAGGATTTCAATTGTTTGAAGCTTTGAAGCTGTCTCTTGTTTTCACGTTACTAAGGCCACGTTCTAATTTCGATATCTCCAAAAGCTCTTTTACGAAAAAAAAACTATCCTACCTATACGTTATGGGGGTAACGCGGGTGCCGTAATTATTACTTATCATAGTGGTAGGTACACAATCAAAACGGGCCTGTCGCTACGAATTAACACAAGCTTTTGTTATCATTCAATTTGATTCTGCCGCCGGCTGTTTTATTATTTTAATGAGCCTCAATTTCCAGAGATAATTGAATGGACGTCGCGCTGCTTCGATTATTATTTCATTCGATACGATACATGCAGATAGATGGCGCGGCAGTCGCGGTGAGTGCGCGGAAAATCGGAACTTTTAGGGTCAGTTTAGACAGAGCGGAAAATGCGCGAGCATTTACTGGCTCCATTGAAATAAGACCGTATTACCATAGCCTAAAGTCGGCTCGCGCATTTTTCCACTTTGTTTGAACTGACCCTTAGAGGTGGTAGATGAAGCTGTAGCTCGTACAGTCTGTTTTTTCTAAAATGTCTTAAACTCATAACAAACCGTCCTGGTTACGAAAATCATGAGTTTTGGCATCAATCACAAACTTTACCTAAGTTATGAACGTCTTGATTATTAGAAGAAACACATATGGTATGAATTACACCAAAAACTGCTTCAAATTAACTATTCAAACACATTAATTTTCATAAAATCAAAAAAATATCAGAATCCATTTCAACAGATTAAAAATGATCATCACAACTTGACATTTCTAAATGCGAGTTTGTCTTTGGATTGTAGTGATGCGATAAGCGGATGAATGATTCGACCAGTGTGAGTGAACTGTACCGATAATTTTTAGAACAATAATAAAAATTAATTTCGAAGAAAAAGAAATAAAAGCGCAACTTTTAAGTAAATTTAGCAAAAACAATTATAATAAAAAAGTTGTGGACGAAATGGCAGCCCGCAAAAATATTATTGTTTTACGCCTTCCGCCCTATCATTGCGAATTAAATCCGATCGAATTAATATGGTCACAGTTAAAAACTCATGTCGGCAAAAATAATAAAACCTTCAAAATGGCTGAAGTCAAGGAATTGATCAAAGAAGGCTTAAGCCAAATTGGTAGGTGTCCTGGAACAACTGCATTAGTCATATAATAAAAGAAGAAGATAAAATGATGCAGCTTGACGGATTAATAGATGCTGCATCAGACGCGCCGACCCCCAGTTTTATTGTTCACGTATCCGAAACAGAAGACTAGAGTGAAGTAACTTGTAGTGAAACAAATTAATAAAAAAGATAAAAATATCTTGTCGTTTTATTGCTTTATGTTGGCTAAGATTTGTTTTGAGAAATTATTTCTTTGATCATGATAATGAAGGATATTCTGGCAGCTTACTACAAAAATATTACTGTCAACGCTATTAATTCCCATAGTCATAACCACATTGTCAGGAAATCTCACATCATGAAAAGCATTCAGTTACAAGCTTCCTGAGTATATTTGTTCACTTGTTCATTCGATAATGTCCCAACACTATCAATTGTCTTTGGTTACTAGGACGCCATCTTTGTTTACCATTTAAGTCATTTAAGGAAAAACGGACTGTATACAGGCTGGCTCGACCGGGCTATTACCAACCTTTCACAGAAGATCGGAGTAAAGTAAATACTTTAGCTGTGTTTCGTACGATGAGTGAGAGAGCCGGTACATTCCCCTGTGATTTTTCCCTCTTCTTGTTTCTCTCTGTGTGTCCCACTCCCCTTCAGGTCGGCGACTTGTGAGCGATGCCTTTGGTATAGCAAGCATCTATAGGCAGCGGTAACTGCTTAAAATCAAGGGGGGCATACGCTTATTTGCGACCTTAGTTATTATACAAAAAAACTTAACGGATTAAGAGGAGGGTTCGAAATTTGGTTGATTTTCTATTCTACTTTTTCTTTAAGTAAGTATGTGGACTAGGAATCTTATATTTAGATGTATGATTTTTGACTATATTATCTTGAGTATCTTTAAATCCAAATCACGATTTGATGAAATTTTCTCGATAAAAAAAAATTATGAAATGAGCTCTAATTATTTACAATTTTCCTTGCTACCACGATGTTTTTACGATTTAGATCACGAAATTATTTCTAAAACATAGCAAATAATGATATCTAAACTACCCTTCAACCATATTTTAATTCATGAAGTAGTTTTTTTTTAATTCAAGTAAATGTGGTTTGGCGCTTACGTTGTTTATTTCCGAGCGCGCGCACAATATCGCCATCTCACATTTTAAGTACTTGAACTAACCATGTCTCTCTCTAACTTTGTATTGTCAGTGTCCGCTCGGACTTGTTCGACGTCGGACCTGTGAAGGATTTTTTAAAAAATATTACGAAAAAATATTACGGTCGTGCCACATTACAGGTACAGTACAGTATTTACAGTCCGCCGACGCCTATGATAAATAAATAAATATCCTTGGAAATTCTTTTACACATGACTACCTGATCCCAAACTAAGCAGAGCTTGTACTATGGAAACCAGATAA
Organism: Drymonia ruficornis; assembly: GCA_947859195.1. Lineage (NCBI taxonomy): Eukaryota > Metazoa > Arthropoda > Insecta > Lepidoptera > Notodontidae > Drymonia > Drymonia ruficornis. The sequence continues at coordinate 6,598,638 of OX401911.1, read as the reverse complement.
CTGATATTACTACATATAAATATGTAAATACAAACTAAATATACACTTAATTACACCTAGACTCGGGACATGCGGACATGTTCATGCACACAAATGCATGTCCTGGGCAGGAATCGAACCTACGACCTGCACTGCAGCGTGATTTTCGTTTGCTTTTCCTTGTCTTGTGTAATTTCTTTTCATCTCTTGTCATTTTGTGTCATCTCTTGTCATTTTGTGTCATCTCTTGTCATTTCATAGTTATTCGTGTCATTTCTGTAAAAACTCCCTATTTCGCTTACTGTTATATACTTGCAGCATGGTCTTGGGCCGACAGTGGGAATACATTGCTTGTCAAAACAATGGAGTCGCTTTATTGCGTTTGTTGTAGGTATGGATGGGCAAGTAATAAATATATCATACATCAATAAATTATCGTAAAAAATAACATTACAGATATGGATAGGAAAATGTTTGTCCGTCCTATTCAATCTATTATATTATAAACGAAAGTAACTCTGTCTGTTACCTTTTCACGGCTAAACCGCTGAACCAATGTTGATGAATTTTGGTATGGAGATAGACTGGGTCTTGGCGGAGAACATAGGCTACTTTTTAGGGTTCCAAAGGGTGCTAACGGGACCCTATTACTAGGCCTACGCTGTCCGTCTGTCTGTCTGTCCGTCTGTCAGCGCGGGCTGTATCTCACGAACCGTAACAGGTAGAGAGTTGAAATTTTCACTGAATGTGTATTTCTGTTGCCGGTGCAGAACAAATACTAAAAATATAATAACATTTAAAAATAAATATCAAGTCTCAAACTTGATATTTTTGATGTGTTTATTCTACGGTGGTACGGAACCCTTTATGTGCGAGTCCGACGCCTTCAGATCTTATGAATGTTTTCTTGAAATAAATATAGTGTATTTTAAGTAATTAACTGGCCAACCCTCAGGTCCTACCTACCATGTTAGGATCTTTTTCGTTCTAGCGGGTGTAAACCGTGATTTAACGAGTTAATGTGATAATTTTTGTATTTAAATTATTCAATTCAATGTATTTGTTTCAGACATAGTCCAATATTGATTATTAAAATTATTATAATTTCACAATAAATATAAAACAATAAATAAAAGTAAAATTAAATTAAAAAAAATAAAAAAATATTTTTTATTTTTCATGTTTTATCATTAAAATACAATATTTTTTTTTTTTTTAGCCTATTTTTGTGTCCCACTCCTGAGCAAAGGCCTCTCCTTGACTTCTCCACAAAACACGATCTTGAGCGGTCACAGACCAAGTACCCCCCGCAAAGGTGACCAAATCATCCCGCCATCTCCTCTTGGGTCTGCCCCGGCTGCGGCGTCCGCCACTTGGTATCCAATTTGTGATGGCGTTTGCCCACCTTTGCGGGTCCATACGTGCCACGTGACCGGCCCACTCCCACTTCAACTTTGCGGTCTTAGCCCCCACGTCAGCGATGCGAGTAATGGAGCGCAGGGTGGTGTTCCGGACGCGGTCCGTCCGCTTGACACCTAGTATGCTGCGCTCCATTGCTCTTTGGCAAATCTTGAGCTTGGACTTCTGTTGTTCTGTTAGTGACCACGTTTGAGCACCGTAGGTTAGGACGGGCAAGATACACATGTCGACGAGTCTACGTTTTAAAGACACAGGAAGGTCGCCCTTCATCAGATCTTTCATAGACCAGTAGCTCTTCCAGGCGTTTTCAATCCGTCTTTCGACTTCTTTCTCTTGCCGGCTGTTAAACGAGACTATCTGGCCTAAGTATAAATACTCGTCGACATACTGTATAACTTGCCCATCTACCACGACCCTACGTTTTATGCTGTTGGTCATCAGCTGAGTTTTTGACCTGTTCATAGACAGTCCAATCTCAAGACTTGCCGTACTCAGGTCTTGGAGCATATTCTGGAGTTCAGAAGCTGACGAGGAGAAAAGCACGATGTCATCTGCAAAGCGAAGGTTTGTGAGCTGTGCACCATTCACATTAATTCCTCGTGAATGCCAAGATGGTGGTAGCTTCTTGAAGACTTCCTCCAGTGCTGCTGTAAATAACTTGGGGGAGAGTGGGTCGCCCTGTTTGACGCCTCTGCCTATTGTGAATTTTGGTCCTGGTAAATGTAGTTTAATATTAGCAGTACTATTTTGGTATATCTTTTGAATGAGGTTGATGTAACAATGGTCAATGTTTTGGTTTCTCAACGCAGCAATAACCGAACCATGTGTTATGCTGTCAAAAGCTTTGGCATAGTCTACAAAAGCCAGATAAAGTGGTTTGTTATATTCGTTGCATTTTTCTATAGTTTGATTAACTGCGTGGAGATGGTCCGTTGTGGAGAAATGAGATCGGAAGCCAGCTTGCTCGGGAGGTTGGTGGAGATCGAGGGTTGGAGCTATTCTATTTTGTATAAGTTTTGTGAATACTTTGTATAAATGTGACGTTAAACTAATAGGCCTATAGTTGGTTATGTCTGATTTGTCACCTTTTTTATGGAGAAGAAATATAACATAATATATAATATAATATAATATAATATAATATAACATAAATTAAAATAAAATAAAAACCTACCCCTAATTAAACAAATACCGTCCGCGTGGGATACTGGCTGCATGTCCTCCCTGTATTCAAGCTGTTCCTGTTGTCAAGCGAATTTTTTGAGCAAGGAAAGAGCCAGCCCTCTTGTCACCTGTGGCGGTAACCAGTCTAAGGGTGATTTTGATAGATAAAAAAATAAAGATAAAAAGATAAACAATAAATAAATGCATGGTTAAATCAATAAAATTAATAAAAACTGAAAATTAAATTAAAAAATAAATTAAATATGGTAAAAATAAATATTATGACACCGCTGATGACTTCATGATCGGCATCGAAGTTAAGTACCAAAGTATTCCTTTGCCTACGAAACATGAAAAAGATACTCATATCCGGCAGTCAGTCACTGACACAGAGTATGTACATTTTTACCCGACTACGGTGGGTGGAGGGTTATGATTTTGACCGATATGTATGTATGTTCATCTGCTCCCGTATAACGTCCAAACTATTTTTATCATAATAATTTGACTAATGAGATATCGTTGGACGCGTCTGGATCGTCCGCTGGTTATAGGCTATTATACGATCGAAATATTGTTATACGTATCTATCAGCATATTGTAGGTATCGTTTGTCTTCTTTTGACTTACTTTGTCTTCAGCAATAAAAACAACATAGAAATTAAATTATTTTTTTCAAATACACTCGACATAAAAATCCCATATAAAACGAAAAAAAAATATTTGAATATTTTCATCCATTTCATCTATTTTAAAAGGTGCACTGGGACATATTATTTTAATTGTACGAATTAAACAATATTGTTCCTTCAAAAAATAACTATACTATAGTCTACTCCATAGCTGTTCTGTCCTAGCTAAGCGAGAGGGATATATCCTTCGGCAGCTCACGCGACGCTAGCCACACCCCGAAACTAAAATTCATTTTTTTCTTGTATCGTCTTAAAGCAGATGCGTAGGTTTTTCCGCCGATTTTCTAGGATGACCCTAGAAAATAGGTCGTGAGTAGTGTCACTTTTGTACAGGTAAATTGACCTGTATTCAAATTGACCGACGCAGTCTTCTCAAGGGATCTCGTTCCGCCTCGGCTCGGCCGACACGATGAAGCCCCGCTGCTTCTTTCTTACTGTGGTGTCCCTGTGGTCTATATCTCGTCCACCAATGTGGGCCTCCCTTATTACCCAAGATTTACGATTTAGTGAATTATGACACTTTCGATACCTTTCAAACATGTAGATGATGAAAAGTTCTCAGATGACGTCATGCGCATCTGGTTATCGTTTGAATACATTCCTCGTAATCAACTCCGCATACTATGACGTGATATTTCATGCAATATGTTTAAGTTTTTAACGGTATGTATTGTTGAAATAGTTCAGAGAATCCTACTGTAAACTAATTGTTGAAAAATGAAACATACACACATTTATACTCACGCCTGTATGCCAGGGGCAGGCAGAGACTATTGATTGCCACATGCTACGATTTGGAAACACCTTTTTTGCTTAATCGACATTCATACATCTTCTCATGCACTGCCGTCGATTGAGGGTGCTACGGACTTGACCTTTCTGTCGTGAAAAGTTCTCCTTGGGCGCCCTATTCCGACGCATCCACTTACATTGGTTTAGTAGGTATATCTCTTTCGTCAGTCGACTTTCATTCATCCTCTCTACATGGCCAAACCATCTTAGCATACTCTTCTCAATCTTAGTCAACACATCATCCTTCAGCTTATATCTCTCGCTTATCACAACTATTCCTTATCCGGTCAGCAAGGATGACACCACATATACTTTGTAAGGAGAATCAAAAATGAAAATTTACACGAAAACATAGTCGTGCCATCGATTTTCGTTAATATAATAACAGTGTTAGCTGGCGTATGTTCGGAATGCATTCTAAACACACCCCAGTCGCCCCCATCGATAAAAGGCACGGGACAATCGCATGAGTAAATTATAGGTGCTTTTATTTCGTAACAGCTAGTTTTACCTATAGGCAAAGTTGACTTAGTGCCGGCAGTTTAATTAAAGGGGAGAGGTTTGATTTGTAGTTGGCAATATGAAAGAGTACGCATCGTAATGTGATTGTAAATAGTATTTTCAACGTCCATTTGTTTGACACGAAAGGGAAGTTACTGTTTATTTTTTAAACATACCTCTTTCTTTCATTTTCGTAGGTACTTACCTCTTCATCATCATCATCATATCAGCCAAAAGACGACCACTGTTGGATATAGGCCATCTCTTATTTTTATAGATTTCACCACAAGTCATCTGATGGTGATTTTAAAAACAAAACTTCAATTTGTATATCAGGTAACCGCTTACCTGCCTAGAAAATTCATACATAGTTTTATCCTTATTTGGTTTATCAAATATTCACGTCATTTATAATTGAATTAACTATCAGCAAAGTCATCCCAACCGCGAAATAGTCAAACGTCATTCCTTAACTGCTAATTAGCGTCAAACAACAAATGCATTATAACGACATACATCTTAAACAGTTAAATAGGACTTGAATAATAGAGTGTGTGTTAGGTATAGTACGTTTTTTTATACTTGTCCTATTTGGTAAGCAAAAATGGCGTTCAGCGGGGCGACTGCGTAACTTTTTTGTCAATGTTTCAATTGGTTTCGTTCATCCTGTGTCAATTATATACGAAACCAATTGAAATATTGACAAAAATTTACGCAATCGCCCCGCTGGACGCCATCTTTACTTACCAAATAGGACGAGTATAAAAAAAACGTAATATACGTAGTAGGTCACGCAAAGGGCGCCTACATACGATAAACTATGTTATGAATGAGACATCCGCAGGTGGGCGCGCATCGCGGCGAGGCGACCGCAGACCGCGGCACGCGTCGTTTGAGGCTTGGCTCGCGAGGCGAACCACTTACCTTTCTTACCCGTTTTGTTTACGGCAACAGACCTATGAGTAAAGAAAGAAAGGACATTATTTCCCCACGTTTCTCTCATTGATACACTTGTTAACTGCATAAATATGCTTTTTTAAATTTGCATTTGCAAGAAAAAAAGGGGAGGCCTTTGCCCAGCAGTGGGAAACGAAATAGGCTAAATAATAATTAATCATTCGAATTGTTTTTTACTCAAAAATAAAAGTGAAACTGATGTCCAGACTGAACTGCACTGACGGTTTGTCCAAAGATCAGATCCCACCCTGAGTGGGCTGACATCTAAATCCGGGGCACAGCTCTAATATAATAAAGATTCCGTTGATAGAGTCACCGCATGTTTTTCAAAAATGATGACTTGAGTGGTTAGTTAAAATGTTATCAGGGGCCTTACCACTATCTCTAATAGCAGTTTTGTTCTAACGTTTCAGCGGCCATTTGTGCAATGACGTTTCTTATTGTCATGACAATAAGGTACGTCATTGCACAAAAAGTCGCTGAATCGTTAAAACGTTCCTATAATTGAATCGCGATAAGAGGTCGTGGTAAGCCCCCAGTTGACCATTCAATTTCTTATTTGCACTCTCTTAGTGACAGCTCTGGGTTACGTATACTAGCAGCATACATTCCACTTTTTATTTTAGTTTTTTAAAAGTACTAGCACAAAATAATTTTCAACCTATTCATAAAATCGTAACCAGATAACAATAATGTTAAATAATTTACGGGCTGATATTATTTTAAGGGCATGTTTATGACTACGAGAATGTTTATGAGTAAGCTGCAGACAATCGGTACAAATTATTAAGTGTGTTGGCCTGTGTAACTGTCATTATAGGAATATCTCAATTTTGAAACTTGTTCTCTGGGAATTTAATAATAACTTTACCTAACTCATAATCGATGACTGTTAAAGCTGTAGGTACCTCTGTAATTTATTTGTAAACTTACGCAGTTGTAAAATTTGTAGATTTTATAATGCACGGGCCCTTATACAAGTGTACCTTTAGGTACTTATAAGTACAATTTAAAACAAAATTTAATACCAAATACATAAAAACATAGTTAATGTAAATCTCTACATTCTTCGGCACTTGAAACAAACGTTAACAAACATTATTTGTGACAAGGGATCTTAAGATTAAATATAAGTAACCCATTGTTGAGTGGACCCAGTAGCAATATTTCTATGTTGCCCTAAGTTTGGTTTAATTTGTCATATTTGTGTAAGATAAGCTCCAGAGATGGGAACGGAAGTCACTCGGTAACTAGATGGGACACACGTCAAGTGGGAGATAAAACTCATCACGATTATTGAAAAACAACCCTTAAAACTTTTTCAAGATTAAAAGTTTTAAAAGAACAGTTACTATACTTACCTGAAATGTAACGTCACGACTTTTATCCCCGTTCAGGGGTAGTCAGAGGCTTGAGTGGCCATACACCACCACATTGGGGAGGTATTAACCAACTCAAAGCCCACGTTTCACTAGATAGTCAGAACCCAACGTGACAGGTGGTGAACCGTATCGCCGTGTATACAGGAACTGACTATTACCTAATCCCGAGGGATAGGTAGGTTTCCTCACGATGTTTTCCCTCACCGTCAGCGAACTGTAAATTATGCACATAGATGAAAATTCATCCATTGGTGCATGCCCCACCGGGGATCGAACCTGGGACCTTCCGATTGTTAGCCCAACCTGTTCACCCCTAGGCTACAGTCGCTACAGTCGCAGTCGCAGTCGCAGTCGCTACTTACCTACCTACTAATAAACTTTGTATTGCCATCCTTGAACGTATTCAATGCCATCTAATTAAAATTAAATGCCAAGTACACGACTTGATCTCATTTAACACACATTTGACAACTAGACGGTAACAGTAAAAAACTAAGTCGTTACATTTAGATGTGTCAATTAAAAAACCTTGTAAAAAAGAACAACATGTACAAGATCTATTAAACGGCCAATCGTTCCAAAATTAAAATCAAAAGAACCAATCATAACCCGGACGTGGAACACAATAGAATGATTCCCACATGCCTCTGACAAAACAAAACAAGGTTTAAACATCGCCTAAACGCTGAAATAACAAACCGATTACGCCATGATCAGTGTTCCTTTTGGTCCAAATCATAAGCCGCTCTGCTGATCGAGACACGCTACATAATTTGATTACCTTACATCTCTACACTAAGAACGATAGTGTTTTAACTTAGGTAAATAATGTATCAGTGAGAGATTCCTTCAATTAATTATCAAAACTATGGGTTTGGAAGTATCAAAATCGCTATCAGTTTATGAGTTGGACAGGAATGTGGAAACAGTAGCACGGATAGTCTCACTCAGCGATCCAATATTTAATAGTTTTATGATGTATTATCAAAACAAATCTCACCGAGTTACTATGAACTACTGCGGTACGTTTCGGCTGCAATTCGATATACTACGAGCTGAACGGTTTTGATATTTGAGATTACAGATTTGTATCTAAGATTATTTTTGCATAAAAAACTTTTGATTTTTGTGGCATTAAAAACAAAGACGGTTTAAAATCAAATGTATGTATTCTAATAATATTCGATACATCATTCACACTCTGTGTATAGTACCTAATTGGATCTTAACAACCGTATAAAATTAATTTGTAACTCAAGTAAGTAGATATATGTATGTATAATATTGGTATAATACTATACATAGAAATGGCCCGGAGCGAGTAATACGTACATTACAGTAGTTAATTGGTATAATGGCCTATGGTTATAGCTCGTGAGTTCCATTATAATTGGGTTTTGTCTTGTCTACGAACGTAGTTAAATAATGCTAATATTAGTGGATACGGATGGGTTACATCCAACATTAATTCAATAATGACTCCATGCTTAGAACGCATTAAAGGGCACGCTAGATGAATTGCCCAGTAGATAATGAATTAAACATTATTGATGTGTGGTGTCCGATAAATACAGATAAAGCTTGCGAACTATATTATTATTATTTATTCTTGTGTTTAATAATTTATCATAAATTATTAACTACTATAAAGTATATTAATTTAACATAACTTTAATATGATTATCACCTGCTTGCGGTGAAGGAAAACATCGTGAGGAAACCTGCATGTCTTTAGACATGTGAAATCCATCAACCCGCACTGGACCAGCGTGGTGGATTATGGCCTGAATCCCCCTCGCATTGAGGGGAGGCCCGTGCCCAGCAGTGGGACGTTGAAAAGGCTAAATTATTATTATTATTATACATTATATTTAAGTTTTATAAGCAAACTTAGTTTATTTTTAAATCGGCGCCCGCATGTTCCTAAATGATTCGTATTTGCGGGAGCTTCTTAACGTTTGGCATTTACTGAAATGTGGCTCTGTCGCCGACTTACTCATGGTCACTTATATTTCTTACAACCGAATAGGTATAATAAATACAATTACCGTAGAACGATCGTGCCCTTAGGGTGTCTATTTTTTATATTAGGCCTCACTTACTTTGTCCATTCATTGGTGTAGATCAAAGGATAAAGATTATAACGTCAAATAAAGTCTCGTTAAATTTACCAAAAAAAGTAATGGAAGTGATGGTGAAATGTTACAAATTTTATTTAACAAGTCCTAACCTACGGACCTATACGTTATTAGGTACTTAAAATAAAATAAATACGATCTAATTTAGTTAAAGTATCAAGACATTCAAATTGTTATACAAAAATAGACAAACGCGGTGGATACAAAAGGACTTAACATATTTTTTCATCATATTTTATTATGAACTTCTGTTCAATATCCAGATGTTTGAGTCTGATCAAACAAAAGATTTTTCAGATGTACTTACGTAGCGTCAGAATGTAACTATTACGGTCATGATTTATTAATAATTCAGTTTATTTTAAAAGTACCACTCTTATTTTTTAAGATTCGTGAAAGTTTATCTGTGGACAATCAATTTTATTTGAATGCGTGTTGTAAAATTGGAGTGACATCAAAGTAGAGATACATTGCAAATTATATTTATGTGTGACATTTACTATTCAGCATTTATTATACGGAAACATAATTATTAAAGCAGAGTATCACAGAAATAATAATTTTAATCCATTATAAATTAAAACAAGCATAGTTTCAGTAATTTGAGTTTGAAGATTATTGTAATGCGGAACAGTATGAGCGTGAAAGCCGACACACGCTTTACCATTTTTTAATAGTTTATTTCCAAACTCGCTGTCGACAGCGCCGATGTTTTTCTAATAACCTGTTTAACAAATCATAACGTTTATTTTTGTTCGACACTGAACGATCACACGTCCGGGACTCTATTCTGTTTCAAATCTCTAGCTTGTTTTGATTATTTTAATTTTTCATTGAACATAAGAAATTGAAGTTAAAACAGCCGCGCGCGTTGTGAGCAAGAGGAAGATAATCCACAATCAAGCATGACGTAAACATCGTGTTCGCATTATTTACTTGAATACATATAAAATTGTCGTAATCATCTTTGAAAAGGAAATATAAAAATGTAGTTACACAAGCTGCATATTCTGCGTAGTATTTTTCGAGACATGTTTACATATTGAAATGCAAGGGATATATTTATGCGTTTCCGTACATTAAAACACGACTGCATCTATCTTTCAAGTGTCCCTCTAATGGTGGCCGATGAAAAACAAGCACCAGTTCTTTTTACTAACAGATTTCTTTGTGTAGTTAAAAGCCGCCGATGGCGCGCTTACGACTTATATGACTCGTCAGTATTGGTCGCCAGAATTAGAAGAAATTAATTTGGAAACCCGCTAACTGCGTCTGGTGCGGATCAGGTAGGGCGATACGTTTTTTTGTATCACTACAAAAGATCTTTCGGGGTGAAAAAAGTATAAACGTCGGGAACGGTAGCAAAACTTTTCGATTATTCTTGATGAACCGTGTCAGTATAAATAGAAAACTATTAAAAATAAAAACACAACAAAATGTAAGGCATCCGACATGGACCCAAAATTTTAATTTGTCTAAAAACACTTTTCAACAATTAACAACTTCTGGCGCCAGTGGCAAAAACTGCAAATATCACTATTAATAATATGAAACAAATTGGTTCACGGTTTTGCGCTATCTTCTATAGCTCACAAAAGTGATTTTGATATAAAGCGAAATAAGCGAGTAGTTGCCTTGTGCGGTATAATAGATTTTTCATTTTCAATCGCATGGCATAGGGCGTGACAGTAGCGCGGCCGGGCGGCGGCGGGCACGGTGCGTGGGCCGTGGTCACCCGGCCAGAAATTGTATAATTTTACACAACAAAACAATCCACCAATACACGGCGAGCGTGAATGGACATGTCCGAACCAACAGCCGTCAACGATTCCGAACAAAACGTGCCAAACGCACGCATCGCGAATGCTGGTCAATCAATTGAAAAGTGAAAAATAACGAAAGAGAAAAATATTCATTTTGCCGCTAATGGATTTGGACAGTGACAATGAAACAATATACCCCTTCAGTAACTGCATATACCTATATTTACGGGGAAATATATTCAATTAACTTTAACTCCTAACACTAATACCTAAGATATTAGCTAATAAAACCATCAACATAGAAAACATAAATTACGTGTGCAAAGAATAAGATTGAGTTCTTCTTTGTGAGACAGTAATAAAATAAGAAAGATCGCAAATCTCAATATGCGATACTGATGCAAAATTCATCCGGCCAGACTTTGCCGTAATGAAATCCTCAGACAGGTAATAGTTAAAAGGGAATTTCATAGCGGCTTGAGAGAAATGAAATAAAACGATAATATGTCGGGAGCTATTACGTCTGACAATGGGGTACTGCGACAAAGGGAAACGGTAGGATGGCTGTTCAACGAACACGATAAAGTTACATTGATTAAACCTATCCAAGAGCTTTATATCTTGAAAATGCATAGAAGACATGATATAATTTCTAAGAAGAATCATATTTCGTCAATTAGATAAGTTGATGCGTTAGTATCCCAAACGATACCTAAGGTTATTTTAAATATAATTTAACTGCACAACAAGCAATGTTGTGTAAAAGCTAAATTTGATTAAACGCAAGAATCCTTTGATAGAACAGACAAAGAAACGATAAAGAAGCCCGTATCAAACGATACTTTGCGAATTAGAAACAAAAACGGATTCGAAAGACTTTCTGAAGATGACGTCTCTTTCTCTACAGAGCAGTCATCGAGTTTCCTTTGTAATTAAATATTGAAATTAAGAAATGAACAGCCGCTAATTACAAGAGGTTGTCCCTTGGGGGCTGATTATGTTGCCCCAACATTCGCAGAAAGGGATGCCGAGCCCTACGCCGCTCTTATTACAATTAATATTTAAGATTTTAATGTTCAGCTCACTACAGACGCAGCTATGTTCACACGTCTTGTTATATGGAACATGTTATTAATTTTCGGAACTTATAATTAATTAAATCTCTATTGAAAACATCTGTTCGCCCAACAAAGTTGACGGATGCACGGTAAATGTGATACACCGAGCATAATAATGTTAGATCAATGGAAACAACATCGATACGAGTAATAAAAAAGAAATAGTGACGTTATACAAACTATAAATTTAGTGTTTGGACATTTCAATTATCCGGACCACGTGGCGTGCCGACAATGATGTTCGTGCCAACAGTAATAAAATAAAAAAAGTAACAATAAAAAACGTGTCCGACCCAGTTAATATTTTTATGTGTCTAATTCTATCGCTAATAAGATATTTTATATTGGAGATGATTAACACAAAAGTACAGTCACACGCGATAAAAAGTAACAAAAATAATAAGAACGATAACAACTTCATCAAAGAACGATCACATCGCAGACGCAATAGGTGAAGATCTTAAATACGTTTGGAATGTCTTTATTAACTGTCAACGAATCAAGAGAAGCACCGGGAGCTGTTTAATACTCTATCAGACAAACGTAATTAGTTTTGTAAATAAAATGCCTTGGAGAAATTGAAACGTAGCAGCTACCTGACTGTTGCGGTGACTTGCTAAATTATCTTATGATTGTACTGTCAGATAGAACAGTGTTATTAAACCGGCCCGTAACTTTATAGAATCGGAGAGGTTAAGCCCCTCTAACAATCAAATAATAGCTATTTTTCTCGGTATCGTAATAACAATACTATTTAATACGGTTTTGATTAATTAGCAGTAGGTATCATTATTTGTTGAAAGATAGGAGTGATTACTTATGGGTGAAAGTAATTACTTACGTGGGATAATATTGTGAGAGATTAAAAAAACTTAGTTGGAATAAACAAAGAACACCCCCTGCCCCTGGGACAGGTAACATTAGGAGAACATCTTGCTCCAACTGAACATGAAATAATTGTAAAGCTGAATTACGGTCGCAAAACTTTTCCACCCCAAAGCATTTTTTATTTAATTTTTATTTTTACGACACAATTAAACGCGGCTTTGCTTTCACTTTTTATTGTTACTGTCTTAGTGCCCTCTAATTTTTGGCTTCAATTACATTTTTCCTTTGCTGTTTTATTAAAACATTGTTTTTAATGATGGAAGTTTATCGCTGGCCATACTTCTGTTTGCTGTAAAATTATTTTCGCAATGCCAATATCTCTGTAGATTTTAGTAATATCAATGAAGTCAATAATTCGGTTGTCTCTTCTTCCTCAGGTACTTCTCAAGGTGAATAGGTATTTGTATTCAAGGAGAGAACGCTTCTCGCTCCAACCGGAACTCCTTTAGAAAAAATAGACCAACGCTTTTTGGAACCGAAATCATTTATCATGTTTGCACTGAACCCAAGACAAACTGCTACTGCGTTTGAGTTTACACTAGATAAGATTAGGTGCGTTTGTTTTACGCTGCCTACCGATTCTCCAGCCATTTTTAAGACAGAGCCTCATTGTTTGGTTTAATATCTAGTATGGTGTTTCCGAGACATGAACTTGAAAAGGAAATAATGCATCAAAGGGGGTTTAGGTGTTCGTGAATGTTGCATTTTAATTTTCTAAGGTTATCTACTTGTCATTTTAACTTAAAGTGATAAAAAACGTTAAATCTATTATAATTTTTGCAACGGACTATGGTAAATACTAAATTAGATTTACGTTGCTTAAGATTAATACATACATTTATTAACTTGTGAATCAATATTTTTTTATTAGACAATCTACGACAATGTAAAAAAATGTACATGTTTTAAAATTTAATTATCCATGAAATCATCTCCTATCATTGCTGATTAGATAAGGGAATGAAAAAGGAAAATTTATGAGTTTCAGATTCTGAGAATTGTAACCGTTAGTCACATCTGTGTGTAAACACTTAATATCCATTAAATCTAATTTATAATGTCATCGTGAGTCCACTAATCCGAAAGCAGTAAAACAACAACGGCAAATGTAACGGCATTGACATTGAGGCAAAGCGTTAAAAACTGTGATATGTAATCTATACATATAATAAGAATGTAAAATTGGTCGCGTCTGTACATTCGAAATATTTGGAAAAAAAATAGTGGGGGGGACTTAGATTGACCAGCAGAATTCATTTTTATCATTTTTAGAATTTTTGTCTGTGGGTATGTTTGTATGTTTGTATGTTTGTATGTTTGCTCAGATTTTCGAAAGAGCACAACTTCGAATCCACCGGATGGATTTCAATGAAATTTAGCATGGATATGACTAATAGTCTAACTTAACATCTAGGATACTTTTTTTTTCGAAAATGTTTAGGGTTGCCACAGAAAATTCAAAAAACGACTTAAAAATTCTAAATGTTTGAAAGAGCACAACTTTGAATCCACCGGATTAATTTCAATGAAATTTGGCATGGATATGACTAATAGTCTAACTTAACATCTAGCATATTTTTTTTTTCGGTAAAGTGTAGGGTTGCCACTAAACATTCAAAAACTACCTAAATATTCGAACACGCACAACTTCGAATCCAGTGGATTGATTTCAATGAAATTTGGCATGGATATGACTAATAGTCCAACTTAACATCTAGGATATTTTTTTATAAAATATTAGATTGTAAATTTTTATGACCACACGGAAATTCTAGCCAACAATAAGTTTTAGTTATCGAAATACGTCTATTTAGAGCGGAGCCCTACGGAGCCCTACGTTGTGTGTGATCCGACACTATTTGGAATACATAATCTTAATTTTAATAATAATAATAAATATTTTATTGCTGCGTTCTACCATCTTAAGTTTCGTTTTTCTTAACTAGATGTCGCTATACTTAAAATCAGACAATACCTGCCTTGCACCACATGTCAAAATTTAATATCTTCCTTGCTTCAAGAAATTTAGTTTTTTTATTCCTAATTACGTATAAAAAATATTAAGCGGGTCTTTGTATCACGCGGAATCTTAGCCGTTAACTCTGGAATTCATCTCCACAGTACTAATGCCGTAGGGAAGCTACCTACCTAAGAAGTAAGTCTAGAGGACCTGCTGATTTTGAATTAAGTAGTAATAGAAACACAGACATTGAACTCTGAACTCCAACCCCTGCTGCTGCTGCTGGGTAACTGCCTGCTTAAACCATAAATCTGGAGGACCTGCTAACTTTGAATTAGCAATGTGGGTATCAAGTAGAAACTTCTCAGGCGAGGTCGCGTTTCCGATCCGGCGCTAGAATTTAAGGAAAACATGTAAAATGACTACTTGTAAGTGCCCTCCTAGGCCTAAACATAATAAACGCTTTGACTATTGACTTAGACGATAAACTCCGGACTCTAACTTTTTAAGCACGATGTTGCGCAGTGACTCTTACCTAAGCCGTGAGTCTGGAGCACTCACTCATTTTAAATAAGGAACATGGGTATCAAGTACAAACTTAAACATTGAGCTCTGGAGTCCAATCGCTCAGTCGTGATACTGTGAGTAACTACAGATATAGGTAGACGGATACAGATAGACTGGTACAGACAGAGATACTCACCTACCGATAGATTACAGACAGACCGATTCAGACAGACAGATACTTACAGCTAAACTGATACACACAGACAAATAAAGTCAAACTTTTGTTATACAACTAAGGCGCCAGGCAAGCGTACGGCCCACCTGTTGTTAAGCAGTTACCGTTCCCAATAGATGCTTGCAACCAAAGGCATCGGTAGCACGTTTCCAACCTGAAGGGGAGTGGGGTTAGTGGGAGGGGACGGGGAGGTGGCTGGGTTGCGCTTCCGGCTCTCTCCCTCATCATACGAAACGAAGGTAAATTAGCTACTTGAATGCCGATCTCCACCTTACTGGTCAGACTCTACCACCTTACTGGTATAGACTGGTACAGATAGACAGCCACGGACAGACGAACTCAGACTGATGCAGACTGACGTGATACAGATTAGACGATAGACAAAATTATATTTAAGGGCTTCACCGACTGGACGCGGACGGAGTCGCGGGCACAGCTAGTTTCGAAATATAACCTTAACCGAACGATATAAGATCTATATTTGGTGACACCCTCTATGAAGGGGATATTTTTGGGCTAAATTTAAAGAGTTTTAATTTAATATGTAAACATTCCCATACGGGTTGTAGTGCTGTAACGTGTAAATAATCGGACGCTCGTGAAACAAAAACATAAAATATACAGATTACGACTATTAGCTTACAATAGGCTGTCAGCGAGTTGTTTTTGGTCTTTTCACTTTTTTAAACTGGCTTGTACTGAGGGAAGGATGTTTACGCCACGGGAATGTTATGATTTAGTGCCAGTAATTATTAGTGAGTGTGAACACGTCCACTAAGAGAGAATCGTAATACAAATATAATAACAAAGACTACCGAGTCTATTCATAGAGTGCCGATGGCGATGATTCTGTTTGTGTACTTAATAGCTTCACGTGTTTAAGAGCCTAGTTTTTATGAAGTAAAAGAGAACGGGGGTGTTACTCAGAATAATATGTGCCGATGCGTAATCGTTTCATCTTTTGGCGGTATCACGTTTATACATTTTTGCAATTTCCTTATCGAGCTGTGAATGTGCCGCAAACTATTCCATCTGCAATGGGTTCGTCGATCAGGATTTGTTCGTTATGTTTGTAGAACTATCTATCAAGGGTATATCTGTCAGAAATATCTGGGGACTCCTTTGTGGAGGCTATTTGATCAGTGACACGGGCCGTGAGTGATGAATATTGCCAAGCAAATATACAAAAAGCAAAACTATACGTGGTGTTAGTTTCACTAGGGTTGGTTGGCGAAAAGAGTGCGCACCGCAGACTAGATAGTTCTTTGATATTTTTGCGTGTTCTGTATTTTGATGTTTTTTGTCAATTTGGTAATTAAATTACAAAATAAATAATTGTCAACTGATGTAGGTATTATTAAAACACTGTAGGGAGATAAATATATCCTTAAGCAAAACATATCGTTTGCTTACAGTATTAATTGGAAAATTCATATCACCCTAATTATGATTTCATTAATTTAATCAGCAATTTTATATTTTATATTGTGGAGTATTATAAAATCTGTAGTCCAACCAAAATAGGGTAGTAGCTGCCTACATACTTTATAATGCTAGATAAATGTGTAAATTCGTAACCATTTTGTATCTAAAATCCACTGTACTCTACATGGATACTCTTTGGACTTCGCACAACCGTATAAATCGTTCGGAAATCGTTCTGTAATAAATCGAACGCTTTTTAATGGCAGTTTATCGGAGTGAGCTTTGCGGTATTCAGATTACGGGTATGGCCTAAGTGGCGGCAAGGGAGCGGCACGTGCTCTCCTTATCTCTGTCCCTCGACACTTTCAATATTCGATTTCGTCGCCAGCGCGGTTTTGTTTAGCTTTTTTGCTGCCGACTGTACTCGCCTGCACCGAAAATAAAACGATTTTTATGTGCGGCTTTTTGAAGTTCATTGAATCTATTAATAATTTTAGATATTACTCGAATCGTTTCAAGATGACAGAATGTTTTTTGTTTTTTTTTTTTATCTATGTATAGATTGTTGTTGATTAAATTACAGTAAACTTTTCGACCGAATCGAAGTTCAGTTATGGAACCCTTTACCCGAAAATGGTGCCAAAGAAAAAAAAATAGTCACGCCACACAATCGCACCCCAAAGCGTAACCGAAAACGAGTGTCACCGCAATCCAAGCTAATGGAGTGTCTCATAATGACGGTTGCTGACATAAAAATAAATAGGCGAGACTCAGTTTCTGCGTAAGCCGATACTATGATAACAGCATCGCTCCCCCGATAATTGCCGAACTTTGCCAACGCCTCTGATATGGTACTAGTTGTAATGTACTGCGGATTAGTTCTGCCAGTGTAATTGATCTTGGTCCGTGCGCCAATTAGTCGCTGCTGGAAATTATAGCCGATGAGGTATTTCGAATGCAATGTTACGCAATTAAAATTGTTTTATGACAAGCTGAGTGAGTATTGTGTGAGATGTAAATGGCACAGCGTGCTTTGTAATATTCCTGCATGATTTGTAACCACGATCAATCTATTAATAATATAAAAGTATGTAGCATCTACCTATAGAATCGGCCACGATGTCTATCAGATTGAAAACAGATATTATATTTAGGTAATGGAAGTAAGCACAGTTTAAAAGTTAATATCAATGGAGTTACAGCCTCTACTAATAATAATCGATGACCATGGATAGCTATTAAATATATTTTTTATTACAATCTAATTCATGAATCAGGACATAGACTCACGAAATATGGACGAGATCAGAAGAGGTTAGTCAGTGATTAAATATCTGCTATCAACTAGGGTTGTATTGTGTTATTTCTGTAGTAAATAGGCGTATACGTCAAGTGTAAATAAATTCTTTCATTACTAGGTATCATTAATCAAGTTTTATAACTTAATCGTAACCTCATAGAACGTCAATAAACCGAAGGTTCGGAAATACGCAATAGGCTTAACCGCCAAGATTTAGGAGACAAACTTTATTGCGTTCAAGAAATACTGTTGTCTATTACGCGACCATAAATCACGGATGGGAAAACAATAAGCGTGAAATTGTGGAAACTGCGGCGGACATCTTGGGTATTAAATCTTAGGGGAGTGAAATAAATAAAAATAAATCTGTGTCCGGTAGAGAGGGCACTAGCTTAGCTATACTGTGATAAACACATTAAATCTGTAATTGGTCGGCGAGCTAGCAGGATAGGTAATATGACGATATTTGAGCTTTTGAAGCTGCTTATGTGTGAATCTAAGAGCCGGTTTCAATAACAGTAGTTAAAAGTTAGGTAAATATCGTAATTCTCTTCGTCGTTGATTTATTAAATAGAAATAGTCTGAACAAATAAACTGTTATTTCTATGGTTATATATAATTTCTGTATTTATTTTTTTCAATATAAAGCCCACTCCTTCAATAAGCTAAGTTGATTTATTTGATTTGTGCCACAAAGATACCGCATGGGAAGTTCACGCTACTGATTTTTAATTGAATTTAATTAATAACTGTTCCAGTTATTGTTCTTTTGTTTCTGTTATGAGAATTTATTACAAGCGCGGTATGATAATGTATGAATCGAGTGTTAGAGCTAATTGATTGAGTGGTTTCATCTAATTAGCTGCCGGAGAAGTTTATGCATGTTATTTATTAATGTTTATTTAGTATAATAAATAACTTATATCAAGATGTGTTATTATCTCACATATTTCTGTGCAAAAGTATTAAATAGATTTTTATATTAAATTAATTTTAGTATCATAGAATGACCAACCCTCAGCATACTGAACAAATTATTGCGCGGTATTATATTTATTTAGTAAGGTCATGAATTCTGCATTGGAGTTCTATCTACGGAGTAGAATAACAATAATTTTACACAATGGATAGTAGACACAAAGTACTAGGATCGCAGAACCGCTAGTAGCTTTCTTCCCGTACTCTGAATCGCTTCTGCACCCTTCCGTAGTGTAAGTGTACCATCTTAAACGGCAGTAACGTGCTACTATGTCCGCAGCTCCAGGCCCGGCCGACCACCGAAGCGCGCGTCCGGAGTGGGCCTCTCGCTCGCCGCCACGCAGTTCCCGGGACACCCCTTCAAGAAGCACCGCCTCGAGAACGGCGAGTACTCGCCCTACGAGAACGGACATATGAGCGGTAAGTGTGTAAAATTAGTGGAATTAATTAAAAAGTTTCGAGAAGCCATAGCCATGCAGGGGGAAGTACGAAACACTTTTGCCCTGACAATACCGGCAAAAAATTCAAAATGGGAAGAATATAATCTCATGACAAATACTTTTCAGGGTTTAAGAGTAATTAAAAACTCAGTAGCATAAAGTATGAAAATAATCAGCATTTTCTTATGTAATCTAAGTAAAAACGCTCCTGTTTTGTTTGTAAATGATGTACGGAAACGCGAGTGGAACACAAAGTTATTAACCTCCAGATTAATCTCAACTTAATCTGGCTTTGTAATATAAATCAAAACAAACGGTACCATGACATGTGATAACATCAAAATCGGGTTTGTGTAAGCTCCGGATAGGCGCCCGGATATGAATCCCCGTCTTCTCGGGAGGTATGCCTCCTCATTTCGTATACAAATTACACAAATACAAAATTATACCAACACAAACGGAGAAAAGGGAATAAAGTGATTAAATAGAGCTCAGCGCAAGACGGCTAGCAATCAATCATTTTTGTCGCTTACGACTTTGTTGATACTGTATACGGTCGTCTCTTTTTCTCTTCAATGTTTCGCAATATTCTTCTCGCTCTGGCATGAAGTGTCGTGCCAGACAAGGGAGCAATTACATTCGTGATCTTGCATAAGCGACACTTGCTTATCGCGCACTGCCGCATTTGACTTTGAGTGTAGTTCGCTCGGTTTTTTCCCTAAAATTTGCAATTCGAAACACTTTCGTGCCTGCAATAAACATTTTTTACCTCGTTGCTTTTTAATTTGGTCGGTTAAATCAATTGTGTAACTAATTAAGTTCATCTCTAATCCGGACCCGTGTTCATCTCCATGTTTGTCTGTAGGTGTGTCGTATCATTTCTTGTTATTGTGTTTTGTGAGCCGTCTATGCTTAGTTGGTTTTAATTATTTTACAATTAGTGGGAAGATGGATGGGTCTGGTAAGGGGTTTGATGTGATATATGAAGCTTACGACAAAATCCACAACTGACTAGATATAGATAGATAATCCACGTGCAATCAATTATATTGATACTTATGGGAACCTAAGTACGTATCGCGATGTACAGCATATAATAAAGTTCTAAAAAATAGTTTGTAAATGAGTTATTATTTTGGGTAATTTAACAAGCTAATATCACGACTAGCAATTCAGAGATCATTACGAAGAAAATATCAGTAACATAATACAAAAAATAAAAATAAGTACGTGGGGCCTCCATGTAATTATTATTTCGTTACATAATTTTCCATTATCCATAATAATAAAGCCATTCTAATTAAATTCGTGCGTGTATCAAGTTTCCATGTACCATATCTGTGTACGGGCCCCGGCGCTAAGCCAATATTATTTTGACGAGTCGTTGACAGTGGTTTACAGTTGATGAAACAAACGCACACCCTCACACTCCTGGGAAGTTGCACCCACACAGGTGGAAATGTAAAGTGCCTTCCACACGACACGATTTGGTTGGCAACTTGGCCCTAAAATTGGCAAATTGGGCGTGATCAGATTGTTCGTACACACGACGTCGATTTGACCAAATAGTAGTGTGCTAAATGGTTGTTAAAAGAATCGAATAATTGGTCATGAAACAAATTTCACAAGCGATTCTTGTAGGTAATACAATGCGGTGGATCAAAGAAATATATTTTCTTTCTTTCTTTCTAATAATCGAATTGGCGTATCACTACGAAAATTTGGTAGATCGGCCACACAATCTGCCCAATTTCAGTTCAATACCAACTGCTGTTACAATTTGATCGCCAATTCGGTCGAATTCTGTCGTGTGTAACGGGCTTAATCTGTACACGTCACACACGCGAAGGGTGTCACTGTTTGAGTGAGCGAGGAGGTGGGGTGGCCCATTTTCACCCTGTGAAATAATAGGATACGAAAACATCGGAGGCAGAATATAATCCTCCTGCGAAGGTTGAACGGAATGGAAATAGGAATATGAAATGCGTGAAAGGGATGTGGCCCACGCGCTTTGAAAGGGTTACTCGATGTTTATCTTAAGGCGGTAAATCTAAATGGTACATTCCGGATTGTGTCTTGGATTAGCGATTTTGTTCTCTGATGATATAGAGATTAGATTTTTAATTGTTCATTATTTTGAGTAAAATATACGCATATAGGAAAAATTATAAAAGTGTATTTTTAATAATCGAATTGAAACATCAAACTCTCTTTTTTATGTAAATTCCAAGAAACATGTGAAAATACTGCACTTCCTAGATATTATTAAGTACCTATATTACTACTCATTAGGTACTATGATGACACATGATAATATTGTATGGTAGTCTATGATAGTTGTCTTTTCCAGAAGTAGTATCAATGGAACATTACTACCAATATCATGCGTAATTATTCAAGCTCATGCCATCCTATGACTGTTAACGCAATTATATCCTCTTCCGACCCTAATGCTTCAGAGATTGCCATGAAAATGACGTGTTGATAATAATTAAAGGTTCGACGCTATGTCGCCGCGAAGGGGATCATGTAAGGGTGATGCAAACGAACTTAAGCTGAGCTGTATTACGCTTGCGAAGCTGCTTTGATGAGGTAACAAAAGTATTAAGTACAAAATTTCAACGGTTGATGTTAACATTATTATTATTGCTGCATAGTTTACAGAAGCGAACAATCTATACCTTTTATAAGTGTACGTTTTAATCTATTCCTAGGCAAAGGCCTCCCGTTAACTAGGACCTCAAGCCTTGGACTTATAAAGCCATTGTTTTCACTAACATGCAGACTGCAGAGTTGTAGTTTTCCGGTAATCTAGTTTCAACAAACATAAATGTTACAACATGTAATTTTGCACTGTGCTGTGCTAAACACAACATTTTAACAAAACAACGTGAATTATAGCACAGCACAGCTTAACTAGTTTTTGTGTTCGCTTCATCAGCCGGCATTACGACACAGTCGTCGTGACTCAAGGCTTTGTGTTCTGATTGAATTCTGCGATTGATATTAAGTAAGGATTTCCCTGTTTATGTTAAGGGGTGTGACGGATCAGTCAATTTGCGAGCAATCGCTGTGTATTCTAACATTGTTGGCACATTGTTACGAGGAGGTTTCCGTTACTATTGTATGTATTACCCGTTTATAGCAGCATGGAGTTACTAATTATGATGTACGTGTAAAGTGTTGCCTGGGTGGTTTTAAGGGTTTAGGATCATTTTGAAGCTTATATTTCAATAAAAAATCTTGACATAAAGTTGTGATATATCTAATTGAAACAATAAAACAAATCATTCATAATATCAATAATTATTATTGCTCCACTCACAGGTTCTACGCATATCCCAGTTGCTCTCATTAGTAAAAACTCACACACTGACGGACGATCATTATCTAAGGTGCGTTTTTGCCGCGCGCAGCATTACTGCACATTTATCGAGTCGTAAAAAGCGCACACTCCACAATCAGTGAATCGAAAGCTCAGTTTTTTACGTTTCCGTATTGAAAGCAAGGGCTACTGTACACGGCGTGTGTGCACCTCAACGGCTCGGACATGAAAACTACGGAGCGGCGCTTTTTTCAAATTATAATTACTAGTTCAAGTGCCAGTATTTGAGGTTGAATTGAAGTACTAATTACATAATAGCTCTGAGGCGTCTAGCACTTTACGACCACTGACGTGTTATTTTTTACATCGAATGTGTAGCCGAGCGCCCTGTGCACTCGCCCCAAGACTACGATAAATACGCCGCAGTCGGCAATCATAGCCATTTCTTGATATCCACGGCTGCGTTTAAATTTTTTTATGGTTAAAACATCAAGTGGCAATTGGAAGTAATCAAACAAATTGCCGTTGTCTTATAAGGCATTCGTAATAATAAATGCGGTGGCAACAATAATTAAATGCCGAAGCGATGCGCGACTGTTTTAAAACTGTTACGACCTGTTACGACTACAACGAACAACATATTTACAGTACAATGTAACGTTTGTACTTTATGAATGAGAATTTATCTGGAGGGCATAAAATACTCATGCTTGATAAGATAATAGCCTAGATGACTTGAAAAGTAGGTGCTTAATGTGGGTAAATTTAATGCACCGCCTCAGATCATTTAGCTTTTTATAGTTCCAATTGCTGGCTGCATGTCACTATATAATCAAAGGTAATAATTATGTGTTTAATTACTTAAATTAAAACAGAATAATGTCAATTATTACAGTTTGTTTTTTGTTTTATTAGGGCTGAACTAAAGGAACAGAAAAACTTTATAGATGTGCCATTTTTAATTAAAAACAATGGTAGTAAAGTTTTTTACGTATTCAAAGAAAGTAACGCGGTTGATTCATTGTCGCATGTTTGGCTTATAACTTTAACTTAATTACGTACGTTCGCAACATAATTCAATTGTCCTGAGGCTGTTAACTGCTATTTTCATACTTGGAGTTATTTATTATATCCCCCATAAACATAGAAAAACCTTTAGTCCGGAAATTCTCTAGATTTTTTCATTTTTTTACAACTGGTGTGGCATATAAGCATACGGCCTGCCTGATGTTAAGCAGCCACCGTAGCTTATAGATGCTTGCAAGGCATCGATGTAACGTTGCCAACCTAAAGGGGTGGGATATAGGTAGGAGACGGGAGTTTCGCCTAATTCCAGCTCTCTCACTAATGTACGAAACGCAGCTAAAATTGCTACTTTACGCCGATCTTCTGTGAGAACTTGGTACTGCCCCGGTTGAACCAGCCGTGCAGCCAGTATTCTTGCCAACATCCCAGGCGGACGGGATTTGTATGATTAGGAGTAGGTTTTTGGTTTAGGTATACTAATGGATTGGTATAAAATTATAAATAGGTAGGTATAATCCCATTAGCCCGCGGTTTCTTCACTACAATTATCACTTGTGCCATCCTTATATGGCAATGAATGTGAAATGTGAGGTCGTTTCGACCACCTGCGCTCAGACGCGTGCGTCTGCGCCGCGCCGTCACTCGTTGATTACGGTCAACAATCAGCATAGCCGATTAAATCGATTATCGACTTTCAATTAGCGGTATTTCGCAATAAACATCGGATATGACATGTTGCGTGCCGGCGTGGGACGGCTGTACGATTTGTCAAAAATATATTTAACGATCGTATGTCAGTCGTATCGTTCCGTGCTAATTAATATGAAAGTTTTCATTGGCGGATTCGTAAGAGATAGCATTATTCATTCGTTCCTGAAAATGTATGTGCATAGATGTACTATTTTGGCAGCTCAGGCTTCCAACATTGCAATCACTAAACCTATACTCAGCGCACTATCACATTCACACATCTATTAAATTATTACACTCGCAATTCGACATTTAATTTATTAAATACTAAATAATTATTCACTGGAAGATGAGCCGTATTGGCAAATGATTTCAACATTATTTTCTACGAGTTACTAAATCGTGCTGTGTCCATGGACTAACTATTTTTGACAGTCACGTGTCTGGGGGGTTACTTTGAAAAACGAAACGAAAGCTTCGGCTGACGGATCGGGCGAACGGATCCGAAGGACGGATTCCATGATCGTGATTTGACGTTTCTTCTTTCGTGGATCCTACTCTGAAAGTTATTTGACATTTACGATTTCAGCGTTTGACATGGTTTTGATCGTAAGAAACGTCAAAAACCACGATTATCGAATCCGTACTTCGGATCCGTAACACTTTTGGAGTAGGAAATCGCCCGATCCGTCAGCCGAAGCTTTCGTTTCGTTTTTCAAAGTAACCTCCCTACTTCTTTCTTGTAATGTCATTGCAGAGTCGATACAATAAAGAAAATTCGAGTGGGTTTACCTACACGTGCTTCGTAAGGAATTTTACACAAGCATATGTGACGTACGTGCAGAAATCGGTGGGATTATCATCTACAAACAATATTACATCTATGCGTTCCAAATAAACCAGTTCAAACGTTGAAAGCAAATATGTACGTAGGTGAAATTCGCAAATGGCAGTCAGGTATTCCGGTTCTTTGCTCTGTGTGTCGCTGCCGATATTTCGAATTCCAAACATACGAATCGAGCGTGGAATAATGCGAATTCTCTCCCTCGCTCCCTCTTCGTCGTCACCTATATTGGGATCTTGAAATGTTTCGCAAAAGGTATCATACCCATTTTGATTGTCATTTTGTACCTTGCTCAACGATAATTGCTGCAACGAATTACAACTTTATTATGATACACATTTGATTCTTATATAAATGAATAGGTAATAGGGATAATAAGCTATAATAGGTAAAATTAATAGGTACTATGGCTACCGTACTGGACCGTGGACCGTGACCCAACCTGTACCGTGGACTGGGGGCGATCACAGTGACAACCAGACCAGGGGCCAATTACAAAAAGGCCATTTTCGTAATTTGCCTGTTTGGGAATCAAACCCGAAACCACCCGATTCTTTGAACTGAGCTACCAGCGGTCGAACCCCTACGCCAAGCGGTCGTCAAATCTGATTTATGTCTAATACTTGCTATAATATTTTACTATTCAAACGTATTCATACGAAGAAAAAAATGTTCGCCAACTTACAAGCTTATATGATTTCCATATTAAAATTAGTAGTGTTACTGACCGCGGTAACACACACAGGTTGTTATATCTCGATATACGAGTGATCTTAGTAGATACGAGAGCTTATCTTTACACTGATGTAATTTACTAGTTTTATGCAGAGCCATAATAACTTTAACTAACGCATTAGTTTTTTCACTCGCCAACATAGTAATAAACGTTTCTTGCGGCTACGTCATAAGAAATAATGCCGAGACAATTTCCATACACAAATTACCTTCGGACTGTTTAATTCCCATCGCTTTGTCTTATACCTATGTCGAGAGGAATGGCACTTGCAATTAAAACGTTCTGCCACTTATGACATCGCTCACACCTTGGAGTCCTCTCGTGGCGGTTTCAATGGTTTTCTGCACTCGTAGGAAAGTATAGCATTAGAATTTCGTTTAGAGACACCGCAGTCATGCTACTTTTTACATCGGCGATCGGCGATTTTGCGACTGTATCGATGCTGCATCGCAATTTGGCGACTTTCTGCGTTCGGACGCAGCGACTGCTCCAATGCTAAAGGCGACTAAATCACCGATCGCCGATGCAAAAAGTTGCGTGTTTACGGTGGCCCTTAATTAGCAATACCGGTGTCTTGTATACGGCATTCCGCAGATTATTATGTTTTGTTTAAATTGTCTCTTATTTTTTAATTACTTAATTAACTTTTCGTACGTACTGAGCTAACTGCTATAGTGAAATCATTAAATGCATCCAATTATATGCGTTTTTTTAAATATTTTGAGCAACATTGTAGCAACATCCTTGTCACGATTCGGTATTGAACTAATCACACCAATAATTATAACGTTAATACGTCCGATTTATTGGGCACTTATCAATTATTCGATACCGTTCGGCGTTCGGCATGCTCAAGCGCATTGTCGATCAATCGCCTCGATATAAAATTACACGTTATTCTCTTCCGTAACATGTTCATAACTCAGCACCATTTGTTATTATATCCAACACACGTAATAACACCCTTAACTTAAGGTGATACAAATGTTCAACTGGGTGGGTCTAAGTAAATGGTTTGATGAAGCAGCTGGCTTATGTGCAATATAAAGTATACAACATTAAACCTCATATGGTCGGGAATAAAATGGCTTAGCCGATTTACTTTAAATGTTACCAAATTTTGTAGAAATCGATTTCAAAATATGAAATTGTCAACCTTAATCGTAAATGTTCTCCATAGCAACTGAACAGATTTACGTGAAACCTATACCAGAAAAATTGTCAAGACTTGTCTAAGAATCCGTGGATCCAAGATTTAATATTAGTCATTTCATTTAAAAAATAATCAATAATAACCTTAAATATGCGACAAACGTCATGGGTCATCATGACTTGGCCGGCAAAATGTTCCTGGCAGTAGCGCAATGGCGCCGTTGAAAGCTGGACGTGCGCGCAAACTTTTGCGTGAAATTCGTAAAAATGTTACGTCTTCTTAGCTTTTTATGAATTAAATCACGTTTTAAATAGTTTAAATATAATATTGAACATATTTTTTAGAATATTATACGCTTACAAATATTTTTAAATTAATATTTATGTCAGTGACGCGTTTTGTTGTCATCATAGATTATGAATAATATAGAATGATGAATAGGTATATGATTAAAAAGCATAATCGTCCTCTAAAAACCGCTTACCTACTTTCTAATCTTATTGTCTTGCCTAACAACAACAACAGGTTGGGCTAACAATCAGAAGGTCCCAGGTTCGATCACCGGTGGGGCATGCACCAATGGATGAATTTTCATCTATGTGCATAATTTACAGTTCGCTGACGGTGAGGGAAAACATCGTGAGGAAACCTACCTATCCCTCGGGATTAGGTAATAGTCAGTTCCTGTATACACGGCGACAAGGTTCACCACCTGTCACGTTGGGTTCTGACTATCTGGTGAAACGTGGGCTTTGAGTTGGTTAATCCCTCCACAATGTGGTGGTGTATGGCCACTCACGCCTCTGACTACCCCCGAATGGGGATAAAAGTCGTGACGTTACATTTAATTTTTTCATAGTTTTTGTCTTGCCTATGATATCTTTTTATACCACTGAGTTGCTACACAAACTTGTTTTTTTTTGGCGGGAAGTGGCGAAGTGCAGCATTGAAAATCTATATTATTATAGGTAGGTACTTGACACTGGCTATATGCGACAAGAAAAGCCAAGACAAAAAAACATGCGTACGGCCCGCCTGATGTTAAGCGTGTTTCAGTTGATATTATTCATACTACTTAATATTAGTGATACGAAATTATTTTTGTTTGCTTATTTTTAAGCTGGACTAACCACCGTTTGGTGGGGTAGTACCACCCTCTCATAGAAGATCGGCGTAAAGCAGCTATTACAGCTGCGTTTCGTACGATGAGTGAGAGAGCCGTAAGCCCAAAACCCCCCCCCCCCCCCTTCCCTTCAGGTCGGCAATGTTTACTATATGTTTAGTTTTATTGAGCATCAGGATTAAGTTGGGAGACCGGAGTTCAATGCTCGACATTACTAAACCATACATCAAATAAACATCACAGCTTCTTAGGGATGGGTCCAAATTTAATAAGCAACTAAATTTGCAGTGCTAAATTTATTTAGTGTCATCACCTGTAAAAATATTTTTTTAGAAATGTAACGTCACACTTTTTATCCCCATTCGGGGGTAGTCAGAGGCTTGAGTGGATATACACCACCCCATTGTAGAGGTATTAACCAACTCAAAGCCCACGTTTATACAGGGTGAATTTTTCAAGTGTGCGTGGATGGCCAAATTCGAAACTATAAGGAATATCGAAAGGTACTCAAAGAAGTCTCGGGGCCGATTTTGGTGAAAACTAAAACTGCATCATTGGATTTTTGAAAAAAACTAAATTCGTAGCCAGGAATCGAACTAGTTGAAAAAACCACTTACTGTATTATTACACCATTCGATAGTGTCGCTGATAAGGAACGAATTCTGGGAAGTAATGACATACGGCAAACTTAATAAAAACGGTGTTTTTTAATAAACTGCTGCATATTTTCAAGTTGACTGTAATAAGTCATACGTACATTACCTTTACCTTGTTCGAAATTATGCTCAATATTTTTATTTATTTACCTTCGCAGCGCAGTCATCTTCACAACATTATGTTCTAATTACAAATTTTCAATCATTTTTGAACAATTAATCAGTTTAGGTTTAATAGTTAGGTAACTTAAGAGAAATAAAATAGTATTTTGTTTAAAATTAGCTCTTTCCTTAAGTTTACCGTAAAAACAATATTCGTAGCCAGGAATCAAACTAGTTGATTTAGAATAAAAAACCAAATACTGTATTATTACAGCATGCGATAGTGTCGCTGATAAGAAACGAATTTTGAGAAGTAATTACAATTTTCATCAAAATCAGCCCCGAGATCCTTTTGAGTACTTTTCGATATCACTCATAGTTTCGGATTTGGCCATCCACGCACACTTGAAAAATTCACCTGTATAGTCAGAACCCAACGTGACAGGTGGTGAATCTTGTCGCCGTGTATACAGGAACTGACTATTACCTAATCCCGAGGGATAGGTAGGTTTCCTCACGATGTTTTCTCTCGCCGTCAGCGAACTGTAAATTATGCACAAAGATGAAAATTCATCCATTGGTGCATGCCCCAACGGGGATCGAGCCTGGGACCTTTTGATTGTTAGCCCAACCTGTTCACCACAGTCGCTTGCAGTGCAGTTGTTATCCCGAGATTCGAGTCTCCATGATTTTCCCTGTTTTCGGAACAATACCCACTTAGGTGTTGTAATTATTATGTATTGTTCCGAAAACTGGCAAAGTGGAAGCTCGAAGAACCCCAGCGAGACAGTGGAGCACATCTTGCTTCATTGCCCTGTATTTGCACGCCAAAGATATGATGCACACACAAACATAATAAAATTTGTACGGAACCCTCAGAGCACGAGTCCAACTTGCACTTGTCCGGTTTTAATTTGTAATGAGTAGCCCAAATACAAATTTTCATGTCTCTAGCTTCAGAAAAATTGGGACGCCTATACAAACTTGCACCCCCTATTTTACACCGTTAGAGGTGAAATGATCAAAAACGCTGAAATTACTATTCTTAGTTAATAAGAAGCCTAAATACACATTTTCTTGTGCCTAGCTTTAGACAAATTGGAACCCCCATATGAACTTCCACCCCTTATTTTACCCTCTTGGGGGTAGAACTTTCAAAAGCGCTGAAATTACTATTTTGTATTTGTATTAGTAGCCTAAATAGAAATTTTCATGTTTCTAACTTCAGAAATGAGGGAACTCCATACAAACTTCCATCCCTTATTTTACCCCCTTAGGGTAAGAATTTTCCAAAATCCTTCCTTTGCTCGTCTTTTACGCTATGAAAGGTACCTATTTTCCAAATTTCATGTTTGTATCACCAGCGGTTTGGGCTGTGCACGTTTTGACGGACGGACAGATAGACAGACGGACAAAAAAGTGATTCTATAAGGGTTCCGTTTTTTCCTTCTGAGGTACGGAACCCTAAAAACTCACAAAACGAGGCGTTTTGTGGAGCAAGTATTTTATTTTTAATTATACCATATATTATTATTATCATGGAGCTGCTCCAGACCCATGGCTCTGGCTTGAAAATCTTGACCTTACATGAAAATTAGTACCTATTTCGGCTACTCAGCCTACAAATACAAATATTCATGTCTCTAGCTTCAGAAAAACTGGGACTATCCATAGATACTTTCTCCCCTTAATTGTTGAATTCTCAAAAATTCTTCCTGTGGTCTTCTTCTACGCTATAAAAAGTTAAAATTTCATGTTTCTAACCCAAGCGGTTTAGGCTGTGCACGTTTTGACAGACGGACAGATAGACTGACGGGCAAAACAGTGATTCTATGAGGGTTGCATGCATGCCCGGCATGCGTTGCATTGCCACTCCATCCGTCCGTCATCCTCCATCAATCCATTAGTCAAATAAGGGGTAACCTTTTCCAAAAATGTGCGCGTACTAGGTCGCAGGCACAGCTAGTAACTAATAAGGATTAGTACTACTTTTATTTCAGTTATTACCCGATGTTGTCAACAATTTTTCTTGTTTTCAGTTATTTAGAATTTTAAGTTGTTTTAATTTTACTTATTTTGTCCTATAATATTAAACATTTAAATGATGTACTAGTCTTTTTTTAAGTAGTACTACCTATTACCCAGTGCTGGGCAAAATTAAATTTCAGAACAATTAAAAATTAACAGTTAGTGAGCTTTTATTTACAATATCAACAAAATAACAATAAAAAAGATTACAAAGAAAAAATAACCTACCTATTACTAAAAATGTAGTACTTAAATTGTACTTAAGATTTAGTGAAAATTTTCCTTTACGAAGTTACCCTTATACGACTAAATAAAAGTAGGCAAGATACGAATTTAGTATATGAGTCACTTCTGTTTTTGATTTATCATGTCGTCTTTTTGATGTATCGTGGCGTATCGAAAATTCTAAATTCAAAAAATTCAACTCGCGGTCCTACGACATTGTTTGAGCAAAAAGCGGTCAACCTCGAGCTGTCAGTTGCAATGGTTCCAGCCTTAAAAGAAATGATTAATATGACAATTAAAACATATTTACAACAGTGTTGTCGTGTTTCGTAGTTTCACAGTGGCGACAGAAGGATATTTCGCGATATTATAAAATTAGGAACACGTACTCTACACCTTTATTTTGCAATTAAACTATCATCGTAGAGTTGTTTTATTAGTGAAGCCAGCTTGAAGGTGTTGTGGGTAGCGTTGGTGAAGAAAATAACGTGAATCTTGATAGATTTATGTAAACTTTGTTACATATTTTAATTATGAAGTTTGTTGAGCTGTAAGATATCGGTTAACGATAAAATGCACTCCATAGTACTGGTGAACTATGTATTTGCATACGATGTTATTACATTTGTAATGGAAGTACTTGTATCATCATTTGTGAATGTAACGTGCATGTCAATGGTAACAGCTGCTCCCAAAAACCACGGCAGATAATCTTCCTTTTGTGTGTTATTAATAAAAATATGGCTCGATATTTCAGTATCTTCGGCAGTTATTATGTAACAATAGCGAAGTTCCTTTTGTGAACATTCACGGATGACTTGATCCTTTTTGTAACATTTTTAACAAATAACATTCGCATACGGTGATATTATACACGTAATGTAGGTAACTTAAGCTTGTAACTTCGAATGCTTCTTTATCAAGTTTTTGCGCAAAGGCTTCCAATTAACTCCTTTCTCTAAGATATACAGTAACCTAATAATTTTCTTTACACGTGGTGAGTACGTATCTTTATATCGTGTAACTACAATCTTCAGCTACATATAGCAGCACTTTAATAAACTCAGTATTTTTTGAATCTCAGCCTTTGATCCACTTGTTCGGTCATAGTTAGATAGACCTGTCTAAGATGATACAAACAATTATAATCATGATGATTAGGTCAATAAAGTAAATATAGAGGGATAGGTTGGTGCCTAACGAATAAATAGACACACAGCAGTTACATTAAATCGCTTGTAGATAATTACAATTCTCAGATACCAAGAAAACATAATAACACTGACACATCGTTATCCTCGCATGCATTCACCCGGATAAAACTCTAGGCCGGTCAATTTACGAGTAATTAAGCCTGACCCTCTTTCGCACGAGGGAGGAACTTTTATTTGGCTCGTCGAAATAGTCCGGAATCGCCTCTAAACTCGTATCTCATTGGCGGGGAACCAGTAAAGATTTACCCGGTTTCCCGGATCTTGATTAATGTATGTGCGTGCCGCTCAAATTCCCATTTATTGCTATTTATATGTAAGCACATCAAGGTTTATTAAAGGATGTATTGTTTTATTATCACGAAAATGTTCCGAATACGATATTCACCCGCACGCGTAATTTTAATGTGATGTAATTCTAAAACCTTTTTGTTTCTTATTCTATGTCTCGTTAAGTTAGTCTGGTATTAGTACTGATGTTAAAAAAACCCTTTAGCACTAATTCCTAGTGCTTTAGGTAAGAGTTTCTTCAAAGCCATTATATAAAACCGAACAATAAAAAAGTTTCCGTGTTCACATACCTTCCTATTTTAAAGATAACGAAACATAATTTAATACTGAAACTGCTTGTACAAGTAATACTCTTAAGGACGAAGGCCCCATCCAGCGGACTATAACTTCTCAAATTGCGTTCGTAAGTAAGGGACGCGGATTAGCGTGTGCTAGGGCAAATATTTTATTACAGTCCAAATCTCCAGCCCTCAACGTTTTATTGTTCATAAGGCTCGTCCGAGCCAAATGAAAGAGTTTATGGCGAACACATAAGTCTGTCGGTGTTGCTAGCTTAGGGGAGGCTATCCCATTTTGTTGTAAACCCAGCGCTATGTCATCTTAATATTGTAATACTGGTTAATATTTTAAATTAAGTACTGATAAACCTTAAAGTAGGTGGGTAACGTAGGTAGCACCTGATTTAATTTGATATTATTTGTACCTACTTCATTAAAACTAATTGTTTAATATATGAGTAGGAAAAAGTGATTATCCAATTGATATTCAAAGTAATAGATGAATTTAATTTAAAAAATACCAAGCAATTCTAGGTTGGCAACCTGGCAACCCAGGCAACCCAGTCTGTCGGTCGGCTTGTTGACTCATGATATTGACCGTCCGCATTTTGTCGGCGATTGTGTATTACTGTTATTGATTGTAGTCGGCGCGTGACTTGTGTACGCGATTGTACCTTCGTTGATGAACAAGTTGTAACGCTTGGGGTATTACAACTTGATTATAGAAGTGTCTGCACAGATGCATCAAACACTAGTGTTATTAGCAATAAAACATTTATTTATACCTGTTGTGTAGTTGATATTTTAATTGCGGCTTGGTGTAGCATTGCATTGTTGGACATTATGTTCTATGTTTCAAACGCACTAATGTATTTTATATTTTATTACCTTTACCTATCCTTTGTTTGTTATTTTAATGAGTTTAATAATGAAGAGATATTACATTTGGGGACAATTTCTAGTTTATTAGCACCTGTGATAAATAAATTTATGAAAGCCAACTTTACAAACTGTGATTATTTACCAGCACCAGTGCTGCGCTGAACATCAAACAGCAAAAAATACTGAGTAATTATCGCTCGTAAGTGCTAATTGTAAAATCTGTCCAAGTCTTACACGCAATTAGGATTTTTACTTGAAAATACAATAAAAGTAGAATGTTAAAAAATTGACGGGCAGCGTATTTGTGATGTTGTTTGAGTGTTGGCGTCAACTCGCCGATTTATCGTGCAACCCGCGGCCCGTTATTTTGCCCAATCGCATATGCCATTGGTATACTGACCGTACAATTATGTATTTATTGTAAACGCTAAGATTGCCGTCTGACTGTAATTTGCTTTTAATTCGCCTTGTTTCGTATCATTTTCGGGATTCTTTCTTTTGCTGAATAAAGATTTGCCACGTAACATATTTTTATTAAGATAAAAATAAACCCATTAGGTACATACTGTATTAGTAGGTTTCGATTATAAAGAAACACCGTGATTTTATATTGATTTTGTTTCACGAAACGGGTGATTCTATTGGAACTTTTTTCTATGGGACGACCAACATTGACATTTCAAAAAAGTTGACTCCATCTGTAAATTCAATCAATTGATTGAGAGCGTGTACCTAATTGTATTTATAATTTTATTTCTTTGAAATGGTTCAGAAATATTTATGTTTGACCAGTACCTACCTAAAGCTATCCTTTTCAGGTACAAACCAATGTATTTTTTGAGTTGCCACACAATAATTATCTGCTTTGAGGTTCTTAGGCATCTGGGATGATCAAAAATAAACACAACTTTGTATTGCATTTATTACACTGCGTATTTACTCTCTGAGACTTAATGCATCCAATAATTTATTCCTTTCACATGATTTACAGGCCATTACGGTAATGTTAAGGTTTCCAGTTAAAACCACCGAGTTATAAAGTCTAGGAGGCTACGTTTACGATAGATACTATTTTACGACAGCAACTTTAATAAAACACTTCTTTTATTTTCGTTACAACTGTGTAGGTTAGGTACAAAGTGCCTGCTCTACGTAAGTACTTCATAGGTAGCTGGTTGGAATTATTTCGTAACATTTGCTAACTAGAATCGATGATAGAGTAGAATAATTGTGAACTCTATTTAATACCTATTAGAATGTTTGTCTTTTGCCGCCACAGGCATTTAACAAAAAGTACTGGATAGATGAAAACTTTCTGTCAAAAAAACTGTCGAGAAAATGTATGTAAGTCATAAAAGTCCACGAGTGCAGTCGCGGGCATAACTAGTTAAACGTAAAAAATCACAATTAAGACAGGTGGACATCAAGTCTACCTGCTGAACGTTCTTGCAATAATATAATTAGTACTTAAATAATAAGCGAACGGCGGTATTATGTAAGCATCAGGGAAGAATACATTGTCAGTGGTTGTACTCGTTCTTTTAACTTTATGGCCAATTATTTATGCTTGCTCGTTTGGTCATTTTGTAATCTTTGCGCAATAAAACTCGCCGGTTATTGGCCTGTACTTACCATCTGGCCCTGTGATTGTTAAGGCCTTTTATTACAAATACGACGACATAAAATTAATTTACTTAGACTAAAATTTTGTGAAATTTATTTCACAAAATACAAACACACAACCAATAACATTAGAAAAAGCTTTTGATTTTTTGGTTAAATAAGGCTCTTAACTCATTGCGGTTATGATTGCAGCGATTCCAACCTCCTTTAAACACATAAGTGATATAATTGGGGTCCCGATTCTATCGATTCTAATTCAAAATAATGGCCAGTAATTTGGTCCGGCCATTTGTCGAGGACAGTCGATATTCGATCAATAAATCGATGATCGACTTAATAGCGGTGTGGAATCGACGTTTCATTTCTTTAAATGCCCTGATCAGTGGATTCGCTTAATAATAGTCATAATGTTAAACGATGAACATTTTTGTAGGTTATTGAGCGACGATTTGTGTTGGGATTAATGCTTTTAGTTTTGTATGCGCACAAACTACTTTGAGGTAGAGGTTCACTCATGGTGCATTATTAGTGGCTATGCACACGGAGCAACTTTAGTTGCCGATTGGCAGTTGCTGCCAACAATTGGCAGTTGCAGCAACAGTTGCCGCGGTTGCCGCGATTGTTTTATATGAAAATAGCTAGTTGCGAGTTGCCAGTGTTGCCCGTTGCATTAATTTATATGACAAATTTAACTGAAAGCAGAGAATTCATACTTCTAAATCATTACCTTTGATTAGAATATTTATTTAATATTTATGCAATAAACACACAAATCACCGTTTAACACGAGAAGAATAACCAAACAACTTATTGACCGCTCTACAAAGGAAAGAGATGCTATCATAATAAATATCGTTAGTAAGAAAGAGACAGCGCTAAGGGTGGTTACAACCGCAGGTTATTACGAGATTTAACACGTATTTAGTTAATTAATAAGTGCGGTTGACCGGTGCGGTTGCCGGGATGTGTGTCCGGGGATTTGTAAATATGCTTTTTGGTTTAGTGACCTAATTGTGGTTTTTAGGGGCATCCTTTTAGAAGTTCTGTATTAGCTTTTGTTTATTTATAAAATTAGTCAATGGTTATTTTTTTTTAAAGGGCTTATTACACCTTCCTAAATTTAGTCACTAAATTTAGAACACAATTTAGAAAGCTTCTGATTATTTAGGATTCTAACTTGCTAAATGCGATTACACTTGCCTAAATTCAGTCACTACTAAATTAAGTAGCCTAAATTTAGGAAGGTGTAATAAGCTCTTAACCTATTCGGTTTCCACTGCTAGGCAAAGGCCCCCCTTTTTATCTTCACACGTCTCTGTCTTGAGCTTGCTGAGGCTACCTTGTACCCACAAATTTGTCTAAATAGGTACTCATGTTTTTATTGCAAGTTAAAATGAATGATCATATTTTTTTTTTAAATAAATATTTAAGACAATTTTATTGCTCCGTAACTGCTTACTGGAAAAATTATGAACTTTTTTTATGTAGAGGTATATTAGGGTACCTAAACACGGATAGATACTACGAACACTTTTCCGCATTTTAAATTTCAACAATTTATACATCTATTGTTATTCAAAGTTTCCACTATATTGGTTCAGGTTCGTTACATTTGTTCAGTGGCTCAGCCTAAATCAATTTTGACATGTGGCAAGCGAAAACGTTACCTTGCGCAAACCGTTGAATAATTAATAACAACAATAAATACGAAGTTGGTTCAGGCATGGCTCAAAAGATAACCGAACCGGTTAACTAAGTAAATAGATCCCGGCAATTAATTCAGGGTCCATTGGTCATAATGTTTGTTTGTATGTTACTTGGTGTATTCCGTATGGGAGAGTCTGATATCAAACTGTATTTGAGGTAATAATACACCTTTGTAGTTGAAGAATATTTGGCGCTGCCTGTATAGATGTTTTTTTGTTTAAATTCTTTAGTACTCACAACTACTCCAGAAGGGCTAGACAAGTGGCATGAACGCTAATCGAATAGCATAGAATAGACTTCACAATGTATGGAAATGTCAAACGTCGCTATGTAGATCAACAACAAGTTGCTATGTAGATCACGTGACTTATGTCATTTCCATACATGAAGCGTAGCGATTTGAACGAACGCTTGTAAACGTCAGTCACTTGCCTAGCTCCTCAGGTCCTAATTTTGTTCTTATAAGAATTACTTGAAATACTCCAGTACCCTTATTGATTCTGAATAAGAGGGGTGGTCAATTTGGTTTTTGATTCTTACTTCTACATGAAGGATTGGCCCACTATTGCCATAAACAGGGAGGAGTGGTGAAAGGAAAGCGAGACTCTTGCCCAGCAGTGGGATGATACAGCTTAAAAAAAAGGAAAAGTTTAGGTTGTGTTTTATTTCACCATGCAATGTTTGAAAGGTAGCGGTGGAAATGAACACGATAAGCTTCGGCAGTTATGAAAAGATTTAATTAAAATTAAAATTTGGGCATCAAACACACGACATCACATACCTGCCCTTAATCGCGGAACAAAGCGACACATAATATTTAATATTCAGCAATCCCGAAATCCTTTGTAAAACGCTGCCACAATGGAAAAGGGTGTTTTCCTTTAACGGTTGGACCGTTAATTCGTGTTTAATTCGACACCTTGTTAATTGTTTCCGACGCCCCAGTAGGTTTGGTGACCTCGAAGGGGGGGGGGGGGGGGGCAGACAGGTCATGGGCAGCGCGGACCACCCGACTCCGAACACCCTTACGCGGGACCATTTTAAGAATATTTGCGCTTCCCCCCTTATGTTTACTCGGGCTGTTTGTGGTACCCAGAAAACAATAGTCTCGAAATTCATTGCTCATTTTATTATTGTTGATACACCGGTTTACGGGCGATTCGATTATTGGAACGAGTAATTAAATGATAATACAGGGCATTAATTGGATTTTACCTGATGTTACGCCTAAGTGGTCGCATGTTTACCTTAGACCTTATGCCGCGGCGTGGCTTACATTTGAATATTGTTGTAATGGGTTTTTTTACTATGCAAGGTTGTTTTATGAAGTTCGCGTTTAGATACGGAATCTGTGCAAGATAAAAATATAAATTAAAGATGTAAATACCATACTATGGAAATGTACTCTAGTATTACATGTTTAAAGTAGGTTATACAAAGTAGTAACATCATCGTTTTTTTTCCAAGCCTCATTTGGAGTTCCTTATAAGTTGACGCGTCATTAAATAACCGACATCAACGGGTGTTGGTGATCATAGTGTGGTGGTCCAATAATAGATGTGGTTATAATTTAGTGTCCTCCGATCTGCCAATTAGATTGTACCATTTACCGCAGAGATGATTTACAAAGATATCTTGCTGTCGAGTACTGTAGAAATATGTACATAACCTGTAAGTCTGTTGCAATATAGCACCTGTATGCAACCAATATAATATTTTCATTTAAATTTTACATCTTTAATTTAAATTATTTCTCACAACAAATCGTACTTGTACCGTCCGTCCCGATCAGCCGCGCCCGGGACATTTTAGTTTAGCTGGTCAGACATCAAAACTGATTGTTTGGGCGCACCTCTCGGCTTGAGCCGATATATCTATAGATTTTGTCCGGGTTTCAGCTATATGATATGCGGACTACTTATTAAAAATAATGACCATTTCGTGATTAGATTAGTATATTTTTGTGATAACTGCACTAAACAATTACTGACGCATTTTCTTTTGGTTACAGAAATGGCACGGATGGAGAAGTCTCCGCTGTTGGCGAACGGCTATAACGCGCCACCGACGCACCTAGGGCCCATGGGCTTCATGCACCAGCACCCGCTCATGTCGCCCGGCATGCCGCACCCCGGCGTGCCCAGGCCTGATGGCTCCATCATCAAGGGCCAGCCCATGCACAATATGGAGGCACTCGCAAGGTAAGCGATATAGAGCAAATGGAACGAATTCAGGCTATCACGTGAGACCTTTCAGCTATCATGTACTACGTTCTGGAGTAGAAACCGCACATCACTACGTAGTCACATTGGGTGCGTAGGTATACACGCCCCGAGATGCCGCGCTCGAGCCATCAGTTATGACATTATGTCTATGCGGTTAGACGTCAAAACTGATTGCTCGGGTGGACCGCTGGTCTCGAATCTTTTAGATACACGCATTAAATTTCGGCGCTATTGCTGCACCTCACCTAGACATTCTACTTATTCTCTCTCCCGTCCCCGTCCCCGTCCTTCCCACTTGCATGTAGAGTATGACGTATGACTAAGCGCCTTTAGTACGTAGTACATAATAGCTCCATGTGTCTACGACGATATGAATTT
This sequence comes from Drymonia ruficornis, assembly GCA_947859195.1. Classification (NCBI taxonomy): domain Eukaryota; kingdom Metazoa; phylum Arthropoda; class Insecta; order Lepidoptera; family Notodontidae; genus Drymonia; species Drymonia ruficornis. The sequence goes on along the minus strand of OX401911.1, from coordinate 6,558,497 downwards.
TACCAAGACTATGACCATCGGTGACACGTAGTCTAGATAATAAATGGATAAAAATAATATCAATCCTAACCTACTAGACTTAACCGGAAATAAACATTTATTTTAGTATTTTTAATAGTATACTTACTAAGGAGGTTTCAGAATATACATGTTTTCCGGTAGGGTTGGAATCTCACCGTATTGTTTACATTGGTAACCATTCTGTACCATAACGAGTCAATATACATTGAGCCACAGAAAAATATTAAATCCCCCAACCCCAGACTTTTCAAGGTATTTTATGACTTTGACCATGCTTGGACATGGCCGTTGCTGCTACATATTTGGTTGTCATAAATTCTTTGACAGGAAGTGAGACTATTTTGGTTTTATTGATTGAAAGATAAACTGACGCTACCATTTTATGTACAGGGCCTGTTTACGAAAAGACTTGAAACTTATATGTATCAGTTTCAACTACGTAACGTATGTAATACATGTGTATTATAGAAAAATAACTCTATTTTCTGTCCGACGTCCACAAAAAGCACGGGTAATAATGAGATAACCAGTGCTAAGTAAATATTAAAATATATAGGTTGTTAGGCAAGATGGGGGTCGTATTGAATGAGGGTATTCAGTATTCGATTCATATTCCAAATATGTGAAAAAAATATTACCTACCATAATTTTTTATCTATTTATCCAATAAAATACTAATTAATACTAATTAATTAATAAAATGAACTATTAAGGAAACACGGATTAAGATCATTTACACGAGTAAAATCCCTTAGATAAGACAGCTCATAGTCGATCGCTTGCGTAAGGTGGCTCGGCTCACGTTGCGAAACTTTTTGCAATTCTTTTAAAATATTTTTTTGATGTTTATTGATTTTTAATTTTATTTCTATTTGTTTTTAGTTACGTGTAAGCGTGAAGCGTTATCATGGGCTTGAATACGTCCGTCGTCTAACATAATACCCTGTAGGCACTGAAAATATAAACAGCCGGCACGTGTAAACTTCAAGTGTTTGTCGGAGCATTTTTCGTAATATTACACGCTAAAGTTTAATCAATTGTTTTCAATTTATTTTATGAAATAATGAACCGTTAATTTCAAAGCTTTAACCGGCGCTTTATTTTACAAACCCGGCGTTTGTTACTGTTTTTGCGTAAGAAATCTTTGGCTTTTTTGTTTAATGTTTTGAGTGCTATCAACCGTAGCCTATAGTTTTCCCAAACTAGGCCGAACTATGCTGTAATGTTTTTATTGAATGACTACGGTTATATTGATGGGATTAGTTAACCTTGATAATATCGTATCGACTAAAAAAGCTATCCAAATTCTTCTTTTTTGTCGTACCCTCATGGCTGAGGGACGTGATTTTGATATGTACCTTGTGCTACCACCTCTCTTCAGATTTAGCTATCTTACGCCATTCGTATGATGGTTCGCAAGGTGTATTTTTCTTTATAAAATAAATTATAACCAAATCTATACGTACGTAGGTACTTAACAGCTCAAGTATTTACCCCGAAAGAAACCTTTAAGCAGGTCAGTCAAGTGGTGTAGGTTAAATGTCCCCGAGGGAAGTTAATCCAGTTAGAAAAGTACAAACACTGAATGCCCTCACTTCCGCCCCGAAGACCCACAATGCTCACTTCACTTACCCCACTGTCTTACTTCCACTCACGTAATAAGTGTATCCTGTGTCATAAGTACCTATATGTGTATACCTATACACATCTACACATACACACACACCACATACCTATCCATACCGTATACGTATATAAAAATAGTCCTTATAATGGAAGTCTTTGTAAAATGTTAGGATTATTTTTTGTGTTTCACGACTTATAAGCATGTGCTCTGTATGTAGGTATAGTTAGTTACTATTAAGTGATGAAATGATGAATGTATGATCATCTGTGGTCATGTGATCATATGGTTGCATGTGGAACAGGACCGGTCGTTGTGGAAAACCTTGGGGGAGGCTTATGTCCAACAGTGGACGTCTTTTGGCTGACATGATGATGATGATGAATATACTGAGAATAAATAAATCTATCAGTGACAGTGGAAGATTGTTTTATATCAGACAACCACGCACACGAACCAATTAAACTGTACATATGGCGGTAATATACTATTTAACGCTTCGTTAAATATATCGACTCGGTACAAACAAAACATTTTCATTAATAATTCATACTCATATAACAAAGTAACAATACGGAGCGTTCGTTTGTTCTTGTTACGAAACAAACGATACATTTCAGACACTAGGTCTTAACAAGACGCCTGGATATTGTGTGAGACTTGGGATTCTTTGGGTGAAGGATACTCAAACGCTCCCTTGGTTACGGACTGCGAAGAAAAGTTTAATGAAAAACAAAGAGCCAAAGTAATCGAGAAACAATTTGAACGATCACGCATGAGTTGTTACGGCACAAATATAAGCGATTGTTTTTAAAACATAATTAATTTCTACGACCCCTCGCCCCACCTAACGGAACATTTAATATTGAGTGCTCATAACTTCCTTTCACATTCAAAACCCTTTTAGAAACTTTATTCGCAAATACTTGAGAGAAATTTGATTCTTTTTTATTTTTGAAAATTTTTGTCTCTTTATTGAAGCGGACGTTAAGAACTTGTTTGTATTTTGACATAGAAATCATAAACAGGTACAGGTAAAACACTCTGAAAACAATAGTTTTCTTTTAACTTATTAATTTCTCTAACTCTACCGATGATCCGAAATAGGCTTTTCAATTTCATTATCATCATCTCTACCTTTACCCCTTCTTCGCCTTTGTTGTTTTGTTGATTTTACAAGTTCATTGGAGTTACATGTTATTTCCTAGTTTTTTCTTATTCTTATTTTATTTTCTTTTGTCTGCAGATCTGGTATTTGGGAGAATTGTAGAGCAGCATATGAGGACATCGTTAAACATCTTGAAAGGTAAGAGGCATTTTGCGTAGCTTACAGCTGTCACGTGACCGTACAATTTGAAGGTTTTACGTATGAAAGAATAATCTACTTTAGTATTCTTATGTTTAGTTTATCTTTTCCTATTTCTATGTGTTTCATCATTACCATCGTTTTCATTCATGCTAAAAATAATATACCATTTGAAATAAAAATGCGGACTACATACATTGATAGATAGGTACCAACTAGGCGCGTATCATTATTAAAAAAAAAAACAAAAATATATCTCAGTTAATTTAAACAGGGCGCAGATATCACAGGAGGGTGTGAAATTAGAGGAGACAATTAGATCCGTGGATCGGGTGTATTTTTAACAAATGACCGCACACGGGGCGGCCGGGGCCCGGCCGGCGCGGGCGCGGCGGCTGCGGGGTGCGAACGATTCATCAAACTCATTCCGGGCTAATCTCGATGCGAGGAAAAAGCGGCTCTCATGTAAATTGGACCGATTCGAGGGCCAATCGGCGGGGGAAAGCACTTTTCTTTTCTTGTTTAATGGATGGTGATTGATCGCCGAGTCGCTTTGATACTTCGCGGTTTTGACTCGGATTTTGACTGCGTTTGAATGGTTTCATACACATTTTCGGAAGAGCCCGGGGGTTCTATTTACTGTTTGATGAATTTATTTCGTAAAATGTGGTATGAGCATCAGATACTTTAGAAAGTCGTTATGACAAAATTAATATAAGTACCTACCACTAGAAATATTTTCCGGGAATTTAGCAAAACACAATTTGCGCATTTTCCGTCATATCTTTCACAAATAAGGCAAAAACCCCCAACATCCATATGTATAATTAAATGGTGTATCGTTGTAGTATAAAGTGGTATACACACAGCACAGTACGGAGCTGGGATCGCCGAGCCGGGTAGAATTACATTCGGACAGCGCGCCTTGTACCGATGTGTCACTGTCAGCCGGCGATCGGCCGGGACAAGTGCGGGATTAGGCCACTTTTTAAGGAAATTATTCCGCTATTTTGGATAAAAAGCAATTTAATGAAATGACCTAAATTATGGCAATTTTAATAATTGAATACCGCAACCGTATCTGCAGCTTGGAAAATACGAGAGAGTCTTATTACAGCAGTTTTTAGGCTTGATATAATAAAATAAATAAGTATAAATAAATATCGCCCACAAACACCAACTTTATGGTCCCAAACTAAGCAATGCTTGTACTATGGCTACCATACAATGGACTGGGCGATCCCAGTTACACCCAGACCAGGCCAAACTACGAAAAGGCCGTTTCCGAAATTTGGCTCTGGAGAGAATCGAACCAGCAACCACTCGATGCAGTGAGCCGAGCAGCCAACGCTCAAGCCACTGCGCCAAGCGGTCGTCAGCGATATTTAATTTAAAAATAAAATCTTAGGTATCTGCTTTTTATCGCGCGACTGTATTTAGGCTCTTATTCTTCTCTCCTCTTTCACGCCATTCGTTCCGGTCCTGTGCTAGTCTTGTCCGACAAGTATTTAGGTTCAGATAAAGTACTTAATAATAAATATAGTAGGTATGCAATTTATTTATATTACTATGATTGCATCGCAGGTAACATGGCTAAGTCATATTAATGTCCTCGCCAGTGGCGGGTTTCCTTGCTCTCGCATTATCTTGGTTCGCTGGTTCGCGCATGCGTCCGCAACCGGTTCTCAATGCTAAGTCCAATTAATTGACAGGATTATCTCTGATTTAATATAATTTGTACGTGCTGTTTATTTTATTTTGTATTGTAAGCAACATCCAACTTGATCGTGTCTTGGAGCAATTAAATTAAGATTTTATTTAATTGCCGCATCTAGATTTTTATTTGAACTAAATACTTTTTATTAATGTAGACAGACTACAATGTAATAGTGGGTGGATTTTATTTTTTTGTTGGTTTTACGAGGAAGAAATGCGATAAGATGTGACAATTCAGGCTAAGCCACAGTTTCCTCTATGTATGCCATTTATAGCTTAAAGTATTACTCTAGGTAGTAAAATTAATCTTTCCTAACTTCATTTATTTAATATTTTGTTAGTAAACAGTTCTAGTTCGCCACGCCCCAAGAACTACTGTGTAGTGAGCTGTTGACAACTTAATTGTGCTGTAACAAAAGAGTTAAATATGCAAATTGCAATGCAATATGATAATCTTTCACCACTCCTTAATAAAGTGGCAAATATGCAATATTATTTCCCGAATGGGGATAAAAGTCGTGACGTTACATTTCATTTTTTAAATTTTTCTTTGAGTCAGTAATACTTGTATGTAGTGTTCCATGCACACACGACGGAAGTTATGGTCAATTGAACTCCGTTGAATCTGGAAATTCAACCATCTATACTGCTGATTATTTAGTATATTATGAGGTTAAGGTTTTTTATCGCTATTTTAGGATTGTACTTACATAGGTACCTAATCATCTGTTTTTGGTTTTGTTAAGAATTATGATAAGTACTCAATTATTTTTACAAATTGATAACTTGTGGAATTCAGAAACAGTACCTACTGATGATTTAAAATCAATACATAATAGGTAACCCTAATAGCTTGTTATTTCGACATTTTATGTCACATAGGTACAAATATGTATGCAGGTAAGTAACTACTTTGTTTCTCCTGACTTCTGCTTCGTATAGATTGTCACCTATTGACTTCATTATCGAGTCGATGCAAATGCAGCGGTAAATCAAAAGCGAGACAATTAACATTGGACAAATCGTTCGGCTCAATGCATTCGTCCGGTTTAAATCGGTTTGGGGCGGAATTAGCCGGCGATTAATCGGCGCGGAGCGGGTTAAGCCGCGCCGGGCGCCGGCATACGCCGCGCGGGTCGGCACACATCGCTGTGACGTCGATCGTTATTCATTCCCGCGCCCCTTGACGAGGGAAGATAGCTCTGTTTGTCCATCCCTTCGTTTGATATACTTTCCAATATTTATTTGAGGGAAGTTAAAAATAAAAAAGTACCTGCCTACTTACCGTCTCCTTGGTCATAGATAATATCATCATGGATGGGGATGTAGCTCCAACAGTTCTCTACAACTCTACCTGTACTGTACCCTTTTGCTTGCAAACAAAACACGATCATGCGACCGTCAATTCTAAAGTCAAATTTTTAATTAATAGAAGTATATTGACAGGTGCTAATGTCACTTTTTTATAGAATCTGCTGGCCTACTCCGAAATACGAACCTAACGTTTCGGCTGACGGATTGTCGTGGATTTGACATTTCTTCTTTCGTTTTTCTCTACGATTTGACATTGTTTTGATCTTAAATCGAATCCGTACTTCGGACGATCCGTCAGCGACGTATTTCGGAGTAAGCCACCTGTCATTCACTTCGTCTTATTAAAAATTTTACAATCGAAGTAGGTATTAGTTGATAATACGTCTCATGTCACTTTATGTTGCTAAATGTAATATTACAATCAGTGCCCATATTTACATTTGTCACAGTCCAAGAACAGTAAATAGTAAGATGGCATCGATATTTGGCGAGCGTGACGTAAGAGAAAACGTCAAGAGTCGCTACAGCATTGCGTGATTGAATCCTCCGCCATTAATTTCAGCGAAGATCAAACGGAGACCGAGGGTGATATTTATCAAGGATATTGCGAATTATTTTAATCAAATCAAATTCCCTTCGTTGTAAACAAATGCTTTTGATTAATGGGACTCGCGACACAGCCGCGCAGCCGTTGTGATAAAACACCCGAGGAAAAGGCGAAATTAATGGTCATAAAATGAACTCTTGTATCCGTAAGATAAAGATACTGAATGCTTTGAATCTTAAGTGATTTTTCTTCTTCCATTTTGAAGGATGATAGCAACGATCGCATCTGGTGACTGTACATTTATATCTTTTGAATTAGCGTGGAGTAATTTCGCGCGATTAGTGCGTAACTTTAAGCGGGTTTCGGAAGATATTTAGATTGTCATGCCGTTGAATCATTAATAATAAAGACTTTTGATTTTCAGTGGGCTAATATGCGTAGGGCGCTGTGGAAAGGGTGCCGCGTCATGGCAGTCGTCAGCCCTCTGAATACCTTCCGAGTTTGTCGCAGATGCGGTTGTTGTGGAATTTTATCTAGCTCTTTGTACTTTGCCCTTTTATGGCCAGAACTATTCGGTTAGTTTTGTCGGCGAACCGAACTATTCGTTTTGTTGGCTTTGATGTTTCGGCGAGATGTCTCTGGAGGCTTTCATGGAAGGTTTGCGTATCATAACTGCGGTGTAAATTCAAAGCAAAATAGTGCCCCCGTTAGATAAAATAGCGAAAATGAGATTTGAACCTGTAATAGTTACGATCTATCGCACAAAACCACATCACATTAAACATTTTTATTGCTATAGCCAAGCTGTAGCCAATTGACTGCAGCTCATATATGGGCTGGCTCGACCGGGGTAGTACCACCCTCTCACACAAAATCGGCGTAAAGTAGCTATTACAGCTGCGTTTCTCACGAGAGTGAGAGAGTCGGAAGCCCGTTATCCCTCCTCTCTTTCCCTCCCTCTGTCCCACTCCCCTTCAGGTCGGCAACGTGCGAGCGATGCCTTTGGTATTGCAAGCATCTATAGGCTACGTTAACGCTTGTTTACAAAATATAAGTTTCGTATAAAAAAATAGCAATAGAGTATTAAAAAGTTCCAAAATTGCAAATGGGAAGTATAATCGGGCGGCAAGCGTTGTCATAATGTAAGTTGCAGCGTCAGCCTATATTAATCTGGATCCGGCGTCTGACAGCTCAAGTCAAATTTCTCATCAAAAATAAGAATTAATGGCGAGCAGCATTAATCACTAGCTGGCAAACGGCACGAGGTGTCTGTATCCCATTATTTTGCATTACTAATGATATGTACACAGCGATAAGGGAAAGCTTTTTAGAGGAAAAATCTTCATTGTCACCTCCTCTGATTATTCGGGTGACGCTTTTGTTATTCGATATTTATGACGGGTATGGATTGGCGTGGGGATTAGGTGGGAGTATGTGAGAAAATGGTTTATAGGTTTCTATGAGAGACCGGTAGAGTCAATCAATAATGTACTGAACTGTACGTCCCTAACTGATGGTTAATAGATTCTTGCAAGTGGTATACAAACTAAAGGTGATGCAATTAAAATTTATTTTTTCTTTCCTATAGTTTATCTCAACGGCTGTGCACACAAGCTCGAAACAGCTACGCCCGAGTAATCAGATATGACCTTATGTCAACCTGGCCAGAGGTCAAAACTGATGTCTTGAGCGCGCCACTCGGCTCATGTAAACGCAAAAATCAACGTATGATGAAATAAATACTAAAGTGCCTCCCGATGCCTCGCCCGAGCATTCACGTTATGACATTATGTCTGCGTTCCGTCTTGAAAACTGAGTGCTCGGGCGAGGCATGTGGCCGCATCAATTTAGTATGGTTTCAATATGAATATGCTAGTCAGTAGTCCAGCATAAGTAGTAGGTAGTTAAATGTGGTTAAATATTATAGCTGGCTATGTTAATTACTAATGTTACTTTATGCGGCGACGCGTACCGGGCGTGGTGGAAAACATTCATTATTCCATCCTTCATTCGGTTGTCACTGCCACGGAGGGCAGGGACAGCCTTCTACTGACTGGATTAGCACAATCATAAATTAAATGTTTAATAAACATACCTTTGCAAATAAGTGCCATTTCATAACGTTAACGTATGGAAAAATTTATAAGAATTCCCAATAAAAAAATTGGTTAATTATGTTCTAGTGTTCACTGAAAGTACATACTTAGCAATAAATAATGAGGATCGTTAGAGAATATAGCCGCGAGATGAACACACATAGTACCTATCTACTGAAGTGTGAAACGACGACAGACCCGGTAATCAATTAACCGCCTTCACTCAATAATTTTTAATAAGTTTGTAACACTAATCACTTCCTCACCAAAAGGCGGGACCGTTCTATTTCTAGTTGGCAACACTGCCATTGACAGAAGATGTCACTTTTCCTTTAATTACGCAGCGGCCTCATTTCTTCGCGCCCTATTAGTACACATCAATCAATGTTGCCAATACCTATTTTTTACCCCGCGACTCGAGTGTTTTTTTCCCTTGGCCCGTTTTTGTTTACGGAGATTTTTTAAGTGGGGAATAATTTGATGAGGTCCGCCACCCGACTGTGTTGCGATGCGAGCGCCGCTCATTTGTCATCGTCTTGTCATTTCTGCGTTTCTTTCGAGCAGTTGAATCGCTAAAGTAATTATGTAAGTTTTTAGTTGATTTTTTCCACTCGGTTCGCTCGCCTTTTATATCGATCTACTTAATCTCAATTTATTGATCAAGCTGAAATGAAAGTCGCGACTGTTAATAATTATAATTCTGTTTTGTACATTTAGATTGCAAACATGTGACCGTATAAATCGATTTTCTAATGTCAATGAGAAGAAATGTAGCTGTCAGTTTATGCTCGTTGCGTTTTTTTGCGTAGGTGATTAACACTAACAAATGAAGATCGCTGGGCGCAGAAACTATGAATATGAAATCAGCGTGTCATGCTAATACCCGACATCGATGGTGTAAATCAAATATGTGAATCCACAGATCAAAAGAATTCATTACAGTGTGTAAATCACGATTTGCATGTGGCGCAGAGCAACCATGAATATGCATCCGGGGCGCCTGAGTTTGAACATTCTGTGCTGCGTTCAAACACTCATACAAAAATGCAAGTGAACATTTCCCAGTGGATTTGCTGAAACACAACCACTCAACTAGAGTAGATTTTTAAACAAACCCCGACTAGTTTTTGAAATGAAGCTGAAAAATTCAACCAGCACGAGCGTTGAGGAAAACTAGCGAGACACGGATATAAAGCGAAACCGATAGCCAGCATCTGTTTTTTCATTTTGATGTATGGGACGCTACAAGATGTGAAGACTTCTTAATTCAGTCTTTCTCAATTTATAAGGAGACGCTATTTAAGTTCGTATCAGTCGTGGTTATCACTCTACTCGTAAATTTAGTAATTCAATCAGTCAGTGTAGCAAGTAGAGTGGCCAGCGTGAACGCACTCTCGTCATCCAGCAATGCTGACTGGGCATCAAACCGGACACTTGCCATTCCGTTCGCTTCCTGACCTTTTCCCGTTGTGTTATGCAAATCCCAGCCGGGGGAATTGTACAGCGCGAATAAAAAGTATTCCAGTGTTTACACGCTGAGTCCGCGAGTCGAGTGCGAGTGGAGTGTGAGTGCGCATAAATCGGGAAAACCGCGTTATTTACATGCAAACATTACACGGGTTTATCTAATTCTATTTTTTTATTGCTGTTTAACGTACTTATTTGCTTATAACAGTGTTGATACTTTTACTCGACGTTTAGAAATTTAAATGAAAATTCCAGGAGATCTATCTACTTAAGGGCAAAGGGACGCTCAAATGACCTTCGCTATCGCTTTGAGTAAACAAGATCTGCTTCTTCTATAATAAACTTGTGAAGTTGCTCAGTGCATTATCAACTATTAGTCATCTGTGACACATAAACAATAAGATTTATTTTTCCTTTGCAATTGAATTATAAAATAATAATTGCTATTTTCGAATTTCCAATTGATTTCTACAATAATAATGTCATAAATAAATTGATAACGAGCGAGGGGTTATCATTCGGCTAACCATCGTGCAGCTCAATAACAGCTAACCCTACACCGCTGGCCACAAATCAAATGTTTTGATAGCGCGGTATTAACGAGACAATTTGATTGCGGGACACATCCGAGCCAAATTGCTTCTAAATTATATTTTCTGTTTACCTCCTGCCAAACTCCCCGTTTCGATATGTGACGGGTGTGTTCATAACCGTTCATTTGTTTCTTTTGCGTTAATTATCCGAATTTGTTAACGTTGTTTTTAAATGTTCGATCGAATTGTTTGTTTTTGCGTTTTTACGTGTGTGTTCATTGGCGGATTGCTCGTTTATATTATTTTAATTTGATGTAAATTGTTAGGTATCTGCTTTTGCATCATATTGATCACTTCATGGTGTTGCCTATGATCTAATTATTCTTGAATGAAAATGAGGAACTGTATATCACTTAGGGCTGAAGTCACTTAGCAGTAACCGATTGTATGATATTATAACAATCGTTTAAATACACTAATTGCCAATTAGTCTGCTGGTGAACTCAGCCCTTAGTGTACCTATTCATATGCCTTTACCATTTTCATTTACATACTTTTTGTCTGTTAGGTACTTGTAAAAAAATATATTTTGACTAGCGATCATATCGTAAGTTCTAATCACTAGATAAAGTAAGTAGCTTAATCTCTCAATCAAGCTGTCATGCTTATTAACTTTAACAATTCCGCTTGTTAAGTTAATTATTATTATATTTTTTTAATTAGATGTCGCCCAGTTCCCATAATAACCGAACGTTACTCCCACACAGAAAACCTTCGATTTCAATTGAGCGAAAGTAAGATGATTATCTTAATACTGATTTTATCTAAACCTGTAGGTAAATTATTATTGCCTCTTCCGTATTGCTAATTAGCATTTGTTCATTAACTCTATTATCTCGTAAGTCTGCTTGAGTTTTTATATCGATATTGTACGTATCTGATTGATCTAATCATTTGAGATAATTTGATTGAATATGATAATTTTGTTATAAGTAATTATATTCTTTGTAAAAAAAACAAAATGGTTCTTACAATCATTCGTTGATTATAGCTTTAACAGTTATGCACGATTTATAAATCGTAATTCATTAATTATTTTCAACTCTATCGATTCTGTCTCTAGCTCGTTGTTATTTTTATCAATAGAGTCCACAAAACTATGATCGATGCGGCTCACAGGCCGACTCTGGTTTGAGATAAATCGACACAGATACTGCGTTTGTCCGTCAGATAATATCTGTAAAGAGACAGGAGTTTATATCTCGAGATACTGTTTATCTATTATGTCCAACTCACGAATCTATTTTAATTATAACTTCCTGTCCAGGACCCAAGTCTTCTAACCATTGGAAAACCATTGGTCACTTATATTATCTTTGTGAATTCTTCAAAAAAATTGTAAATCGTAAATTCTTCGGCCGTCTGTTCGACAACATGTACAACGTCAAGAATTTAACAAAAAATCACAAAGATAATACTAGTGACCAGTGGTAAAACATTAGTAGAAATGGGGCCCAGTTCTTTTGTGTAAAGATAAGTCGTATTAGAACTCATAAAGTAGTATATTATCACCGCAGAAAATAAAAGGTACGTCGATCATTATCGTCTCGTTCGAAGCATGTTGCGGTCAGCGCGACCGATCACTTCGATCGGAATCATTACCATGTGTGGACGCTGACCGACCAGCGGCTTAGCCTATCGCCCGTCTACTCCAAGAAACTCAAACGATTCAACAATTCAGAATTCAAGCGGCTAGAATACATAGCCGCGTTTGTCGCTTTACATTATCCGAGGAATTGAATTGGAAGTGTGCCGATGGATGTGAATTTTCTGCGGTCCGCATGCATGTGCATCGAAGCCATATTTATGCAATCGGCGGTTACTGAATTGTCCGTGTAGGATTACAACACATTTTTAAACGTTGTAACAGACACCTTTTATGTTATATCAGATTGTGTTACGAGATACCATTGTGTATGCCCATTATATTAAAACTTACAAGTTTTAATTAGATCTCCTTAAAAAGTCAAAGTAATGTTTCCATAACAAACATAATATTTCTATTCAAATAGGTAAGTTAATATCCCAAAGAATTGACAAAAAGCAGCCGAACATAAAAGGGCAATCTAACGCATTTCCCTAATAATTGTACAATGAAATTCGACATTATCAAAACGCATTCCCATTACAGATAATGGTAATGGCACCTAAAAACTGGGGGTCTAGGAGCAATTTTGCATAATTATCCGAGAGCGGGACGGGCGATGCCGGGCGGCGGCACGGTGGCGCTTAAATCCTAATAACATTGGATCCGATCGGAATCTCGTTACGCTCGGTAATCTACTCTAAACAAATAACTGGTTACTTTACATATCTACTATGCGCATTTTATTACTAGCATACTAGCAAAAATAGAACAGTTTTTTATATGTCTTAGTCTTTATTATCTTACTTTTTTTCTATTATGCAATTGTCAGTAAAGCAAATATAGGTAGAGAGCCTCACTAGTGTCAATAAAAATGTGTATACGACATTTTTAGTTCCTCTTTTGGCCACCGGGTCGGATAAGTTTGTGTCACTGTACCAAAGAATTTTATAAGTTACCAAATAAATTACATGTCGATGTAAGTTACACATTAGGTATATGTCGATGCATTGTACCTCTGTCGAGTGTCTATAAACAAATGACAATAACATCACGATTCAAAAATCACATGCAAAATAACCCTAAAAACATCTTAAAATGTCGTCTATCTTCGCAGCTTCACCAGCGACAACTTAAATCTCCTCACGTACTTGTAATATCGTAATGAGCTCCTAAGCTCCTAGAGACATATTTTATTTTTCACCAAACGCATTTTATATTTCATTTCACGTTTCATAAGCGGAATTTGCATTGCCCTCGTTGTATTTGGCAAGCGTAATGCCCCGGTCGCTTAGTGCACTTTTATTACGGTATTAAATGATGTAATTTTTTTCATATTATATTATTCAAATTTAAATAACTGTCTCCGGTTCCCCCGCGGAGTTCCCACTGTCTAACGTTTCTTTTCGACGCCCCCGAATTTGGTTATTTTGGTTAGATATTTCCGCAATGGAACACGACTTGCGTAGAGCCGCTCCGATAAAAATAGTACCTAGTAATTTCAGTCAAAATAGACACAATACAACACGAGTAGCACTCGTGTGACTAGTCGGATATCTACTCCATTTTACATAAGCACATTTAATCACACGCTGTAAAATTAGAACTATGAAATAGATCAAAGAAATTAGATAGAAAACAAACAAGAACGGGTACAAAGAAGATCAAATATAAATAAATCCTGTGGAGTTTATTATAAAAACAATTTATATTTTTTATTTTTGAGTTGTCGAGCAATTATTTCGTCTCCACGGTATCTGTGTTGCAAAATTGGAGAAGTTGGAAGGCCGCAATTTTTACAAATGACGTCGTGACGTTTATGCGTGGGGAGCGCCGCCGCCGCCGCCGCCCGAGCCGGCCCGCCCGCCCGGCGACAAGTCATCATGTTACTTCTTTCCTATTATTTTGCATTCGGCCGCCCTAAATGTTTCTTGTCTTACACATTGATTAGGCAACTTAGTTTTATCATTTTATTGGTACATCTTTTATTACGATCAACATCTGCATTTTCAAGTTCTTTATTTTACGTCTAGGTATTGTCGTCTTTATTAGCATTTGTGTAGTTTAATTATTCATCAGTTTGAAGAAATAAATACCTATTATCTACTTAAAATACACATTCATTTCCTACTCGCAATCTTGGATTACGTCATAACATAGCTTCCGTTAGAACCTTAGCTGATGCACCGCGTTATTACACGCCAATATTGCCTTCACATCATTTCAAAAGCAAAACATTACGTTATCTGCATATGCTTGGAACTTTTTACTCATAACAACAGCCCCTTCGCTACTTGTATTTTCTTTATAATTTATTCTATTTCTCCCCCACACATTGGCATCGGTCGCTGATATTTTTTATTCGATTAGTAAACCCCTAAGGTGTTTTTAGCCTTTTTTCGCTCGATTTTCTTCGAAGCTTTGTTGACTGTTTGGGGGGGTTACAATGCTCATTTCTTTTGGATGAACAAGCTTATTTATTCTTTTGAGATTTTATGTTTGCCATGCTCCGTTTAATTTTGCGGATTATACGAAATCTGCAGCGGAAAATTGAAGTAGGTTCGTCACGTGTTCATTATATTTATTATTGTGTCTTTGTCACATTTGCTCCTAATTAGGCATTAGTCTGATAATTACGCGATATTCCTGGGTATATTGAAGGTATTTCCAATATTTCCGGGAGCATCGCATCACTAGCTATTAACTTTTTTTTTGTTCACGGGAAATATTTTTTTATGAAGCAACAATTGCAATAAAAACAATAGACGCGAAACATCCGTTTGGTGTAACAGTGCCACTTACACAGTCGATTTGTGTCGCGCGGTCCTCAGCGAGGGCTGAAGACTGAGGGCTGCGGGGTTGAAACTTTTTGATGGATCGGACGGAGTTTGTTTTGCATGTGAGTGATATGTCTGAAATAATAAATGTTGAGGCGTCGACGCTTCCCCAACCCTAGCGGGGTGCGCTAAAACGATTTTTGATTTGGGTGTCAAGCAAATGTTTTACGCAGTGACGCTCCGCCGGGATTTGATTTTCTTAATCGATTCTTGAGAATGTTAATACCGGGTTCTATTTGTTTAGATAACTACCTACCTATAGATTGTTGATATTTGGGAGTTAAAATTAGAATAATAATATTTTTTTCCTCATCGACTTAAGTAACTTAGTTAGGGCCTATTTACCAGGACACTAACCGATTGTTTGATGTACTAGTGACAGTCCGTTTACAGTTGTAACGGTCTATTATTGTATTGTTGAAATTGTATGCTTCAATTGTACACACAGTTTAACATTAGCCACTATTTTTTATTATAAGATTAATTACAGATTAGGTACCTATTATTAAGCCGCTCTCATACCTATCGGTCACCAACATTAATTAAATCGGACCAATCCTGAAACAGCTAATGAAGTTGCATAAAGGTTAACAGGGTTACCGTTAACCACACGCATTACCGAGTGTGTAGTGGCCTAAACAGATATTCCGGTGCGCCGGGCGCGCACAATGCGCTGCAATCTAGTGCCGCGCCGACGCACGTTGATTAGTTAATGCTACTACGTCCATAGCCTAATACTGGCCGTTGCGAACCGTTCTTGTATGCATAATCTGATTAACGTAAGTATTAAACAAAGCTTCGATAATAGTGTCATAGCGGGTAGCGCATGGTGATTGGTTGAGGTAGTCGGCAAGCGCGACCGGCAAATATCGTAAAGAAACATGCGTGTTTGATAGTATTCGATATAGTAGCTTAACTGGTGGTAGAGCTGGCTTTTTTTTTGTCATGGCGCTTTTTGGCCCGGCCCGCGATCTCCCTCTGACATGGGGGTCAGCGTCTTTATTTTTGTCTTAAATTATAATAAGTATTCATACAGTCTTGTTATTTAAATGATTTAAAACACATAGATTTTTATTTACAAGTTTAAAAAAAGCCAAAAGGTAGAGCTGGCTCTACCGGGGTAGTACCATCCTCTCAAAGAAGATGTGCGTAAAGTAGCTATTCAACTGCGTTTCGTACTATGAGTGTGAGAGCCGAAAGCCAAAAACCTAGTCTCTTTGCGGTATTATGTTGATACAAAACTAATCGTACTACATAAAGCTTCGCAGAATCTCTCTTTCCATTGAAGCGTAAATGGGGGGCAAACAAACTGACTTACACTCTGTGTGATATTTTCCTGATGTACTTACGCGACGATTCGTCGGCAATTTACTTTCTGACAAGCGAATGAATAATATTATTCGGTCGGCGGATGACGGCTGCGGAGAGCGGCGCAGGCACAAACAGGGTGTTCGCTAATTTATCTAATTCTGAATGTAACGCTTCGATGGGATTCCATTTGCGGGGTTCAGTTTTTGCAAAATCATTTGCATTTTTTGTTAATTAAGTTAAGGTACTTTATAGTGAGTGTACGATAGAAAAACGTATAGGTACCTAATTGGATTAATTAAGTAATAACAGTGTCGATGATAAGACTATACGTGCATTACACAACACTTATTTTTTCTTTAGTATTATAGTTAGTAATATCGATACTTATTGGTGGTAGAGCCAAGCTGTAGCCAATTGTCTGTAGCTCATATACGGGCTTGCTCGACCAGGGTAGTACCACCTTCTCACTGGAGATCGGCGTAAAGCGTTATTACGTTTCTTATGATGAGTGAGAGAACCGGAAGCCCAACCCAAACGCAATGTCCAAACATTGCACATAGATAAAATAGTCCCAAAAAGACAGTAAAACTGAACAATAGCCAAGTAGATTGATAGCCGGTATCTATGCCTAAACACATAACCAAATGTTAAAATAAACCTGCATCCATTTTAATTTTAGTCTCTAACATCATCAATCACAGCAACACTTTTATAAAGATAAAAATAAAATGGAGGAAGTGGAAATAATTTATTATTTTATTGATTTGAGAGGTTATCTTTTGTCCGATCGTGTGGCGATGAGTCGATCATTTCTTTTGGATTCGTTCGAGCGTCGGGGTGCCTTGTTAAGAGCTTTTAATTGACAAAAAATGTATTGCAACAAAGTTGCGCAATATGATTAGTTTGTTTATTGTTCTCGATTTCCGGTCTAATAAAGTCTGATAAGTAAATAGTACAGCTGTTTCATAATTATTAAACCTAGTAGCTTAAGTATAGTCCGCACGTCCGCGACAGGTCGAGATGACGATCGGATTATGAGCTTTATGCAGAATAAAATCCAAATCAAAATTCGCAGGACCCGCAACACAACAGAATAAATTAATTTAATAATTTTGTGGGCGATTTTTATTGTTTATCGGGTCCTGCTAATTTTTATTCGGATTTTATTCTACAAAAAGCTCATAACCCGAATGTCATCGCAACCTGTCGCTCACTATAAGGTATTCGTTATTACTGAATTGAAAACAACTTGTAGAGTCGTCTTAATTTTTTTAGAAAAATATTATGTCGATTATCAAATTTCGACTAAGCTCAAGACATAGCCAGGTTTGAGTAACTACCATTGTAAAAAAATTCACAACACTTAAACTTTCAAACATTTTTAAAACTCGATCAAAGAGTTCTCAGAGCGCAAAGAATTATTTACATATTAATGGCGACGGAAATGAAAAATATATTAAATTCAAACGGAGCTCCGTGACTCGTCAGTAAAGTACCAAACGACTCCATTTTGAGGGTTCTCGCACAGTTCAGAATACAGAACAGAGATTAAATTATGTTGTGTTGAAAAGGGTGTTCATACACGGCTTTTGTAGACTTATGATGATAAAAAAAATGTTAACCATTATTATTATCACAAGTGTAGAATAATAGGAAAAATAATACCTTGATGCAATTATTTATTTATTTATTATAAATAAGTAGTTTAATGAAAACATCTGTAAGACTAAATAATGAGACTTCTTTGATTCTTAATTTTTTTAATATCTACATATCCAAATTATAAAAAATTAATTATCCTTATAATTCCCATATCCAACATAGGTAGGTACCTAAAATACAAACAGTTTCATATTCATAAACATACTTATGTAATTTGAAATCACAACTTTCGAGGGATTGGCCGGGTTACGCATATTTATTTACGCTCTCTGCTTTGTCACTACCCTGTAATCCACAAAAGGGTTCCGCGAAAGCTTAAAACAGCCACTTATTATGTATGTTACATTTCACTTTCAGACGTCATTTATATTCAAATGCTCAAAAGGCATTACTGTGCAAAAATTGCAGCACTAACCCCTTTGAAATGAGCGAAATTGGCTCTGAAAGAAATTCATTTTTCAATATCGGTGCTCTTATTTTCTTTATTTATGAAAACGCGTTCCACTATTCATTCCACGTGCCTAGTTATAATTTTATTATTCAATAGTTCTACTTACAATTGAGTTTTCTTATTTTTATTTTTCTTTTAAATATTTACGGTGTTCGAATTAGAAATAATCTATGAATGAAAAAGTTGATATCAAAAACAAAATCAAAGTTAAAAAGTTAATAAGTAAACATTAATAAAAATAGAATCAGAACGGAAGCATCAAAAGTCCAATAATTCACAATCAAAAAGAAGCTAAAGAATTAGGGTAGCGGTACGAGAGATCGCCATACAAAATGATTACATATACCGTCTTCATCCGTTCACAAAGAAACCCAGCGGGGTTCTATAATATTATACTTTTGCCTTTGTAGTAGCTCCACAACACAGTGGGAAGCATGCTTTATGGTTTCAAATGATAAAATTGTTTGTTAGTAGCTTTGTCGGGATTCATTTTGCGTGGTAGCGTGACCGATTTTAGACAGTTGGACTTTTAATAATGTTAACGAGACGCTGGCAATCGGATGTTATGTTTTTTAATTGTGTGATTGGTGCGTTGTTGCAGATTGCGTGACGAAAGAGGGGATATGGAACGAGTTATGGCGATGGATAAGGCTCGGGAAGGTTCACATAACGGTAATTATAAAACTATCACGTTACCATTCTAGAGCATTGATCGGCCTCTGAGCTTTTCCGATGATAGTTAGAAATGTAATCTGTTTGAAATATTATACGTACCTACCTACATTAAAAATAAATAAACCTGCTAATTTGGTATCCAAGTATCTCCTTAAAATCGATTGACGAATTAAACCAATGTTAATAAGTACATTTTATTCAACTATCATTCATCTTTCTGTACTTTGTGATATTCTAATAAGTCTTTTATTTACTAGGAATGGTATCTTCTGTAGGTTCTTCCCCCGGCCACAGTCCAGTGCTAAACCTGTCGAAGTCCGGTTCGGGTTGTGACCGCGAGCGATCTGAGCGGAGTGAGCGCGAGCGAGGCGATGGCTCTGTGAGCGGGCGCAGCTCAGCCGCCTCCCGCCGGACCCCGCAGCCCCCGCGGCTCCCCTCCGCGGTCACCGCAGCTGCCTCGCCGAGATCGCACTCAGACGAGAGCGACGCACAACTTTCTGATCAGGAGGACCATAATGTGAAAGACGAAGATGAGGGTAAGTGTATTTCCATCCATCTAGACACGACACTTCCATAAAATTAGACAACCCTGCTTGAACTCAAAAGGTGAGCGGCGCGCCGCAGCAATAATCAGTATTTGACATCTGCCAAAGCAGACATAATAATGTCATAAACTGATTCCTCGGGCGCATCGCTTGCCTCTTTTAGACGCACCTATTCGGAAATAGCCTTTTGATAATGTCCACTGGTTTAGGTGTCACTATGATCGCCACCCGGTCCATTGTATTGCACCCAGTACTACGTGCGTTGCATAGTTTTAGTGTGGTTTTAGTTTGGGTCTTGGGACTATAACAATTGGTATAATAATCTGGCGATATAAAAATATAGGTAAGGAAGATTTTCCGAGAATCGGCATACGAAGCCGTTATCGATATTCACACAAATTAGGAGAATTATGAAATGAGCGCCGATATTCCTGTTATAATCACGGTCGGGCATGACAAGAAAGTGTCCGTGCAACATTAACACAGGCTCCGTATCACCCTTCCAATATACCCAGCATGTAATACACGGCGAAATTGCCCAGTAATAGCGCTGGAACCTTCAGCATTCATAGTTCGGAAATTATCAGCCATAAAACCACGGTTTTATTCTAGACTGGAAATACTTGTGTAAAATGGCTACCCCTCGGTACATTGTAAGTACGTCGCCTTTAATTATTTTATAATCCAACACGGTAGATTGAACATAACTGCGGTATATAAATTAATAACGCGAAATAGGTACAATTCTGCAGCTACAGTGCAGCTAGAGAATAATAAGGTAGAATCAATAGACACGGCGCCGACGCATCCCGACCGGCGATTAGCAAATGATCATGCGGCCGGTTCCCATACGTTTTCCCATCTTGATCCCGAGACACCGCACGTTTGCTTGTAATGGTCCTATATAATAAAATCTTATTACGAGTATCGCTCGCAATTGCCCCCAATGATGTATGAATAGCTCTTAAAAGGACCCAATTCAATTTAACACGTGAGCGAGAACTTTGTTGTTTGTATCATTATTTTAAAACGATTTGTTGCAGATAATCACTCCTTAGGTAATATAACTACACCAAAGAAAGTTACATAAGTCTATGAACATGATTTATTTTAAAGATCTATAAATGCAGGCTGAGATGCATCAAATATCTGTAATGGTGCAAGGTTTAATTTAGTTAACCATCATATATCATAAACTATTAACACCATTACAGTAAAATGATGGATGGCATTACAATTTCTTCGACGACAGTATTCGTTCGTTTAATCCACAGCTTTTTATTCATGAGCCTATTGCTGTTGGCTGTTGGTACTAAATAGTTTAATCAATTTAGTTTACTATCCTCCTCTCTATCATCAATCAAGTGAAAACTTGTTATTATGGCCTACGTCACTAACTTATTAACCCAATTACACCCATTTGAAAATAGAATTGGAAAATCGTGAAATCAGTGGTTGCGGGAGATGATCATATGCTACGGCAAAAAAAGTATTAACGCATTATGTAATAGGAAAACAGACCTAAGTAACTTGGGAATGCATTTTAATTAATGCAAGCTCCACAAATATAGAGAATAGACATAGCGTGCACACCATGGTCGCCGGCGAGGTGCGCTGCAAATCATAACATCGATCCACAACTGTAAATAGTTCGGTGCATACAATAGCTAAATTAAGTGAAACAATAAGGATTGTGTATTGTGGTTATTGCAAGCTGCACACAAAATGTTCAGAGCGTGGGAACGTGTAACTACGATTCATAGGAAATATTCGAACGCCACGGTCACGGGATGAGCCTCTCGGACTTGTGCTAACAAAAGATTCGACCAAATCAACCTAAATTGCCATTATAGGGAGACACGCACATCTCGCAATTTTCCATTTAATCGTGTCTGAATCGTTATTTATACATATTTACTTTGATTAATTCTGTCGATACGTAATTCACGCTCGTCACGTTTGGCCCAGTCTCATTATAAAAATGCTTTTTATAAAAGCTCGTGTCATTCAACTTTGATCTTTGTTCGTCTGACGTTACCTTTTCCTTTCAATCAACGTTCTCATCTCGAATCTAATTTTGTTTTATATCCGTGAAGCGTCCGAGTCGGTCGCACGGGCCGATTGATTCTGCATCCTTAGCATTAGTTATAGAGTTTATGTTCGTTTGTTTAAATTTGTTAGGATCCTGTTAATTGGCCTTATTAGGGAGATGGTGTTGTGACAACCCGAGAGTGCTATCGTGCGCATCGACAATGACGAAACGATGTTGTCTTCATTATTTGATGAGCGGTCACTATCTTGTCAGTTAAATTAAATGTATCGATAGATTATTTTGGACCGTGAGAGACGCCAATCGAAACACTTTCTTTTTAATGTGTGAGGTCCGTTATTGACACAAGCCGTACATTATGGTAATTAACTCGTCAGTTTTAAAATAATAAATAGGTACATTTTATGTTTCATCACGTTCAGCGCGTGTTTGATGAAGTAATCGTTGTGGGTGGTGGTTAGGCTTTAAGTATATTATTGACGAGAGGTTTAGTCTGAATCTATAAATGGCTGGCAAATTAAAATCGATAACTATAATATTCCGATTCCTCTCAAGGAATAATATGTGGCATAGTTCAGCGAGGCATATAAATCGGTTAAAGACAGCCCATTCGGTGTCCGTTGGCTCGTTGGAATCCTTATTCTGTGACCTTTAACACGGATAAAACTAATTTTAATTAAAACAATGCTGGACCTATTGCAAAATATTACTTCTTTAATTTTTTTTACGGATTCCATTTACTAAATGGTAATGCTACTATTAATTTAAAATAATTATGATTACGATCTAAATTCTAAATGCATCACGTCTTCCTATTAGATCACCTTATCATCCCGTTGATTTACTTCTGAGTGCTCGTAGTACCTCCGATCGTTAGGATTACATCATTCGTGAGTTACCGAATAAGCATTGCAGGTCAAACGAAGGTCCACGAAGGCTACGCGATCGAGCTACACCGATGTTCATCGCGACGATAATTGCGAACCAAATGATACATGCACGCGATTCAGACACGTTTGTCGGTAACGAGCGATTAGCGTTGTGAAAAAATTTAATTAATTATAAAATTAATATGTCTGTTGATTGACGACTGTAGTTGTTTTATTGTAGCTGAATGGTAGAGCTGGGTGGATTTCAGCTGTTTTTATGGACCAGGTTTAACAAACGTCGATTCAGAAAGACAGATCTAGAATCACATTTTGCGTCACTTTCCTTAAGACGATACAAGAAAAAAATGAATTTTAGTTTCGGGGTGTGGCTAGCGTCGCGTGAGCTGCCGAAGGATATATCCCTCTCGCTTAGCTAGGACAGAACAGCTATGGAGTAGACTACAGTATAGTTATTTTTTGAAGGAACAATATTGTTTAATTCGTACAATTAAAATAATATGTCCCAGTGCACCTTTTAAAATAGATGAAATGGATGAAAATATTCAAATATATTTTTTTCGTTTTATATGGGATTTTTATGTCGAGTGTATTTGAAAAAAATAATTTAATTTCTATGTTGTTTTTATTGCTGAAGACAAAGTAAGTCAAAAGAAGACAAACGATACCTACAATATGCTGATAGATACGTATAACAATATTTCGATCGTATAATAGCCTATAACCAGCGGACGATCCAGACGCGTCCAACGATACCTCATTAGTCAAATGATTATGATAAAAATAGTTTGGACGTTATACGGGAGCAGATGAACATACATACATATCGGTCAAAATCATAACCCTCCGCCCACCGTAGTCGGGTAAAAATGTACATACTCTGTGTCAGTGACTGACTGCCGGATATGAGTATCTTTTTCATGTTTCGTAGGCAAAGGAATACTTTGGTACTTAACTTCGATGCCGATCATGAAGTCATCAGCGGTGTCATAATATTTTTTTTTACCATATTTAATTTATTTTTTAATTTAATTTTCAGTTTTTATTAATTTTATAGATTTAACCATGCATTTATTTTTTGTTTATCTTTATTTTTTTATCTATCAAAATCACCCTTAGACTGGTTACCGCCACGGGTGACAAGAGGGCTGGCTCTTTCCTTGCTCAAAAAATTCGCTTGACAACAGGAACAGCTTGAATACAGGGAGGACATGCAGCCAGTATCCCACGCGGACGGTATTTGTTTAATTAGGGGTAGGTTGTTATTTTATTGTATTTTATTTTAATTTATGTTATATTATATTGTATTTTAATGATAAAACATGAAAAATAAAAAATATTTTTTTTTTTTTAAATTTAATTTTACTTTTATTTATTGTTTTATATTAATTGTGAATTATAATAATTTTAATAATCAATATTGGACTATGTCTGAAACAAATACATTGAATTGAATAATTTAAATACAAAAATTATCACATTAACTCGTTAAATCACGGTTTACACCCGCTAGAACGAAAAAGATCCTAACATGGTAGGTAGGACCTGAGGGTTGGCCAGTTAATTACTTAAAATACACTATATTTATTTCAAGAAAACATACATAAGATCTGAAGGCGTCGGACTCGCACATAAAGGGTTCCGTACCACCGTAGAATAAACACATCAAAAATATCAAGTTTGAGACTTGATATTTGTTTTTAAATGTTATTATATTTTTAGTATTTGTTCTGCACCGGCAACAGAAATACACATTCAGTGAAAATTTCAACTCTCTACCTGTTACGGTTCGTGAGATACAGCCCGCGCTGACAGACGGACAGACAGACAGACGGACAGCGTAGGCCTAGTATCTAATAGGGTCCCGTTAGCACCCTTTGGAACCCTAAAAAAATATTTTTGAAGTCGGTTTTTTTTTTTATAAAAATAATTTTATTTCACGATTTTTAGTGGCGCCATACCAATGAACATTTTGGCATATTGAACCGTATGAAGTAAGCCCAACAAAAGGTAACTGCTGTAAATCGTTGAAGAATTCCCTCGTCTGTGTATGGTCTCCATCATCAGACCTGTAATGGCACTTATAAACGATATGGATGCAAAGTTCCCATCAATAGAAATTAATTAAGCCCAAACACCAGGTAATTGCTGTAAATTTAAGGTATTTAAGGTATTTATTGTGAACAGAAATAAAAATAAAACAGATTGCCAGTGAGCCCCAAACTAGACCGAAGGTCTGTATCTTGGGGCTCGAAATTAGACTAGAACATAAATAGAACAATAAAACAACAAAACAACAATAAAACAATGAAAAAAGTGTAATGAGAGGATGGTGGATGGAGTGTGAGGTGTGCGAGTATGTATAGCGTGTCTGTGTGTAAATGAGAGTAGTGTGTGGGTGGTGTGATCGTAAAACTTGTGAATTTATATAAGGTCCTCTGTGTCTTCGTAACCAATAGTAAGGAGTATTTTTTTAATAGCAGACTTACAGGCAAAGACGGAGCAGGATTTAATGTTGCTTATTTTATAAACCTTGTTGTAGGTATTTAGGTGTGAGTAGGCAGGGCAGCGTCTGGCTAAAAGCGAGTTAGTGATTGGCAAAGGGATCCTAAAGACACGTCGTGCAGCAATGGCCGGGTAGTCTGATCTGCTTTCTAAGGACTTATGTGTTTTAATAGTGGCAGACAGTATAAAAAGCTGCCTAACACGTAGAACTTTGAATTCCCGATAGAGAAGATCAGTTGGATATCTAAATGGTTTTTTTAACGTTACTTTAATAAGGGCTCTCTGTGCCCTTTCAATTTCTATAAAGTGCGATTTACCAGCGCAACCCCAAACACTGATGCAGTATTGCAAGATAGATTGGCCATCGTTGAGGAGTTCCCTTGACTGTCCTACGTCTTCATCATCAGACCCCTAATGACAGTCACAACCCATCTAGGTGTAAAGTTCTCACCAATACAAATTAATCAAGCCCAAACACAAGGTAGCTACTGTAAAACGTTGAGGAGTTCCCTTGACTGTCCTACGTCTTCATCATCAGACCCCTAATGACAGTCACAACCCATCTAGGTGTAAAGTCCTCACCAATACAAATTAATCAAGCCCAAACACAAGGTAGCTACTGTAAAACGTCGAGGAGTTCCCTTGACTGTCCTACGTCTTCATCATCAGACCCCTAATGACAGTCACAACCCATCCAGGTGTAAAGTTCTCATCAATACAAATTAATCAAGCCCAAACACCAGGTAATTGCTGTAAATCGTTGAGGAGTTCCCTCGACTGTCTTTCGGCTCCATCATCAGATCGACTCCAGACCTTCATAAAATAGTAGTGCTTTAAAATAGTTTAAAATTACAAACGCACTAGTCGCCCCTACGATTTTCGAAGGTTCCCCTCGATTTCTCTGGGATGCCATCATCAGATCCTGGTTTCCTTATCATGGTACCACCGCTGGAATATCTCCTTTCCAACAAAAAAAGATTCATCAAAATCGGTTCATAAACGACGAAGTTATCCGCGAACACACATAAAAAAAATATATATATATATATATATACGGTCGAATTGAGAAACCTCCTCCTTTCTTGAAGTCGGTTTAAAAAGTAGCCTATGTTCTCCGCCAAGACCCAGTCTATCTCCTTACCAAAATTCATCAACATTGGTTCAGCGGTTTAGCCGTGAAAAGGTAACAGACAGAGTTACTTTCGTTTATAATATAATAGATTGAATAGGACGGACAAACATTTTCCTATCCATATCTGTAATGTTATTTTTTACGATAATTCATTGATGTATGATATATTTATTACTTGCCCATCCATACCTACAACAAACGCAATAAAGCGACTCCATTGTTTTGACAAGCAATGTATTCCCACTGTCGGCCCAAGACCATGCTGCAAGTATATAACAGTAAGCGAAATAGGGAGTTTTTACAGAAATGACACGAATAACTATGAAATGACAAGAGATGACACAAAATGACAAGAGATGACACAAAATGACAAGAGATGAAAAGAAATTACACAAGACAAGGAAAAGCAAACGAAAATCACGCTGCAGTGCAGGTCGTAGGTTCGATTCCTGCCCAGGACATGCATTTGTGTGCATGAACATGTCCGCATGTCCCGAGTCTAGGTGTAATTAAGTGTATATTTAGTTTGTATTTACAAACAAAAAGTAGTATATGTAGTAATATCAGTTATCTGGTTTCCATAGTACAAGCTCTGCTTAGTTTGGGATCAGGTAGTCATGTGTAAAAGAATTTCCAAGGATATTTATTTATTTATCATAGGCGTCGGCGGACTGTAAATACTGTACTGTACCTGTAATGTGGCACGACCGTAATATTTTTTCGTAATATTTTTAGAAAAATCCTTCACAGGTCTGACGTCGAACAAGTCCCAGCGGACACTGACAATACAAAGCTAGAGAGAGACATGGTTAGTTCAAGTCATCGACGTAATACCATTGAACATGACTGTGGACTACAAACTTTATTTTCCATTCATTTAATCAAAAATAATCCTTATATGACGGACTTAACGCCCACGATGCACGCATTATAAAAACCGGTCCGAGCCAGATACCTATAACTGCGCCTTCTTTCCCTTTCTAACAGTACAACCTTTCATCCCTTGTGTTGCCAGTTAATATTTATTCGATCACCTTAAACTTGGTACATTTTCAAGTTAAGAATAATAAACAATAAAGTCGATTAATGAAATACCTATGGTAAAGTATTAGAATATCCTAAGATTAAAATTTCAAATATAAATAAATATCTGGAAATAAGTACTTACCTTCTTTAATAATTCGCTTGTAATTGTCAGTTCCGTGATGTCTATAGGAATCGTAGCAGAAATAAAATTAAAAACTTGAAACACAGAACGTCAATTTGCGTGACACACGACATTTTCAGCTAATTTTAAATCTAGAGGATTGTGCTGAATTTTCTCATAAAAATGGGTAGAATATGCGTAATGGAAGGGTGTAAAAGCGAATATTATCCGAATTAAGGATTATCTTAACATAGGTAAGTGGGTAACTATGTTTTCCACGTTAAGTACATTTTAGATGTTCGGGTGACATAAATTTCGCTAGTAAAAAGGACTATAATATAAATCTTATTATGTGTCTGTGTTAACTGAGGAATATCGTCCACGGGAACTGTTTGCAGCGATAAAGTCGCGCTTTTCGTTGCCGCACGACTACATCGCTACTTTTTGAAGTCGGTCGCATTTGCAGCGCGCGACAGACCACACGCTGGTAAAACGCGACGCTCACGCCGCGTTGTCACGGTTCGCCGGGCTCGCACACGGCGTTCGCGTCGTTCACACGCTCGAGGAACGCGCACGTCTAGGGCCAGATTAACCATTTCAGGCAATGTAAATCTCGGGGCCCCTTTCCTTTACCCTTTTGTTACTTTTTAGGGTTCCGTACCCAAAGGGTGCCAACGGGACCCTATTACTAAGCCTACGCTGTCCGTCTGTCTGTCTGTCTGTCTGTCTGTCTGTCTGTCTGTCCGTCCGTCTGTCTGTCAGCGGGCTATATCTAACAAACGGTAATAGCTAGAGACATGAAATTTTTACAGAATGTGTATTTCTGTTGCCGCTACAACAACAAATACTAAAAATAAAATAAAACTTAAAAATAAAGGGGGTCCCCATACAATAAACTCGATATTTTTGACGTTTTTATTTATAACACATAAATTAAACAATATAAAAAGAGAAAACTAACATTTTAACCATGAGTGATCATTATGACAGCTTTTACATAAATTGTAGAAAAAAAAAAGAAATGTAAAACTACATTTTTGACCCATAAATAAGTTTTAAATCAATAGTACCACTCACAGTAGCGCCATCTAACATTGTTATGATATCAGTGTCATTAGTAGTATAGTAATTCGATTGTTATAGGCAAGATGATCGTAGCCGAATGGTTAAGGCGTTAGTCCACGTATTTTTTGAGTAATTCGCTTTTTTTTTTGTCGTCGACAGCTTAAATTATAATAATGTTAACACTAAACTGATTTGTGCAAATACATTGTTTACGTACGTAAACATTTGTAAATCAAGTTTCAAATGCATTCGGAGTTTCAAGCACAGAGTATTAGAACTATAGATGGCGTCGTAATAATTTTTCACAGAATGTGTATTTATTTATTTGTGTACTTTATATAATGACCTATTATTGTAGGTGTGTACTAACAATTATGGGCCTGAGGTGGCAAAAAAGCGTACAGCCAGCCTGATGTTGAGCAGTTTTTTTATGGGAGTGAGGTGGCAAAGAGTAAATAATTGTTGCTATAACAAAAAATAATTTAAAATAAGAACCTCATAATATATAAAATAATAGTACCGCTACGCACCACTAGATGACGCTAGATGAGCTCCTAGATCGCGCTATGGTTTCGTTTTACAGAACGCAATATAGACACGACCAAAATTCGCCTGCTATTGGCAAGTTTTACGTTATCAATAGGTTTCGATCGATTGGATGTGTGTTTAATTCAAATTGTTGTTTTGCTTTCATTCTATAAACTAAATTTGAAAAAAGAACAGAATTCTAAGAAGTTTCACTAATTAATATAACGATTTTTTTGATGCAATAAATAGTGTCATTATTTGATGGCAGAACACTTCCGTTGCCTCCGACTATAGTGTGCGAGGATTTTAATGTAGATTTACTGGTATCTAATGAGAATGCATCTTTTAAAAAATATTTTGACCATATTGGTTTAAATTCAAAACTTCCTCGTGTTGTTACCACAACGGGTTATACTCAAATAGATAATGTGTTTAGCAATATTGACTTGAATGCTGGCACATACTGTGCACTCTTTAGTTACCATAGCCCTTTATGGATACAATTTCGAATTGAGCAATAGATTTTATCAAAACTATCCGAAAAGTCAGAATAAAATTTCATAGATGGTGTATTTCTGTTGCCGCTGTATTTAAGTGGGGTTCCCATACAACTGACATCATTGCCGTTTTTATAGAATGGTACGGAACCCTTCGTGCGCGAGTCCGACTCGCACTTGGCCGGTTTTTAATAGTAGTATTAGTGCCACGGTCTGTAATGAGTGTGTTGCTGGGCGCGTTGTTGATGGCCGAAAGCGCGGCGCAGCGCAGCTCCAGGCCTCCACAGCGCGGTCAGCATTGCAACCCTTGATGGACAATATAAAATAAAGGCCGAGACCGATGGTTTGTCGATTGAAATTGTTTGCAATTGGGACGACTTTTGACTTTACACTTCCCGATTACTCCTAAGCAATAAAAAACAAAAAAACAATTTTGTCTTTTACAGATCCCAGGCGTGTAAATTGGTTACAACAAATACCTATTGGCTACAGAAAAATTACCCAAAATTCCGTCATATACAGCAAGCATTTTAAGCCGACAGATTATGTCCCTAATTTAACACAACGAGTTTTAAAGGAAAATGCCCTGCCCTCACTGTTCCTTTTCGTTAGCACAAAGGACAATGGGCAAAAATCGTCCAAATGGCCACCACTTCCGAGACCTACGTCACTCGATAGACCACTACATACTGAGTAACTTTTGCAAAGGCAGTTCAACAAAATAGGTTGTCAGTAAAAAATGAGTAGTTTAAAAGAATATTTTAATTTTTTTATTTCACACTTAGTGTTATGTCTTATACATTTTTTTCGAAAGGCAACAATATAAATTCACTTTCTAACATTAAATAAAATTAAAAAAAGCTGTCAGAAAGCAAAAAATGCCGTGAAACATATTTTATTATTATTATTGTTACCTGATGATAAGTAAAAAAGTAAGGTAACGCATAGAAGGTACCTCCTTATTTATTTTATAGAAGCGCAACATCAGAAAATACGTAAGAATGCTGCTGTTGTTGTTGTTGTTCACTTTTCATCAGGTAACAAAAATAATAATAAAATATTTTTCACGGCATTTTTTGCTTTCTGACAGCTTATTTTATTTTTATTTAATGTTAGTAAGAGTATTTGTATTGTTGCCTTTCGAAAAAAATGTATAAACATAATAATAAGGGTGAAATCAAAAAAATATGTTTTTTAAACTACCCATATTTTTTTACTGACAGCTTATTTTGTTGATCTGTCTTTGTAAAAGTTACTCAGTATTTAGTGGTCTATCGGGTTACGTAGGTCTCGTCAGTGGTGTATATTTGGACCAAGTCCCATACAATTTTGCCCATTGTCCTTTAATTTTGTCTTATGGTCTAATTAGTTGGATATTCTTAGGGTACCGTACCTAATAAGGAAAAAAAACTAAACCATAATATGATCACTTTGTTGTCCTTCTGTCTGTCTCTATGTCCGTCTGTCACAACTTGCACAGCCCAAATCAAACATAACATGTTAACAGTAGTAGGTACCTTTTATAGCATAGAAAAAGAGTAAGTATAGGAAAGATAAGTATAGGAAAAACCATAGATATGGAGAGCCTAGACAACGTCCAAGCGTGTGAAGTGTCATGTTACTTTATATTACAAAGTGGCAAAATCTACGATCTTAAATACTATTTTGTAACTTCATTTAGGTTGCCAAGATACAGACAGGCACTCGTGTGGTTTGGCCACCGCAGACTAATTTATTGTACCTACTCATGTTCTTAAGAAAATAAACATCCCTTTCCTTATTTTATTATTTTCCTATCATAACAATCTCGGAACAAAAGCACGTTTTCACCAGATGTCCATGGGGACTTTCTCCAAATTTCAAAATATTATGGTCACTCTTGTTGGCAAAGGAAACAACGTTCAGTATGGTATCTCGCTGTCGGCTTCACTTTTGCTGCCAAGTCCGCATTCCAGGTGTTAGAGACTTAAAACTTCCTTGGTTCAAGTACTTAAAATGTGAGATGGCGATATTGTGCGCGCGCTCGGAAATAAACAACGTAAGCGCCAAACCACATTTTCTTGAATTAAAAAAAAACTACTTCATGAATTAAAATATGGTTGAAGGGTAGTTTAGATATCATTATTTGCTATGTTTTAGAAATAATTTCGTGATCTAAATCGTAAAAACATCGTGGTAGCAAGGAAAATTGTAAATAATTAGAGCTCATTTCATAAATTTTTTTTATCGAGAAAATTTCTACAAATCGTGATTTGGATTTAAGGATACTCAAGATAATATAGTCAAAAATCATAATCTAAATATAAGATTCCTAGTCCACATACTTACTTAAAGAAAAAGTAGAATAGAAAATCAACCAAATTTCGAACCCTCTTCTTAAGTTCTAAATGTGCGTCTTGATTTATCTAGACTTTTTTACTGCCTAGTAAGGTATAGGTAGACGGTCCAATTGGTAATAAGTGGAATGCATCGCCCAGAATATCTGCAACTTAAGAGGACTTCATATTATTATAAGAATTATGTCATAATTCATCACTTGAAGCCTTGCGAGATATATTCTATAAGATTGTACAAGAACACCCAATAAAATTCCATATGTTCGCTATCCAAAAAGTAACCTTTTCGCCTAACCATCTCTGACCTCGAAACTCTTCAACCAGGAGCGGACTTAAGCGACGGTGAACGCGACCTACCAGCATCGACGTCACCGGCGCCCGTGAGCTACGCGGCGCAGTCCGGCACGCCCCCTTCAGTCCCCGTGGACCCCAGCGCAGACACCCTCGTCTCCTCTACGGAGACCCTGCTCAGAAATATACAAGGCCTCCTTAAGGTGGCCGCTGACAACGCTAGGCAACAGGAAAGACAGATCAGTTATGAAAAAGGTAAGTTATTTCGTCTGTTTTTGTGAGGCAGAAAGTTTGGGTCTGGGGCCTGCTATCAGCCTAGCCATTGCTTTGAAATGTAGTTTGGTAAATTACATAGAGATTATAAATTACGACGAGTTATATGAACCTAATGATTTTTGCATAGGCTCTTCCTATTTTCAACTGCATATAATATGCTTCAAAGTACCTATGTCGTAATAGGTACTAGGGTCACCCCAGAGGAATCGCCCTGTTTAAAATGATTACTTACGTAGGATGTCAAACAAATACGCCTGCCTCATGTCAAACACGCAAAACGTCAAATCGTCAAACGTCAAAAGTCAAGGCAGAACGTTAAAGTTCATATTTCTAGGAACACGCGTATCCCGTTTCAGAATCTCCGTAATGTAAAATTATCATAGAATATAATTATCATACACTAGCGTACGGGATGCCGTCCATGTAAATGTTATAATCGATATTAGTACACATCTCGCGCGAATCGATTCCGCGTAATCGGACGTATGGGCAACATTGATTAGATGCTGTTAGAACTTAGATCATGTACTTAAACTCACAAGTTCTACATTCTAGTATGGAACGCGTATTATCGACACGAGTTCCATTTGCATCGCATTATGTTGTCTATTTATTGCGTTATTACGCAAAATTATTAAAATTAGAAAATAGTCGATAAACAGCAATTTTGTCGTTTATAGGCCCTTTATATGTGCTTCGGACACGTATGGACATGCTGGGGGGAGCGGTTTAATGATAGTTATGTATTTATGTGTGACAATTAATACCGACATAAATATGCGCGTTATTTGCGGGACCTACGACTAGTACTGCGGCGGGCGTTTTCTTACCGTTACTCGTTATTATCGTGAACGGCCGTGTATCAAATATCTTAAACGTTGACTACTGCTTCGGGCATTATTTGAACATCGTCATAGACATCGTTTCAGTAACCAGTCCAGTCACCTATAAATTATTTTTTAAATAATAAATTGATTACGAAAATTATGATAAACAATGGTACTTATCTATTAGTGCGGATACTTAGAAACTTATCTATTGACTACCACCGGAGAGTATCTACGTAGGTTGCAAGCATGGTGCATGTGCCATGTCGTGCCTTTTGCAAATAGCCGTAGAACAGATGCGCCTGAGTTATGGTCGGGCCCACTATCATTACACACGATTCCATTCGGACAGCATAATTGTTTAATTGATATTTCTGCGAGTTATTTATTCACGTCATTCCGTTTTCCCCATGAGAAATAATCCGTGCTTTATGGTATGAGAACTGTGAGCTAACATTATTTTCATAGGTACCTATTGTTATGAATGAACCCTTTCAATAACTAATTGGTTTTGTAAATGTAATACTGTTGATAGTATAGGCTGCATCCTTGCATTGGTTGTAAAATACGAATCTATTACAATAATGAATATCGAATATTATGGAAGCTAAAATATAATAAAGTTTAGATAACATTAGGTATTCAATTCTCCGCTGCCTAAACAAAAAATAACAGCGAAACGCAATTGTTATAAAAACCCATAAAAATACAGAGCTCGAGGAGAAGTCTGCGCAAGTCATCATCAAACTTGAATATCAATATTGCGCCTCCAGCCAATTGTATTAATAAACAAAACAAAATGAGAAATAATAATGCTATAGGCTAACAAAAGGTTCCATTTCTCCCCTTGGTATATAAACGAAACGTTACCAGAACACCTTATTTCTTACAAATTAAAATTCAAAATCGTGCATCATCAAGACCAGTAATTTTGTTATTACGATAATAAAATTATTGTTGATGGAACATTTTTTCGTATCGATGTGTCTGGCGAACTTTACCGATGAAATTCTTTTTATATAAATTACAGCAATCCTCGGTTCGCTCCGACTCAATTGATAGGTGTTATTGGCTATCTCGCTTTCGTTGGTCCGTCTGCATGTTATGTATTACTTACATATACATGTAAGTAAAGAACCTATATTACAAAACGATTGAGATTAATACTTATTTTGTACTCCTATACCTAGTACTTTAATTCATTCTGAGGGCTAATAAAAAAGCCACATAACGATTCTGCAAAATAGAATTTGATCGATTTGATTTGATTTGAAACATAATTTGGTGTTTTGATTTCCTAACCAGTATCCTTAGTAATGCCGCAAAGTTTTCGTAAATGGTCACTCGTTAAATTTGTGAAATGAATTTCTCTTGCGATTGCTATATGGCATTTATAGCCACGTTGAT
The DNA here is from genome assembly GCA_947859195.1 of Drymonia ruficornis. NCBI lineage: Eukaryota > Metazoa > Arthropoda > Insecta > Lepidoptera > Notodontidae > Drymonia > Drymonia ruficornis. The sequence continues at coordinate 6,523,799 of OX401911.1, read as the reverse complement.
GTCTCTTATTTTTGTGATGTGTTTAAATAAGTAACAGCTGATGGTTTATAAGGTTCATAATTTCTTGATGAAGTTGCAGAATCAACGAAACGTTTCAAGTTGGTAAAATAGATGGCATGTTCCACGCAAGCAACTAAGCAAACAGACCAGTCCCCTCGCGTCACAAATGACAGATCGCTATCTAGCCACATTTGCTGACGATTTTTACACTAGTGCAGAGTGGGTGAACTGCAGACAAATGCTGCGAGCCATTCATCGCCTTATCAGATAACTGGCGGAGGGTAGTGAAAGAACCCCGTGATAAACTGTTGTCGATTCGTACGGGTAAATATAGCGCCAATGAATGGGAAATAGGTGTCATATTGTCGCCTTTTCAAGTGCGGTTTGCGAGATATGAAAGTCATCGCGAGTGCGACTTTGAGGTGAAGAATGATTTATTTGCGTAGTTTGAGCTGCCCGGATTGGTTAGCAGTGACGACGTCGTAAAGATGATAGCTCCACCTTACATTTACATTTGATAATGTTTAAGCTATGCATTATGTCCTCATTTTATTATCTTGATAGGTGTCTGAATAACAAGTCTTAAATCTGATAGAAAAGTTTTTACTAAATAACCCAGGCGTAGTATCGATTGAAAGAAACTTATGTTCGATTGGTTTAAACCTTCACTGCGGCATATCAAGACGGTCTTGCTCAAAATAAAGGAACAAAACGACTGTAACACGGTGAATCGGCCGATTGCGATCATCGCGACATAAATCTGCTTCGGCTACTTTAAGCCTTTATCCCTGTTAATTCTTACCGCTTAGTTTATTTCTGTACCGAATGGTCCGATCTTGTTGCCGCGGTTTTGTTACGCTCTTTTGTTTAACAACTATCAGTTTTTGTTAAGCTAAGTGCTGGTCAACGGACAAATGGCGCGCGGTGAGATAGCCCGTGAGCACTTTATGGCCCTCTCCTGGGGAGATTCGTATTTATTTCCCTTCAGAAAACGTTTAATTCAAATATAAAATAGCAATGCAAGGTAAGGAGATAGTTTGTAGCGCGGAGCAGGATAGGGCGAGAAATGTTTACGAGTGTACGTAGCGCCATCTAGTTGAACATTTATGAACTTTACTTTTTGAGTAATTTATTTTCCAAGTTCCAAATAGAAAATATATTTTTAAATAAATAATACATGCAATAGGCGTAAATTATAAAATACTAAAAACCTTTTGAAGCTTAATGATAAGGACATTGCGATAATTTGAACTGCAATGTCGTCACAAACTGCAAAATATGACTCGCCGAAGGGAAACGGCCCATCAATAATGTGGAAGCGACCGATCAAACAAACAGACTGGCCAATGATAAAAACTGATGAGCAAATACAGGACTTGTGTACTCAGCTAATGGATTCAATTGATATGAAAGCTTTTACAATGCTGACATGACATCGGCGTTATGGTGAACTCTTTATTTGTGATTTTACATTTATCAACACTGTTGTGGAAGAGGGAGATCTAGGAAAAGCTAGGTACATCACTCAGATAAAGAAAAAAGTAAATGTCAAGTCTTATCAGATGGTCAAGGAACTGGCAGGAAAGAGAGGACTGAAAAAATCTCCGACGACAAGAGAGCTCTTAAATTACGTTAGATTATCTGACTGAAAGGTGTTGTTGGCCAGATAGGCTCATTTTCAGGGTAGAGTCTGGAAGTAGATCTATAGAACTTACAGCTGATCGAACGCTACTTTTTGACCAAACATTCTTAAAATTCCCATGAAACGTGACGATAGAATCGTCAGCATTGCTCATCACGAGTCGCCGCTCATAACTCAGGCCAGGGTTGCTAGCTCCCATCTCAGTACAAACAACCGCCCCCAGCGTCTTAACGAGCCACCGCGAGATGCGCAAGCGCAGATACAAACAACGACGCATTGTTGCCGCGCCGCGCCAGCTTTCGCACCATTGTGCAACCGAGGTGTGCTGCAAAAATCTGTTAATGCAATCTTTGTTTGTTTACTTCGACTTGTTGAGGAGTATTATGGATTAATATTCGACGTTTCAGAACTGGAGCTTTAAGCTCGAGGATGTTTTGTTTTCACGACAATATTATCGAACGTAGAGTCTTGAAAGAGAAAATAGCGCACCTTCTGACAAAGAGCCTCTCTACAAGGTGTTGCATGGGTATACCCAACAGTATTTTTTTTCTCAATCAAGGTGGTGTACCACCTTGATAGAGTCATTTTCAAATATTTATCGTATTAGTTTGCGGAAACTCTTTTTTTGTAGTTTTGCATCTGTCTATCTATAAGGGTATGTGACAAGTAGAGCGAGAACAACACTGGTACATGGATTTTTATCAAACCTTATGAACCGGATATGTTACGACATGATAACTCCCAGGAACTCTACAAACACTACATAGAGAGCACATGGCAAGTTAACATAAAATCTGTGGTGTCCATACTCGTTGAACTAAGTAAACAATAAGTGACGTTAACTGCAGGATATTAAAATGCCATTGCTGCAATGTGCCGATACGAGAGACACAGCGCGGCCATATTGGATTACTTGCGCGTGTCGCTCCGGTTACAGTGCGCACGCGACTCGACCACACGCGCGCCATCTAGCGGGCTTGACTTTGAATATTGAATGTGGCTTACCGGATTACTTGTTATGTGCAACTCTATCCACTGAATAGATGGTTAGAAAGTATTAGATACTATATGGAGACCATTTTGAATCCAAGACCTACACTTGAAATATATGTTGCCTACTTACATTTTAATCGATTTACAATAGCTTTACAATGCACGTCTTAAAAATAAAAGTGCTGTGTGATTGTGAACAATAATAACTTTATATTCGGGGGTCTTTATATGTGTCATATCTACCATACTTCGTGCTTAAATCCGTTGCTCCTTTCTTTCCAATATAAACACCTTTTTCAGATACCTGTATAAAATATGGGATTCTGCTGTACTTTGTATATTTCGCATTTTTTTCGTAATTGAATATTTATTAGGCATAAGTCAATTATTGTTATTGTTAGAGTAAATGCTTCTTTCGTGTTGTGTAGGGATAAAAAATTATCCTTATTTTCTTAGGGGAAAACTTTGGCGCGTGTAACTCCTCGGGCGTTATACTCAAATATTTAAGAATGGAAATATTAAATTTAATTTCAACGTCTACACGGACGTTGTGTGTGGTAAAAATACTCATTTCCGGTTTCCGATAAGTATATGGTCACTTAAACCAATAATTTAACGTGATCTATAAGTGGATAGTGCCACATCTATATATATTTATTATTAGTTTTAGTGATGAATTGTATGAAAGAAGGAAATATTTGTATTATCACGAAGTTAAATAGTTTTGACGTATTTTGGCAGATATCAAATAAATTAGATACAATTCAGCTTTCTCAAAATGCTATTGATTGTTAGTGACGTATCCTACAGTATATCTTCTTCGGATAGATGATAATCCTATTTAGCGAAGAGGTGAAGGGTTGCTCTATGCCCCCGGGCATAGTACTCTACTACTGTTCAGCAATACACTCATAAGGGGAGTTGGTATTTGCACCGTAAAATAAAATGAAATGCAATTGTTTTCATTTGTGTTTTTAAAATAATGTTTTAAAGCATTGGGTAACTGTTTGGTTAACGGGTAATGTAGTCTCAAGATGAGTAGATAGTGGAATCTACTTGTACTATTTCAATTTTACACCACCCGCCATTGTACATATTGATACATATTATATACGAAAATTGTATAGAGCCAAAAGTTCAAAAACATTTTGAAATTATGAATCAGTTTTAGATCAAATTGATTTCAATTATAAATGTTGTTACATTAGTGTAAATTGATATGCACATACACAGTAGTGGTTCAAATATGAATCCTGTACCGCAACAAGCTAAGAAACTCCCCAAGGATCCAGGGATCTAATGTAGCGCATATTTCAAATTGAAAACGGAGCATACCCAGTACCAAGACATATCAAAATAAAACTTCTCTACCACGCAACAAAGTTCGAATTCCTTTGTGCGGCAGAAGTTATATAGGTCAGCTTGTTCCGTAGCGGTTAAGTAAAGGGGTAAAGTGAGACAATCGTAAAGTTTAATAATAATTACATTCTCAACTCTCCTGGCAGGTTGTGCGCAATAATTAACCGCTCGGAATTACTTAGTCGAAATAATTTAATGTGACGCACACGAATTGGTCGCAGTTGTGTGCGTATCTTCAGTCCTACTGCATTATAGGATGCGTGGAAACCCTAGCAACAGAAATGCCGTATAATACCTTATTGAAAAGCTTGGTCAAGGTCATTCGGAGATGGGTGACAATTTAGTGGCATTTCGAACTGAGCGTCTCCATGTTTTAGAGGGAACGTAAACATTCGGTACCGGTTATTGTCATCTAGATAGCACTCGTTGAGCCATGTCAGAAGCCGAGAGGCTTGCACAACTCCGATACCAGGTGGGCCACTAACCATATGATAAGAAAAATACTTTTTACAATTCTGTACAATGATAATCATAAAAGTCACTCTCTTCTTACTGTACTATAAGTTTAATCTCTTCTTATCCATGTAAAATATGACAAGGGTTTCACACATGATGCGTGCATCGTGAACACGTTCTTAATATTTAAAACTGGCATAAACTACGGTCGAGGCGCGCCATCCCTCGCCCGGGACACAGAACCTCTCCTTGCGTGTTTTGGGAATGTGTTCCAAGTTCAACTTGTACTGGGGACCATTGTCTCCATGGGGTGAAATGAACGCTTGTTCTAGTTGTAATTTACATACGGAATTACAAGCCGGAATAACATGTTTAATAGCCTTGTTTGTGTACGTAAACTTCAGCGTTTGATAGACCAGAACAAAAAGACAATTTCCTTCCTCTCTCCATATTAAAACCCCGTGCGCCATTACTTTTCATTAAAACATTTTTTGTAATTTCTATTCCCGATGCAGGCGGGGAATTGAAATAAAATAAGTCATAGCGTACACCTGCCCGCGACTCCGGTGGAGCATTAATATTCTTTATATGCAGTTATATTTCGCCACGGGCCCCAAACATCGGGAAGTTTGCAGAAAAATGAAAAATTACCGGTCAGGGAGCGGCGACCGCAAAAACACCGCATAAGAAACAACTAATGAAAGCTTAGAGCCATTCGCATAAATCTCCCTTACATTTTTAATACCAATATATACGACGAGGGGAGCATCCGCCGGGGAAAGAAAATGTGTAGTCGAAACAAAGCATTCGCGGACCTCCACGTTTATATCTTATTTAAATACCACCAGATGTTGTCCGCTTATAAATGTGGATATTTTTTAATCGGTGCCTTACCAGAGACATAATGGTATCAGCCGATCTGCCGTCAGCTGGTATGTAGATGTACTACAGTTTATCGTGTTCAGTGGCTAATTTAAAACTCCCTCTCGCAGAAGCGATCCCGCGGCGGGGCGCGTCATCTCGCCGCGGCCGCTTGATATCTCTTTTGACCCGTATTTTTTATTCGCTTCGTTACCTAAGCTTTTTCGTATCGTATCGAATCTCCAGGAGTCGTGTAGTCTCATTAAAATAATACAGGGCTACTGGATAATCTTATCCGGTGTGTTTCGATCGCAGATTGGGTGCGCGTGCGGCGATAACACCACGAGTTATTCAGACGGTGCACGCTCGATACGCTGCCACTTTTTAATCCATTTTCCGAAGACATCTTCATTATTTGTACGGCACTACAGTACAGGGTAACAGAGTTTACGACGTTTGTCAAACCTCCCGGCTAGGTAGCGACATAGCTACGCAATGCAAATGCCTTATAATATATTCATAAAATTATGTGTTACACATGTATGACAAAATCTTCCCGTCAAATAAAGTACTACTAGGCAGTGTGTTTTTTTATGAAGGGCACTCCAGTTCCTGGCGTTTGAAAGAGGCTCTTATATCAAGGTGAATAGGGTGAGCTGTTGAGTAATAAAAAACCGACAGCCAAAGATTTTACGTTCTAAATTTCACACATAATAAAGGGAAGCGATTCTTATGATTATTAGCGTGGAGACTGCGGGAATAATCCTCCGCAGTGACATCGCTGTGTGACATAAGCCGGAAAAATCTAATAACAATAAAATAAAATTGCTGCCGGTTTGTAAATTTAAAAAGGCATAGGGAAGAAAATTCGTTTTCCGCGCCATGACAACCATTACCGTTACTTTGAATTTACCTTTTAAGAGGATCGTCAATTCAGTTAATGTGTTTATGCTTAATCTATAACGAGATACACCTGTATAGATGCAATCATACCACAGAAATGTTAGTATTAAAATATAATGTATAAATCATAGCTTGCGTCTTTGTTAAGCTTCTAAAAGTGCTTAAATTAAAAATATTCCTTAGTAATATTTCCCAATGCGATTACTATTAAAATTTCACCATAAGACTGTCGGAGTCTTCCGATTTATTCGTGCCAAAACGTCTGAAGGTAATTTCGGTGGCGGTGTGAATGCACACTTTTGTTTTCCAATTCAAAGACCCATTTCGGCCGCCAGCACCGCAAGCTCCTTTAAATTATTTTGCCAGTTCCGAGTCGTAAATTTTACGAAGACTTTAATTGTTATTTTAACTGCAAGCTCAACTTCGTGTTCGCAATAGCGGGGGCCGTGAAAATATGTCTTAATTCGCTCGCCCTATGACTTATGTTTCATTGAAATTAAACTGTTTCGGTCTTTGTACTGAGGTATTTACAGGCAGGTCGTAAATTTTCAGTTTTGTTTAACACCTTTAAGTTGTACGAATTAGTAGACTCTAATAGGTATCGTTGCTTCTCAATCACTCCGATGAATCGAAAGCTATGAAAACGGATCTCCAAGGGGTCGTTATCTATATATCTATATATCTATATATCTATATATCTATATATCTATATATATATATATATATATTAATATATAAAGAGGGAAATGCTGACTGACTGACTGACTGACTGACTGACTGACTGACTCATCAACGCCGAGCCGAAACTACTGAAGTTAGAGACATGAAATTTGGATAGTAGATATATTTTGTGACGTAGACAAGCAATAAGAAGCGATTTTGGAAAATTCAACCCCTAAGGGGGTTAAATAGGGGATGAAAGTTTGTATGCAAGTTCGTCATTTTTCAAGTTAGAATTATGAAAATTTGTGTTTAGGTGTCTTTTTAAAAATAAAAAATATGGTTTTCGGCGTTTTTTAATATTCAACCCCTAAGGTGGTAAAATAGGGGATGAAAGTAAGTTGGGAAGTTTGTATAGATGTTCGTCATTTTTGAAGTTAGAGTTATGAAAATTGGTGTATAGGTTCCTTTTTAAAAATAAAAAACTTGAATTGCTGCGTTTTTGAAAATTCAACCCCTAAGGGGGTAAAATAGGGGACGAAAGTTTGTATGGAAGTTCGTCATTTCTGAGGTTAGCATAATGAAAATTTGTGTTGAGGTTTCTTTTTACGTATTAAAAATAATAATTTCATCTTTTTTGAAAATTTTAACCCTAAGGGGTTAAAATAGGGGTTGAAAGTTTGTATGGACGTTCGTCATTTTTTGAAGTTGGAATTATAAAAATTGGTGATCAAGTGACTTTTAAAAGATAAACAATATTAATTTTAGGGTTTTTGAAAATACATCCCCTAAGGGGGTAAAATAGGGCATGAAAGTTTGTATGGAAGTTCGTCATTTTTGTAGTTAGAATTAAGAAAATTGGTGATTAATAATGATAATAAGTGTCTTTTAAAAAAATAAGAATAATAGCGTTTTTGAAAATTATACGGGGTATGAGATACGGGATACGCGATATGGGATACGGGATTTTGTATATGGGATACGTGATACGGGATACGGGTTACGGGATATGGGATGCGGGATGCGGGATGCGGCATACGGGATGTGGGATGCGTGATACGGGATACGGGATACGGATACGGATACGGGATACCGGGTAAGGAATACGGGATACGGGATATGGGTTACGGGATACGGGATACGGAATGTGGGATGCGTGATACGGGATACGGGATACGCGATACGGGATACGGGATACGGGATACGGGAAACGGGATACGGGATACGGGATACGGGATACGTGATACGGGATACGGGATGTGGGATGCGTGATACAGGATACGGATACGGATACGGGATACGGGATTTGGGTTCCAGAAAACGGAAACGGAATTTTTTAAATTTATATTCTGCGCGGACGAAGTCGCGGGCAAAAGCTAGTTCTAAATAAGCCTGCAGCTCACTTGATCTCGTTGAACAACTCTCTGAGGGCGTCACATTCGAAATTTAAATATTATTGTTGTTTCTGCAGAGTGCACGAAATTGAAGAGAAATAGAATTTTCTCCCCGCGACCCTACCAAATGCAGAAATTATTATTGACTGCCGAGAAAAACGAATATAAAACGCTTTCAACTTGTCAGTTATTATTGAAAGCCATTTATGTACAGCCTATAAATGATTATCAGCTAATTACTTGCCTTCGGAACATTATGCGTAATCAAAATTGATCCTTTTGTTTATGGGTCGATCCTTTCAATCATCTATCGACCATTGAGTTTCGGTATCATAATAATTGTCCATAATTATATATTCCCTTGAACGCAGCGCATCGTTTTTATTGTTATTTTATTTATAAAGTAATAATTTTTTCGTCGGACGCAACTCGATCAGGTTTTAAATTTGATTGATCCGATATAAAGATCGATTTAATAATCGAGTGTTCCGCTTGTGTTTTGGTTTTCTCTTGTTTTTGTCGATAAACGTTTTCATAGGATCGATCTCCGTAGTGTCTGTTTTGATGATTTATTACTCGCTAATTTTAATGTGATTTCTTTTTTATTTCTTTAGATTATAGTTTAAACTTAAAGAACTAATTCCCACCCCATTCGCTAGCAAACTAATTATTTATGTGAAGTGAAATATCCTTATTGAAAAACAATATGGGTAGAGATAGTAAGTTGTTTGCGCAGAGACCACCAAGGGCATCTTTTGTTAGGCTCTCCTACTTGCAAATCGCGAGATTTTCAGATACGCCGCATACCGACGCGAGCCCTTAGGGCCACCGCAGACTTGCTACTTTTAGCATCGGCGACCGGCGATTTTGCGACTGTATCGATGCTGCGTCGCGTTTCTTCGAGTGTGAACGAGCGAGACGCAGCATCAAAATCGCCGATCGCCGATGCTAAAAGTACCAAGTCTGCGGAGGCCCTTAATGGCCATCCCTCGGCAAAGGTAATTTACGTCTCATGTGCGAAACCACTCTTAACTAAAAGCCCTTCAAATTACACCATACACCGGCATTGACTCGAAATTAATCTCGCACCCGATGCGGTCTTGAGATTGACCAAAAATGGGCTGTAATATAGATGCTGTTGCCGACAATTTATGACAAATCGATAAAAACAAGAACCTCAGTTCTGAGGTTAACAATGTGATGAATAATGGTATCAAACCCTCAGTAGTGGCAATACGTTTTAACATCTGTTATTTTAACTTTTCGCATTTCTCATTGGTTCTTATCCTATTTACAATCACAGAACAAAAATACTTAATTAAATCGTTTATTATATTTTTGCCAGTTTCAGGATGCAAATCAAATCATTTATGTCAGTGCAGCAAAGAAACTTATTGCTAATGGCTTCCAAGCCCACGATCGCTTACCGACCGAGCGTACACCATTCAATTCAAAATAACATTAGTAAACGATGAGAGAGGCAACGTTTCAATTTACAAGATCACAATCCCAGATAGCTATTGTGCGATACTCATACATTTATCTCGGGCCTTATTATAATCGTGCGCACAAGTTAACTTGTCTCTGTTATCGCCAAGATTTTCGTACGCCGATACGGGCGCTGCTCCGGCTGCCTCTTTGCTCATACGTTCGTATCGTTGTAGATTCGTATCGGTAGTCAGCAGTTCGTTTTGACGCTTTTATACTTTCTCGTAATTGGCTGGTAAGTACTTGATGTTTACATCAATGTTGCATACGATCCGATTCGGTTAATGCATTTCGGGAATTACTACTAAAGCCGAAATTATTGGATGTCAGGGGGCTTACCACCACCTCTTATAGCAGTTTTGTTTTAACGTTTCAGCGGCCATTTGTGCAATGACGTTTCTTATTGTCATGACAAGAAGGTACGTCATTGCACAAAAAGACGCTGAATCGTTAAAACGTTCCTGTAATTGAATCGCAATAAGAGTTCGTGGTAAGCCCCGATTCATTTTGACGGGCCCGTTAGCGTGGTTGGCGCGGAGGCGATATTCACGCTGCAGGTCGTAGGTTCGATTCCTACCCGTGACATGCATTTGTGTACATGAATATGTCTGTATGTCCGGAGTCTGGGTGTATATGTATATTAAGTATGTATTTACAAATAAAAAAGTAGTATATGTAGTAATATCAGTTATCTGGTTTCCATAGTACAAGCTCTGCTTAGTTTGGGATCAGGTAGCCGTGTGTAAAAAATGTCCCAGGATATTATTATTATTATTATTATTATATGTATGACGTTTAAAATATAAAACACGTAATATTTTAAGAGGTTTTGTAGGTACTTGAATAAAGTTAGAAACCATAGTAAGGTCACAATAAATCATCTTTTTCAATTAATACGAATAGATAACAATTTAAATTACAATAAGTATCGAACCAATAGTGGTTAGTGGTACATCGAATCGGCGGGAATAATTAAAACGCTAACGGAATTATTAAGCGAAACAGTTCGCGGTGTATTGAACAAGATAGTTGCGGGGCCGACATCGCTGCGCAGACTCGAGGCGTATCTACGATTCGATATTTATATCATACAGACATTATTGATGCATCTTTTTACATTGTAGCTACATAATCGTTTTCTATTTCTTGTGCCTTTATTTAGATCTAATTCATAATGTATGTGGCAAAATTTGACCTGGGAACTGTTTTCACTAAAATAGTATTTCTGGTTTGGACCTTACGAAAATATCTAAATAGCAACAAAATCTTATAAAATAACTTGTGCTAAAATTGCCAGCCATTGCAAATAACGGTTGTGACGTCAAGCCACACTTCTCTTTTCATTATGCAAAACGAACTCATTCATCGAAGGTGTTCACCTGTTTCAGAAACAATGTGCCATAATTTCAAATTAAATCTTTCAAGTAATGCGATGCAGTAACCGTAGGTGCTAACAACGCGAGTTAATCAGCCTGATCCCCTTACGACCTCCATTAGGTAGACGCAGCTAAGGTGCCTAATTGAATAAGGGACCAAATTAAACTGAGCGGGCATGACCTCTTTCTATTCAAATCCGACTCCAGGGTGATGCCTTTACATACGTATGGCTGGGTGTTAGACGCTTATCGATGGCCAAGATTACACTGATTGAATGCTGGGGCCTAGTTGACTTAAGTAAGCCCTGTATGGTACAGTTGATTAAGAATGTGTGATTAGGATGTTTAATAATCTTACGTTGAAATATCTGAATTTTTTACCGATTGATTGGGCCTCGACGTGGCAGTGACTTGAATTTGTAACCACATAAAATAATAATCAGTATTATAAAAATAGTTGGCGTATCTTAGCATCAATAATATTGATTACCGAGCTAGAAACCCATCAATAAATTTAGTTCAGAAACTAATGTAAGCAAAATAGGAAGTTCCTCCCCTAATAATTTCCGTCAGGTTAGGTTTAATTGAAAGTTATGCAAATCTCTCAATTCGACTCCTTCACAATAGTACCGGGATTCCGAATGAGTTAATCCGTGTTTATGCTCCTAATCGGCCCCTTGCTGAAGGCCTTGTTACCGGTTTAGCTCACTGTTAAATTTATACAATGCCTTTTGTGTAGAATGAACCATTTATTTAACTTAAAATCTTATTTACGTTAACGTTTTCTTTTATTGGATTTTACGATTTCGCACAAATAGGCTCTTTCTTTGACGCGAATGAGGCTTGAAGAATTAAAAATGCTCAATAATGTTTGTTTCTTGTTACAGCTGAACTGAAAATGGATGTATTGAGAGAACGAGAAGTTAAAGATAATTTGGAGAGACAACTACTTGACGAACAGAAAATGAGAGGTGAGTGCAGCATGTTACAATTAGTGTAATTCTAAATTGTTATTAGATACAATTAAGTAGTTTCATCAAGAATTAATAGGACGTATAATTTCGAAGCCCTCATAAATTTTCTATGAACGAATGCCTCCGCATTCACCACTATAATTAACGATAGATCTCGTTACAGGAGCATTGTCTTCCTCCGCCGGGTTATTTATTTCCGACATTAAAACTATTATATTCTCATATAACACGCGCGGTGCCTTATGTTGCCAATTTTCTTTCCGTGCCAGCGACCCATCGGCGCCTCTTCCATAATTGTTTATGTTACAATGTGTCGGTGTTCAATTAATGCCATTTTTATACCACTTCTCACACATTACGACCAAACCGGCTCTTATTGTTAATGTTATCTATTTGTTTCCGCGCTTTCCCAAGACCGCTGCTCGCGTGTTCTAACGCTCTTCGATTTATAGGTTCATTGATAGTTTTATGGGTTCCTTTGACGTCTATGCAATCACCATAATTATGCTATTTATTAAGACAATTTTGCTTCGCTATATTGAAGGCTTGTTTTCAAATGTAATATTCGAGAGACGCTTATTGCTGTGGATCACAACTACCATAATTGGAAAACTATACTCCGGAACTCGTTATGACGACTATAAATCATGTCTCCACAAATCAATAGAGTTCATTATGATTAAATCTACTATATTCCCCGAGAGTGTCGTGCGATTCGCGTCCAAATAAATGTAAAGGTTAATTCGAACAAAACATAATAGTACCACCCTTTCTTCAGCAATACAACGTAGTGTCAGCAAGTAAAAAGAAAACCAATAGAATGGAGGTAACCTTTGTACAAATGTCAAACGACATGGCAACGGTGAGCTGACGCCTTGAGACAAAGGGTTTAATTCTATTTAGACAATATGACGAGCCATACTGAACTTTACAGTTTCAATAACAGTGTTTTAAGTCATATGTCATGAATGCTGAAACAATTTACATGTACCGTACGTGTAAAGGTACCGTAGACACTTTATCAAAGTAGACATTTCTCTTGTGTGAATGTAATATAAATTTAAATGTTAATCAAGGGACGACAGTCGCTGTGAGCTTGTCGCGGCGTATAATGAATATAATTATTGCTTCTGAAACGTGTATTATAATTATATGACCGCTAAACGCGCGCTGCAATGTTGTAACAATTTTCCAGTGTTCATGAAACTTAGCGCTTAACTAGTAAATTCAATAGTATTTATAGCAGCCGTGCAATCGCCGTTAATGGATTTTCTAGACTATTTGGCGATCTTCGATCTAGTTTAAAAGCTTTTTGACAACTTATCTACTCGTGCTAACACCTTTATCGACGGTTCTTCCGTTTTATAATCCGAGAAATTGCTTTGTGTTGGACTTTTAACTTTGTTACCTAATGATCATTTATAAAGCATTTTTGCTTTGCTAATTTGAAAAACAGTCTTGAGATTCTCTACTGGTCATTTTTCACGTCTAATGTCTTGAGAAAAATCGGTTGGTTACTTATTGTCAATATTGTGCTGTAGTCTTTTAATACAAAAACAATGCAAGCTCATTGCTTCATCTTAAAAAAAATACTTACGGCAAAAGCGTGATAGATTGAATATTCCTACTATGATATGCGTATAAGTGAGTAGTGCGCGGAAACAAAGAGGGAAATGGAAGCTCCATACATAATTCACACGGTGAATGAACTCGATTGCGACGTGAGCAATACAGTTAATTGCCAAAAACCAATCATCAGATAGCGAGCAACGCGTCCGCGCGGTGAAATACAACTTTGGTTACAAAAGCCCACAAAACCAACACCGGCGCATGAACTGAGATGAATAGTTACGGATCCGATCGAGTTTGTTAATGTATTACTATCATACATTGTTCGGTATTTTTTTGCATTATATCTTGATTATTTTGAAATGTTATCAACAAATATTGAAACTGCGATGCGTTGCTTGAATATATTTTATACTAAATTCGCAGCTTGTAGTTGCAAAACTATACCTCCAAAATAGAAAAGAAAGTTATGATGAACTTACACGGGCATTACAAATCACTTTTGTTCCTATAAATCCTTAATATACCTACATAATAGAGACCACTTTATTACCTAGACGATTCTTTCAATTTATATTTCAAGTAAAGCGATGCTAAACATAGTCTCCTAGCCAGCCTAGCTACACGGATCCAATAACAATCAATCAGAGAGGTGGGTCGTATGCCATGAAAATTGGAATGGAGCCGATGAGCCTAATCAACCTTCGCGGGCTGCGGCCATTCATAATAGATATTGAATTGAATAGTCTAGTATCGCATCCGAATCTAGCACTTTCGTAATGCACAGCGCTTTATACACTGGTCAAATATAAACTAATCCGTTTAATTAATTTACTACTGAATAATTAGAATCAGCAGCGCTTTTTGTGGTTCATGTAGTTCAGGTAGTGTGTTTTCTTCTTACATTTACAGTACACACCTTCTTACATACTTTGATCTTTTAGGGCCTCTGCAGACATGCTACTTTTTTCATCGGCGATCGGCGATTTAGTCGCTTTTAGCATGGGAGCAGTCGCTGCGTCCGAACGCAGAGAGTCGCCAATCGCGATGCAGCACCGATACAGTCGCAAAATCGCCGATTGCCCATGCAAAAAGTAGCATGTCTGCGGTGTCCCTTATAGCTGTGCTTATAGTAGTATTGCCTGCTTTTGTTTTATGTTTACCTTACTACTAGGTTACGTGGGAAGATAATCAATATTTCTATGAAAGTCTTAGCCAGTCGTTTTGATTTATTAATTTATAATTGAGTCGGATTGCATGTCTCCTAAAAGGGACCCTCCAAGGGTGCCTTTCTTCATTACCAAGGATGTTATGAGTCGAAGGGAATCGGTAGGGCTATAGCACAGTTTTCGCCCTATGATTTTGAGGCGTTCCGGTCATGACTTAACCTTTGCTGGAGACAGGGATGGAATTGGAAATTCTTGTATATTATTGAAATCGAGTGCGATGTCTTTTAAAACTGTAAATTCTTAAGTATATATCTTTTGGAAGCAAGTACCTACACATTTATTTTTAAAGCAAAATAATGTTGAAACTTTTTTGTCTTATGGCTGAATTAAATTTTTGGCGTCATTTTGGTTAGTAGTAGTTGCAAAAAAAATTACATACCTACCCACCGAGAAGATTGATAATTTGCTGAGTCTCTAAATTGGAGGCTTGGAAAATTGGGCAATACTTAATTTTTATCTCGAATCAGAATCCGGCCCGTCTCGCCCCACCCATACATTTGAGACAAGTAAAGGAGTTGGTATAATTCTCATTGTGTTCGAGATTGAGTAATTAAATAACATGTAGGCCTCACATCACGGGGTGCCTTGAGAGGGTTCGCAGTGGAAATGTTACGCCAATTATGCGTACATTATGTTCGGAATGGAGGGTTATCGGTGCCTGCTACGATCTACCTCGGAATTGAGGAATTCGATATTATACTCGGAGGAACTTCCGTTTGCTTGGCCCACGTCTTAGGTACCTACTGGAAAACTTGAGTCGACTCAAATGGAGCACTACTGTTTTAAATTATTGAAAGTGAGTCGTAAAATTTTGACAGCGTCTTACAGTAACGTGCAATGAAAAGGGTACGCCTAAAAATTATGGTCGAAAATTATTTCATTCGCGTATTGTCACGTAGGCAACAACATAATAAAGTTTGTGCAGCATACTTATAGCTAAGTTTTACATTTTGACGGGAACCCTGATAATATGCTATTAATCATTCCACTAATATTTTGGTATCCACTTTCATTTCAGAAAGATACGTAGATTTAATTTACATAAACTGTACCGACTCGGCTATCTATTAGCAAATGTCGATTCGGGCGTCATACAGCCCTCGCTAACATTATCGCAGGCGGACAGTCGAGTGATCAAATTCAAATGAAATCGTCCAACAGGCGGACAATCGTATCAACATACGTCAGTAGTCAGTCGATCTATCACCGACCGGCGTGCTGGCGCTGGCCCACCCCGATGATTGTATTAGTTCGCAAACGATTCCAATGTATAGACGTGCCAAATTATGTGATGATAGCGTCTGAAACTGAATAGGAGTTCATATTATTACGAAAAATTGTTGATGATGATATGTCATCGATTTTTTTTTATTATTTTAATGTCTATACCTAAACGATTACACCTTGCTTTTTCGTAACAAGTAAGTACTTACATGTTAGGCTAAGTAGAAACTAATGTAGGTCGATAGTTTTTTGAAAAAAATAAAAAACTTTGTACGAGGACTCTAAATTCACCCTCGGCTTATTAATTTCCAAAATTATAAACCAAATAAGTTGATCAATAATATAGAAAGCCAACAAGGATCGTACTCCGTTATAGGAGGGACCTTCTCCCAAAGAATGTTAGTATGGATTTTCACAAAGTGACGTCTGAGACAATCAATCAATCTTTTTTCTAGTTAAAATTAGTAGGTTAGACTATTTATTTCAATCTAAATAAGAATGTACGTAATCAAAGTCATGACTTTAGTTGACCCATAGAATATTCGATCACAATCAAATCATCACTAATATTACCAACTATCAATCAGTATACCAATACAATGTCCTTCCATTCGGCTATTCTGTGTACGCAATCTGTGCTGCCGAATGCGCATTCGACGGCGGTGCTATTGTGCTGTGGGACGGACGGATGCCTCCCATTACAGGGTGCAATCCGTTTGTGTGAGCTAACTATATTACCAGGTATTGTAGTATCTACATTGACAGATAATTAAAGAAATAATATGTGATGAACTATTTTGTTCATTTCTTCATCATTGGATGAATAATTAGAGTATTGAAATAGGTATAGAAATATTGGGTGTTCAGTTTCCTTTGTAGAAGATGTAATAGATGTAGATGTAATGTAGATGTAATCATGACTTATAGATATTTCACGCCCATTTAGATAAGTACATTCCTAATTTAAAAAAATATATGTAGTGTATTCAAGACAAAGCAACTAACGGGTTGCCCTAAAATAACCGTTTAACATAAAGTAATTGAAAAGGAATGCGTAAATGAAGACGCAGTTCTCATAAATACTTCTTCGCGCGCAGAATCCAGTGGGAAGAGATGAAAAAATTCGGCATACACGGTAAATCCTGACCGCGGCAGTACGTGCGACCTCGCGCAGAATTCCGGACAGATACGCGCCGTGTACGGAATTCAATTACAGAAGTTCCAGCTACTTTTTTGGGGTTCCGTTTTTGTAAAACCATTCTAGAAATAAAAATAAATAGTAGAAGTCAATATATCCTCTGAGTTTCCGCTGCCATCATAGGTATAGGGTAGGCGTACCTACAGAAGCTACAGAAGCTGACATTATTTTTGCCTTGGATGGTCAGACAAATATTAGCTGACAGAAAAAAAATCAAATATTGTTTTGTTGTGTTCTAATCTTTGTTTTGTCTGACATAGCTCTCTTAATTACTAACTAGTCTTGAGAAAGTACCTATCTAATCAATTGATTTTCCAAAATAAATCTCTGATTCCGCTCGATTGCGTACAAAAACTCAAGAAACTTGTATTAATAACAATGTTACTATTCAATTGTCTCTCTCCTTTCATTACCGGATAAGCACACACTGAGTACGAAACCGTACAATTAGTCGAATCAATCAAGACATACCGGTTTCCCTATTGTGATTTTAGTGTTCCGTAGAATATTTTTAAAGTATGTCTTACCTCCTTAAAAGTTGTCTTTCAATTAGTTGCCAATATTGTCACGTCTTGAAAGTCGTCTCCTCGAAATATTATTCGTGTGAAAGACAATTCCTCGTCATCAACATATACTAACTGTTTGGGATCAACATATTTATTGTTCTCAGGTTTTGCTCTAATTAATTATTCGTAATCCGTATTTCTTCCGTTCCGTATTTTTTTATTAATCCGTTATCATTTGCATTGCTAACTAATGGTTCATAAGAACCCTGAGCTTTATTCCAGGCCGCACTTGACCATTTTTGCAAGTGAGGTCTGCAGCCAAGTTATCGGCGCTAAAGTTTTCCTGTCCATCGGGTAAATATTTACACGCCAACGTTGCTTCGGCGGTTACGTTTAGTTTTTTTCTTGGGGCTCGGCTGTGGCCAACGAAAAATTGTTTCAATCTGTTCCCCATTTCGCGTTCATTAATACGTTGCATTTCATGTTTAACTTTGATTTTAGTGGACGTTAATAGCGCGGTTTCTATATTTAATTTTCCGCAACTTTGTTGTAGAACTCTGCAATTAGGTTTTCATCAATTTTAGTTCTTTAGGAGTTTTCCTTTTTACAATACAGATGTAATGGTACAGTGAAATGTATGGACGTAATAACACACCGTTTAGCACGAACACAAGTTTATTACTAACTGATTGGAAACATACAAAAAGGGAGGGTGCACAATTAGAACATGTAGGTAGGCAAATATAAATGTTGACCGCTACCGACGTATATATAGGCGCGTACATATCATTCCTCTACACATATTTTTTGGAATCTGGTGACAAAACAAAAACACCGGTTACTAAGTCACATACTTATTTTACCTTACAATTATCTATCTTACATGTCTAATTACACTACGTACATTTTTACACAGCGATCACAAACATCGCTAGATTGATTATAAATTCAGCTAGAAATACTTTTTATAATCAACCCTTGGGATGTTGCGCATTTGGCGTGTAAGTGTGAGTGACGGTGGCACCTCAGCCTGTACGACAGCGGCCGTGTCCGTATGGGACGACGACGGCGGCGGCACGGACGGCAGGGCGGCCCTTTCCTCTACGATCCCTCGCTCACACTCGTTGGCCTCGCAATCACCCCATTCTTCCTCATCAGTATTGACATTAGTACATTCAGTATTTGGTGGTTCTTGAGCTTCATAAGTTTCCCCCGGCACCGCCTCTTCGACAACATGTTGAGTACTTATTGCAGTCGGCGTTGATATTATAGTTTGTTCCGGAGAGGATACAACATCTGCACTATGCGCAGGCGGTGGGAACTGAACCTGATGAGACCCAGACACACCACAGTATTTTTTTCCAACAAGGTCGCAATTATTGCCTGTATATTTAATGATCTGATCTACGTGTCTAATACAAGTTATACCTGATTCTTTCAAAACTATTTTGTACATTTTATTTCCCAATTTCTCTTTTATCACTCCTAATAGCCAAGTTTCCTTCCGCGCACTGTATCCCCGAGTCCATACCGTATTACCGATTTTGAATTGCCTTTTTCCTGATGCAACTATTAATTTAGTGCGATTTTTATTTGAAGGTAAAATTAAATCTAGACGAGTCCGTAGATGTCTTCCAAACATTAACTTGGCTGGTGTTTGACCGGTGGTACAATGCACGGTGTTTCTATAATTAAATAGATATCCCAAAAGCCTTTCGTGAATTTGGTGCAGCGAGGATGGTTCTTTAATGATACATTTTAACATCTTTTTACAAGTTCTGACTGAATTTTCGGCCTGGCCATTACTAGGCGGATGATATATGGGTGACGTCATGTATTTAATTCCATTCGCCAAACAGAATGTTTTAAATTCAACTGAATTAATCTTTACATCGTTATCGGATACCAGCAAATCCGGTATTCCAAAGGTAGCAAAAATTCCTTTTAATTTCGCGATCAAGGCGCTGGTTGAAGTTCCGTTGTGCATGTGCAGACACTCCAACCATTTGCTATACGAGTCGACAACCACTAGGTATACCCTCTGCCCTACGGTCATGTAATCGATGTGCACACGCTGCCAGGCTCCGGCGGCGGCCGGCCACGGCGCGGGCGGATCCCGCGGCGGCGCCGCTCGCACGCTGACGCACGTCTCGCACGAGCCTATCCATCGCTCGATATCGCCGTCGATGCCTGGCCACCACATCCTACTTCGTGCATTACTTTTACTCTTAATTATACCCATATGGGACTCGTGCAGTTCACCTAACAATTTTACTCTCAATGCCGCCGGTATCACCACCCTATGCCCCCTTAATAAGCAACCGTTTTCGAATTGTAAATCTGATTTACATTGGAAATAGGGCGCTACAGATTTACAATTTACTTTACGCGGCCAACCGTGTTGCATATACTTAATAACGGTCTTCAGTGACGAATCAAGTTGCGTCATTTGTGCGATCTCGCCCGTTGTAGTCGCCGGTGTCGCCTCGTCTAGAAATTTTAATGCGTAATATCCATCAATATCACTATCCGTACCATCTTTAGCTTTATCGAATTCTAACGGCGCGCGTGAGAAATAATCGGCCACTAGGTTGTTGTTGCCGGATACATACTGAACTACATAGTTGTATGCAGATAATATTATAGCATATCTCTGTAGCCTCAACGCTGTCGTTACCGGTATACCAGTCTTACTATTGAATATCGATACCAAAGGTCTATGGTCTGTCTTTAAAATAAATGGATCCTCGCGGCCGTACAAATATTGATGAAAGCGTTTCACCCCAAATATTATAGCGGTCGCCTCCTTTTGTATCTGGCTATAATTTCGCTCACTTACGCTTAGCGACCTAGACGCATACGCAAGAGGACGCTCGGTACCGTCGTCGGTCCGTTGCGACAACACAGCGCCGAGGCCCGCGGGCCCCGCATCCGCCGCCAGCACTAGTTGCGCGCTGGGCTCGAAATGAGCCAACACGCGCTCTGACGCGAGCTCGCGCCGCACTGCTGCGACGCTGCGTCGTTGCCGCTCGCCCCACTCCCACGGTGTATCGCTACGTAATAGCTCGTGAAGAGGACCCATTATGGAAGACGCGTTGGGAATAAAATTCCTATAGTAATTTACTACGCCTAAAAATCTCTTGACCTCCGTAACATTTGTAGGTTCCGGTGCATCGGTTATGGCCTGCACTTTCTCAGGACAAGTTTTTAATCCTATTTTACTAATCATATAGCCCAAATATTTAACGCTCTCTTTAAAAAAAACACATTTATCTTTCTGCAGGCGTAACCCTGCTTCACTTAGTCTACTTAAAACTGTACTTAGCCTCTCCATATGCGACTTTTGATCCGGCCCTGTAATGCATATATCGTCAAGCCAAATGCTAACTCCGTCTATCCCCGAGAGAAGCGTTTCCATGGACTTCTGAAAAATCGCAGGAGCATTGGCTAGACCGTACACTAATCTAGTGTATTTAAAAAGACCTTTATGCGTATTAATTGTAGTAAACTCTTGAGACCGCTCATCTAGCAAAAATTGATTGTATGCGTTTTTTAAATCAATTTTACTATATTTTTCACCCCCTCCAATCCTAGCGAATACCTCTTCAATTCGCGGTAGGGGATACTTTTCCACTATGAGATCCCTATTTAACGTAACGGAGAAATCGCCAGCAATTTTAACTTGGCCGTTATCTTTTAAAACCGGAACTATAGGCGTGGCATATTGTGAGTAATTAACAGGCACTAAAATACCTAATCCAACTAATCGGTTAAGCTCTTTTTCGACTTTGTCCCTTAGGGCAAAGGGTACCGTCCGTGGTTTAAAATATTTTGGAATAAAATTATCTTTTAATTGCAATTGCACCTTAAATTTATTGAAAGTACCCAATTCATCTCGCCATAGTTCTGAAAACTTCCCTAATAATTGACATAATTCTGTGTCGCTATTTACATAATGCATATCGGTAGTAAATGCTAGATTGAATGCGGACATGAAATCCCTGCCTAAGAGGGGTGGACCTCCATTTTGGACAACAAAAAACTTTAGGACCTTCTTTGTGTTATTAAAAATAGCTTCAATATTGAAATATCCCAAGGGAGAAATTTTATGTCCGTTGTACAAGCACATTTTAACATAAGACTTTTGTAACTGATAGTTAGCAAATTTATCTCTGTACAACTTCTCAGAAATAACACAACTACCCGAACCTGAATCGAGTTCCATTTTAAATTTATTATTATCTAATATAAGATCAATTTGAATGGGCTTGTCAGTCACATACCTCAAATTAAAGTTTTGGCATTCCTCACAGGATGAGTCCTGGTCGGTTTCACCTTCTTTGTCCATCTCAGCATGGTAAACACATGTTTTCCTGACTGTATCACAAACTTTTTTCAGGTGACCTTTTTTCCCACATTTTTGACACTTATATCCTTTGTAACGACACTTATCACTTTGATGATTCTTCATCCCGCAAACCGAGCACCGATATGAATCGGCACTCCCAGCACCAAATCGCCGTGTATCTCCGCCACGACCCGATCGGCCTTGGAATTTCGCACGAAATACTGGTTCCTCCTTAACCGTTACTGGCTCACTGGTACTCGGCATATCTTTCGCCTGTTTAGCGCATGCAGCCTGTTCTGCTAATTCGATGGCCCGCGTCAAGGTAAGTGTAGACGGTTTCTGCTCAAACAGTTTATCGCGTTCTGGGCCTGAGCCCAGGCCAAGGACAAAACGATCTCTCAGATTCGTTTCCAGAGCAGCGCCGAAGTCGCAATAGCTTGCCAGACCCCTTAATCGCGCCACCCACTCTCCCAAAGATTCGCCTGGATTTCTGGTCGCTCCATAGAACTTCGCCTTGTCTACAAATGAACACTGTTTCTCCTTAAAATGACCGTCGAGTAATTTCACTAGGTTCGTATAGCTCTGTGTGTTCAACTGCTCCGGGTACGCTAAGTTACGTAGTACGCGGTACGTCTCATCGGTGAGGTGTGTAAGAAGAATTCCAGTCTTCTTTTTGTCATCTTCGACATCATTAATTGCCATAAACTGGGTTAATTTCCCTTTGAATATGAACCATTCGGTTACTTTATGGTCAAAAATGCTTATATTTCCGATATAATTCATTTTTATTTTCTTGTGGGTTGACCAACCGCCGTCGCCAGTGAAATGTATGGACGTAATAACACACCGTTTAGCACGAACACAAATTTATTACTAACTGATTGGAAACATACAAAAAGGGAGGGTGCACAATTAGAACATGTAGGTAGGCAAATATAAATGTTGACCGCTACCGACGTATATATAGGCGCGTACATATCACGAGAATAATAATTAATTGTAATTAATTAAATTATTATTATTAATTAATAATTAATAATTATTATTATTATTAATTATTATTTTAAATTAATTTGTTGTCGTAATTTGTGAGTGTCATCAAGAATACTGATAAAACAACATATACACCCTTAGTGCTATTACTATTAAGCGTTTAAAAAATATACAAAAAAGTTTGTAAGTAACATCAAATTTCTGATATTTCCACCGCGGTACATTTAATTCCTGGCCATACTTGTCTGTTCTTATTACTGGCGTGGTATCCACTACGTGACATTTTTTCCGATTCACCAGTACCCTAGGATGCAGGACACGTCTTTGGGTCTAGGGAGGGATCTTTTATTATCACATCCACTATACGCTCTCGTGTACACTCCAATATATCAATTTCACATATTAGTATGATGACATAATTGATTCTATTATTTTAATCAACATATTGGAACCTTATTGTATTTTTCACTAAGTGCTTCTGATTTAAAATAAAGTCACAGATAGCAGTCCACAAGCGATTTGTACATCGATGTTTGTGTAATGAAGCGCAGTATAGGCTCTGCGGGTGTGGAAGTAATGCAAATGATTAGATTTTGCGGACTGAACTGACCAACTCATCCTACTAAATCATATTATGGAACAGACAATTAGGAAGGAATTAAAATAAGGACAATTTGAAGTAAGGAACACTAGTAAAATATTTGAAATAAGTAAAATAAAAGCTATAGTAAATAAGTCGCTTAAAATTTATCTTAAACTCAGTAGAAAAGAAAACTTGCTTAAGAAGTAATGAGATTTTACTTGCTAGTTTGTACTTTGTAAGTAAAGAGCGGCATAGAGCCGTTCGGAAAGCACAGTTCACACATTTCACCGCTAAGTAGAATACGATGTTTGGTCCGTGCCGAGGTGGCGATGGACCACAGTTTGACTCCCTTTTTAGTACTAATTCTATGTCCTTTCCTTATCTGGGATACTATGGGCCCTTGCTCGCATAAAACTTCTTTAATTCGTTTCACATCAATGGTACAAAGGTGCGGTCTAAGGTTTATATCACAATGCTATTCAACTGGTCACGATTTACAATCACATTGTATATGTATTAGATGTTGTCTGCGACTTCTCTCGGAACGGAATTTACATACAAACTTCCATCTCCTATTTTTCTTCCCCTTTAGAGGTTGAATTTTCCAAAATATTTCCTTAGTAAATATTTTATTAAAGCTACCTTTAAAATCTCATGTTTCTCACCTCAGCGGTTTAAACTACCTATGCGTTGATAGATCAGTCAGTCAGTCAGTTTCTCGTTTTATATATACAGACAGAAAGCTAAGTAATTTTTCTCCCGGGATCAAACTCAATGAAGAGTGCAAATTAAAACAGCACAAACTATTCATACATAGGCGTATTGCAATCAAGAAAATAGCAGTCCGTACACGACGTTTAATTTAACAAACCATCACCATTCGTAGCGAAATAACGAAACGGAAAGCTGACGAAGGTTTCGCAATGCGAGCAACCTTATAATTACCTCAACTGTAATTATAAACTTGTAGCACATCCACACAGAAACGAGGCTAATCAAGACCCTATTCAGGTTCATTATACCTAAGAGAGAAGCAATAAATATAACGCCCTAATAAAATCTCGCACAACATAGGAAATAATAATAAAATATTACAAGACCCCAAGATATTGTCTAATTAATTTTATATATACTACGTACTGTGGGGCTGCGATGTCTTGGGAGTTACATACAATGAGTCCGGAACCGAAGGCGAGGAGGAAACAAGATCCGCGAACGAGCTAAATTAGAATTTATGATTGTATGTGAAATTGTTAGAACCGGTTTCAATGTATATTACAATGTTTCGCCGAGTTGAAACGAAGTTTACCAGATCCGCGAAATCCTAATGAACTTTGTAATTAGTGTATTGTCTTAATAACGAACATCGAACACGAGCTTTTATTTGGAATTAACAATGTATTGATGATTTTACGTATCCGAAAAACATAATACCCACTCAGTTTATAATTACTGGTGTGTTTGGTGTTAATTATACACCAAATGTTGTGTTATGTTGTACGTGTTATGCTTCTTTACTAGAAACATAGAACTTTACCTAGTTTTTTAATAATCGCAACTCGTGCGCATTCAAATAGCTTAGTCAAACTTGTTTACCAGATGCACTCGAGATAGACAGCTAATCTGTCGACATAATTTCGCCACGCTGATGTCGGACATTTGACGACATCAAGTGGTAAGAAGTGTCGCGACAGTGCAGGCCAGTCGTGTCGGACACGCCACGAGTGCCGATTAGACTCCGTCTGAGTGCACGCGCCGTGTGCTGCCCGTCGGCTCTGTAACACGATCCACTGTCACTATTTAATGTAATTATAATTCTAGAAATGATCATGATTAGCAGAAATCTTTTGACGTAATCGTTTCATTGGTTTAAATAGTGAAAGTTTATAATGAAGTGAAATCAATTTCGTTCTTAATTAACCGTGCTTTTAGTCGTTACTCTAGTTTGTTGGTTTCTTCCGAATTAAGAGTTAGTAGGTACAATATTTTAGCCGTCGGTCATAAAAGTGTGTGTAGGTAAGTAAGTAGTCTTTATTTATCGCGTGCCTAATCAGTTCCCTTAAAACATCAATCAAACAAAATAACGTGAACCACTTCAATATTCAAAGCTCACTTAGTACAAATGAACGAATTTAGCAGAATTTAAGCTACAATTTCCAAATTGCCCACCGGAGCGTATGAACTAGTGAGGCGAAGTTGCGTGTTAGCGCCAGACCACTGGGAGTTAGAACTCTGTTCAGAACGGCCAGCGACACTGGAATGAGTCAGCCGGCCACCGGGCGAAGGTAATGTACCCACTGCCCACCCGTGCGCCACGCCGCGCGGGCTCGCTAAACGCCACCTCACCTATGACGAAACACTGCCGAGATGTGTAAACGCTGCAAGTCAATGTAATGTGATGTACTCGCTAATTGGTGCTATGACCTTACTTATTTTTATAAAGGTAGTGAGGGGTATCCCTTATTAAAATCGTGGCTGACTGTTTTTGTGAAAAATTTTTTTTAGCTCTTCAATTCGTTGTTATAAACAAAATGTGGGATGAACTGCAACGTAAATATTTAAAGCGAAATAATGCTAATCGTTGAAAATTGGCCGGCGAAACATCCCCTCGTAAATCCGATTCACTGCAATAACAACATCAAGTGGATTTATAATTATCGGAAGAGCGTTTAAGTCGCGTTTTAATTATAGAAACAAACAAAAACAGGAATCTCCAGTGTCTTAGCGGAGTTACGAAGTGAGTCGAGAGTTTAATTCCGAACTCTTTGTTGTGGAAATAATTTTCTTGCAGCGGGGGCGAACTCAGATGATTTAGTAGCAAGGGGGTAATCGGATTCTTAATGTCACAATCGTAGATATATATCATGAATTCTATGCACTTCTCCATCCTCACTTTCTGTTTGTATTTTAATATTTTTTATGATTTTAATGGAATTTAAATTGCGTTTATTCCAATTCGATTATCGCAATTAAAGAATAACTAGCATCTAATTTGTACATAGTTACAGACAATTAATATTCCACGATTATACCTGTGCATGACTAACTAATGAAGTTATTAAAAGTTGTTAATGGAATTAAAGACGGCATACCCTTTTATGCTTCTCATAATCGCCGCTAGTGTCTATAACATTGAAAAACTCTTATCAAAGATAGGCAAATTATTTTGCGCAGGTTTAAAAGGAATTGCCTCACCCCTATTTGTCGGCGCGGCACTCACCCTTACATGGGAAATTCAATAATAATTGAACTCGGTGCCCGGCGGACCGCATCCGGTGTCTCGGGGAAATCGCTTATTGATCACAAATTTTACGCTGAACTAAACGTTGCCGGTCTTAGAGCAGTCAAGAGATCTTGTGTTTACATTTCATTCCTATATGATACAAAATATTAGGCAAGGATTTATTTCGGAACTATTGTCTACATGTCTTTGATTTCAATGTTCCATTCGAAACGGAAGAATCAACCGATTAAACAGCATACGATTCGAAAACACGTAAAGTATGCACACACTTATCGCGAAACTCAATTAAAATCGATATGTCTGCAAACGGAGAAGTTGTTCGATTCAAAGAACATGGTATCGATCCATTCGATGCACGAACGATTGTAACGATTGTCGATTGCGGACTAATAAATTGTTTACGTTGGCCGCTGTGCGATCATTAAGATCTTTGTTTAGTGCGCGACCACACACGAGTAACAGACGTCGACGAAGCCATACGCCGATTTGATCGCAGGATATCGTATTAATGTTCCTGCTAATATCATATTTACTGGCACAGTACATTTTAGTGACAAAAATAGACTTCCGGTAATGGCTTAAATTAACTTTTTATGTTGTCTACCTCATGTTTGAATCATCCTTAATTTCTGTGTGCTGTGGTAACACGATTATGTAAATATTCAATTAATTGTGAGCTACAACATTTTTTGCGCCTGTTTCAGAATAAGATAACTGCAGATAACTTTTATCCTCCAATTAAATATGGCGTTTTGACAGATATTCTATGGAAAAACTGTCAAAACGTCAAAAAGTTACCTGATTCTGAAATACTCCTTGGTAAATATGAGAATAGTAATAAAGGATTATTTTATTTATTCTATCATTCGAAGATAATCAACATAAACGTCGAATATTCATTAGATTTGGTTTGAAATCCATGGCAAGTGAGAGGTATTCAGTTTACTCTGTCTGAAACAGACATCGCCGTTTCATCGACTTATTGCTTTTTATCGCGGATTCGTTTGTTTATCTTCTTCAATTTGTTATTGCTCCTCTATTACTCTTCGCTATTACTGTCTGTGATTGTTTGTTTGATTCAGACTCATCAGCACCGACCGATGATAGTGTTTGGATGTAAAGTTTGTTTATTTTACATTTAAATACCATTCATGTTGGACGTTAAACCAGTAGCTGTTTAGATTTATCTGTTAATGATTTGGTTCTTTAGGATGATATAATTGATGATTTAGCAGGTGCTAATAGCAGCGTCCACAAGTGCCGAACGGCGGCGCGCCTGAACAATAAATTTTGACTAACATATAACCAAAGAATTTAAAATAAATAGAGGTTATAACTGATTGCTCGGGCGAGACTACTCGGGGCTTGTAAACGCACTGAATGACTAGTAATGAAATAGTAAAGTATTTAAAAGTGATCGATCTTATAGAGAAAGGTGGAATAGGTTTGAACTAAGTCCATAATTTTCCAAACATTGAGTGCGAAACTGGGAAGCAATACGAGCGTAATTGAATTTTTTCGCCCACCAGACAATATTTCCTTGAAAATGAATTATCTGGTGCCCTTTCGGTGTAAGTACGTGCACACGTCTGCGATAATCAAATAACGAGAGCCAAAATTGATTCGTGAAAACCTCACCCCGGTCATTTATTGGACACCAGAGCTATACACATTTTTAAATATTTTTAATAGCTGCTAAATAACAGGTAGAGAAGTTCATTGTTATATTTTGTTTTGTTTTTTAATATCTAAATAGGAAGCAGCGTTCAATAGAGTCACGTTGAGTAAAATGGGGGAGACCTTTGCCCAATAGTGGGATAATGTCGTTTTACATATTTTTTTTAAATTATTGATCTACAATGGCATAAACATCCAGATAGGTATCACCAGTATTGCTAATTATTATGATTATTATATTAACTGCCTCACCACTTGCCTAAGTTTAATTTTACACAGATTTTCACAGACACCACAGTGCTTTCTGTGTAATTACTGCTCCATGGGATCCATTAACTGACATATTTCATGACTGAGTCGTGATGCTAACGGACAATTTATGCAAATTATTCTGGTAATTATATTTGTTGAACTTTGTGCCGTGTCAGCAAGTGACGTAAACTGACTTAATTGTAAACTTTTAATTTCGAAAAAATTTAATAGAATGAGACCTTATTTATATTTAGTATTTAGAAATATCGAATCACATAAGGTAGCAAAGTATTATTTAAATTGTTCACTTCATCTATCACCTAATCTGCCGCTTTCCTTTGATCACAATTCGCCCACTCACAAACAATAGCGCACACCATTTAATTTAATAAACTGTCAAAAAGCTGCCAGTACCTGTTAGTGTGTACAAATGGACCGTACATATGTTTTCCGCCTTGGTTTCCCGCCAGGGGGCGCCGGCTCGCACCCCCATGATGAATTCACCTTTTATTTTGTCCCACTTGACTCAATTGAGAGTGATTTTTGAGCGTGAATGGGCAGCCTGCGTAATTTGCCACTGACAGGCAGAAATGTGCATTGAAAGCTGTAAAAGGTTCAGACGAAACTCAATCAAGGCCGTTTTCCTGTTTTACTGCTTTTGTGTAATAAAATAAAGCTGTTGTGTTCTGCTTTTTTGCGAACAAGACGAATAGGATGTTAGAGCCTTAAATCGCGATAGAAATATATATTTTTCAAATAAAATTCTGAAAAAAAAAAAATACTGACTTACGATTTTTTAAATTCTGTTTGATCATTATTATTTTAGTTTTGTAA
This sequence comes from Drymonia ruficornis, assembly GCA_947859195.1. Classification (NCBI taxonomy): domain Eukaryota; kingdom Metazoa; phylum Arthropoda; class Insecta; order Lepidoptera; family Notodontidae; genus Drymonia; species Drymonia ruficornis. The sequence goes on along the minus strand of OX401911.1, from coordinate 6,494,036 downwards.
TTATTTTAGTACCTACACAAAAAAATTATATTGTACATTTTAATTATGTTTTCCTTTGACTCGTTTCTAGAATATTAACATTAACATGATCTTTGTAGGAATCCATTCAAGTTTCATAGACGAAGTTTCCGCGGGCAATTTCTAACAGATTGCGAAATCTTAGCCAACCGCTGAGCAATGCCCCTCGCAAATAGTTAGTAGACAATAAATTATTTAATAACCCCCCATATTCGAAGTCCGACCTGCGCACTTAATCTGCACGTACATTCAGAATCACCACTTTAGGAACAGTTAATACATACGTGATTTGTGTCTAAACACAGGGTGAAATTGAATTCAATGGCCAAATTGATATGAGAGATTCAGTAACTGCAACATAAACAAAATAAAATGTCAAATAAAAGTCAAAATTATAGTGATTATATATGTACTTCACACTTCTGTATCAGGGGGCTTACCACCACGTCTTATAGCAGTTTTGTTTTAACGTTTCAGCGGCCATTTGTGCAATGACGTTTCTTATTGTCATGACAATAAGGTACGTCATTGCACAAAAAGACGCTGAATCGTTAAAACGTTCCTGTAATTGAATCGCAATAAGAGTTCGTGGTAAGCCCCCAGGTCATTAATAACATATAATTATTTTTACGCTATACCTACGTAATAATAACGTACTAATATCACGGGTTTAATTTATATTACTTAGTGTTACGCTGTAAATCTTCTATGGTACATGTAGATTGTAGAATTATTCATAAAACTGTCCAATGAATTTAATTTCACCCTGTTTTGAATTATTGTTAATTAAAGGATTGTTCTGGACCACTTATTCCAATTGTTACTTTTGTGTAGTATGGCTTTAACTCAAAGCATCAGATATCTATTGATAGTTTCAAAAGCTCTTTGGGTTCTACACATCTAATTCTTCCAAGATCTCGTGTTTCAAAGCTTGACGGAGTTTGATCTGTAATTATTGAACCCAACTGACCGGGCCGGTCACGGTGACCGGTGTCGGGTTGTTTCTCAGCAGTTGGTAACTCATCGGCTACATTTACTAGGGCTGCACATTTACTAGCTAACCTCTTAAATTCTAATTTGTTTACTTTTTATCTAAAGCGATCTAATACCGACTTTATTTTAATTAGTGATATAGCTTTTTTGCACAGATATGGTAATTGTTAACGTACTTTTATTTGCAAAGTTCGGTAAATTAAATTCTTTAAAGTTCTTCCTACATACGTTTTGACATACCTATAGCACTATATCGCTATAGGTATACTTGCTGTCTAGCTCTTGTTAGAAAAAAACAAGAGTCACTTCATTATGGCATTTACGCAGCCATCAATGTTAAGAAGTTTATGAATAAGGGACACCGCAGACTTGCTACTTTTTGCATCGGCGGTCGGCGATTTAGTCGCTTATAGCATCGGAGCAGTCACTGCGTCCGACCGCAGACAGTCGCCAAAACGCGATGCAAAAAGTAGCATGTCTGCGGTGGCCCTAATAAGTACTCGAAATCCTTTACATAATGTTTAGACATCAAGTGCGTCTAGAAAGTTTTTCTCAGTTATTTAATCTGACATAAGATCTTTGTTTTTCAATTAAGAATTCTTAAGTTAACTTATAATCTGCATCTTTAACGGCAATCCAATATCGGCAGCATCTCCAATTACCTGCTGTCGGAAACTTGGTCCAGATACAATGATGAACACGAGACACTTTAGTTCTGCAACTTGTGCCGGTCTAAGCTCTCGGTAACTAAGCAGTAGTTTGTAGGACTTCCACGAGCACTTCTCTAAACCAACGTTTATATTTGTATAGCTAAAATGAGTTTAATATCTAAAACTACCCAAAACCACTTTCTATGGGCAAATGTTGATTTCACAAAAAGCATTGTCTCGTTTAGGAGATTTGTTTAGAAGGATTTAGTTGACGAGTTGACAAGTCAATTAAATCTGTCAGGGAAAAAAATGAGGTACAATTTTAATTATCATTGCTTTCAAAATAATTGTATCTGTCCTCAACAACCGAATTTCACACATACCCATCAATTTAGCATCTCAGAAGTTTTAATTTTCCCCTGCACAAAATGCGAGAAGGGGTGTCCCATTTGATGTCCAGGGTCGATGAAGTTCGAACGCTTTATTACTGTGTCCGGCTTTAAGTGGGTGTAAAGTTTCAACACCCTTTGATTTACTTGCTGCGCGGGGAATAAATGTACGACCGATAGAGCCGAATTTGTTTGACCTATGTCTTTTTGCATTTTAACTCTTTTTTTATTGCGAACCTGTTTCGTTTTTTTTTGCATCAATCGCACAGGCTAACGTCACCTTTATTCCAACAATACATGTAGAATATGCTACGATATTAAATTACCCTAAATGGCCTAACGAGAGAACATCAGGGACAATGCTAACCGCATTAATGGGCGTAGCAATTATTACACTAATACCTTAAAGGACCACTTTAATCCCCTAATCGGAAGCCAAACTAACGTGGTGCCGTCCCGCATAGAAATATCTTAAATTGGCAACACGGTCCGGCGGGCCGACCATAAAACATCTTAATGAGTGGAGCCAGCAGCTGCGGACCCCCATATTGCCGCTCTCATATCCATGCAAACTACCGCCGACGACGTCTTAGCGGCCTTACTTTCCTCCTCCTTGTTTACAAGTCGACAACTAATTTGCTGCAATATGTGCATAGGACAACATTACGGCGCTATCTCCTCCGTGCGTGGCTTGCATACATTTCCTTCCTCACCACAACAAGGTTGTTCCACGACGTGACCCTTCACTCAACCCTCCTATATTCAAATGCGGCCCGGACCGGCCATTTGGACGCGGATTTGTTATAAGATTAAAGGAAGATTTCACTTGTGAAACAATATGGCAGCCGATTTACATATTTCGTTTCCTTATTAGTTTCGGGATATTTGTTTTGGGGCCGCCGAATTTACATCCACTGACCGATTAAATGGCCCTTAGGCGTCTTTAATGGGGGTGCCGCGTGGTCGTTGTTGGCCTTAGCAAATGTGTGCTTATGCGTAATTGAATATTTTATGGGCTGGACCAAATTTAGTGCGGACACTTTATTGATTTCACATAGCTGTAGATGCTTCTTCGATGAAATCTAATTCCACTCGTATCGCGACCTATGTTTGTGTGTCTCATAAAAATAAACATTCCCTCTCACATGTCGCCTTTTCAGTTTGCGAGTGTGTTTATCGTTTGCATTTATCTGTTGACTGTTTTTATTCCGCGGTTGACATTACCCTCTGTTTCAACAAGCTTCCTGACGACGTTTCTTTCATTCGCTGTACAAGTGGTCGCGTTGCATTACCTCTATTCACGTCAAGATAGCTTCACTTAGTTGCCTCTTTTTCAGTGTGGACGGGTTAATTTCTGCATCTTTATTATTCGAGTGGCCGGTGTATGGGTGCTGTGTAGTTTGTCTGGTAGCTTAGATTGTGCGGCGGAAAGCAAACTTGAATTGTTGGGTCGGCGCCGCGTGGAGGTAATGAACGCACGGGTGGGACATGCAGAGCTGCTGGAGGCGTCTGGTTCGAGCGAGAGGCACAGCTGAATGCAGTGGGGGCTCGGGGGTGGGAGGGCCGCTGGGGGAGGGTGCAACGAGTCCTGTATGCACAGCGCTGCTTCCGCATTCGTTAATGCAAAAGCGAGCACAGACTTCAGGTGTACATTTTCAGCGCTTGTGTGCTTTATACCCGATGCTAAGGCGTGCGTCTTTGTGCAATACAGAACCGTAATTATTATTACATTTATCTTCTCTGCACGTCAAGGCGCACTCGAGACTCTAAGCTCGGGTAATAATGTATCAATTTAATCTTCACAAGGTTCTGTATGCAAAAGGAATTGCCCAAAGATTATTGGGAACGCGCAAGTCGTTCCGACAGTTCATGGTCTTGTTTCTCTCGTTTCCATCCTCTTTTCTAACGCAAAACGAATAACCGCCGGCTTAACAATTCATTATTGCATTCGTTCATTTCGGCTTCATTAAAATCGCATTAGGATTAATTTTTCTCGTCCCCATTTTAATTCGCAGTTTGCTAAGGGGATCTCTCGCTGGACGTACTGCAATCATGCAGAGTCAATATTTGTTGTGTTTTGTCTACCTGCGCCCGTGCGTTTTACTATATTGCTTGTTAACTAGTGGCCACGTTTATACACCAACTATTACAAGTTATGTCGATGACTTTCTTATGGATTTTAGATGTCTTTGTTAATAAAAACTTAATTTTATTGTTACGATAATATTAATCAAAGGAATATTCCGTACACCCTCTTTAATATCTAAATAACCATCGTAACTAATGATTAAACTATAAGAATGATGTCATCAACCTAATCCAAGAGGGATATTGGTCGCCTGCAATAAATTGCAAATGGTATAATTAATGTTTTTGATTATCTATTTGAACGATGATTAAAATAAATAATAATGATGTTTGCTAAAGACTATCATTCTGAATATATATTTTATTTTTAAAATATTAATAATAAACATAAAACTACTATATAATAATAGAGATGTACCTTCAAATGTTATTTTATCGAAGGGTCCACATAATACATTATTATACATTTATATTATTATAAGACAGGTTGCTAGTACGCACCTTCCGATATTGTAAATCGATATTTCATTTCAAATCGATGCACTGAAGCCTCACGATACATTCGCACGCGATACTAACGTCCCCTGCCAACGAATATCTACAATATTATTAATTCAGGCATATTAATATAGGGTGTCGTGTTACGACCACACTGATGTCGCAGGAAGCATGGCCCGATGAGCCATTCGAACGAAAATAAATACATTATTCGATCCCGAACTGCATCGATTTTTTACTAAGAATCGATTCCTTTTTATTTCATCTGTCTGCCCTAATTTTTACCGGCGAGTTTGATAAGTATTATGTTACGTATCCGATGTTGTGACCTGGTTCCGAAAATACAATATTTTATATGGAAACATAAATAAACAGCCGGTGATCAATGTTTTTATAAGCAATAAAATGTGTACGGCGCGTGTGACAACTCGTGCAAAGTGCCGACTACTTTCCGGACACAATCATCGTTAAGTTCACACAACAATTCACATTTTTTATGGACATTTACTCTGAATCCACACCATTTTTTCTGAAAGGCATATACAGGGTGTTCGGTTAAATGAGGGACGTATTCAAGCCCATGATAATACATGGTCACACATAACAAAAAATAAATAAACACAAATAAATGACATGAAAAACTTAAACAAAAATACTGCAAAAAAGATTCGCAACGTGGGCCACCTTACGCTAAAAACGACTATGAGCTGTAGTACCAAAGGGAATTTAAATACCGATTATAAATACCTAACGATAATTCGTTTCCCCTTCATACTTATTTTTTTCATTCATTCGTTTTTTATTTTGACATACCTATATTTGGAATGAGAATCGAATACTGAATACCCTCCTTCAATATGTCCCTTGTCTCACCATTAACACCGTGAATATGTCTTTATTTATTACTACGTCGACTGTATTTATTTATTTCATATAAAATACATAATTAAAATTAGTATATCAATGGTTTAACCTTGCTAGGTACTACCTAAAATATTATGAATGAACTAAAGTGTCCGGTTAAAATAGTAGCATTAAACATGAAATTGAACGGTTAATGGAGCGTAACAAATATTTTTACTACGTTTTCATTACGAGTAACTAATTGTATAAATATCCATGAAGCGGTTTTATCCACAATAAATACCGATTTTTTGTGTGAATTCTTGAGTTTAAAAGCGTCCGAAATTATTGTAGTAGTGCCGGGGGCAGGCAATATCGAGAGTCGAGCATTTCACGGTCCGTAAGTTCAGCCGTATCGATACGGATATAATAACCACTGGAATGGTAACTATAAAGAGAGATTGTATTTTTTTACTAACGTCGTAAGAAGTCGGAATGTCCGACCGGCCCTTTGATCGGTTTGATAAAAGTGCTCGCGATCTTCTTTTCTTTTTTTCATAAAATTTTCTCCGTACCTTTATTGATATTTTATTTTGAATCGTGGGTACGGTGGAATGTTATGAAAACATGAAAGTTTTACGTACGTTTGTCGGGTAGTGGATATACGAGTATTTATCAGCGGAGGTCATTCCCGGCTCATAACTTAGATCCCCCACTTGTCCGACAAAAACAATAATCCGCACAGTTTTGAGGAAAAATGTTTATCTCCCGGGACACCCGCCCCATAAATACTGCGCCCGGCGGAATAAAACAGTGGAAACAGATAAAAAGCTAAACCTCTGTTACCGACTCTACACGACAATGCCGCGGACACTTTGACAAATGTTCCTTAAATTTTTTTTTTTTTTCAATTTTACATTGCGATACAATTTATGAACACGAATTATCTATCACCTGTGTAACTAAAGCCGTACCAACAATTTATTAATTCTATGAATATTTATTAACGAGTATATTTATAAATGCAATCCAATGTTAAATTATGCAATGCATATTCAATTAATTTGCACATTGAATTACTAGGTAAGTAACTACTAGTTGTTATTTAATTTATTAATAATTACATAAATTGTAATGGATAAGGTGATCAGTACTTAACAACAGTACAATACATAATATACACACATACATTACAGACCACAATGAAATGTTAAAATGTTACAAAATGATGTGCTCAGAATTAAATCAACAATCAATAACGAATCCCGCGAATCGACGCTCAGCTTTATCAAAAGCGTCGACTGAAACATACGTTCAGAAGATAACGTCAGCTCTTATCAGAAACACATTATTTCATACACATCTATCGGAAAGCCATTTGAACTGTGTCTGATTTTATTCTAGGCAATTTATTTTCAATAAAGAACTATAAAAAGACTTATCTAAATCGTTCGCCGCGACTGGCAGGGGAGCACCCGTCATAAAAGTCGATTCTTATTTACGTCGGATTGCACTGGCGGGAAAACTATCGCGCGATATTATATCATACCTATGCTATATGTTTATAATAATTACGTGTGTTTCGTTCATTCTGGCAATATAGTAACTAATTATGCCTTAGGATGATACCTAAAACCTGAAAATAAACTTAGGTACAGTAGCAAAAATAAATGTCGTAAAAATTGCATGTATATATATATATATTGCATGTATATATATGTACTTTGGTGCACTTACACCAAAGTACCTACCTTTTTCCAGATAAAGCTTTTCGTTGAAGACAAAAGTTTTTATGCAAATAAAAAGTTTTAACTGAAAATACATTCACAATTTTGTATCCTAACTTTCAAAAGATATACAGGTGCGTGTGATGTTGGGGGTAGGGCCATAAAGCAATAAGTACATCCGTATCCGCGGTGTCCCGGCGAGGGCCTATTCACACCTCAGATAACGACAACACAACCCTGTTGCAACTATACTTCCTACGAAGAAAACTAAAAAGATTTTTTCTGAACATTATTCCCGGATTTGACATCGACACACTACCACAAAATTGTACAATATAGCTAAATAACCCGAAGCAAAAGTATACACGTTCTTCAAGAACAAAATAAGACTTGAAAAATTACATGTTATTTTTAACTAAACCACACCGATGCCTATAAATGATAAGCATCCAAACAACGAAATAACAGCGAAACCCATTTAAATTTGTACTCGTGCAGCGACTCATTTACATGTTATTCGGGCAACAAACCCTAGGGGACCGTATCAACCATTTATGAGTTAAAAAGTATTAAAGAACAGAAAACTCGATAGATATAAAAAGATAGGTATAATAACAACAGAAAGAAGCCGCGTGCAAGGAAACCGCTCGCGGCGAGTAAGCCCCGCGGAAAGCGGCATTGTTCCGCGACTCTTTAAAACGGAACAAAATGAACAGAGGGGAAGGAAATCGGATGAAAATATGAAAAGAATACACGTTATATACGTAAAAGTGAAACGAAACGTCGGAGATCGGGTCTCAGCCGCGGCGGTCCGCAAATATAATTTGCATAGTCAAGTAGCCGAACTTTTGTCTGCGCCGGATGTTCGCAACCATATTCGTTCGTTGCTTTTTAACCACACTCTCATTCTGTATCGGGCCGGGCTTTTTATTGCATTTTTCCCCTTTGAACGGATTCCTTCAATATTTTGGTGGTTCGTTTTATGCATACGCTCCAGTCATCGAATTGTTTCGCGTCATATCACACGCTTTGTTGCGTTTTCTGTCTTTCTTAAAAGTGATTCAAGTACCTATATTCTAATAATGATTGTACTTAATCATCGACAAACTCTGTTTTAAGAGTTAAAATTGAATCTCTATCTATACCAAGTCATCGAATTGAAAAGTCCTAATGCGCTTGAGCAATTAAAATTAAATCTTAATGCAACAAAAGAACTTCGATAATAATATCATCGTTCACTATTTGAAATTGGAATTATCATCGAGTATAAAGGCGGCAACGAAAGATGACTACTTTTTGTTCCGCCAGCATCAAATGAAATAATCGATTGAAGAATTATTACGATTCATCGTACTGGCGAGAGGAAGCAATAGGCCGGATTATCGCTCACAAAGCGGAGCCGACAAGCTATAGACAAATATTGACTTGTAGAAACAATGAACACAGACAACGCTCCAGCCGCTGGATTATGCGTAGGAAGACTTTGATTGGCGTTTTAGTTTCGGCTTCTAATATAAATTAACAATTCGACCTCCTAATCCTTACTGGGGATTTTATATTTAGACATTTGAACTCTTCGCCGGTGACTAATATAAACATTTACGCATTAATAGACAGGAACAGTGAGATGAAAAGGTCCTAAAATAAGCTCCAGTCGAGTGCAAACCGTTTTTCAGAGGTGTTAGACTGAATCGATGTTCGGACTCGACTCGATGGTCCGACGAATTTTCCACTGAACGGACCCTTGGACGCGGACCTTTGTATTGACGAGAAATTAACTGAAAAAGGACCTTTCTATCCTAATTTTGTTCGCAAAGTAATTATGCACGGTCGCGTTAATAATCTATCTTTTGACTTTGTATTTGACAATGTAAACGTAAACGACGTTAGTAACCAAACTGTAGTATTTGAGATTGTAGACAAATCGTATTAAGAATTTCATTCATTACAAAAGAGTGATTTTATAGGTTGTATTGCAAAAATGCGAATGGAGACAAAAACGCGGCTTTCCAATCCGTACGTTATTACTGGCTCGTGTCGGAGGTCGTACGATGACAAATTATGCGTAGGAGTCGATCGCTAGTGAACCTCACTGGTTTAATTAGCAGCAACATTAATTACTAGCTAATCTTTAATGAGAAAACCCGCTTTTGTTTTACTTTCATGGTTCATTGCTCTATACTAAAATGTATTAACTTTGTGTTCATTTGTTTATGGAGTAATCAATGCAGCCCTGTGTCTAATCTGCGTACCTACAGTCCCACAAGCTTATTTAATCAAAATACCTATGGCATTTCTCAATGGAAAAATTTTGTTCCTCTTTTGGCCACCGGGCCAGATAGTTTTAGGGCACTGTACCTAATTAACATTATTTTTATGCGTATTGGGTATCCGAGTGAATACGTACTTTATTAAATTACCTACCTCAATTAAATTTTTTCTGTTTAAATTTCTGAACATAAAACGCGTTCAGTTTTAAAAAGCATAAAGTACAAACAAGATCCATATTATATTTTTATTAAGTTTATTATTCACGGCATTTCCGTAGCATTGCACGAGTTAGCTGCATCCTCGCCGCGACCCGACTCCATCAAAGCTCTGTCTTTTGCCATCACGAGACCATATCTTAAATATCTGTGGTTGAAGTCATAAACATAAGCGTTGTTATTTATTTTTATTCAAGCAAAACATTTTACATAAACATGCCTCTTATCACAAAGAATAAAAGTTAGTCGACAATAAGTAGTTAAACCAATGTTTTCTTGTGTACAATTTAGACGAGCATTAACTATAAAAAAACATGGTCACATTAACTTTTTATATGTACTGTTGTCTTTAAAACAGCTGATAAAATCATCGACATTAGATAGAATAAATTATACTCCATTGTTTTTAAAGAAAATAATAGCGTTTAACGCTTATAATTTGGCCCCGTACCCGCGCCGCCCCTCAGCCCTGTCGGAGGCAGGGCCTCCAGCGTCTATCAACACGTGCACCGACTCAATCATTCGTCAATCGAACTTCGGAGAGAGAAAGATGTAAATATTTTCATATCACAAGATAGAATGAGATAGAATGCCGGATCGGATAATGACGAAGATATGCCAAATCGTAAGGTGGTTGCTGCATGTGAATTAAGGAGTGTAGTTTTCTGATAAAGAGTGGGTTGCAATGACGTAAGAGCAAAAGAGACAGACGTAATGCAAGTTTCAGGTTATATTTTATGGTATGGCTGTGCAGGTAGAGAAAAGTATGGCGCTCGGCGCATACGGCGTTTTGGTTGCTGTTTTATTTTGCTTCGCGTGCGGTATTCGTAATTGTCGTTTCGATACGGTACAACATAGATCAACGGTCCCACATAAATCGTTCAGAAAAATATTAAGAAATTACTCACCAAAACTTAACGGGAGATTAATCAAACTATTTCCTTTAACAGTGATGTACCAAAAGCGACTAAAGAAAGAGAGAAAACAGCGGCACATGATCCAGGAGCAGCTCGACATGGAACTGAAGCGACGGCAGAAGGTAGAAGAGGCGTTAAAACAATCCGGAGCACCCTCCGAGTTACTCAGAATCGTGACTGGTAAGAACACTTTTGTCTATTGTTATAAAACTTTCATTTGTTTTACTTACGGTCAGTAAGATCAGTGGAATTAAAATCAAATTATACTTACGTAAAATTAAACTTAAAAGTTTAAAGATCGTAATAGAGCATTAGGTATATGAAAAAAAAAACCACTGTAATGTTTATTGAATAGTAATTAAAAGCGGTGGGAGTAAATGCCACCATATACTATAGGTAATGTTGTAGTGATAAAGATCACGAATATCTTCCAACATGTCAATAGTTGATACCATCTCTCTCCATCAACAAGTCTTAAGTTTCAACATAAACTGCGACTGACATGTTAACTTGCCGTCTGTCAAACTATCTGTGTATTGGCGAAAATTTCACCTAATAACATACTTATATTGGATGATATAGACATACAAAATTGGACTTTAGGGACGGTATCAGTAAGATTGTTACTTGATTGCTGGGGTGGGTGATTTGTGACTTATTGATGTTGTGCTGGTGTGGAGTGCGTGACGTAAGAAGGGTGGGTGAGCGCTGGTGATGGCTTGTACTAATCTCCGTGTCAGGAAATCGTTTCGCAGACCATTTGAAACGAGGGTCGGCGCTGAACTAACACGCATTGGAGTTGATTTTCTTGCATAATCGCTGTTTGCTACAGTTATTGGCTGTCCATTTGATTTTGATTGATTCAAGCTTGTACAGTTCGCAATAAAAACTCTAACCATCGCTAAAGTTTGGTACAAGTCTAAATCGATAACTGTTTTAAATTGTTACTATCTCTAGACTTTGATTACGGTATTATCAAGGATTTTACAGTTATCGTTTGTCGCATGTTTCTACGCCTCCCAAAATCTCTGCAAATTGAAGTATCACTCCACCAAGCCAACTAGGCACTCGGGTGAATGCGGCTTCCCCGCCGACAAGAGCCTAGTTGGCTTAGTGGTGTAGTAGGTACCAATACCACTTCTACTTACCTCTCTTTGAATTTATATTTCTAATACCCAAAATTTCTCCACAGAGAACCTAACACCATCAAACCAGGAGCAGCCTCGGTGTGATCGCGAGAATGGCTCCGAGCGGGAGAGCAAGCCGCCCAGCGCCGAGCCGCCCGCCTCCTCCCCGCCCTTCCAGCGCGAGCCCCCGCGCACGCCCGACAAGCCGCAGTGGAACTACCCTCCGCCGCCCGTGGACATCATGGGCGGCGGCGCTGCCTTCTGGCAGAATTACTCTGGTAAGATACCTTCGAGTCTTCTAGAGTAACTACATAATAGACTGTTCCTAAACGTAGAGTATGTGCCAGATGAATGCGTATGGACCAGGCTTTATAAAACATTAATTGCCGCCACGCTTCTCACTTAAAAACATTTAATCCATGAAATGATTTCAAACCCCCTGTGGTAAAGGCGCAAAGGTTGAAGGTTTATGTCATAAAACTGTTTTAATATTTTTGACCTGACTGGACCATCATAGTCTTATGACTTTGTCCAACTCAGTGACTATAAGTAAGTACTAAAATAATAAAAAGCAACCTGTTCTATTAATTATTATAATTTCGATGTCGAAACAACGCGAACAAAAAATATTAAATTCTTCAGTTTTCAAAAGCAAAACCGATACGTTCGGAACTCGTATGGTTTTCAAATGTAAAAGGGTCCGTGCGATATGAAAAATTTCCGACGAAATGAAACCATAGTCATCATATTGCATAACTCGCGTATCGGGAATGTCAAGTATTTAAAAGCATAACGATATTACAAACTCTCTCGGTTTGTACTGCAATTTTTTGGGGTAAATTTTTTTGATCGTTCGTGTTAGATTTATTTGTACAATTGGATGGCTTTAAAGCGAATAAGGTACTGCCCCCTAGACAAGTGGCATGAACGCTAATCGAATAGAATAGAATAGACTTCACAATGTATGGAAATGACATTACAAGTCGCTATGTAGGTCACATGACTTATGTCATTTCCATACATGAAGCGTAGCGATTTGAAAGAACGCTTGTAGACTTCAGCCACTTGTCTAAGGGGGATAGGCTGTTATTATGAACCCGGTAATGCAATAATCCGTTTCGTTCGGGCTTCGAATTTTGCATCAACGAACTAACGAAACAGATGATCCGGGTTTGTAATATGATGAAAGTGCTAAGCAATTTTTTTAAACGGTATCAGAGTTTTTCCTAGACTAGGTAGGTTCTGATAGGTGGGCGACCCTCAGTACCTTTTGTGTAGTGACTTTATGCATATTTGATTAGTCAGTGTAGCTGTTAAATAATAAAATATGTAACCGATCTTGGTGATTAAACAATTTACAGTCAATTTTTATAAAAACAAGAAGCGAAAATCGTATCGGTGAATCAAACTTTTTTTTTTTATTTATATCCGCTTTTTGAAAAGCCCAGAAATGTCATTAAAAATACACCAAACAAGTGCAATGTGGGGTACACACGTGATAGGTATGAATTTAACGGGTCTAATAATATCTAGGTACTCTTTTAATTAAAATGCCAACATATTTCCTTCAATTATTCCATACTAGACATTTAAATTAGTTAGAAGGGTTAAAGGTGTTCGTTATTCGCAATCATTGATACGGATTTAACCATTTCCCTTGTTCCGACGAGTGCCTTTCGCCGACAGACTGCTTTAATGTAGAAATTGCAGCTAATTTAAGTGTTACCTCACCCCAAGTGTCTTGACGCACGCGAGCACGCAAAAGGAATTGCTAGGATTGGAAACGTTTTGAAGTATTTGCATGTGTAACATACAGTGAGTTTAACATGTCCGTGCGATGATAGACATGGCGATTAAGATCTTAAACAATTGCAAACTTAACGAAGATTTTTATTTATCGTATTAGCTAGAGGCCAAACTGGTGTCAGAGTAGTTCAACGTTGCGCCAACGTTACGTACACCCCGAAGCGCGAGAAGGCTCGGTTCAAATGATGCTAAATGGTCACCCACCTCTGACTGACCTTGACAAGCATTGCTTAACCTCCAACGGTTACCGGTCAGTGATTGTATCTAGCTATGAGCGCTTTCAACGAAGATCGTAATAAGCGCTCTATTGTAGATATTTTAATGTATCCGTGAACATTTTCCAATGTTGTTACGAAGCAATATCTACATTTCAATAAAATTCGCCTGTAATATGATGCGCAAAAGCTGAAACAGAAAAATTCAAGAGGGTTGTAAATATAAAGAGGTCGGTAACAGAAAAACAAAAATTAAAACTTGGAGCCTTTCATCAACTTTGCTCAGTGCCTTCGCTGAAAGAAAAAAACATATTTTATTATTCGTAAATTAGAAAACTTTTTTCTACGTGCTTTTTATAAGAAATGAGAGGAGCCAAAAGTGTTACTAGTAATTACTCAGTGGAGGCGAAAAGGGAAATGTAAATATTAATTTTAGTTTTACACAACTGACAACTACAAGAAAATCTTAGGTATATTATATATGAATATGAAAATCAACGCTGATAGACCTATTAACTTAGTCAGACGAGGATTCCTAGATAAGTAGGTTTAATTTCAAATTCAATCCTATTTCTTTCAATATTGTATTCTTCGTTTATCCAGTTTTTGTAGGTACGGTGGATCTATAAGTATTTTTAATAATACCATGTTTATACCACAATCCCAGCCGAGATTATAAAACGGATGAACCGTCCGATGTAACATAAGTAATATAAAGTTGAAAAATTAATAAAGAGGAAACTTCTCCATGCTACTTTTTAGGTGAGCTTGTAAAATGAATGGAAATAAAATTGTACCGCACAGGTGCGCACCTTTGACGATATTAACTTTTTACTTGATTCTCATTCGGGAAAGATAACTCATCGCAATTTTCATAAGAACGTTATTCGAGAGAGCACATAAATACATACATAATATTTTTACGTCAACAATGATGAAGATTTAAAACGAAGTGAATCCGAGTCACGATAGAATTGATTCTTTAGAAAAAAGTCAAAAGAATGCCTTTAATAGAAAATCAATCCAATCAGTACAATTCGACATGCTCCAATAGAGTCAGCAACAGTAGCACTTCATCCCGACGCCCGCGCCGGTCGAGTCGTTGCAACCAGTTTAGGCGACCGTTGTTGGGCGCAGGTATAGTTCCCTGTACAATCCGTTTACCGACCCTTTGTTCACAACCTTCTCAAATTTCCGACGAAGAATTAATCAACTGACTTTTTCTCTGTATTTTTACGGAAGTAATTAATTTCGCTTTAACGACGAGCGAAGGTGTCGATTGCGTTAAAAATTGTTAAAAAATAATGAGCAGATACACTTTCTATTATTTAACAGAGATATCAAATATCATAACGTGACATCTGAACAAAAATTAATTAAATAAACTGGCTTTTCTAAATTGTAGAACAATAAATAATATGTAGAAAAGCAGTATTTACTTAGCTTTAAAAAAATATGTGAGACTGAAAACCCATTTCTCTTTGATAGTACCGAAGTAATTTCTTGCTTGAGCCTCTTATTTTAATGATAAAATCGATTCGTTACCTCAAAAATAATCGATGAGTTGGTGCACCGAATTGGTCTTTTGAATTGTATTTGAATAATGGCAAATCGATCGTCACATGAAATTTAACAATCAATGCTTCAATGAACAGTTGCAATGCTCTTTTATTTTGTAACTGTTTTTGTTTACATTTGAGAGTAGCTATTCTTTGACGCTGTAGGTTGGTAGTGATTTGAAAGTGTGAATGCATTACTTACAAGAATTTAAATACCAGTTGTTAATTAGGTAGATGATTACGCCCTAAGATCTAATATAATAATGAGGGCAATGAGTAGGTAGGCATTCCAATCTAAATGTACTTAACAAGTGAAACTGTTCTACATAAAGTTTGTTGCTTTACTTCCAATTGACACAACAAAAAACTATTCTCACTATCGATCGGTCCGCTATCGTTTTATTTCTATTACTTTTCAAATAGATCGGTTCACGTCCACCTTGTGAAGTCCCTTTTTGTCATTCCTTGACCATTCGATCAAAACGAAATAAGAAGTGTTTCTTTTAAAAGTTTTTGTGTATTTACAACACTGCGTGAAAGTTAATGTCATTGTTGATTGGATTCAGAACAACATTTTGTGTTTCACAACTAGATGCTGCTTAACCATTTCACATCGCGCTTTTTTATGTAACGAGAAAGAAAGAGCAAACATTAAAGGACAACTTTTATTAAGCTAAGCGCTCAACCATTACAGTTGTTTCAAAGAACAAATAGATTATAGCTCTCAAAGGAACCGGCAATTCTGTTTTAGAAGCGGCAAACGCAAAAATATTACGTATTCAAACAGACCTAATGGGACATTTAGGGGTGGCAGCGAAGTAAAACGGCAAAGGCCGAAGCTTTTAAGTGTATAATATTTAATTGTGACGCCCTAGGCGTATAATCTCGCCCGAGATAATAGGTTTCTGTTTCGGGACAACCCTCGATGGTGACACTTGTGAGTGTGATGCCCTCCGGCGCCACAACACTGAAACAAATCGGATTATAATTGAGTTTTTTCAACTGACAAATGTATTTTTAGTAATATTCATTTAAATTGTATAAATATTTGTAACAAAAGTTGTATTTTTTAAATGAGAAAAATAATGTACGTAATAAATTCGGGACTCGTAGCATAAATTGTAAACGAATGTCGGGAAGAGAAATTGAATTCCCCGTTGAGAAAATGCTCCATCAAAGTAAGCAAAAAACGCGATTCCGTTTATATCTCTTATATCTCGTAAATTGCAGGAGGCGGCAAGCGTTGCATGAAATTGAATAAGCATATTTCGTAAAACGCCGACGTTTTTGGAGACAATTGCCTTACCTCACCTACTCTTTGCCTCTTCACGAACTTTGTCAATTTTCGCACAATCTTATTAGAGGATCTCCTGTGCTTGAGACGTTTTTCAATATCTTATACTTTAATTTGTTACAATACATTCGAATATTATGTTTGCATGTTAGATTTTTTATTTCCTTGAAACGTATTTCGTTATTAGCTATCTGTTTGGTGTTTTCTACATACCTTACTTGAACCTTACCAGACTTGAATTTAAAAGATAATCTACTACCTACATAATACATTTCAGTAATAACGACTGGGTATATAATATCTCGTAATTAAATAATTTTCGAGCGATACGCGAGCCCTTCCATAAGCAATTTAATAACACTCCATATTGCGAGTGCTACGTTTTTAACAAAGGCAATATCGCATATTAAATTAGAATGTGCCGTACGGATGCGAAGTCCGTTTGATGTGAGTCCGCTTCCCCAAAACACTAATGACATTTTCCAGGGCGTCACATGTAAGTACTCGTAAATATAACACTGAGTACTCGTTATTATGTAGGGTACGAAATGTTGTTAGCTATAGTTACGATTGGGTAGATTAGACCCAAGATAATGTAATAATAACTACCATTGTTTCATAGAACGGCAGTTGAACTCACTACTTGAAGCTAAAAGTTTTATGCCAAACCAGTCTCGAATTCGATTTCCACCACTGACAAAACTCACGTAAGCCACCTAGGACAAGATTGTTTCGCGTAATTAATAAAGTTTTATGTTGAGTTGACGACCGTATGCCGCAGTAGTTCGAGCGTAGGCCGTTTGGCTCATTGCATCGTGTGGTTGCGGGTTCGATTCCCGCTAGAGGCAAATTTCGGAAAGGGCCTTCTCTTAATTTTCCCTGGTCTGGGTGTCACTTGGATCGCCCCCAGTCCTTTGTAAGGTACCCATAGCTTTGCTTAGTTTGGAACTATGTATACACTTGGTGTGTGCGTCTGGTGATATTTATTACCTAATGTTTTTTTTCTTTTGTCAACAGAGTCTTTGGCTCAGGAGTTGGAGATGGAGCGCAAGTCCCGCCAACAGGCCATGGAGCGTGACGTCAAGAGTCCGCTGTCAGACCGCGCCGCCTACTACAAGAACTCGGTGCTGTTCAGCTCGGCCACTTAGCTACCAAACGCGGGGGCCATCGACTTCCCCGACAACCAAGATTACGACAAGGAAATCGACGAATCAAGAAAGCCAATGATCAGCGTCAAACCCGAGTTTAGGGAAAAATAAAATCCAAAGATTTGTAATCGGTGAATGAATTTTATCCTTCTCTAATGAATTCTCGATAAGTCTAAGAAGGAACGTTCGAAAAAATTTGAAATTCCATCGACATGTTTATCCGAATGTTTATTGAATTAAAGTTTTCGGCGTAAACGATCTCAATGAAGTTGTAACTACTGCGTATTGAGATAAATTGTGTAAATATTGTTATTCAATTTGGAGTAAAGACGTAGATTTCGTGGCGTTAAGGCGAAGTCTCTGAACTCTTCTTCCATAGAAAATTTGTAAATATCTCTTTATAATTATACTATTAATAGATATAAGTCGAATCAGTACGGTTTCATCGACGATCCGAGTAATTTATTCGTCAATATTTTAATCTTTTATGAAGAGTACCTTTTAACTTATTGTTAATTGCCATAATTATATATTAAGTATCCACTGTTATTTGACTTTTATAAAACTGGATTAATTTTGGAAGTGTAATTTGTACTTACATACATATCATAAGGCTTGACACATTTCAGATGGTTCAATGGTTGATTGAGATATTGGTAGGAATTGATTTAAGACTGCTTTTGGAGATATTTTCTAAATCGTTCTTTCACTAGTCTCATTAATTCCGTAAACGATAGGTGTTTAGTTCCTATGAGGTTTGTCTGAAGACGATCACATCTCGCCAGTAAAACTAGATACACGTTTCTTTGGCCGTTCACATCTTGCGTTCAATAGTAAATAATTGTGATTTTCACTATCTTGTAATTTATTCAATTTTAGTGCAATGATTAGATTTAACCGATACTAGTATATCTTAAAAGTGTACGATAGTTAAGTTAGTGATTCTGAAAATAAACATTTTTACGATTCAAATTTATTGACTGAGTACAGATGAGGCAGTTTTTGCGTACAATATAACCTAAGTGTTTTCTTTAAATTTCCGTAAAGTAGATGCTGTAAAAATAGTTATAAACGCTGTATCTCATATCCACAACGCAGAGTCGATGTATATGGGTAGTTATCCTAACAATAAGTTCGGTAGTTTTAACAATATAGATAAAGTATAAAATATAGCGTTATTTATATTGATGCTTAGTTTACGAGACTTTGGATGTCTTGAATAGCTTAAAATAAGATTTTAGAGATTGTATCGGGCGTATTATTGGCGCTTGACTATTGAGCAGTGAATAGTTTGATGCATACAGTAATATCGCGAAACAAACTGACTATTTATGCTCGATCGGTGTTCCGGAATAGTAAAGACGGTTGAAGGACGTGAAAGACAGTGAATAGTCAAGCGCCGAGGCAGTTGATCGCTTAATACAATTAGTAACATAATTATCTGTAACGGATAATGCCACGTAATAAATAAACTTAGTTGTTACTATAAATGTTTAGCTGAACATGTGTGATTGTGTAAAGAGCGTGAATGTGGTACTTTTGTATCAGTTATTTTCATTTCGTCACAATAGAATGGCAATACTGATGTGGAAGGAACAGGTGTGCAACGGCTGATAGCCGCGTCTCCAGTATTGTCTAGAACTAGTATTTTTTCTTTGTCAATTAGATGTTGAGGCTTCTCAATGTACCTATTTTGTATTTTAGTAATAGTATGCAATTCTGAAAGCAAGTGTTACTATTTATTATTTCTATTATAATAATTATTATTAATTTACTTAAAATTGTGTGTGTGCCTTGTATCGTAGATGAAAATATCAAGATTAAAAGGGAAAATTATCAATCTGTGTGTTTGTTTTATAAGACCCAACCATACCCTTATCAACTATGTTGTATGATTTAAAAATATGAATAAATAATCAAGTACAGTGACTTCGAGCATGTAGCCATTATCGAAATCGCATGAGAATGACACTGAGAAATATTTTAACTAATAGGTACCGTAAAGCATACAACATTTTACATTGAAAATTAGAGAGCCAATGGTTTTCAAAAGTAACAGAATAATAAGGGTCTTTACAGAATAGTGAGATAACTTTTAATAATATAATAATAATTTAGCCCTTTTAACGTCCCACTGCTGGGCACGGGCCTCCCCTCAATGCGAGGGGGATTCAGGCCATAATCCACCACGCTGGCCCTTTGCGGGTTGGTGGATTTCAAAGACATGCAGGTTAAAAAAGCAGTGGTAGCCGATTGGTTAAGCACGCGTCTTGCGGGTAAGGTCATGGGTTGAAACCCTGGCTCACACCTCTGGATTTTTCGAAATCTATGTGTGAATCATAACTTTAATATAATTATCACTTGCTTACGGTGAAGGAAAACATCGTGAGGAGATAACTTTTGTCCACCAAAAAAATATGACGTTTTGACATACCTATTGGATAAGAGTTACCTGACGATTTTGAAATCGGCCCTGAGAATTCATAAACTTCATGCATAACTAAACCTAAATGTGTGTGGGTTACCTAAATAGGTATACAGGTAGGTAGTACCCACCCTTCACACAATTGGTGACTAAACCAGTGTTTCCCAACTGCTCTTTTAATAAGATATTTTCTTTCAACTCAATTGCCTACACCTTTTAATCACTCATAAAAGTCATGAACAAAGATAAAGAATGTCAACATAATTAACCAGTTCTTCAGAAGCAATATAAGTACAGTGTCATAAACATGAAAAGTCATAAGAACTCCCCGATTTTATGTTACACTCGGCGTCGAGCGATCGCCATTTTAAATCCAGTGAAATCGGAAAAGTTCATATTTATTGCTAATAGATTTTCGGCCGATGAGCACAGGGTTATTTGGGATGCAATTTTATTTTGTCCATATGAATGATTTTTATATTTGGCCCCGGGGTTTCTCCCGGGGAGCGGACCAAATGCGCCCCTGCCGATTCGGACAGCATGCAATCATTGACCCCTTAAAGGCATTTGGGAAAAATATTTTTGATATCAACTTCTTTGGTTGGTTTGTGTTGAAAATTGATGTTGGGAAAGGAATGTAATATTAGAAGAAGATCCATAAAGATTGATAAAATCTTTCCATTAAAATATAAACTTCAGGTTCACTGATAAAAAGAGTAGAGATGTCGTAAAGACGATTATGTACCTAACTAATAATAATAATATCACAATAATAATAATAAATATAATTTTACACACGGCTACCTGATCCCAAACTAAGCAGAGCTTATACTATGGAAACCAGATAACTGATATTACTACATATACCTACTACTTTTTTGTTTGTAAATACCTACTTAATATACATATACACCCAGACTCGGGACATACAGACATGTTCATGCACACAAATGCATGTCCCGTGTAGGAATCGAACCTACGACCTGCAGCGTTAAAGGCGCCTCCACGCCAACGGGCCCGTCAAACTGAGTTCACCAACACTGACGAACCGTTATAGCAATAAACAGACTGTCACTAGTACATCAAACAATCGGTTACTGCTCTAAAAGTACGCTAGTGTGTTGGTGAACACGGCTCTAAGATATTAACATTTTAGATAGCAGGTTAAACACTAGTCGAGTAGGCAAAAGTTGGTCGATAACTTCGTCACTTAAAATAATGCATGTAGATTTTATGAGCTCTGATTATGTCGCCTCGAACCGCAACATACTGAAAATAATCGTTATCAACACAATTTCTACGACCCGAGCCGTTTTCAATGTATCAGTGTTATAAAAAGGTGTAGGCACATTGAGATAATTATAGACGTAATGTATGTGCAGGTTATTATGCAAAATTAGCCTCATAATAACAGTGATAGCGGAGTGACACTGACACTGTTTGTGACGGCGCAAATAATAAATGTACAGGGGCCGTACCACCACCTCTTATATACAGGTAAAATACCTCTTGTACCTCGGTTGCAACCTGATGCCTCGCATGCACTGGTGTTATCATTATGTCATGCGTTCCGACGCCAAAACTGAGTGCTCGGGCGCGTCATGCGCCTGATATAGACGCACGTTGATGACGTAGTTTTACCTGTATCACAGTTTTATTTGTTACTTTTATAGGTAGGTATGTACTGGTTTTAGGTTCTATGGTCCTACTTAATTTTACATTTATGCAACGGCACTTTACTGCTACTATGCATATTCGGTTATTAGTATTCTGTAAGAACAGTGTCTATTCCCTGCATACATACATAGTACCTGTCATAAAGTAGAAAAGTAAGCTATCACCGTAAGAAGTTTCATCAAAATACTATATAAACTACTATACAAACCCGCGTATGCATACGCATATAGATAATTAAGACAGTGTGCATTAAAAGACGCTGTTTAGGCCACAATATGTGCATGAGAAGTCTTTAAGTAAAAAAAGTTTTTTTTTCTACTGGCAGAGACAGACTGGAGTTGATCTACGGGTAAAAACATCATCATTATTTCTTCCAAAAGACGTCCACTGTTGAACATAGGCCTCCCCCAAGGTATTCCACAACGACCGGTCCTGTACCACTTGCATCCAGCGGTTTCCCGCGACCTTCACTAGTTAAGAAGGTAAAGAATATAAGAGTATAATTTTTCAGAATTTTTTAAGTCAATATTCGTTAATACTCGTGGTTCTCGTGACAGACTAGTCTGTCACCGCCTTAACGCGAACGAAGCCGCGAGAAGAAGCTAGTAAGTAATAATTGAACAATGTATGTCATGTAGCAAGTTCAGAAACGTTTTCCAGTTAATACTTGTGGAGCACAGTTAATATCGCGCGCATAAATATCGCGCCGCACGACAGCGCCTCGCCGCCTGTAGTCTCTATTGAAGTATGGTGTGTCTACAGGATGATGACAATTTTACTAAAATGTTGATATTATTTATATTATATAATTGTTCAAGAGGTCACAGAGTTGAAGGTTCTAAACACACAATAGGTACACATTATTGAAGTATGGTGAGTTTACAGGCTTATGACAATTTCGTGACGCATTTTACTAAAATGTTGATTTTTTTATGTAATGTTCAAGTTCATAGAGTTGTAGATTCTAAACACACGCTTTATATGCAATCATAGATTCTTTCGTAACACTTTTTTGACAACAACATTATACGAGGATGATATCCTAGTAGAATTATAAACCGGGTTATTAAGCGCACGTAATTCTATGCCAGTTCTTATTTGAAAGATATACCTACCACCACTCTACTAATTCAAATAATTTTAAATGGACAAAAGGTATGTTTAAGAAAGTGTAGGCAAATCTTTTGTGAAAGATTTTCAAGTTAGTCCTTACTACTACTCCTTCATAAGTGCGATACTTATTGAAAATATGATGGTCTCTAAATTGCACCATCCTGTATAGACAGTGCGACACACGCACCTGGCTGCGGACTCCGACGGTGCGCGCAATTTTCGCTCTCCTCACCTCACGGATTAGTTTTTCCTTACGATAATTAAATAACTTTGAGCTATGTTTCTGCGTGATGTATGGCCGTGTTTATTGTCTTGTCGCGCGAGGGTGTGTCCTCGGCTTTATGTTATTGCACGTGTTGTGTGCTTTTAATTAAAATGTTATAGACTTGTTACAAGTTTGAGAAAATGTAAACTATGAAATTCCATTAAATAACTCCACAGACATTTTTTGTAGAGAGAGCATGCACTATCTTCAATCAAGAAAATACCAAAATAAAACTAATCAACCAGAAGTATTAAGTATTCGATATAATCAAACTTTACTTCAATAAAGACGCCAATTTATTATCTATTTTGAAATGTATTAATATTAAAAGCTTTGAACATTTTACTTTAAATGACCTGCCCACAGTAGAACAAGTAATAAATGTTACAATTACAATTTCAAATCCGATGACAGCAAGAAAAATGTTCAAAAAGTAGGCTGCAAAATGTCAGGGGGTCTGAACACTGGTAATCTTTATTCATTTCAATTAAAACGGCACCAGAAAGGCGCTTGAGCAACTAGCGCGACACTCTGCTGTGAAAACAACTTAACCCTTTAACGACGAAGGGCCCACCAATTTGCATTGCATCTGAATTTGAAATGGTGCCTTTTTCAGACAGTAAGACCACTGCAATTTTGAATAAAATAGATTATTTTCACTCTCTCAAAATGCCAGTGTACATTTTTATGTGACTTAGGTGGCAAGCAAGCCTACGGCCCGCCTTATGTTAAGCAGTTACCGTAACCTATAGATGCTTGCAATACATCGCTTGCACGTTGCCAATCTGAAGGGGAATGGACCAGAAAGAGGGGGCGGTTGGGGTTCTGGCTCTCCCACTAATCGTATGAAAAGCAGCTTTAATTGCTACTTTATGCCGATCTTTTGCGTGAGGGTGATACAACCTCGGTCGAGCCATGCATTCACCTGTTGGCTACAGCTAGGTCCCACCAAAAAAAAACTGTGTATGAAAAAATGAGCCCTTGATGAAAGTGCCTAACTAATAAAATTATAAGCATAGTATATAGTTTACAGCCAGAAACTAAAATTTTGCCAAACAAATATGTTGCGTAAACTCTAACGACTAGCGGTTCCTAGCGAATGCAAACTCATGGTATCGTTACTAATCACGAGAACCCAACTAACTACACCGAATTGAAAGGGAGTCTACGTAACGAGGAATTAGACATCACGAGTAGTGCTAACGAGAGCTGACAGCGAGGGCCATCGTCTCCAACTCTCACAAATTCGCATTAAGAAGGGCACAAGATGAACTTACTTCGCTTTTAAGCTGCAGACCTCTTGCCGTTTATAAATCCAATTGGATTTAGAGTTAGGATACACAGGGAAACTTCCGCTGTTAACTGAGAAACTCGGACGTTTACAATGTAACGTAGGGTAGAGCTCCCTGTAATTATTTTTTAATGGGACTGAGGTGGCAAACAAGCGTACGGCCGTACGTCTGATGTGAAGCAGTTACCGTAGCCTATAGATGCTTGCAATACCAAAAGCATTGCCCGCACGTGGCCGATCTAAAGGGGAGTGGGACGAAGGGAGGAGGTTTGGGCATCCGGCTCTCTCACTCATCGTATGAAACGCAGCTGTAATAGCTGCTTTACGCCGATTTTCTGTGAGAGGGTGGTACTACCCCGGTCGAGCCTGCCCATATATAAGCTGCAGTCAATTGTCTACAGCTTGGCTCTTCTACCAATAAACTAGATAGAGCAACAATACGAGCTGGATAGCTGACAGTGACTGAAGTAGAAAAGCGAAAGACTGGCTTTGTAGCGTAAATTAGTCCAGTTTTGTACCGACACGGACTGATGATGATGTAATTAAGGGCCATAACACACCGGGACGCCATGGCGACGGCCACCATAGCCAACTAAGGGCAGGGCTCCATTAGCGCGTTGCGTTGCGTCGTTGCAAGATTTTGTACTGGCGCATCACCTTCCCCCGCTTCGTCTCTCGCCTTCGACCATTTGATCCGTTGCGACGACGCAGCGCAGCGCACTAGTGGAGCCGCGCTCTAGTTCGTATTGAAATGTATGACAGGTAACACACCTGGCTACGGACTGGCGACGTCGTCATCAATACAAATTGTTTAGATACGTAGCCGGCGACGTCGCCATGGCGTCCCGGTGTGTTATGGGTCTATCTATGTCTTGATGGAGATGCCAAAGAGCACCAATGGTAATAAATCAGTGGCGCAAACATCGAATCGACATTTCGAACATTCAAACATAACTGCAATCGATAAAATGGCGTCGAGCGCGATGAAGGCGGCACAGAGACAATAATAAATTGTAATTACAATTTAAAATGAGCAGGCGTTGCCTGTGGGAGTGGCCTCCTGCCCCCACGCACCGCACCACCTCGCACTTCACGTGTGTGCACTTTTTACCTCCAACTTGCAAGTAATTAATAGTGATGTGTGCAGGTTTGTTAATGTCTAAACAAAATGGCTCATCGGGAAATGGAAAATTATTGTGATGTCTGTTGACATACCTTTTTAAGTTTAAAGTCAAAAGTTTCTGAACCGAATTTCGAGGAAGAATTAAATTCTAATTCACTGGCCATCTTGTGACCGTAGTTTTGGTACATTTTAATTCTTCTTCTGATGAAGACGTAAACTTCTGTAAATTACGTGGTTTGTACTAGGTATATTATTTACTCACTAATAAAATACCAAAACACACAACTGATAAATGACTTGTTAAACTTAATTTTCTTGAATTCTAAGATCACGACCGATTTCATTGGCCCATGAAAAATATTTCCAAATAAAAAGATAGCTATAAACCACTACATAGTTACGAAATGTAATAAAATACATAATATGTAT
Source organism: Drymonia ruficornis (assembly GCA_947859195.1). Lineage (NCBI taxonomy): Eukaryota > Metazoa > Arthropoda > Insecta > Lepidoptera > Notodontidae > Drymonia > Drymonia ruficornis. The sequence continues at coordinate 6,467,955 of OX401911.1, read as the reverse complement.
TATAATTTTCAAACGTAACCATCTTTTGTTTCTTAAAATGATTTGATACGTATCGAATAGCTATTTACCAAAATTACACGTTACAGCACATTTACTTGGTTTATTTTCCATTCCCCTGTATTCGAGTATGATTTTTATTATAAAAAAACAATGAAGTATGTTTAAATATGCACACGAGCATCACTTTTGTGGATTCCGTAGGTTATTCGGAAAAGGAGATACAGATACCACCCTCACAGAAGATCGAGGTCATTCAGGTTGGGCTTCCGGCTCTCTCACTCATCGTACGAAACGCAGCTGTAATAGATGTTTTACGCAGCTCTTTTGTGAAAGGGTGGTACTACCCCGGTCGAGCCAGCCCGTATATGAGCTGTAATTGGCTATAGCTTGGCTCTACCACCATATTAGTTTTACTATTGTTACGATATTATTTTAGGTAAAGAGAAACCTTACCCACGGTACCCTAATAAAAGGATAGAGATCATAATCTCTAAGGTCCGAGTCGGGCCCGAATAAAATGGAAATACATTTTAATGATTATTATGCCCGTAAACGGCTCGCCCTAAATGCTGTTATACACAATCGCTCTAATGACTAATTCCTTTTCACCTAGTTTTTAGGTGAAGGTTTTTTTTAAATAGAATTTAACCTGTCATAGGCTCCTTAGCCTTGCACAAAGTGCCCTTGCACTTTATTATTTGATGAGATTACTGTGCAGTTTGAAGACTATGATTTAATGTGAAAGCTACACTTACAAAAGCTCAAAGCACAACACAATAGCACAGTAAAATTCATTTCACTTGGAAAATCGGTAAAACATTCATGAAGATCGTTACCATTTCTCATTAGGACATTTGGCGTTAAGGACATTTCGCGTGAAACCCTCTCTATGAACGTAGATCCACACGAGACATAATTTATTTTCTAATGTCTGTGTCTGGAATTGAGGGTAATCGTAAGACATACCTTATATAATTATACAGTATAACATTAGGCTTATCTAAATATATAAGAATCAAAGTCCTGATTGACTGACTGACTGACTGACTGACTGACTGACAGACAACGCACAGCCTAAACCGCTGATCGTAGAGACTTGAAATTTGGAGGGTGGGTTTGTTTTGATGTGTAGAGGTGTACTAAGAAAGGGTTTTTTGAAATTCAACCCCTAAGGGGGTAAAATAAGGGATGAAAGTTTGTATGGAAGTTCGTCATTTTTGAAGTTAGAATTATGAACATTGCTGATTAGGTGTCTTTTGAAAAATAAAAAAATATGGGTTTCAGGGTTTTTGAAAATTCGACCCCTAAGGGGGTAAAATAGGGGATAAAAGTTTGTATGGAAGTTCCGTCATTTTTGAAGTTAGAATTACTTAAATTGGTGATTAGGTGTCTTTTCAAACATAAAAAAGAGTAATTTCAGGGTTTTTGAAAATTCAACCCCTAAGGGGGTAAAATAGGGTAATGAAAGTTTGTGTTTAGATTTCTTTCGTGTTTTTGGAAATTCAACCCCTAAGGGGTGAAATGTGGAGTGAAAGTTTGTATAGGGGTGGTCGAGTTTTGTTATTTTGACGGGAAAGGGGAAAACGGGGTCAAGGGATGTTTTAATAAGTCATCCATATCTCGATATTGGTTATGATTGCTTATTTGAATTAATCAGACTGGGGTTTCCGTATTTTTAATCATTTTGACGAGAAAGGGGAGAGCGGGGTCAGCGCATGTTTAGTCATCCATATCTCAAAATTGGTTATGATTGTTCATTTTAAGTAATCAGACTGGGGTTTCAGCGTTTTTAATATTTTGAAGGAAAAGGGGAGAGCGGGGTCAGCGAATGTTTAGTCATCCATATCTCGAGATTCGTTATGATTGTTCATTTTAAATAATCAGACTGGGGTTTCAGCGTTTTTAATATTTTGAAGGAAAAGGGGAGAGCGGGGTCAGCGAATGTTTAGTCATCCATATCTCGAAATTTTTTATGATTGTTCATTTTAAATAATCAGACTGGGGTTTCAGCGTTTTTAATATTTTGAAGGAAAAGGGGAGAGCGGGGTCAGCGAATTTTTAGTCATCCATATCTCGAAATTGGTTATGATTGTTCATTTTAAATAATCAGACTGGGGTTTCAGCGTTTTTAATATTTTGAAGGAAAAGGGGAGAGCGGGGTCAGCGAATGTTTAGTCATCCATATCTCGAAATTGGTTATGATTGTTCATTTTAAATAATCAGACTGGGGTTTCAGCGTTTTTAATCTTTTGAAGGAAAAGGGGAGAGCGGGGTCAGCGAATGTTTAGTCATCCATATCTCGAAATTGGTTATGATTGTTCATTTTAAATAATCAAACTGGGGTTTCGGCGTTTTTAATATTTTGAAGGAAAAGGGGAGAGCGGGGTCAGCGAATTTTTAGTCATCCATATCTCGAAATTGGTTATGATTGTGCATTTTAAATAATCAGACTGGGGTTTCAGCGTTTTTAATATTTTGAAGGAAAAGGGGAGAGCGGGGTCAGCGAATTTTTAGTCATCCATATCTCGAAATTGGTTATGATTGTTCATTTTAAATAATCAGACTGGGGTTTCAGCGTTTTTAATATTTTGAAGGAAAAGGGGAGAGCGGGGTCAGCGAATGTTTAGTCATCCATATCTCGAAATTGGTTATGATTGTTCATTTTAAATAATCAGACTGGGGTTTCAGCGTTTTTAATCTTTTGAAGGAAAAGGGGAGAGCGGGGTCAGCGAATGTTTAGTCATCCATATCTCGAAATTGGTTATGATTGTTCATTTTAAATAATCAAACTGGGGTTTCGGCGTTTTTAATATTTTGAAGGAAAAGGGGAGAGCGGGGTCAGCGAATTTTTAGTCATCCATATCTCGAAATTGGTTATGATTGTTCATTTTAAATAATCAAACTGGGGATTCGGCGTTTTCAATATTTTGAAGGAAAAGGGGAGAGCGGGGTCAGCGAATGTTTAGTCATCCATATCTCGAAATTGGTAATGATTGTTCATTTTAAATAATCAGACTGGGGTTTCAGCGTTTTTAATATTTTGAAGGAAAAGGGGAGAGCGGGGTCAGCGAATTTTTAGTCAGCCATATCTCGAAATTCGTTATGATTGTTCATTTTAAATAATCAGACTGGGGTTTCAGCGTTTTTAATATTTTGAAGGAAAAGGGGAGAGCGGGGTCAGCGAATGTTTAGTCATCCATATCTCGAGATTGGTTATGATTGTTCATTTTATATAATCAGACTGGGGTTTCAGCGTTTTTAATATTTTGAAGGAAAGGGGGAGAGCGGGGTCAGTGAATGTTTAGTCATCCATATCTCGAAATTGGTTATGATTGTTCATTTTAAATAATCAGACTGGGGTTTCAGCGTTTTTAATATTTTGAAGGAAAGGGGGAGAGCGGGGTCAGTGAATGTTTAGTCATCCATATCTCGAAATTGGTTATGATTGTTCATTTTAAATAATCAAACTGGGGTTTCAGCGTTTTTAATATTTTGAAGGAAAAGGGGAGAGCGGGGTCAGCGAATGTTTAGTCATCCATATCTCGAGATTGGTTATGATTATTCATTTTAAATAATTGGGGTATAAGCTGAGCTGAATATGGTAGGTACTACTTCAGTTTGATCCCATAAAAAATCATTTCGGAAATCAACACCCAAAAGGGGGAAACTAAAGGTAGAAAAGTACGGCAGAAAAATATGTTTGTACCCGATTGACTTGAAACTTAGTATGCATAGGGTAGGTGAGGGAGGAAGGGGAATACGTAAGGTAGGGGGAAGTGGAAGGGGGAGGGGAAAGGGAAAGGAAAATGGAGGGGGAGGGAGCAGAAGGAAGAGAGGGGAGGAAAAGGGGTGGAGAAGGGAGGGGGATTTGGGATTTTGGCTCTATATACCTACCTACCAAAACACGCATTCGCCGAATTAGGTACCGTGATAAAGTTTGTATGGCTCCAATAAAAATCGTGAAATAAAATTATTTTTATAAAAAAGCAAATACTGACTTTAAAAACCCTGGCGCACTAAAAAGTACTAAATAGTCTTAAGTCACTTGCCCGGTTTTTTTTTATTTTGAAGTCTACGCGGACGAAGTCGCGGGCAAAAGCTAGTCCCATATAAGAGTATTCCTACCAGTGGATAAGTGAAACATTTAGCGTTCATGAAAAAGGATGCGCTGCTTTAGATTATTTTAATTTGGATTCATATAAACATAGATATTACGTAGCCTGATTGACGACGTGCGATAACTAGGTAACCTCAAAGCTAGAATAATTTGGCGTGCCAAAAAGCCGGTGTTTAGGTCCAGCCGACCCATCCCAGGCAGGTTATAAAGATAATTCGGCGCCACATACCAAATGATTGATAGCCATCGTAAACGTCAGAATTTGATCCCAAAATAAAAGATCGCACGGTGATCAGAAGACGATATCAGACTGCGTTCCGAATAAACGTAATAACACGTTAATTTCATAGTTATCAAATGGCCGAATTAGATTTTTATGTTATTAAAGTTGATGGCCAATTTACACTTAGTGTGCTTAACTTTAAAATGTAATTTAATTTATTAAATTGAGTTTTTAAGAACATTAACGCTGTCTATTAACTCATTAGAACCAAATAAAAATTACATATTTACTACTTTATAATGATGTGTGTGTGATATTTTAAAAAAACCTATATACCTGGGTGGATTATGGCCTGAATCCCCCTCGCATTGAGGGGAGGCCCGTGCCCAGCAGTGGGACGTTAAAAGGGCTAAATTATTATTATTATTTATTACCTACATCGGAACGCCGAAATTCATTTTGCCGGTTTGGATTTCGTTAAAGCATTTTCGTACTTTTTGTAGAATTAATGTAGGCACTTGTAATCATTAAATATTTACATGGAATACGGCATAATCATGGGTTTGTACCTACGGAATAATTTTTTGTATGTACCTAATGAGACAGGGTTGCTAGACCCTAACAAAATTAACATCACCGGATATCCTAATATTCGTAGAGCATCCATGCTTTGATGACCAAAGGGACCAAAGATAATATAATTTTGGTAGGGTTCTGTTTTTCATAAGATCACTCATAATGTGGAAGCCAACCCTAGGTATACATTTTGAAAAGACTTGAAAGAAAAACTCGTAAAAATGACCCGGTGAACTGCGTTTACGGTCGAATACTTGAAAGGCTACACGAATGTTTAACGGCCGAATACTCGTACGCAACTTAAATTTGAGAGCTTCTTAACTTTGACGCGCCATACAAAAAATGACAGTTAACGACATCTCAAACTGCTGAGTGGGACTTAAATATTTAAGTAGCCTTTGAGTATTCGGCCGTAAGTCCCACTTAATAGTTTGAGACGTCGTTATCTGTATTTTTTTGTATGGCGCATCAGAGTTAAATTTGCGTACAAGTATTCAGCGGTTAGTAGTTTAAAGGTAGGTCGCTCACTCCTCGTGTTCCGCCGAAAAAAAATCGGAAATGGCCTTTTCGTAATTTGCCCATGGCATTCCAACTGCACAGTTCCAAATTAAGCATTGCTTAGTTTGGAACTATGCAGTTGGAATTAATATCCAATGAATGGAATTATAATTCCATTTCCACAGTGCCATCACAAATTCAAAGGCACTCTGAGGCAACACAATGACGGTTGTTTGTCCCATCTGTTTGCTCTGTTTTACACGCTATGCAGAAATTACACTGAATTTTCAGTCTGCATTTCAAAGCACGGCCGACATGTTAATTTAACTGAATTGTAGAGTTATTGTGCGAGGAATGAAATTAAGGTACTTACCTATCTGTTATTTAACCAGACTCATTTTTCTTGTAATCAATCCCTATTTAAAGTAGGTAGTTTAAGTCTAACAATACTTCATAGAATAATATTTTAAGGACTTAACAAGTAGATCATACAGGTTACGTTTATTTTCAAATAATGTGTAATATATTTTATCCTTGACCATTTTCTCATATAAAAAAACGAACCCATGACTTTATTTTTATATTTTTTGACCTCTTATATTTTTACAATATTTATACAAGGTGATTTTTAGACTAGTAAGTAAGAATAATTTACACCTTGTATACAAAACCAAATACCTCACACATAACGAAAATTTAGTTAGCCGTACTTTTTCTTTAACCATCGTAGTCCCGAGCTGGGCAAAGTTCACCCCCACAACTCTCTAGTATTCTCTATCATTGGCTCTTTCTGGCCACTTGTTACGAAATGCTTCTAGCCATACTTATAAATAAAATAAGTATAAAATAAAATAAATATAAAAAATCGTCAGGCACTCGATGGCCAATTGCATTTTGTAGCTATGGAGTGCGAGTCGCGTGCTGGCCGCCATTAACCCGCCCTTCTGGGCTGTTTGCCAGAAAACCTCGCCAATTACATATGCAGTCTCTATTGCCTTCTAAAATCATTCATTGTTACTTTATAAGCCAATAAAGATCATGAATTAATTATAGTTGGCAATGAACTCTCTCACGGCTTCTTTATTCAAAGTTATATTTTAATAAATGTGGGTGCACTATGGTACAACTTTACCTACCACCCAGGAATATAAGGGTATTTGTAATCTTTTTTCATCTTTAGTGGAATTCGTAGGTTTACAGTTTCAGTTCAGTCAGTCAGTTTTCAACAGCTAATAAATAATAGTGATAGCAATAGAAATGAGTTGAAATGTTACGTAATACCACACAACGGTCAGCACGGAGTGGCGACACGTCGTCTTATCTAGAAACCTATTTATTATGTCTAATGATTTTTACTATTGGGGTTACGCCGATGACGAAGCAAAACCTTTGGCTTTTAAAGGGAGTACATACAATAAACATAAAATACATTGTTATCTGGAAATTATAATGCAAATTAATTATTGTCAAGAGTAACATTTTTATGCCTCAAATGGGCACGAGTCCTTTGCAAATATTATTATGACCCGGTGACAGATTTGATCAGAATCAAAATTGAATCAACGACTTTATGTCGAAAAACATCTGAAAATTAAGAAAAATGTTGCTGGCGACTAAATTTAAAAAATATAAAAAACAATTAAGCAGAACCATTTTGCCGGAAACGTCACTCGCTCGTAGCTTACTGCAACGTGTAAATAAATTTAGTTTTCATTAGTACTAGCAAAATACATTCCTCAAACAGTTGGTAGGTAGTTATAACAAAGAAATTGCAATGTAGTTAATTTAAAAAGTGATTCTCAGTCACGGCATCGTCAAATGAAAAATTAGTTTGCATATATTATTGCAGTGCTAAAAACAAAATAAATTAACTAGTAAAAATAACAGTCAATTAATTTATTTTTTTACTAAATACGTTTTTTTTTGGTAAATATGCAAAATATTGTCCAGTACCTATTGCATACTGTTGATTAACTTATAAAACAGTGGTTTTAAATATGCAACTTACGGTCAAGTTCACCAACACACTAACGGACCGTTACAGCAGTAACCGATAATTTGATGTATTGGTGACAGTTCATTTACCTACTGGTGTAACGGTCCATTAGTGTGTTGATGCACTTAGCCTTATGTTGATATTAAACCGATGGCCAAGTGGAATGATCGTCGCCGGCGCAATTTCTCATCGATTACTGGCCATCGCCGGGGAGTTCTTGGTACAGTGACATAAATAACAACTTGGCTCATCCGTTTTCCCATTTAATATAATAGCGGACTCTGAGTAAATTCAATTTACAGTAGGTAAATTGAATGACGTCAGATTTAATTAACTGCCATTGAAACTACTGCAGCGTTATAATAATAGCGGATTTTTTTTCAGAATACTTATTTATATGTATTTAGTAATATCCCGAGTTATGAGAAATTGAGAGAGTTTAAATTTAATTTATAATCTATGGTACCTAGAAGTTACTGATAAAAGCATAGATCCGCTTTTGCTCCGTAATAAACAATGTCCCATAAAAAAACTACTAAGGCATCATACACATACGGCACAATTGCTTATAAGTAGTTCAGTAATATCGGATTGGATCTTACTATTTGATCGATGTGTAATCTTTCTCCACCAAAAGCGTTAACATCATTAAAACAGGGGGAGTCGTAAGACATGAGATGCAAGCAATAACTCGATTACAAGGGAGTCGCGGGGAGGGTGGTGGGGGGAGGGATTATAAGAACTTCGTTAGTCTCGAAGGTGTCTAACTCAGCTTTGAGACGGAAGATTATCGCTTTCGCCTTTAGCGCTACATCTTGTCATCGTTTTACAATATCTGATGCGAAGAGATACGTGTGCACTGTTGATTTGCATTCATCATCATCATCATCATTTCAGTCAAAGTTATCCACAAAGTAAAGAAGAAATACTATCAAAAACCTACTAGGTGCGTTCAGAGGAGTACATGTCGCGCTACTCTTTACTAGTGTGTTTAACGCCTTACCATCGGTTGCAGAAACGAACTCTAAATTTTAAGGAGGTCATTGAACGCTAATCTATCATTAAGTCATTGATTTGACATTGAATTTTATTTAATGATAGATAAGCGTTTTATGTCGTCTTTATATTTAAAGATTGTTTCTGGAGCTGAGTGTACGTTAGTAAGACGTTTAGTGCCTAGGACCTACGGACCTATCTATTTTTACCATTCGGTTATCGAAAAATAAATCAAAAACGTAAACTCACATTTTTCTGATTTTTAATTTATATTCCAACAATATCAAAATACGATTTCCGACCACTAAGGCCACGTAAAATACTTACCTACAAGAAAACGTCATCCAATTTTAATTAAAACAGTGCAGGCGTACACCGCCGACCGAGTGTAATGCAAACGCACCGCGCAGACGACACACAAAGGCACCTCACAAAAGGTATGAAGTGGCAGCCACAGGACCAGCCACAAGCCACGCCACACAAAGTTGCCGAGGATGCAATCAAGAGTTGCGCTGTGGTACGCATCCAACTTGATGTGTAATCGCCTTAAAATTCCGTACACGTGAACTTTGATGACACTTTTGATAGTTGGGAAATTATGAGACGGATATGTAAAGGAAAGCGCCAAACCCGTAGGCGAAATAAGGACAGATAGAAAAGACGATTAAACTTGTTGTAAGGTATTTGTATTTACAATACTTATTACTTATCAAGCTTACTTTTCAAACGATAGGTATGTACAGCACATACATATTTACATGCATATTGTCACATAGGTAATTATAACATGAATAAAAACCCAGAATAGGTAATAATAAATAGGTAATTCACAAAGTTTAGATTGAAATTTTTGAAACAGTCCGTTTTCATGAAAAATTTGCTTGTGTCCAATTTAACTTTTAAATAAAAAGTTACAATGCAATGAAAAAATCTTTCACATGGTTTACTATAATAGCGGTGAACTATGATAAATAGTTATGTCAATGGGAGCGTCCAAATGTTCCGCGAAGCGCTGTCACGTAGACATTTATACAGAACTATGTAGGAAGGTAACTATGTAAGAGTAACCCACTCTGCCTAGCATAGTCTGCCAAGACTATCTTCCCAAACATTCATATAGCAAATTCGAAATCATAAATATTTAACAACACTAACTACCCTACAGTTTTAGTTACGTATTCTACGCCTTCAGTTCATATTACCAGTCCACTGCATAACCTTTCGGATCTCAACCACATCCTGTGTAAAGATGTTTCTAGAATAATTAACTAAGATTTGGCGTAATAAATAGGAAGTTTCAGATATAGGGGATTAGGGTAGCGTGTTCCGGTCCGAAGCCCCGGGGGATGTGTTATTGTTTGCCCCACGCCTCTGCAAATTTTAACTTAGAGAAGGATTGAACATGTACTTATTGAATTAAATGCTATAAAGATTGTTGCACCTACCTTCTTAAGATAATTATTTTTATACAATGAATTCTCGGAGTTTTTTCCGGATTGTACCCAAATATTTTCCCACGAATATTTATTGCTAATTTCAACCCCAAACTGATTCCAGATTGAACCCTCGGCATTTGAAACAGATGCCTACTTTTATTTATTTTACAATTGGTTCTTCCCACTAGAAACCTTTCCTAGCAATTTGAATCTGTGATAGAAATGAAGACTTATTTAACATGGTATTTATTATAATTTAAAGTTGTAAGATCGCGGAAAACCGCTGGATGTAAGTGGCACAGAACCGATCGTTGTGGAAAGCCTTGGTGGAGGCCTATGTCCAACAGTAGACAAAGTTGTACCTACTAATAGTTTTGACATAGAAAAACTTCAGTTCGTAAGCCTCTCTTCAGTCTTTAATTTCCGATCATCGAAGTTTTATCACCAATTTAAGCCTCATCTATTGCGGGTATTAGGTACACTACCCGATATTTGGGGCCCGATATTAAGGGTCCCTAAATAACTAACTCTTTAACTCTAGGAAAAAGGCTCTAACTCTCATTACACCTCCCTGATTTAGGGTAGCCCCTAAATATCGGGTGAAGTAATACCCATTAATATCATGTTCATAGATTCCCTTCATCGACCTTGGTGAATACTTAATAGTGTATTAAATAAAAATAGAAATTGTTTCCACGTCTGGCCTGGGCGGGCGGGCGCGGCGCGGCGCTTCCGTGCGCGTCTCGTTTCGGTGTCTCACCCACTCATAACGTATTAAAGATCGGTATCACAGGAAGGTGAACTATTAACTTCGCCTCGTTTTCATTAAACCCTTTCGATATAGCTGAATCAGATAGTCGTATTGCCGTTTATGTATTTAGAATCATTTATATCAATTTTCTTATCGAATTTTCTAGCATGTCATGTCATACCACATTGGCTGTAAAAATAAATAACTAACTTTTAATTTTTACAAAGAAATTGGGTGTAGATAATGTCTGGTATATGCGTTAGCACCGCCATACACGCGACTGCAAAAATGCAGTCCGTGTGCAGTCCCGTGCCGTCGACTGCAAGCAACTGCAATAGAGCTGTCACTTCCGACTGCAAAAATACAGTCGGTGTGCAGTCGCGTGCCGTCGATTACAACCAACTGCAATAGAGCTGTCACTTTCGACTGCAAAAATGCAGTCCGTGTGCAGTCGCGTGCCGTCGATTGCAACCAACTGCAATAGAGCTGTCACTTCCGACTACAAAAATGCAGTCCGTGTGCAGTCGCGTGCCGCCGACTGCAAGTAACTGCAAAATTGCAGTTCGTGTTAGTTAGCGCTTAGTTTCATTCGTAGGTGCACTTAATTGCGTTTGTAAACCACTAAATATTACCATCTATTAGGAAAGTATGGGTTTTAAAAATGTACAAAAAGCACGATTGCTACGTATACTTTCAATTTGATAACTAGGTACAATCATTTGTTAACATTTTTATTGCCTAGGAAGGGAGAAGGTCCACTTATGATAAGTGGCAACCGTCACCCGACATCTGCAACTTAAGGGGAGCAGACGCGGTGTCGACTTTTAAGTGACCTGTAAACATAGCCTATAACATATAAACAAGTGCTTACAATCGCAACTACTCTACCAAACGAATAAGTATAAATAGCAAGTATCCTACTTAATATTATAAATGCGAAAGTAAGTGTGTGTGTGAATGTTTATTACCACGTATCTCCATAACTACTAAACCCATTTTATTGAAATGTTAGACGTAGATAGTGTAGGCTCTGGAATAAGACATAGGCTAATCCGATTTCCACGCGAGCGAAGCCGCGGAGCATAGCTAGTTTCTCATATTATAAAGTAACATATTACACTTCTTAATATAAAAATAAAGCGTCATCGTAACGAGTCATACTATATTGTAGATTTAATAAAGATTATCCTGTCAGACTCTATTCGCATTTTTATAACAATTACCATTTAATTGAGAAATCATAAAACGTGCCAACGTTAGCATTAACCATTAGAGTTAGCCGTTATGACGTACTCACATCCATTGCTTTTAATAGCAATTATTAGATCAGACACGCCTTGTTGCATTGACCTTATATTGCTTTAATTTTTAATTTGTGTAACTATAAAATTCCCCCGCATTGAGGGGAGGCCCGTGCTCAGGAGTGGGACGTTAAAACGGCTAATTATGATTGTTTTAAGTGAAAACTAGCTCTTGTGGAATACTGGTAGGAAATTTGAAGGTTTGTGATCTTCTTTCAGACATTTATAGGTACCATCTAATCGTATCTGTACAGTAGGCTCAATTACTGACTACTTCGCGAAATTCCCTTCCGCCTCGCTCTATCTCAATCAAAACTCCTAGTTACTACTAGTGCAGTCTCTACCATAAGTTTATATACTTTTCTAGTCACTAAGTTGCTATAAGCAGTACGTATTAGTACCTATGCCAATTTTTTAGTTCCTCGGGAGACCGACACCAATATCACTCAGATAACGTAGCAATCCGTACGTAGAAAACCAATCCAGTACTACTAGCACTGGCTGCGCCTATTATCTTAATTTCGCCATCATGAAGGCATGTATGTAAATCCATATCACATGAAATTATATGACATAAACCGTGATAAGTGCTAATATTGTGAAGTACGAGTAGGTACGTCGTCCGGCGAGTTTTTGCCGGGGGCCCAGCATCGCGTCCAATCGAGTTACGTGATGCCACCATCCAAGCAGTAAATTAAGAATTAACACGGAAACTGATTATTTTAAAACATGCATCGGGATACCCTTTCTAACGAGGTTTCCTAGCCGAACGAGGCCCTGATGGTTAAGCTGAACACGTTCCAACGAACCTACTTATTGCTTATACTTCTGCTTGCTGACGTTATGGTGTGTATTAGTATCTATTAACCATGTTAATGATGGCCAAAGCTGTAGCTAATTGACTGCAGACTCACATACAAGCCGGCTGGATCGGGGTAGTACCACCCTCTCATAGAAGATCGACATAAAGTAGCTACTATAGCCGGCTTTCGTGCGATCTCATCCCCTCTACCGCCCTCTCCTTCAGGTTGGTAACGTGCGAGCAATGGATTTGGTATTGCAAGCAACCAAGGATTGATGACCCACCAATCCCACCATGCGTCAGTAAAGATACACACAGTTTTTTTTTTTTTATTTTTTTTTTATAGCCTATTAAATGTCTCACTGCTGGGCAAAGGCCTCCCCTTTTTGTCTCCATAGGTCCCTATCCTGGGCTTGTAATGGCCACGTTTTACCCGCAAAGGTGTTCAAATCGTCACACCATCTTCGCCGTGGTCTGCCACGACGTCGGTGACCATCATTGGGCGTCCAGGTATTGATGCGATTTGCCCACCTTTGCGGATCCATTCGTGACACGTGGCCGGCCCAATCCCACTTCAGCTTTGCGGTTTTCTCGCCCACGTCAGTGACCCGAGTAATGGAGCGCAGGGTGGTGTTTCTGACGCGGTCCGTCCGTTTTACACCTAGTATGCTGCGCTCCATTGCTCGTTGGCAAACCTTGAGTTTGGATTTCTGTAGCTCAGTAAGTGACCATGTTTGAGCACCGTAGGTTAGAACGGGCAGAATGCACATGTCGACGAGTTTACGTTTGAGGGATACTGGAAGGTTACCCTTCATCATATCACCCATGGACCAGAAGCTCTTCCATGCGTTGTCGATCCGTCTCGCGACTTCCTTGTCCTGGCGGTTTTCGAAAGAGACTAGACACACAGTACTTTTATAAAAATCCAATTTGATATTCATAATATTATGTCTTAGGTACACTCGGTATCAACCTATCCATATGATTTATTTACTTCTCCTGACAGTTGTTGATTGGGTATGCTAATTTATATCCGCAAATTCAATTAATATAGACAAAGAAAAAATATTACTACACATGGGAATGAAAGAACGAAACAAAAAATGCAACCGCTAATTTCAACGGAAAAATTCTCTACGCTGATGTTTTAATTAGCATTTACGGGTTGATTGATTTTCATTGCCGACGGATCGATTGGGAGAATCCTATTTAATTTGATATAATCGTGACCAACTCAATCGTGAAGCTTAATAAAATCAGTTAAAGTTCAATCAAATCATATTTTCCGTTATAAGATCTCACGCAAGTTTTTTTACTAGCCAGTAAACAATAGTAATAAAATATTATTATTAAATTTTATTACCGCCATTATATCCGTTAACATAGGTGCCAAATTAGCAATGAGATGGCTGGTCCATATTATTATTGTGGTATAATTATTGTAATACATTCTAATGACGATCATTTGCCCGGAGCGTGCCATCATTCTCGTGTTTAGTCATCTTCGCAGAAGTAAACTGCTCTGAGTTTACGAAGGTGTGTGATCTGTTTACAAAGGTGAATAATCTTATTAAACGGACTGTCCACGAAGTATTATAAAGCCGTTCTGCCTAAACATCGAAACATTTTTTCCATGTATCAACACTTGTAGAAATAAATAAATCTAGGAAGGGTTTCGCAAGGGTTATGATAAAACAATTTGTGTTCTAAATAATAATTATGTGATCAAAGAAATAAATGAAATGAAAATTAAATTGAATACTGGAATTCGAAGTCAAATGTAAGTAAGATTTGAAACTGTATTATATTTCAAAAACCTATACGGGTTCCGTCATATATGATCCCATAATAAATTAATTCGAAGAGATAAAATGGCAAAATCCAAAACAAAATACATTTTCCATTCGTCATGAAAATGTAAAATTGTTTAAACTTAGTTGTACAAAGTCTATTGAGCTGTAAGTAAAATGATTGAGGACTTTCATGCTGCTATATTTTTCAGAAAGCAAAAAATAAAGGCTGCGTAAAGGAAATGCTATAGAGGAAAAAATTGTTTGAGACAAGGCAAATAATCGCACCGGCGAAATGGTATCGTGACAAACATCCATGCCTCAAACCGCCCACGGTAAATCAGCCGCCCAATGAAATCCAATTACCAACACAAAAAACTATTAGTTTCCTACACAATACACATACGTTAGTACGCATTTTGGTGTAGGAAATTGTAACTCTTTATATAAAGATGAGTGGAAAAATATATACGCGCTTTATATTGGCTCGAATCTATAACTGAAAATTGATTCAGTTTGTACATATTAAAGATCCAGGTGGCTATAACCTTGTGACCAGCAAACCTTACGAAGTCTGTGAAAACAATTTCTACATTAAAATTCATCTAGGTAACTTGTGCATAATTGAGTGAACCCATGGAATGTCAAACATAAAACCTATTATGTTGATTATACTCAAAAATGATTACTACAAATTACCCATTACGTTTCATATTCCAAAAAGTACAGTCATATAATAAAATTATTGAATTTCGCAATTTAATATTGGCTCGGGCGCTCACCGTTGCCCATAATTACCAATGCGGATCCAATTCATCATTCTTTATTACAAGCACGAAATTCCATGTAAATTTCATGCAGACCGTACGCACCGAATATGTTTCGATGTATCGCAGAAATCTCCATTTCATTTTTGTTTTTTTATTCCACTGTAACAGCTTTTATAATGACATCGAAATTTGATGCTGGTTATAAAGAGAAATCGATTGTAATAAACGTTAATGCATTAAACTGAAAGAATTAACACGCAATCGAAATACCAATCATGAAAAAAATAAATATACGTCACGACCTTTGTCCCCATTCGGGGGTAGTCAGAGGCTTGAGTGGCCATACACCACCACATTGTGGAGGTATTAAGCCAACTCAAAGCCCACGTTTCACCAGATAGTCAGAACCCAACGTGACAGGTGGTGAACCTTGTCGCCGTGTATACAGGAACTGACTATTACCTAATCCCGAGGGATAGGTAGGTTTCCTCACGATGTTTTCCCTCGCCGTACCACCAACCAATACCAATACCAATCATCATCATGGATAATGATACAGAATATAGTTTTAACGTACATCTTATATCGTTGCCCTGTATTATTTAATACATAAGGTTAATTTGCATAAATCAGATGTCAACTCACCACAAAGCTATACCAACATAGTTTTACGCATGTATTTTTCCTTACCGAAATGACTTTCAAAACGATTGTCTCAACATAAACAAGGCCGCCCCCCGCGTTCCCTCTGAAAATGTCATTAATGTCTGAGTGAAATTCGGGGTCTAATCTCGTCACTGCAAAGCTTATTACATTTATACAACGGAGTAATCTTCGAATAAAGTTTTCAATGGAAACTGATGAATCATTGAGGATTGCGAACCCTTGCTCCTGAAAGAACGCGGCCGCAGTTGTAAACGGGCGACAAACAACGCGAGTGTACCGCGTTTATAAAAATGTCATATCACAGAATTTTGTTCTTTTTTACAAGCGGCTATGTAAAAGTTTGGGTCAGAGAACAAAAAAGTATTGCTGACTGAATTATTTTAAATGCAGTTTTGGTTGTCATTAATTTGGTTATTCTTTTCGATAAAAAGTCCAAATACGTAATTATACTCACGCATGTTTGCAGTAGGTACGTAACGATTCTAACATTAACAATTGTTGTATTAAAAGTAAGCATTCGTCGACCGTTTGCAACCATTAATGTCTTGAAGAATTCCGTTGGTTGGAAGATGACTCGACATCGCGACTGAAATCTCGCTTCTCTGTTTACTATTAATCAAATTTACAACTTTTAAATCAAATCTAAAGCACTTATCTATGACGTATTTTTTTTTATTTCACAATTCGATTTTCAAACAATTTCATAAGTACCAACCCAACAACTTCGATATCATGAAAACTGTAGATGCAATGGTCATTTTGACCTATATTAAAAGTCGTTTACAAATGAAATACCCAGTCCATTTCCTTTGTATTGACAGTTAATATCACCGAAAATTTTTACGCACTTACACATCTTTACTACGCCTACTAAATGTTCGATGAGTAAGCTCTTTGTCAATCGTTATCGTAAGCTCGATATTACTAGAGTATTTTGGCAGCCGCTTAAAAATAACTTTTTCAGTAGGTATAACGTATCAAAAAAGTAATATAAAAAAGTCGCGGACCTTTAGCATTTTCCTTGGGAGCTGTCATTGAGCTGCGCAAACCGCATAGTCATTGCATCGCAATAACCAATTGTGAGCGTATTACGTGTCCTATCACAAAGCCCCGAGCTCTTTTCACTGTACATAGAGATGCTGGAAGGTACTAGAGATACGGAATAGATAGAAATAGAGAGGTACTACTTTAGCAATGCAATATCTGAGATGGTATTAGAGAAATATAAAATCTAACAATTTCTTTTAAGTATCGTACTTACCTTTTTTTGATTTCATGTACCTACTCAATTTATAAAATATAAAATTACCGACATGAATAATATTAAACTCATAGAGCATTTTAATCTGGTTTCAATTTCACAATTTCATTAAACAAGGGAAAACAATTCGTCGAATATAATTTCAATTTGGACACACCTCATTGAATCTGAAATTGTTTCTATTCATAATTTTTATTCCATCAGTAACGCTACAGTGAAACTCAAACAAACTACTCATTAAATCATTATGCCATTGTTTACCAGTTATTCGTAACTTTAACACTTCAAATTCTCAGGTTTCTGATTAAATAACGAATTGGTTTAACGCCCGTTCGGCCTAGTTCGACAAAATTTATGATGACATTCCATGAAGTCATAATGCGACAAATTGATAACTCACGCAAGCTTTGTTTTATCCGCTATAAAGTATGAAATGAAACGAGTCATGTCACGGTTTGATTTAAATGTAACTATGTCGAGATTAGATGCGTCCATAAGCCCTAAACAGCGCGCCCGAGCAATCAATTATGTCCATTTGTATACGTGGTCAAACGTCAAAACTGGTTACTCGGGCGTGCCACTCGGCACATGCGGACGCGTCTATTGGCGTAGACTTTCAATGTTTCATTGATCTTCTGTTAGGTAATCGGAATTTTAATAACATCATTCATGAATCCGGTGGAATGGTACTATAACTTTCTTAATCGACGGGAACGGGTTAAAGAAAAATATTTGAAATTAGAAACAAAAAAATACTAAGATGACAGTACAAATTAGTAAAGTAAAAGTTATCTACTCAACAAACCAGATGGTCAATTTTGATAAGTTTATAGTTATATGGACAACAATTAGTTGTGATCCAGGGCACCGAGTAGGTACTTTATAATACTGGAGATAGAGGCCTATCTTGTGCGTCAAAATGAGAAATACGTACCACTTCCCAAAGCTTGTCATATCTAGTATATTCTATGTGTGTGTAGGGATTTTTTATTACTTTGACTGTGATGCGACAAAGTCGTTTTTGCGCAAACATATCGGCGACAATGGGAAACGGGGCTTTTGTATTTTTTAGTTTGATTGATGATTTTAATTTCCTATTTGGTTCGTTGGCTCTGCGTGGTACTGGATATGTTTCTCGTAGGTGTGTAGCCGTCTATTCAATCTGGAAGTGTGTTTAATAGCCCTAATCAATCTGCGGGTTACAAAATGTAGACATTTATGTTATACAGATCTAGCTCGTAAAAATAAGGCACCTACTTTGTTATCTGCTTTTAAAAATCATACAAGGTTTCCGTTCACCCGTACATTAACGAATCGTTAGAGCAGTTACAAGTTGTTTCATATACCCACGAGTAACAATGGCTTTCTGCCACCAACTCATTAACGATCCGTTAATAAGTTGGTAAACTCTGCTTTATGAAACATCTGCCTACTAAAATAATAAAAAGACAACCTATACGTAAGTAGGTATACCCACAGATTTTTTAAACATACACGAGCGCGATTTAACCAGATACCACCCTACTAACCAAAATTATTCCAAAAAATACGACAACTTATTTACCGTCGTTGCACATCAGTTTCATAGGTACCTACATTGTCAGATGTCAGATGTACTGAAGTACGCCGACTTCGGCGTAGTATCAGTTGCCGCATTTTATTAGCCCGTTATGCTCCGTCTAGTTGGTGCCCTGTGGAAACCAAAATTATTGTAAGTACCGATAATTTTCCTGATTTATCCGTCTAGTCGAATAGATAAAACTTTAAGCTACTTTTGATGTAGACTGTACCCGCCATATTCCTGCCAATATAAAAACCCACATACAAATAGGTGTATGTGTATACGTATGGGACGCGGATGTGACAGAAGCGATTTAAATATGGCGGCGGGCGTCATCCCGCCAGTGATGCTGCGGTCGTCCATTTATCACTCTCGTAAGCCTCCGTCGATATTATGATCAATGCCATTCGCCCGCCCAAACGGTCCTATCCCATGTGCTTATAGGAATATATTTTTTACTAAACAACAATAGTAGAATAGAACTCAAATATTCAAATAAATTTGATGGCTCCAAACCAGAGGGAACTACGAAAATTCAAACATTTTTCTGATCTTCAGAGAAACTGTAGAGTTATTGATGTAGAGCCAACCTCAAGCCAATTGACTGCAGATCATATTATATGAGCTGGCTCGACCGGAGTAGTACCATCCTCTCACAGAAGATCGGCGTAAGGTAGCTATTATAGCTGCGTTTCGTACAATGAGTGAGAGAGCCGGAATATCACCCCGATTGCAAGCATCTATAGACTATGATAACTGCTTAACGTCAGGCGGGCCGTACGCTTATTTGCCACCGTAGTCACATAAAAAGGTAATTATCCTGCATGTGATATATTTGTCATTACACAGTTTTTCCATAAAACACTTATCCGTCGAAACGTTAAATTCATTTGGTGAATAAAAGTTATTTAAAGATTCGGAAACAGACCCTATATTGGTCCTGGACCTCTTAGCAATAGACATGGTCGACACGAAATAAGGCTGAAGGCGGATCGCCCGCCTTGCACACTTTGTATTCTCCCAGTCGCCACCTGGGGGTAGTGGCTTTTAAAGAATTCTTTTACTTACGTTTCACTTCCACCAAGTACGGTTACTTCATGTTTTTTATAACCACTGGCATTATATTACATAGTGAACTATGAAGTCATAGGTAGTCTCACTTCTTGTTTAGTATGTTTTTTTGGGATCCTTACACCTTTACCTATATCAAGGGTTCTTTAAAATTATGACTTAATTTATTATTGTTATAGGTATATGGTAACTATTCGAGATTAAAAATTTGGTACATTAAATTACCTAAGATGCTTTCTAGGCTTTCCCGCAAATCTCGATAGTATTTTTATGACGAATTGAAAGCAAATAAAGTATGGAAATTATAGGTACCACTACAATTAAGTACCTAACTTCTTCTTCTTCTTATCGTATGGTTAGTGACCAACTTGGCAACGCTTAACGACTTAACGACTGCTGCCTAGATAACAACAACCGGGACCGACTTTTTACTTGCCCTCCGAAGCATGAAGACCCTCAGTTAAAATGCCACTAAATGGTCACTCATCTCTGACTGACCTTGCCAAGCGTCCTAACTAACCTAATGTTATGAAAAACCGTCTAACAAATATAACCAATCTCATCTCATCCCTCACTTATCAAAGCGACATTATAACAAAGACATTCCCGGTAGAGTGTCGCCGAGTGGCTTCAACAAAAGAATGGGACCGGAAAGCGAGGTGAGTGCTCCTCGAGTGGAGACCCATCGAGATTGGTCGCTGACGTATCGAGTGAGGCCAGGAGAATCTGCGTGATCAGTTGATACGGACCGGGTCCTTCGTGATACTGCTTATTGTGGAGAATCACTTCATTTTCTTACGATGGTAAGAAAAATTGTGTCCTTTTAATATTAATATTGGTAGACTTACCTTATATGCTGCCGGGGACTGTCTTATTGCACAATTATTACCCATAGTTGAGTAGGTACTATATCACAAAACTTTAACATCATTAACTCAATCACTCACTCATAAAATAGTCTTGAGATTTGAGTTCTTTGCAACACTCACGCGCGGTCACAGAGAGACCGACGTCGTGTTATATGGATATTATAGGTACATTTTCTCGAAGTAACTTCGATTAATGTCAAAAACTAAAACAACGTAGTAATCAACGTAAACAACGTAGTAGTGCGGTAGTAGTATAAGTTTGATTTGAATAATAAAGCTTCATATTGAAGCCGTCGGAAAATAGCTCCTTGCAAAATAGTCATAGCAATGCTTTAATGTTCAATGCAGCAATAAAATTCATAGGCGTCAATCGGCAAATTATCTTAAATAAAATACTTTACCTTTGCTGTTGGAAATTCATGTTCTATCTTATTCAAAAGTATTTAAAACTTAACGAATTATATTTTTTGCTTGCGAAACTAAATCGCGCTCAATTATTCACCGTCCCCTCGAAACCACTTGAAAAAATCCAATCAGCATAACTCGTCACTTTAATATCGATCCCCAATTTGCGAGCACTTATCAAATCGCTTTATGCATAGATATAAAGTGAAAACCAAACCTAAATTTGCTTACGCCATACGCAATTCTGAACCCTAACGCTTAAGGAATCGTATTATACTTTCTTTCATTGTTGTGTGAATATCTTTGTTGAAGTACAAAGCCGAGTGGTTTACTTAGAGTTTAAAATATTCATAGCTTGTACTGGATCGTATTTAAATATTTACATAAGTGTCACGCAGCGTCACTGACGTTTGTCGATAAAATGTATTGAGTGAAATGGCTGAGTCGGGTGTTACTTAGCTGGGGGAGTCCGGGAACTCAAGGATCGGAATAAAAATTACAAAGAATATGGCCTAAGAAGTCCTTGACTGTAAGTAATCTTCCCTATTAAATTTCCTTACCCAACAGATGCTTAACGTAATGTAGATCACAGTCTTACATAATTCCGTAAGTGCTTAGTTAGTGACTTAAGTAAAACTAGATCCTAAGTTTATATTTATTTAGATAAAAGTACCATTACAGGAGACTGCATCTTTCAAGAAAGTGTTCCTTAATATTTAATTGCGTTTTAAAAGTGTCGTAAATTGAAACTGTACTTACCGACCATTTTGAGTTTAAATACTGAACGAACTTATTTATCCGTCTAGACTGGGCCTATAAGTACCTAGGTAGATAAGGCCAAAAAATTATGGTGAGAAAATACCTATAATGAACACAGTAGTGAGCAGATAATGATCCGTCAAATCCACGACCACACTATAAACTTAATATGCAAAATAAAAAAGTAATATTTTCCCCGTAAGTGAGTTCATTGTCACCCCCTAGCGGAGTCACCAAGACGTTAACACTCGGTAGGCAGGGGGCGATACTTCCACTAAGCATCGTGTACTCCAACCATAAAAAATAATGGATCTGCGAATCGGCGAGATATGCACGGAAATATGGAGTGAGGTGAGCGCTCGAAAAATCGTAATGGCATCGAGAAAATGGGGATTAGAAAGCGATCGAGTCGAAATCGATGCGAGTGTGCAAACATTGGCTGTTACGCTGTGTACCTTGAGGGCTGCTCAGTTATTTAAAAAAACAGGGAGAAGTAATGCAGAAACATGATAATGGTTTAAACGGTGGGTAAGCGGATGAGACAATATTGGATGCGTATGGAAATGTTCGTGTAACGAAAGACTGCGATACGGGGAATAAATATACCATCGTTTCTGGGTGGTATTATAATGTTGCAACTTCTCTCCCCACCGTGAAGACAATATGAAACAGCTTACTTTTTTCCAAACAGGGCCCTAAGTCGCTTAGCCATTGCCATTGAGCTGCTATAGTGATCGACCCTTTGATTGGTCTGCGGACCGGCTGATCGGCCTCTGATTGGTCGGTCATAATCAACCGATCAATCAGAGGGTCGATCACTATGGCAAAATGCCACAGTGGCGCCACAGTGGCACCACAATGGCTAAGCTACTTAGGGCCCAGTAAACTCATTAATTTGACACTCCAAAAAAATCAACTTTATGGTACCTACGTACCACCTCTTAATTAAGAAAATTAAGCGAACAAAAAATGTGTGTACCTTTGGCAATTAGTTAAAGCGTGTGAAAACCTAGGGCGGGCCCGCATGATAGTGTAAATAACATAAAACGTACTAACCTAATTTCAGGTAATCGTGTTTGCCCGCGCCTGTAAACATATGCTGGTAAATGACGGCGATGCCGCACCGACGAGAACTTAGCGAAAATACAATTACCCGGCTTTATGGTAATAGACTCGAATAAACTCTTCTTCAGATATTAAAGGTAACTCTCATTTGTTAAATCGAGTTCATAATATTGGTAGGTTGTTTGACTGAAATTGTGAAAATATTCAACACTGAAATTTCAGCTCAGAATTAAAAATCAAAACCAGCTACAATCATTATTATTTGTATATCATTATATGGCCATTAGGTATAAACATTAGGACCCAGGAGAAGGTGGCCAGATGACCTAAACACTTTTGTGGGAAAGACGTGGCCGGAAATTGCCATGGACAGAGTAACGTGGAAGAAAAAAGGGGAGGCCTTTGCCCAGGAGTGGGACAGCCTTATAGGCTAACAAAAAAAAGGTATAAACAATCACCAATCGCCCAGAGTTTTCCGGGTGGTACACTTATCCTTACCAAAGTATCTCCACTATTTTCCACCTAGGTATCCCTATTAGTAGGGATGGGTACACCATTAATTTCCACCAATTATTCCGACCAGTACCTACCTAGGATATGTGCACAATTCATTTCCACTAGCTAGGTTATTCAAATACCTACAGGAGTTATTTTTTAGCGAGCACCAAAAAATACCAAAAAGCTAGAAGACAAAAGAGATACATTTTTTTTTGTCAAATACGGTAATTTTCCTTCTTGTATACGGTACTCTTAAAGTAGCCAACGCCATCAAACTGGCTTGTAGGCTTTGTATCATTTGAACATTTCTTAAAAAAAAACTTTTCATTAATAATTTTCCGGGTGATAGTTTCCACACAAACTATAAATAGAAGCTAACGCCCATCATCCTAACGACTAACCTGCATGACGTAGGTTGGTTAATGTTCAAGAAATTCGTCTCAAGTTATCAGCGAACAAACAAAGTTGCGGCCGACGGGGAGTGAACCCAATTATCTCTAATGAAGACAATGATATAAGCGTGGTTATTGATCTAGATTTAAATTTCATGACGGGTCAGTCCCTACGATGTGCGAGCCCTTAATGCTTCTTGCCAAGTTTTGTGTACGAGGCTCGGGATGTTTTGATACTTGTGAGAAATCATTTGTATTGAATATTGTCCACGTTCAATATTTTCCTTAGGTTTATAACATCATCATCATCATCATCATCATCTTAGCCGAAAGATACTGCTGGACATAGGCCTTCACCAAGGTTCGCCACAATGACCGGTCTTGCGCTGCCCGCATCCAGCGGATTCCCGGACCTTCACCAGGTCGTCGGTCCACCTTGTAGGAGGCCTACCCACGCTACGCTTTCCGGTACCTATTCCCGCTTGCATATAATTTATAACTCTTTTTTAAATTATATATATCATATTTATTGTGTATTTTCCATCTGCTTACATCCATAGCTTACGACACTTGTAAAATGTAAATCAACTAAAAGTTAAGTGTTTTTGATACATTTATAGAGATATTTATTCCCATAAACATCAATCAAATTTGAACAAGCAAGTACCAACACCATTCAATCCGTTTACACCCAAGTTTAATGTCCACTAACTAATTTCTTATCCCCAAAACATAATAATATGAACCAACATACACACGAACAAACATGCGAAATTATGATTAACGAGCGCACGCACACACGCGCGGTAACGAACCTTCCTAGTACATGTTCTCACCCACGTAATGGAATAGATCATAGGCCTGTTGTTAAAGTAGATCAGTCGATTACTGCGTTATTGATACCATGGGGTGGGTTTCTGGGCTTCTTCCGTGTTATTTGAACTTTTTAAACTATAAGGAAGGTTATATTAATGTAGGAGGTACAAATAGTAGAACGTAGTCAATGAACTAACGAACGTTATTCGAAATGGAACCCAATGTCAAGTTAAATAGGAAACACCAAATTACATTAATACAGTAAACTAATAATAGGTACTTTCAGAATTGCAACAGTACTAAAGGTACAGTATCGATCGTCAATTTTGTTGGTGGAAACACTTCCACTCGTTAAGATGTTGATTTTGCATAGTAATTGCATCCTAAGGAAACTTCGTTCGCCTCCCATTTCAGTATCGAATATCAATGTAATTATACTGCGCTATATCTATTCTATAATAATTATGATATGAAACTCATTGAAAATGTCGATTGTATTCCATTAATTTACAAATAAGTAATAGAAAATTATATAAAACATAATTTATTTACAAGAAATAGAATAGAGAATATGTATAATTTATTTAAAAGATTATAATTTTGTTAAAAGATAAAAAATAACCCATCTACTTATTAATAAATAACAAATGAACAATACCAAACATACAAGATACAATTTTTGTAATCGGTTGACCTCTACATCGGAAAAATGGTTAACTTAATATGCTTAGGATGTGTGATAAAAAAATAATATTGATGGAGGTATAGGTAGGTAGGGTCTCATTTGCGTGTCGCCTCATTGCAAATTAGAGATAACGCATGTGTTCATCAACTTAAAGCTTAGGACCCACTAACAACCCTATTCACTCACCGTCTTATCTGAGTTGCTTTCCCAAGTCATAGCGACAACGTTGCTGCTTCCACAAATTAGAGTTCGTTTAAGTTTAATAATATATATGTATGTTAGTCTGTAAGGTATGTATCTATGGGCCTAGTAGCCTGAAAATAAATGGTTATTATTATTATTATTATTTACATACAGAATAACTGAAAGCTCTACATGTCTCCATAGGTTTCAGTTATGTTATATCAGTGCAGAATCAAAACCTTACTTAATATCGTGTGATCGTATTCCACTATGACAACTTAGTAACCTGATTTAATACCAAGTCTTATCATATTTGGATTTTCCTAATTTCGCCATAAATTGTTAGTAACTAATGTTGCTTCATCACCCTTACATTGATTCCTCATTTCCTCCATAAGGCCCATATTTTCTATCTACATTCACACACATCACACCCACTCACATTTCCTATCGATATTATGAGTGATACACTAACCCCACAGTGAAATCCGAGCCTAACCGCGCATCGCGTCTCCTAAGCTTATCTCCCTGATACAAGAATTAGCCGTCATGAGAACCGCTTAGAGCGCTAAGCGAGTCCTCAGTGGATCTTAGCACGTACCTACTTTGCTAACCTACAGCGTCTTCGTAAACTTGGAAGAATAGATCTGTATGTATTATAGGCATTTGCTGGAAAACATTTCAGCTTGTGTCTTCTAACTACTTCTCCACTTTTTGCACTGGAGTGTTTATTTGTGACGTTGCTAAAAATGATCATCAACTAACTCTTTCTAGGTATTAACATTCTGTAAATAAATATGGCCCTTTACATAAGCTCTACTCTACATCACACGAATCTTCGCTAAACCGAAAAAATCCTGTCTTTCTTCACATGAATTCAACAGGAGTCGAGATGTAAAGGCTTCCTGGACCTCGAGTCTGTAAACAATTGACGACCGCCAAGAATTTACGATTGATAATGAAGAATTCACGAAGACAATATTAAACACAAGTGGTTTCGCAATGGATAATTGTCAAAAGACTCAAGGATAATAATTTTGATCTTTCAAAAGAATTGTAATTTTCCTGAAGAAAACAAGAAACTTAAAAATAAATGGAGGTTCTGAAAACGTCTTTATTCCCACGTTATCAAACGCACATGTCTTCAATAACGTATTACGGCGTTATTTGTGTGTGGTGGCCGATGCTGTGTATCATAGCCGAGGGTGGGCGTTCAGTCGAAATGTATCGCGCCCGCGCTGACCCCCGACCGCGGTCCGCTTTCTCAGCCGATCCCATCTCTACCATCATTCTTACTTCTTTTATGAGTGTGATATTCTTTCTTTAAAATTTGCTTTCGACCTGCTCTTCAAAGTGAAGAACTCATAATTCTTCAACTGTAATCATTTATTTTACGTTCAAAATCCGCGGCCAGATTGCTTATTAATCTGAATACGGCCATTGTTTACTGTCCGTGGTTATTTCCATGAAAACGGTTGAAATTATTTTGTTGAGCAGCTATGTTCGAGGCTAGATTGGAAAATGAAGAAATCAATACAAAAAAAATTAAATATGTACTCCCTATTGCAATGGACGCAAGAGGAGGGTTCGAAATTTGGTTGATTTTCTATTCTACTTTTTCTTTAAGTAAGTATGTGGACTAGGAATCTTATATTTAGATGTATGATTTTTGACTATATTATCTTGAGTATCTTTAAATCCAAATCACGATTTGATGAAATTTTCTCGATAAAAAAAATTTATGAAATGAGCTCTAATTATTTACAATTTTCCTTGCTACCACGATGTTTTTACGATTTAGATCACGAAATTATTTCTAAAACATAGCAAATAATGATATCTAAACTACCCTTCAACCATATTTTAATTCATGAAGTAGTTTTTTTTTAATTCAAGTAAATGTGGTTTGGCGCTTACGTTGTTTATTTCCGAGCGCGCGCACAATATCGCCATCTCACATTTTAAGTACTTGAACTAACCATGTCTCTCTCTAACTTTGTATTGTCAGTGTCCGCTCGGACTTGTTCGACGTCGGACGTGTGAAGGATTTTTAAAAAAATATTACGAAAAAATATTACGGTCGTGCCACATTACAGGTACAGTACAGTATTTACAGTCCGCCGACGCCTATGATAAATAAATAAATATCCTTGGAAATTCTTTTACACATGACTACCTGATCCCAAACTAAGCAGAGCTTGTACTATGGAAACCAGATAACTGATATTACTACATATACTACTTTTTGTTTGTAAATACAAACTAAATATACACTTAATTACACCTAGACTCGGGACATGCGGACATGTTCATGCACACAAATGCATGTCCTGGGCAGGAATCGAACCTACGACCTGCACTGCAGCGTGATTTTCGTTTGCTTTTCCTTGTCTTGTGTAATTTCTTTTCATCTCTTGTCATTTTGTGTCATCTCTTGTCATTTTGTGTCATCTCTTGTTATTTCATAGTTATTCGTGTCATTTCTGTAAAAACTCCCTATTTCGCTTACTGTTATATACTTGCAGCATGGTCTTGGGCCGACAGTGGGAATACATTGCTTGTCAAAACAATGGAGTCGCTTTATTGCGTTTGTTGTAGGTATGGATGGGCAAGTAATAAATATATCATACATCAATAAATTATCGTAAAAAATAACATTACAGATATGGATAGGAAAATGTTTGTCCGTCCTATTCAATCTATTATATTATAAACGAAAGTAACTCTGTCTGTTACCTTTTCACGGCTAAACCGCTGAACCAATGTTGATGAATTTTGGTATGGAGATAGACTGGGTCTTGGCGGAGAACATAGGCTACTTTTTAGGGTTCCAAAGGGTGCTAACGGGACCCTATTACTAGGCCTACGCTGTCCGTCTGTCTGTCTGTCCGTCTGTCAGCGCGGGCTGTATCTCACGAACCGTAACAGGTAGAGAGTTGAAATTTTCACTGAATGTGTATTTCTGTTGCCGTTGCAGAACAAATACTAAAAATATAATAACATTTAAAAATAAATATCAAGTCTCAAACTTGATATTTTTGATGTGTTTATTCTACGGTGGTACGGAACCCTTTATGTGCGAGTCCGACGCCTTCAGATCTTATGAATGTTTTCTTGAAATAAATATAGTGTATTTTAAGTAATTAACTGGCCAACCCTCAGGTCCTACCTACCATGTTAGGATCTTTTTCGTTCTAGCGGGTGTAAACCGTGATTTAACGAGTTAATGTGATAATTTTTGTATTTAAATTATTCAATTCAATGTATTTGTTTCAGACATAGTCCAATATTGATTATTAAAATTATTATAATTTCACAATAAATATAAAACAATAAATAAAAGTAAAATTAAATTAAAAAAATAAAAAAATATTTTTTATTTTTCATGTTTTATCAGTAAAATACAATATAATATAACATAAATTAAAATAAAATACAATAAAATAAAAACCTACCCCTAATTAAACAAATACCGTCCGCGTGGGATACTGGCTGCATGTCCTCCCTGTATTCAAGCTGTTCCTGTTGTCAAGCGAATTTTTTGAGCAAGGAAAGAGCCAGCCCTCTTGTCACCTGTGGCGGTAACCAGTCTAAGGGTGATTTTGATAGATAAAAAAATAAAGATAAAAAGATAAACAATAAATAAATGCATGGTTAAATCAATAAAATTAATAAAAACTGAAAATTAAATTAAAAAATAAATTAAATATGGTAAAAATAAATATTATGACACCGCTGATGACTTCATGATCGGCATCGAAGTTAAGTACCAAAGTATTCCTTTGCCTACGAAACATGAGAAAGATACTCATATCCGGCAGTCAGTCACTGACACAGAGTATGTACATTTTTACCCGACTACGGTGGGCGGAGGGTTATGATTTTGACCGATATGTATGTATGTTCATCTGCTCCCGTATAACGTCCAAACTATTTTTATCATAATAATTTGACTAATGAGATATCGTTGGACGCGTCTGGATCGTCCGCTGGTTATAGGCTATTATACGATCGAAATATTGTTATACGTATCTATCAGCATATTGTAGGTATCGTTTGTCTTCTTTTGACTTACTTTGTCTTCAGCAATAAAAACAACATAGAAATTAAATTATTTTTTTCAAATACACTCGACATAAAAATCCCATATAAAACGAAAAAAATATATTTGAATATTTTCATCCATTTCATCTATTTTAAAAGGTGCACTGGGACATATTATTTTAATTGTACGAATTAAACAATATTGTTCCTTCAAAAAATAACTATACTATAGTCTACTCCATAGCTGTTCTGTCCTAGCTAAGCGAGAGGGATATATCCTTCGGCAGCTCACGCGACGCTAGCCACACCCCGAAACTAAAATTCATTTTTTTCTTGTATCGTCTTAAACCGTATCGTTTAAGTGGAAAGTATAGACATAATAAAAATAATCATATACGTACGTACGAAGCATGAACATTCTAATTCCGTCTAAAATTATTGTCTGCAGCCAGGGACTGAAACATTTATCGTGAAGAAAATAAATAGATCCCTCGACAATGCATATGGATTGTACACTTACACGATACACGGCTACACACGAGATTACTTGATGTAGTCTTGTTTGAACACTGTGTTCCAATTTAGTAATCGCACTCATACGATATGGACACCGTGAATATTTAGCGAAATATACACCTATCTTTGAATAAATAGATCCACGCATCATGCCCAACTTCATATTAAAGGCGACACAAAAGCTTCTTTATTCAATAAAGGAAGTTGATATACCTACTGAGATGATAAAGTTTTAAATTAGGTATCTCTTTATTTTCCAAAACTTTGTATTAAAAAAACATCCAACATTGTTTGCCGAAATTTTAAATCTTCTCAAGAAATATCTTCCAATCCTATTTCCACGTGTATTGAACAAGCCAGAAGGAAACAAAACAGGCTCAATCTATCGCAATAGAGCGAGGTCCCGCGGGATGGCCGGTGGGGGCGGCCCGCCCTGGGGGGGGCCGGCTCATCAATCTGCGATCCTCCTCGTGTCGATATATTACAAGTGGCCCACATACCGGTCCAGTTTCGTACGCAGATGTGACCCAAAAGCTACGATAAAATGAAATACCCAGCCCATATTATTTGGACAACTAATGAGGCTGTTATAAAAGGAATAAATAACAAGTAGCTACCTACTGACTTGTACAAGATCTTTCATAGAGCACTTTTATGTGATCCTAATTACGCAGAAAATGTATAGTGTTTGTTTTGTGTTCTTCAGTTAGGTGTACCTAGTTAAATATTAATAATTTCCAAGTCAGAACTACCAAAGAAGCCTACAATATTAATTATTTTATTTGTTACTATACCTAACTTAATTTAGAAATCACCTATTATGAATTAAAATGGATTCATTAAATAATTTGTTAATAGGTACAGCTTCTTAATCGAAATCATAATTTGCAAAGTCAATGAATAGGCCCTAGAATATCAAAGCAAACAATTTCTTTGCCACAAAATAATTAATTAAAGATGAGCAAGTTATCTCGCAGCGACACCTAGCGGCCACCTTTCTCTTTTGTATAGCCATCTTTTCTTCGTCAAAACTCATTTCAATTAATTTTCGTAAAAGTAAGTAAATGATGTGCCCTTTAAAAGCGAGATATCATTAACAGCACTGTGAGCGAGGGGAGGGCGCGGGCGCCACTGGGTGGGCCACCGACCGCCATTGGAATATAAAAAAAACAATATTATTAAGTACATTAAATAAAATTCATGTTTGCTGAGTACTGTAATTTGTTTATTTATCATTACTGGATTGAAAGTCGGAATAAAAAAGGCACAGCTGACCATAAAGACCACAGCGTTTTCGAGTATAACATTCAGAATTTTCTAATGTTTACTTATGTTTTAAATAAAATACAACCATCTTCGTAGATGTGGGACGTGTGTGTGTCTGTGTGTGTATTTGTTACCGTAGCTTAAAAATGGATTTTAGTCGGTGACCTACATGTTAAACAAAAGTAACAACTGACTGGTTTTTAGCACCACACCTTATCGAAAGTTCACACTCTTGCGATCTTGTTGTTATTTTTTAAAGTTGTCTTTACCATCCACACCTTAAAGAAACACAGAAATTAAGGAAAAAATAAAACCTCCCCTGTTCCCGGGCGCCACCCCCGGACTCCCGCGGGAGAATCATTAGGAAAAAATCGTGTTGATGGATTTAATTACAAAAAATAATTATTCTAAAGAAAGTTGCCTGAATAAACTCGGACGGAGCGGGTTCTTCGATTCCCCCTTAATCGGATTAATTTACTTTTAAAAAGCAGGGGGTGGTTGTCGTAATTAATGGAATGATAACATTACCCACCTCGTGGTTGGACGCCTACGGAAGTAATTCAGATATAAATAAAGGTACACCTCAATAGAATTCAGTCTTCACATAATTAAACACAATTTTTATTAGGTACCTGACTCATCAAATAAAATCAGTTCTCTAAAATCCACTCAATTCTTCACCTAAAACATTCAAACGAAATCTTTAAAGCCATTAATTTGACAAATGTAACTTTTACTACATTTTTTTAACAAACAATTGATCAGTAATTGGCTATTCCACCCTACACGTATTTGTTTAACAGCAGAGCGTTCGTCGAGAGACGCCACTCGAATTCTTACGATCTTCAGTAACGGCCCTGATGAGAAGCGCTTTTTCCACTCGGTTACCGTCCGGTGATCTGTTCTGAACGCATCTCCACTGACGCAAATCATATTGCGAGGAAGGGTTCGGGATTAGGAACGTAGCCCGTAGAACCGTCTAGTCATCGCCGCTGATTTTTCTCGGTCTCTCCGACCCTTTTGACGTAATGTCTATGGCAATGTCACGTTTTCGTTTGCGGGTGAATTAATTTATTTTAAATGAATAAAATGTTTTGGCTATGAATATTTCATGGGAATGATGAGTCGCTGTAAATTAAGAAACATGATTACATATGACAGTTAATTTAATCTTCCATAGACATATCGAGATATTACTTTTAACTTGAAGATTATACCTATAGTTCGCGACAGGTCGCAATGACATTCGGGTTATGAGTTTTTTGCAGAATAAAATCCGAATCAAAATTAACAGGACCCGATAAACAATTAAAATCGCCCACAAAATTATTAAATTAAATGATTCTGTTGCGTTGCGGGTCCTGGTAATTTTGATTCGGATTTTATTCTGCAAAAAGCTCATAACCCGAATGTCATCTCGACCTGTCGCGAACTATAATTGATCTCTGTTGCTTTCTATAACCGCTCTACCAGGGCCGTAAGTCTGGCATTAAAGTTCTCTAAGGGCCTCCGCAGACTAGCTACTTTTAGCATCGGCGACCGGCGATTTTGTGACGTATCGATGCTGCGTCGCGTTTCTTCGAGCGCGAACGAGCGAGACGCAGCATCAAAATCGCCGATCGCCGATGCTAAAAGTAGCTAGTCTGCGGAGGCCCTTAGAAATCCTCTAGCCGACAGCATGTCGACTGCTAAGAACTTACGATTTACGAGGAGTAATTCGCGAAGATAAATCAATGACCAGTAAACTTTAATCGGTAAAAAATTGCAAAGTTGGGACACAGAAGACGTGTAAGTTATACATTGGTTTCCACGAAAGCAATTCAACCCTAAATAGCCAAACTTATTTTGCCACTACGAGGGAATGGGCGTTATTTTTCTCCCATGTGCTGTCTCATGTCGCGATCATTCTTTACTTTTCGTCTATCTATGTCCGACGCGAGGCGAGGGCGCTACTCGCGATCCAACAACAGATGCCACTGATTTTTCTATTTCACTTCCTTCATTTTGAGTCAAAAAATATAACTAAAGATCAAACTACAAGAGGTGTATTTCCAGCTCTAGAAGAAATTATTTAGTTCTACCATATGCTCTATCTATGTATTTATACGTTCTCTAAGAGTTGTTTGTTGCTAGCGTTTATACCATGTCCAACGAAAAGCGATTCG
This sequence comes from Drymonia ruficornis, assembly GCA_947859195.1. Taxonomy (NCBI): domain Eukaryota; kingdom Metazoa; phylum Arthropoda; class Insecta; order Lepidoptera; family Notodontidae; genus Drymonia; species Drymonia ruficornis. The sequence goes on along the minus strand of OX401911.1, from coordinate 6,434,477 downwards.
AACCGGGCTCACCAACATTCAGGCGGCCATGTTATAAATTCCTAGTATATTGTGATGGAAAGCGATATGTTAATTAAAAATAAATGAAGGCGAAACTTTAAAAACAAATAATTAAATAAACTGTCTCATTTTCGTATTGCCTCTTGTTGGTCGTATAACGTAAAATATTTATGGAAACTAGCGACTTGTGGGCGTAAAACGGTAAAACTCATGGTAGAGTTGTGAGCTGTTAATGATTTGAATATCTCTATTCTTGCGTTAAATGGGGTTGTCTCAATCGGAGTTTTACTAAACGTGAATATACCTATTATTTTCAAAGAAGAATTCAACCGAGTTCAAAATACAAGGTGTTTGAACAGTTAGTTAATTCAGAGCGTTTGCAATGCAACCTTGATCAAATTTATAGGTAACATTATGCTCTGCTACCCTAGCTTTGGAGTGGGTATCCCAGTTCCACATTACCTTCGAGCTTTACTGCATACACAACTCTCTAGGCATGGGCTTCGGGTACACAACTAATGGCGTTTACGCGAGTGTAGCGTCATTTAACGCACGCGGTGCTGCTACGGGTTCAGAAATTAAGATCGCTGGCACCATATCGATGTTTCTTTAGCCAATAGTCGTGTCTATAACACGCGCATGCCGCACGAAGCAGCTTTGCCTCGGGAAGTTTGACATGCCGCGCTCGAGGCAAATGCTCGGCCTAACTCGAACCCGAGCGCTGTCATTTGTCTCGCCTAGTTTGGCCTTGTCATGAGACAGAACGATGTCAAACTGATTGCTTGGATATATCCTTCTCTGTCTAGAGTGTAGGTTGCTTCGCCATTTACCTCGCGCGGCAGATGACTGAGGCAACGGCGCGTACTTTGCGAGGCATGTGGGTGAGCAGCCTCGCACCACATGCGCTTGATGTAGACGTAGCTAATCATTTATGTAGTCTTTAGTTTCAGTATAATAGTGAAATACACGCACTACACACGCGGGCACGCTCTATTCTGTAAGGCTAAAAAGGCCACATAGCAATTCTGTAAAAGGAACAAATCTTTCTGATTTCTAGCCTCCTGCTCTAGAATCCTTAGCCATTTCCCAAAATTTCCGTAAAATGGTACATTTTACGTCATTCGTGACCATTTTACGGAAATTTTACGAAATCTGCTAGAAAATATTGATTTACAGAATTGCTATGAGGCTATTTTGATTTTGTTTTATTTAACGCCTTTTGCCTACCTGTATTTAATTCTTTCTAGTATGTGTGTAGTTTTGTATATCAATAAACTTTTTTCTTTCTTTCTTTTCTTGAAATAGAGACGAATTCATCGATATAGAGTTTGCACCCATGTGAGAGAAAGGGAGCGATCTGAGAGAGAGCATTATACGAATTATTCCTTTAGCGCACCTGGTCATGTGAGCTTGTATGTGGTGATCGCCATTAGCTGTGTAATATTTTTCATCATGCCATGTAGCTTGTATTATACATAAAGACAGGATACATGAAATTATGAAATTCCTATGTTACAGACAGTGTAAATGATGGTTATAAAAACTAACTCTATGAAAGATCTGACAATATTTTATTTACCCATACATTATTTATAAGTATTCCAGAAACTTATTTTATTAATATTCCAATACACATCTACGTACATAACACGCCAGTCTACATAAACACGTAAAAATTGCACATAAAAGCGAAGTTACATAAAAGAAAAGCGGGCTTCTCTCATTCTCAGATTGTTACCGTGGCGTGGGCGATACATAACTTTAACTTCCGAAGCACACGCTCTGAAATATTTATTCCTGAAACGTAAAGATCGGGTGGGGGGCGGTGGGGGCGGTTTATCCCGCGGTTTCCTTCCCGCCGTGTTTTACTTCGAGAATGGGAAGTCGCCGCCGACGGGTCGATATTTGCAAAGATAATGTTGATAGAGGCGATCACAGTTGTTTCAGGATTTTTCAGGAACTTTTTAAGGTCACTTTGAGTAGGTATATTCTTACAACTCAGGTATACCTTATGCTTGAAGACATTCACGAACATAGAAGCTACTTTGCCTCTATTTTCAACTCTACTAGTTATCATATTTTTCTAAAAACTTGTTCAAACTACCCACAAGTACATACTTAATTGGACATCAATGTTGTCAGAAATAATGAAGGAGGTTGTATGGTACAAATTCTCCATCAACATAAATTGTAGTAGTTCCCGTTCAAAACTTATCCCAAATTAGAAAATACCCGCGAAATAGGCTGTACCTAATTGGCCATCTCCTCCAGCAATGGTTGGGTAAGTACTCTATGGCAGTTCCCCGACCTCCAGTGGGGGGTCCCCCCAGCGTTCGATTGTCTGCGGAGGCTGCCCCGCCGGTGCCATCTGATGTGCCGAGAGCACTCCAGATCTGCATAGATCGTTGCCTTCGTTTTTTCCCTATCGGAAAATCAATACTCACAGTTTCATAAAGTCGGAGCGACACTCCTTGATTTCATTATCGAGTAACAACCGTTTATTTTTTGTTTTTTTCATGCCAGTTCGGTGTTCCTATTTTGAAATTAATTACACGAAATGCTTTTCTTAAAATTTTCACTATTATATCCTACATATTTTTCAAGACGTTTTAAACATTCTTCTTTTAGACATAACAATAATAAAAACCCATCCTACGATTGTATATGTAGGTCACCCATCCGTAGGTTGCAAACGACTACGGTACATAATGTGAAGCGCCTCATCCCAAAACCATACCGAGCTTTCCGCCGCCACCACCCTCAAGGGGAAAGAGGCTCAAACACCGTGCAATAAAGCCTTCGGATCCGGCAAAACAAATACAACGAACATTCCAATGCTAGATATCACTGGCCCCGCCCACACAGTTGGCATTACGACTCGGAACGTTCCTATTGGTCGCCGCGAAGCCTTCTCCATTTCGAATTGGTTATTTTTTTTCTACAATTGTAATTTTGAACTGTACGTTTGGTGTGCGCATGCGTTGCCGGGAGGCGGCTACGTCACGTAGACGTAGATACGTTTGAGGGCTACGAATGTTTTATTGGATTCCACTCTCTGGTCCCATTCGTATTTGGAATTCAGATGCGGATTTGTTCTCGTATTGCGTTTTAGTGCGCAGACGTGGCAGTTTATACAGCCTTTTCTATGCTATTGTAGAGTCAAAGTAGAGTCATTGTAGAGTATAATTTGGTTCTTATTGTAAGTAGATTCAGTAAATGTAACGAAACACGTAGTTTAGATTTAAAATGCGCCTTCATAATTAGTTTTTACTTAGGTATAAAGTGTTTTATTAATTCCTATGTAGCATCCTTATAGAAGTTATATATCTACTAGATTTGGGCGGATATAAATATATACATGTCTTTATCATTAAACAAAGTTGATAATCGTTAAACTATGTATCAGCCTTACTGCCAACCCATGTAGATGAAAACTCTCGGATTGAATCAGTATCATTCCTTCATGATGACTCAAGATTATACCCAGATTAAGTAAGATTAGAAGCAAGTAAGTAGTCAATTATTCCATCAAAAGCCTGCTTGTTAGCTTGTCTAAACTGCCAAACATCAATCAAAAAGATTTTCAAGCAGCGTGAAACCGCTAAAACGTTTTCGTTAGAATTTCATCAAAACATAGCGTCGTATGCAATAATGCTTCCACAACTCTACGTGTACCTATTCCGGAGTCTAAAAACTCACTGTGACACTTTTGCATGATGTTTTACAGTTCATATTGTCCCAGGGTGTCCGGAACGTGTGTACCATAACGTTGGCATCCGCAGCTAGCTCTGTCCGGAACAATTTCATTTGCGACTGGGCGAGGATAGCGTTGTAATTACAACAACAATCGATAGAGGCGCCACCGTCTGCCGCACGTTTAATCTCGCCAGAATCAAAGGACCGTCGCCTCACACCCACCTTGCCACCACAAGCAATCCAACGACCTCACGTATTACGACACCTTTGACATACATACCTTTCACTGCTGCTTTTGGTTTAACAAGATTTTGTCCACATTTTAGGATCCAGCAGTGTATGTTATCCAGGTAACGAAAATTGTTTCGAACTGCCTCATGGTGCATACTTTGTCTCCAAGCCTATATGAGGTATGTTTAGGTGTCCCGGACCAGATAGTTGCATTTCCAGTCTGGTATACATAACTATTTCTGGTGTTTTATTAATGCATAACATTGTTGCTACTCTGTGACCAAGCAGCCAGCACCTGTATAACATTGCATTGCGCTATATTTCCTGTTTAACTACTATACGATATTTGGGTACCCGTTATACTACAATCAATTTGAACGTGGACATTTTATAATAACTCTCCATTAGTGAGGACACATTACCTATGTTTTTTAATCAAACCTCTTTCCCTTTTAACAGAAATAGTGCCAAAAGGGTTCCGGTAAGGGGAAAATACAACATTCACATTGTTATGCCACTCTATGTGGAGCCTGAAATTGTAATTACAATATCGTTCTACTCAAATATCGATACAGAGAACCTACCGATTTAAATCTGCATCGATGCGCGTAGGTAGTACTTACATATCGATTGTCAATAATTTATATGCAGGCACATTGGATGCGCGGGTTAGATTCACTTCATTGTTTGCTAAAATTATTGCTTGCTCGGGAATTTACATATTACATTAAACACATAGTGCTTGCTTTATCGGTTCTTGAATTTATTTCTGATTTTGTAACTTTAGCTGAAGGATTTTATGCAACTGAGTAAGTGGACTTGATATAATGAGGACAGAAGAAATAAACAAGGATACAAAACATTAAATCTTAAAGAAAGAAAATAAAAGACTGTAGAAACAAATGAAATGTTCAAATTGACGTTCGATATCCAAATATAGATGTTACAGCAGAAATACTTCAAGATGACGTTACTCCTAAAAAGTTGTTAGTGCTAAACTAAGACCAACAAATGACGGAAGCCTTGCTGAACAGTTGAGTAAAGCATCATTTGCAAACGATTCCGAAAACAACCTACGCAAATCGGCAAGTTTCAAAAGGCTTCAATATTTTGTTGACGAGGCTTCGTTTTCCTCCTTTGTTGGTATGAGGTAATACTTACTATTTTATAAATTAATAATATTCTATGGATACCTATACAAAATGTTAAAAGGATACCAATATCCAATATGAAACCAATCAAAGTATAGAGAGTAATAAAGTTTAATGAATAGATGCCGCAAGAGAGATTCATCCGGCAGCCTATTTATACTGTTGGTGGGTGAGGCTGTGTGCAGTATATGCACGGCTCCTGCAACACATATAACGCTGCACCAGCACCACCGAGCGCTACCACTCGAAATCCTTGACGCTAGAACGTAACTTGGTTCGTGGGAATCATTTTATAACCTTATATCTTTTTTTTGGGTTTGCTTCCAAATCTACTGCTTTGCTTGGCCATCTGCACTTCGTGGAATTACCAGGAAACAAAGGATCTGATTGTCAGTTTTTGTTTTGAGTGACCTGGACCGAAGGACAGCTGATATTCAGGAACCTAGTCCTTACATAACATATCTAGTAAATGGTTCATTATTCGTCATAATAAAAACTCCAACAAATGTACCATTATGAAAAATTTACGATAACTTGGATACAATATTAAATCAGACACAATAAGTTCACTTCACGGAACAGTACAAACTTGATATTGATTCGATCCGATTACCGTCTGAATTAATCGCCAATGAAATGAGGTCAAGGACTTCCGAACATCGAAATCGATACAAAACTTCCATAAATAAATCGATTACCAGACCTGTGTTGTCTGCGGAGTAAGTCGGAACTTCCCGAGTTACGTTCTAGAGGCCACGCTACTTATAGAATAGGAAGCGAGTGTAGGTAATGGCGCAAAATAGTGACGCAGTATTATTGCAGGGGGCGGTGGAGGGCCCACACTCCCGCCCCGGAGCTGGAGGCTCCGCTCTCCCACCCGAGAGCGACTGAAACGTCCGCGAGAAAAATAAGATCCGCACTCTGTCCCGCTTATTCTTGGGAAAAGAAGCTTTTTGTATATTTTTTATGTTGATAGGTAGGTACGTCTCTGTGTGAGTTGGTAAATAATGCTGTATGTACGAATGTCGCTGGCTATGTATTGTAAATTGATGTCGAGTGCAGGTTACTTTTTTCATCTCCTTGTCCTGAGGGTACTTTGTACGGAAATAGGTTTAATAAGCGTCTGGAGGACCTGCTTGACAATGAAGTTTGCTAATAGGTATAACAACATATCCAGCAGGTATCACTGGTTAGGATTTTTGTTGTGATTACTAGAAGCTATGTCTATTTTATACAAAATAGTAGCTACTTGTGGTAGTTCTAATCCAACAAATAGGTACGGTCAGCAACGAAAGTCACTGAACATTCTCAGTTTTGCAATTAGCTTGCACACTTTTGTTTTGCATCAAATCCATAATTTTTCTTTATCGAAACAAAATGTAGACATGTTACTAATGTTTAGTTTTATAAGGGTTTACCAACGTTTGTAGAATAAAGAGTATAACCGATTTGAAAAATTCAGAATGTTCAGCGACTTTCGTTGCTGACTGTACCGGTCTTCGACAAGTGCGACAATATGCCGACCTCCAAGAATTTAGGATTTACCATCAAGAATTTAATTTCAGTCAGCAAATAGTTTAGTCCCCGGGAAAATTACGAAAGGCAATTTGAACCAAATTTGTAACCGGTGCTGTAATCAACCTACGCTCGAACCACTAAAAACCAAGCAGTTGTTTAATCCTGCGCAGCGTAGGCTTGAAGACACACACACACACACACACACGTTACACATATACATCCTACACATGTTGTTAGTCAAATAGAATCTGTATTTCAGGCAATGTTTTCATGTCCATCTCTCTATTCTACATCCCCACTGAGAATCTTCACGATTCATAGACACATGCAGTTTTATTATATAAAATTGCTATAGATATCATGAACTTATTATTTTGTATTTTGTAATAACGTAGAGCTATGTGGGTGCACAAGAATACACCCTCGCTTGCTCCTTGGGAGATGCATGCGTGATGGTGTTCCAAATATAAAAAGCGCCATCTATACATCTTTCATTAAACTTGGTGAAAGTTGAACTACATACTTTCAGCTGCATTCAAATTTCCCTTGCCGGCTCTACAAGCAGGTACCCAGGCGCGACATCAGAATAATTCCCCTATAAGAATGTAGATGGCATTGAAGATACGGCATTTATTTTTTTAATTAATATTAATTATTTTTGTCTACGCAAAATAACTAAATCGTTTTAAATTTTAAATTAATCAACCATTGACTTTACCATTAATTAAAATGTTGTACAATAATCAATTAAATCTTATTATTTCGGGTTCATGTAATACTTACTTTATACGGTGTAAGTATCAAGTTTTGAATAGTTTAATAGGCATATCTAAATAATATTAAGTATCTATTATAAGGACTATAAATTAATCTTTATTGGTAAAATCAAAAGGAATGCTCTATTAATGCATCAAACATATTTTTTAGTGGCAGTATTAACTATGTTTCAGCTGACAGAAACATTTCTAAGCCTACGACAACTTCTCCTTCTATCACCTTAGTCATAACCTGCCTTAAGGCTCCAAACATTGGTACGTCATTATGAGACGAATTTAACCACCGATGACTAAGCAGCCCAATCCGGTCTCTTTCCCCCTTTAAGAAATAACAAGTGTGAAGAGAGATGGCAAATAATTTAAAATTTGGGCAGCAACTTCTTAGGGCAATGCACTCACCGACTGGTTGAGAGAGGACGAAAGTACGAATTTTTTTACAATAATAAGAGAAAGATTGCATTGGTGTGGTACGCATTGCGATGCGTTTAACAATACGCTTTATTGGTATGTACCTACAAATATGACCAGCATTTTAAATAAAACTGAAATGCAATGCACCTATACCAATGCAATAAACCTAGCCAGATCTTCTTCTTATTGTATGGTTAGTGGCCAACCAGCCCCCTAGACAAGTGGCTTCGCCATCAAGCGTTTCTATAAATCTCTACGCTTCATGTACCTATGGAAATGACATAAGTCACGTGATCTACTAACCGACTTGTCATGGCATTTCCATTCATCTGAGCGTAGCGTTTTGTAGAAACGATTGTAGGCGAAGCCACTTGTCTAGGGGGGCTGGTGTCAGAGTTGTTCAAGCCGCCCGAAAACCTCTGACAAAAGGCTTAACAACTGATTGCAACAACCGGAACCGACTGTTAACGTGCCCTTTGAAGCGCGGAGACGCTCAGTTCAAATGCCACTAAATGGTCACCCATCTCCGACTGACCTTGCTAAGCGTTTACCGATCAATGATTGCAGCTGGCCGTGAGCGCCTCGCATGTCACCTAGCAAGATGAAAAACTTTAATGTATTTAGTTAAAGGCACGTTAGTTCAACTTGATAAAACAGGCCTAACCTATTGTTAACGAAATCTAACAAGAAGAGTAACATAGGCAAATCACTTACATACGTAAACATGTACTTACAGTTACATTGCAATGTCGAGTAAATACAGTATTAGACTGTGGTATTCGGTAGATAATTAAAAATACTGGATAACCACTTAATAAAATGTAATGTTAGTAAAATGTACGTAATGCAATTAACTATGAATAGCTACTTAAGATAAGAAGCCGCACGTAATATCACCTTCCTTTCTCTCAAAACGTTTTTCTCTTGGATTGTGACCATTAACCATTATCTACCATTATATTTCTTGTAAAGTGTCATTATCCGTCTGATAACAACTCGGACGTTTGAAATTGTTGACTAAGGTCAACTTTCTCTGACAACAATGACGTTGATCTACTAGGTGACGTCTCTGGAGGTGTTTCCTAAGTTTTTGTAACTTTCACCGGTTGCGTCACGCACCAGGCCCATCCACTAACCAGATGGGCATGGGTCGATGGTCTGGACACGCCAAACTTGGAAGGAATTTTTACTTTTATTACTTGCTTGTACCATTGAATAAAGTCGCTGTAGATGGGTTTATAAAATTGTTACGGGTTGTTACTCTAGGTATGACTAATTATGGATAATTTATCGATTAAAGGGGTACATGCAGCATGACAGGTACTGTAACTACAGCGGGCCTAATAAGGTCGCTATGCAATATTGCTAATGAATTGCATTTCCAATTCATTAGCAGAATCATTTTGGTATTTGTCATTAGCACTGACATTGACAATTTGGAATTCCTCTTTTGTGGACTATATTAGGAATTTCCATAGAAAACTGTCAAATAGATGAATAATTGTGAATCATAAAGCGATTCATAATATGAATTGCCACTAGTGACCATCTTACGATTTTCGGTGAATCATAATTTTATTATCTATTTCAACCCCTAAGGTGGTTAAATAGGGGATGAAAGTTAGTTGGGAAGTTTGTATAGATGTTCGTCATATTTGAAGTTAGAGTTATGAAAATTGGTGATTAGGTTCCTTTTTAAAAATAAAAAACTTGAATTGCTGCGTTTTTGAAAATTCAATTACCCCTAAAGGGGTAAAATAGGGGACGAAAGTTTGTATGGAAGTTCGTCATTTCTGAGGTTAGCATAATGAAAATTTGTGTTTAGGTTTCTTTTTACGTATTAAAAATAATAATTTCATCTTTTTTGAAAATTTCAACCCTAAGGGATTAAAATAGGGGGTGAAAGTTTGTATGGACGTTCGTCATTTTTTGAAGTTGGAATTATAAAAATTGGTGATTAAGTGACTTTTAAAAGATAAACAATATTAATTTCATGGTTTTTGAAAATACATCCCCTAAGGGGGTAAAATAGGGGATGAGCGTTTGTATGGAAGTTCGTCATTTTTGTAGTTAGAATTAAGAAAATTGGTGATTAAGTGTCTTTTAAAAAAATAATAATAATAGCGTTTTTGAAAATTATACGGGGTATGGGATACGTGATACGGGTTACGGGATATGGGATGCGGGATGCGGCATACGGGATGTGGGATGCGTGATACGGGATACGGGATACGGATACGGATACGGGATACGGGATACGGAATACGGGATACGCATACGGGATACGGATACGGATACGGGATACGGGATATGGAATGTGGGATGTGTGATACGGGATACGGATACGGGATACGGTATACGGGATACGGATACGGATACGGATACGGGATACGGGATACGGCATACGGCATACGGAATACGGATACATGATACGGGATACGGGATATGGGATGTGGGATGCGTGATACAGGATACGGATACGGATACGGGATACGGGATTTGGGTTCCAGAAAACGGAAACTGAATTTTTTAAATTTATATTCTGCGCGGACGAAGTCGCGGGCAAAAGCTAGTTATGATCATAAAGTGACGCTTGTCAAACGATGACGTTTTTATTTTAATAAAATGACTAAGGCCGGCTACATACATACGGAGTTTCCGTACCGAATTCAGTTTCAAAATATCGAATAGGGGTTTCCGAACGCGATACGTCCATACATTTGGATGGATTTACTGCGTTCGGAATCCCCGAATCAATATTGCGAAACGGAATTCCGTACGGAAATTTCCGTATGTATGTGGCAGGGTTAATGATAAAAAATGCCTTCTGCATTATAATGGTATAGGTTGCATAAGAGTCTGTGAACAACATATTTTTTACGTTCCAAATTTTAAAAAAAGATTAAAAATAAACTTTACTCAAAAAAGTTTATAATGTTGTCATTATTACACAAACCTTCTTAGAGCAAAATCGGATTTGTCGTACTGCAAGAGCTACTAGACATACAATGTATTATTACCCGGTATTATCGTCATTATATTTGTTATTTGACCGTTGCCATGGAAACGTAACAAACAGTTATGTTTATGGTTGGTAAAAAAACTGATTGAAGGTTAAAAACGAGTTGGTAGTGCCGTTGCCATAGAAACGTAAACAGAGAAAATACACAACTATAGATATAGTTCGCAAAAATATAAATATAATTGTATTAATTGTTATACCCACTTAGCTAGTTTTGTTTAAACTAATAGTCGCATTTTTGAGTAAAGCACTATACAAGCCTTGGTCTCTAATGAGTGTACTGCTGACCACGCTATACTGGCCTCAAGCTAAGCTTCGCCACGCTCACGGCCTCCAAGCTTGGTCATCATTAGCAACCCTTGCTGGCCGCGCTATAAAGGCCTCGACCTTTGGTCTCGGTCTTTATTTTAGCTTGTCCATCAAGTGTTGCAATGCTGACCGCGCTGTGGAGGCCTGGACCTGCGCTGCGCCGCGCTTTCGGCCATCAACAACGCGGTCAACAACACACTCTTTAGAGACCGCAGCAGTAATGTACTATAATAAACCTACGTCTTGACCCTTGCTAAGCCTTTAAAAGGCCAAACTGTAATTTTATGTCCTTGTCTGAAACTGTATCGTGTCTTCGTGTCTGACGGGCAGGCTGCATTAGGCCACAACAGTCCAAAATAATTACGGAATATCATTAAGGAATTTTATTTTATATTACCTACATAGTGCCTACAGTCATTCAGAATAGGTATCGTTGGTGATAACACAAACAAACGTAATCATTATGAGGTGCATGTGAGTAAATGGCGCAATAAAGTGCCCTAACTGAGAGCCCTTTTTCCTGCCCTTGCACGTTCGGCGGTTGAACCCACTCGGGGTGACATTGGTGACTGCAACCACACTGCATTCACAACAACATCTTGATATCTTGATACTTACATTATGGTATTTAGACAACGTTTAAAAATTACGCTCTTACATCAACACCGGAAGTAAGGTCCGAACTCTCTGACGAAGACAAATGACGAACTACGAACAAACTGCAAAACACGTCTCTACAAGTAAAATATATGCAACAGACTATCCCATAGTCAAACTGTGGTTGATAGTCAGGAGATGAGACATTTCAAAATGACCAATCAATTTATCGATTATTCTAAACAGTCATTTTTATTCTTCATAAGGAACTATGGAAACTAGATACTTGACGATGATTTATGTATTTTTCTGTAATCTTAAGCTGTGCTTAAATTATTAGCTTAATAATCACAAAGTTTTTAACATAGCTTATTCTGATTATCTAGTGAGGGACTATTAAACATGGTTGCAGCAAGTATCAAGATAATGCCCGTACGCTATCAATGTTCGCTGCACTTGCATTACCTATATTGTATGGACGCACTGATGCACCGACTTGTATTTTTTCGCGGCTTTTAACTTTGGCCTTGAAATACGAGTTTAGATTACGACGGCCAAAAATGTTTGGTGTAATGCACTTACAGTATACTATACTGTACCTATATCTGGAGTAAAGATTTGGGTAAATTTTTAACTCGTAAACTCTACAGTTTAAAATTTTATGAATGCATTAAAAGATAAGATACAAAGTAGGTAGTACAATGTTTCTTAAGTAAACTTAGTTATAAAATGCAATAGTACCTGCCTACTTTGTACCATATCATTTTTATTTCTAAAATAGTTTTTTTAAATGCACATCCTCGATACTTGCTTGCCTATGATAAAAATATTTACTCCTAAAAAATCCTAAGATAATATTAGGTATTTAAAATATGCATTCGATAACAGTAAATACGTCATCAATATCAATAACATTATACTAGGTCAGGCATCCTAACCCAAGCGAGTAGGTACGGCTGACGCAGGAGTGCTTATAAAAATACAAAAACCCGTGCGCAGGGCAGGGCAATGTACTTTTTCGTGAGCGGTCGCCACGATCGCTGCGGTGCACTAACTTTAACTTGTGATCTGAATGACAATTTTGGCCGGAATTCTTATAATGAAACGAAAGCTGGTCCTTTTACTACCTGAACCAATTTACTTTTATATTTGATTATCACAATATTTAATTTTAGACCCGGGTTCCAAAGAATGTTTTGGTTACATGAATGGTTACGGTTGGTTCCACAAGTTAGGTAATTAACTGTTTTACCGCTTAAATTATAATTATTGATCATACGATTATTAAATATACAGACTTTAAATTTTTGAAAAAAGTACCACTGAGGTCATAATCCGTTATTTTTAGCAAATTTTAATTGCGGATATCTTTGTAATAATTTGATATATACAAAAAATATTTTATACATAGATTAATTTATTGATTTCCGCGAGGACGCTCGAACAAAATCAACCCTGCGTACTAGTTTAATACGGCAACTGGTACTACGCCGAAGTCGGCGTACTTCAGTACATCTGGAAGCTACCTATGTATGAAACTGACGTGTCGCGACGATATTAAGTTGCCGCATCGTATTTAAAGCCCCCGCGCGAAAATTTCATAAATACCCTGTAGGTATATGTTTTAAATGTGCGAAATAATAGTTGAAGGAGTATCGGAAATTATGTCGGGAATATAATTAAATGGTACCTATACAAATTTTATCGGAATTCTAACACATTCGTATCGTTAGGTAGCTAGTCTAGTCTCATTAAATTTGATAAATACGTTTTTTTTTATTTTATGTGTCTGAGGTTATCCACCTGAAGGGAAGTGGGACAGAGGGAGGGGAAGGGATTGAGCTTCCAGCTCTCTCACTCATCGTACGAAATGTAATACTTTAAAATTATGTGAGAAGGTGGTACCACCCCGGTCGAACCAGCCCATATATGAGTTGTAATCAATTTGCTAACACCTTTGGCTCTACCACCAATAAAAAATAAAATGTCTAACAACGTGGATGAATTCTCCTGCTGTCACCATAGTCCTTACATCAGAGTAACATCAACAATGAGGGAATCCCATCCTTAGGAAAATAATACCATGATAAAAAAGTTAAACTCGGATTAATGACAAATCCACAGAAATTATTGGAAATTACAAAACTGGACACACAAGGACAACCAAAACGGATAATTCTTCATGTGACATGATACGAGTTATACAGTGTGTTATTGAAATAACAAATAACCTGAAAATTGTTTGTTCAGAACTGAGAGTAGAATCGATAACACTACTTTTTAATTTACATTTTAAAATGTTTCTTTTTCCAAAAAATCTATATTTGTATCATGCCGAGTCTAAAATGTTCATGATTATACCCAAAATTACTAATATTTTGCAATAATTTAGGCTAGAAATGAACATAATACTTTAACTTGCCATAACAATTTATTACAAGGAAAATTAGTTGGGGTTTCAGTTATTTAAATAACACCTTGTTTATGACACTATGCAAATCTAATAACGTTACAAAAATGTGTAGATACTTCTTCTGGCCAACCTAATGTCAGAGTTGTTCAGACCGCCCGAAGGCCTCTGACATGGCTTTGCGACCGCTGTCTCTACAGTCTAGACAAAGTCGGTCAAAGTAGGCCAAAGTCGGTTCCGGTTGTTAACATCTATGATAACAACCGGAACATCCAAACCCTGGCGAGTCCTCCAAAACCCCAAGTATTGCTTAACTTAAGATCGTTTACCGATTAGTAATTGCAGCTGACTATGAGCGGTACTAACAAAATAAATTAAAGTTAGGAAGGACTTTACAAAATAATTTATTTTGATTTAATTTATTTTGAAGTTTTCCGAGATCAACTGTGGACCAGAGATTTCTCGTGTTATAGGGGTATAAGACCCGTTTCCTCCTTGATCCTTTGGGGGGCTGTGCTAGTGTGCTGGGCCACCATATTAATAGTAAATAACCCTGTAAAAACTTCCCATAATATTGAAATTAGCTATTCATGGTAAGTACAATCCATTGCATACATGACCCCTGTACTCGTGTTATCTATGTTTACAATCACTGGAATGAAATAATGAAACTAGGAGGTACTGCATTAATATAAATAGAACGGTAAGTACGCAGCGTGCGCAAGCGCAGAGCATTTGCGCAACTGAATTTCCTGTTCCTTAGCGCTAGAACAAAGTTTTATAAATACCGTTGAGATGAAGGCCATCGATTAAAAAAAAATAGTCACTCATCACAAAAGACTGGTAACAAAAAGACAGACGACGCTGATGTGTGGATAAGGAACAACTATTTTCGGTTAGCTAAGTACGAAATCGCCTTAACACTATTATACTTGGAGGAAAACTTGTCACAAAAATAAAATTTAACTAAATATCAGAAAGAAATGCAATGAATTTTCTTAGAAGATTGTCGGTATCTAGTTAAAGTCCGCGCGCAAAACTTTCATAAATCTATGCTTCAACGATGTAATGTTCGGGATACACGATGACAATAGACACTCAGTTTATCTCAGTGTCTAAGGACTCTAAGGAGTCGCAGCCAATAATATTCCTGATATTCAAAATGTAGTATGAATTTTTTTCAGATATTACAACTACAAGCTGGAGAGAAAAAAAATACCTATTTGAAAAAAAGTTATCGAATTTCAATAAAGTAGGTACTTATACCTACCTTATTGAAATTCGATCATTTTAGGCGCCTTAGCGCCTGAAAATACTAACTGAATGAAGTAGTTTCAAACATGATTATTGTAATTATTGTTTGGGGCTCTTTAAAGGTTGGCACTCATCTATCAACTCGGCACCCGACCAGCACTGCCTCGTCGGTCGCCATCCACTAACTGAACCGGTAATAAGTGGACCACGCGCTGACCACGCGGCGTTCACTCGTTGACCACGAGCGGTCCACTGGTTGATCACGTGACGTTTGTAGTGTAAAAGCAGCGTCCGCCCGTGGACCACCTGTCGATAACGAGTGGACGCCGAGCGGCGAGGCGGTGCCGCCGGTCGGGTGTCGAGTTGATTGATGAGTGCCAACCTTAAATACTTATGATGATAAGTACAGACGTTATCTTATACTTATCTTTTAGAATTAGACCTATCTTTTAATTTTTTTAAAATTTATTTTAGTTTAATCTCTTTTAGTGGTTTCTGTGGTTCGAAATGGAATTGCATGGCGGCATCCCTATACTAGAAAAGCGGCAGTAGATTGTAGAGGTATATTGTGGCTTGTGCGATAAGCCGGGGTCGCACTGGTAAGGCGACGCGATAGCGATGCGACTGCGACGCGACAGCCATCAAACCCATATAAACATGGCGGTGGCCACATCACATAAGCTAAACATTGTATTGAAAACGCCGTTGCGACGCTATCGCCTTACCGGTGTTCCACGCCCTCGAGCTTGATCTAAGGGAAAATATTATTTTTTTCTTTCTTTTAAAAAATATGACTCGGTTCGCCTTTCAATTAAACAAAAGAAATAAAAGTAGCTAAATCAAGCAATGGTGGTCATTTGTATTATTTTCATATTATTGAACCGTGTAAACATATGCTTTAAAAATCTAACGTCTTACGGCTGCTTTGTTTAGTTTGTTAAGCTTCAATGCAGCAGAGGTAGGAACTTTTGCTTTGCCTATAAGATATCTAGCGTCAACTCTTATCATATAATATTTAGCAGAAAATAATTAAGTAAGGAACAAGCTAACCCAGAGAATCAGCTGCTGTTAAATTAACCAAAAATATAAACATTTATGTCATAAAGGCAAACTGTAGTCAATTGACTGCAGCTCATATTTATAGGCTCGTACGCTGCGTTTCGTACGATGCGTGTGAGAGAGCCGATAATTCAACCTCGCTCCCCTCCCTTCTATTTCTTCTATCGACCTCCCCTTTAGATAGGCGATGCACGAATGATGCAAAGGAATCGTTCGCGCTTGAACGATGCTTGCAATACTAAAAATGCAATATCTTCTGTCTTTAGGCTACGGAAACTGCTTAATATCAGGCAGGCTGAACGGTTTGTCTATATGCCGGACTGCTTATTTGCCGCCATACTAATAAAAAAAACATATATTTGAAAAAAAGAATACTGAATAATTTTATGAGTCCAGTATAATATTTGGATCCACCCTTCCAGCAATGATGTGGAATCCGCCACCGCGTTCTGCGCAAGAGCCGTGGCGCGCGCGCGTATAAATGCGTATGTACCGAGCTCCCGTCGAGACAGCCCGCCGAAACAGCGCTGAGGACGCCACCCAGCGCACGCGCACCCGTACCACGCACGAAATACAAGGAACGTATCTTTACTTCTCAGAATCCACAATCAAATTTATTGCGATGAACAACGCTGAACTATATCAGACGACAAATAATTTGCAAAAGAGGGACGCATTGCTGTGCCTCGACGAATACGCGCCGAAGATCAAATGGAAAAGAGACATCAACAGGATCCTAGACGTGGGTTGTGGGGATGGCAGCGTGACGAACATATTGAAGAACTATATCCCGACAGAGTTCAAGATGCTGGGGTGTGACATAAGCGAGAAGATGGTGAACTTCGCCAACCGCCACCACCGCAACGAGCAGACCTCCTTCACCGTGATGAACATCGAGGGCGACTTGCCGGAGGGGC
Source organism: Drymonia ruficornis (assembly GCA_947859195.1). Taxonomy (NCBI): domain Eukaryota; kingdom Metazoa; phylum Arthropoda; class Insecta; order Lepidoptera; family Notodontidae; genus Drymonia; species Drymonia ruficornis. Next base: position 6,417,126 of record OX401911.1, on the reverse strand, counting down.
TGAAAGGTGGCTTCGATCACGTGTTCTCGTTCTATGCTCTACATTGGATCATAAACCAAAGGTGAGTATTTCTGTCTTACATAATTACTTTATTTTATTCTAAGGGCCAAAAAATCAATTTTGAGTAGATTTAAATATGGAATCGATAGTTTAAACTCTACCATCGATCAATCGCCATGATCTTACGTAGTTTCAGCCACAGTCAGAAAAAAAATATACGTAATTGTTTTCATCATCAAGCATCAATATTATTAATTTTGTTGAAGGAAAATAAATAGGTGAGTTTCGAATTAAATAGTACTGAAGCCTTATCAAACTAGAAAATGTTAATCTATAGCAAAGTGCCTTGATGCCAACTTCATTCATAATTGACTGTTATCGCACTACGGAAAGCTAAGCATGTTTCACAAACAACTTCCAATAGAAACTGTTTTCTATTAGTCCCTTGCTGTGTCCTTTAACAGTAACATATCCAAAACATGGATTACGAATTATCGGATATGCCAACCCCATCGTACCCTTTCGCAAAAATTCACGAAAATAACGTAAATATGTAATGAATACGAACCGCTTCAAGCGGTCCGTGTAGGGCAGCAGCTCATTGCTGCCGGTGTCAACCGCACACTGACTACAGTTTTAGCTGCGACTGCAAATTAACTGCTTGAGTGGTGCAGATCGCCCAACAGTGACCGCTTCAAGCTGTCGGCACTGACCGCTCCAAGTAGTCCGTCTATGGCGACCCTTACTCATACCTAACTACGACTTGATTTGACTTGGACTCTGTTACCAGGCGTGCATTCAGAAACATCTACGAGCTGCTGTCGGGCGCGGGCGACTGCTTCATGATCTTCTTGGCGGGCGCGCCCGTGTTCGACGTATACCGCATCCTGGCGCGCAGCAACAAGTGGAGCTCATGGATGGGGGAGCTTGATAGATACATATCACCTTACCATGATTCCCCAGTGAGTCCAATTTTTTTATTTAGTAAAGCACTTATGAATTGTCAGAGAAATTACCACAAGAAACTCAAGGGCCACTTCTTTCCTCGGACCAACTACCCTGTGGTCTCCTGTGGTACCCTGGTACCCTGTGGTCAACTGGGAATAACATGCATCAAACAACTTTCGAACAAGTTGTGTGGCGGGAGCGGAGACAACGTATTGTGATTGGTCGATCTTGGGTCCTAGAATGTTCTGAGCATATGTATCGAATAATAGTTTCCTAGAGTGCAGAGTCCACCGCTCTTTTCAACAGAAACAGATTACGTGCTTTACCAGGAACGGCAACGCAACTTGAGTTCATGATCTAGAAATACTAATGTATTTATCAAGGGCCCATAAAAAGGTCCCATCAAAATAAGATTTAATTTAATTGCCTTCCTTTAACATAAGATAAAGGAAACTTAGGTATCCTTTATTAACCTTAGCTTACAAAGATAACTAAAACTAAACTTCACTAAAAGACTAAACTAAAACTAAAAGATTTAAAAACTGTTTTTCAGGAGCCAGACAAAGAAATCAGAAAAATCATGGAAAACCTTGGATTTGTCAATATCGATGTGCAGTGCAAGGAAATGGGTTTCATGTACGAAAACATGGATATGGCGAAAAGTAAGTTTACTCCTGTTATAAGTAATTGTACTAAATGCATATGGAAGTTATACGGTATTTATTACAGACTAGCTGTGCCCGCGACTCCGTCCGCGTCCAGTCGGTGAAGCCCTTAAATATAATTTTGTCTATCGTCTAATCTGTATTACGTCAGTCAGCATCAGTCTGAGTTCGTCTGTCCGTGGCTGTCTATCTGTACCAGTCTATACCAGTAAGGTGGTAGAGTCTGACCAGTAAGGTGGAGATCGGCATTCAAGTAGCTAATTTACCTTCGTTTCGTATGATGAGGGAGAGAGCCGGAAGCGCAACCCAGCCACCTCCCCGTCCCCTCCCACTAACCCCACTCCCCTTCAGGTTGGAAACGTGCTACCGATGCCTTTGGTTGCAAGCATCTATTGGGAACGGTAACTGCTTAACAACAGGTGGGCCGTACGCTTGCCTGGCGCCTTAGTTGTATAACAAAAGTTTGACTTTATTTGTCTGTGTGTATCAGTTTAGCTGTAAGTATCTGTCTGTCTGAATCGGTCTGTCTGTAATCTATCGGTAGGTGAGTATCTCTGACTGTACCAGTCTATCTGTATCCGTCTATCTATATCTGTAGTTACTCACAGTATCACGACTGAGCGGTTGGACTCCAGAGCTCAATGTTTAAGTTTGTACTTGATACCCATGTTCCTTATTTAAAATGAGTGAGTGCTCCAGACTCACGGCTTAGGTAAGAGTCACTGCGCAACATCGTGCTTAAAAAGTTAGAGTCCGGAGTTTATCGTCTAAGTCAATAGTCAAAGCGTTTATTATGTTTAGGCCTAGGAGGGCACTTACAAGTAGTCATTTTACATGTTTTCCTTAAATTCTAGCGCCGGATCGGAAACGCGACCTCGCCTGAGAAGTTTCTACTTGATACCCACATTGCTAATTCAAAGTTAGCAGGTCCTCCAGATTTATGGTTTAAGCAGGCAGTTACCCAGCAGCATCATTCCTGAGGGGTTGGAGTTCAGAGTTCAATGTCTGTGTTTCTATTACTACTTAATTCAAAATCAGCAGGTCCTCTAGACTTACTTCTTAGGTAGGTAGCTTCCCTACGGCATTAGTACTGTGGAGATGAATTCCAGAGTTAACGTCTAAGATTCCGCGTGATACAAAGACCCGCTTAATATTTTTTATACGTAATTAGGAATAAAAAAACTAAATTTCTTGAAGCAAGGAAGATATTAAATTTTGACATGTGGTGCAAGGCAGGTATTGTCTGATTTTAAGTATAGCGACATCTAGTTAAGAAAAACGAAACTTAAGATGGTAGAACGCAGCAATAAAATATTTATTATTATTATTAAAATTAAGATTATGTATTCCAAATAGTGTCGGATCACACACAACGTAGGGCTCCGTAGGGCTCCGCTCTAAATAGACGTATTTCAATAACTAAAACTTATTGTTGGCTAGAATTTCCGTGTGGTCATAAAAATTTACAATCTAATATTTTATAAAAAAATATCCTAGATGTTAAGTTGGACTATTAGTCATATCCATGCCAAATTTCATTGAAATCAATCCACTGGATTCGAAGTTGTGCGTGTTCGAATATTTAGGTAGTTTTTGAATGTTTTGTGGCAACCCTAAACTTTACCGAAAAAAAATATATGCTAGATGTTAAGTTAGACTATTAGTCATATCCATGCCAAATTTCATTGAAATTAATCCGGTGGATTCAAAGTTGTGCTCTTTCAAACATTTAGAATTTTTAAGTAGTTTTTTGAATTTTCTGTGGCAACCCTAAACATTTTCGAAAAAAAAGTATCCTAGATGTTAAGTTAGACTATTAGTCATATCCATGCTAAATTTCATTGAAATCCATCCGGTGGATTCGAAGTTGTGCTCTTTCGAAAATCTGAGCAAACATACAAACATACCCACAGACAAAAATTCTAAAAATGATAAAAATGAATTCTGCTGGTCAATCTAAGTCCCCCCCACTATTTTTTTTCCAAATATTTCGAATGTACAGACGCGACCAATTTTACATTCTTATTATATGTATAGATAAAAAACGTCTGTTTCCTGTAGGATATTTGTAGGGTCATCCTGTAAAAAAGTTCAAAATGCATTATATTTCTTTTCAGAGGCGTTAACCGCTGTCAACCCATTCATCATACCAAAAGATTTATACGAAGATTTCATGGGAGACTACATGGAAGTAGTGAAGCAGATGAAACTCTTAGACAAGGCGAACAACAACCATAGCGAAGCTGTCAAATTCACCTACCGGTTGCTCGTAGTCTATGGTCAAAAGCCTTCATCTAGGGACAAAACGCAAACTTAGTTAAATAATATACAGGGTGAATTTGAAATCATGGGCATCCTTTTAAACGGCGATTCTACACATGATTCAGAATACTTAGGGAATACTAATCAACAAATCAATTGATAAAAAAATATTGCCCATGTAAGGAATAACAGTTGATGGGTTTGCTTATTTGCTTACTAAAGTAATATTTTTTTAACCATAGATTTTTTTATTTACTGTCCCAAAATATTCAGAATCATGTGTACAGTCATTGTTTAAAAGGATGCCCATGATTTCAATTTCACCCTGCATAAAATAATATTAAAAAAATGTATAACCTAGGTCTCTTTTTTTATGACGATCTCAAAGATGCGATGTATGACGTCCAGAATATTATATCTACAAATATTCTGAGCCACGAGTCTCTTAACGATTGTCCATTGCAAAACCATTGGCCTATAATCCATGTCCATCAATCCATGCCTTCTGTTAGCAGTCCACTGGCCGACAACATGGCGACTGCCAAACATTAACGATTTATATTGAATTCACAAGGATAATATTACCCCCTTATTCATAGAGATTTTGCCCAGTTTGCAATGGTTATGAAAGGCATTTTTAGGAACAAATGTGATTTGTAACTCCACTGCAGGTCGATTATAACTTTCTATAAATAAGGGGGTTAGAGTTTTGCAATGAACAATTGTTAAGAGACTCGATGCCCTATTTTACGATTAATGCTTATTTACAAAAGACGCATATCAATGTTGGTCTTAATTTATCGTGTAATTAGGCACGTTCTGAATGCCTTAAGAAATTCAAGTACAAAACTTTATTATTGTATTTAATCAATTTATTATGATTTTAAGTTATAAAATGAAGGTATAGATATTTTATTTATAGTAGGGAATTTAAGTAGTTTTAAAAGACAGTATTGTTCATTTAAGATTAGTTAAACTGTAAAGTAGAAGATTATACAATAAGTAAAATTGTCTATCATTTATTAATTTTGGTGCCTGCATCGTAAAACTATAATGATCAGGACTAGTGTTATAATTATTTTGGACTTGACCTTCCTAACTATTACTCCTGTAAGCTATCCATCGGGACTCCCAACGGAGATTATACCTACTATTGAAGTTTGATCCGCGGCGAGGCGAGTTCCAGAGAATAGCAAAATTCTGTTGGAACCTGCAAAGCAAGGGAGGGCAGAGGATTGGGTTCTCGCTATCGAAAACGCCTGCATTAAATATGACACAACAAGAACGCAGAGCGATCATGCTCGTGTAATGTATTAGGCTCTATATTTGTAATCGCGATAAAGCCGGAAACCCACCGCGGTGCATGGAGAAGCCACGCACACGCTACGCACGTGGGTCAAGTTTCGCGTTGTATGTCACCGTATCAAATCTATGTCACCGTGTCCACCGCGGCGCACGGAGAGGCTACGCACGAAATGACGTAATCCATACATTTTCTTGCAAAGCGTAGCCGTGGCCGTGTGCGTGGCCTCTCCGTGCACCGCGGTGGGTTTCCGGCTTAACTGAGAGTTTGATTCATGTAACTACACACGTGCCTGTGTGGTGCCGGGAAGAATATCATCACCCCATTTCTTTCCGTGGGTGTCGTAAGAGACTAAGGAAATACTTTAATAAAATCAGAGAATGGGCAGCAGCGTTCTCTGTAACTTGACCAACAAATTTACTGCGCCAACCCGTCTGCCAAGCAGGGCTGGATTAATCCTGTCAGGGTAGTACCCCTAGACAATGCAATTCTCGGGGCCCCTTTTCTTTACCCTTTATGGGCCCCTCTCCCCACTAGACTGACTGTAGGTGATCCTATAACCTAACGATCTATACAAACCACTAGCAGCAGGTGAGTTTTTTTAATATTAATCGCACGGGGTTTATGCCGTCGGGCCCCCGATCCCGATGTAGAATGAATGAAGTATTTCATCAACAAAAAAAATATTGTAATTGAGGAAGGATTAAACTTTCAAATAAAATTTTCGTTCAATAAAATGTTATTATTTTATTCTTGTTGCGCCTTTTCTGCCAATGGTTATTCCGGCCCTGCTGCCAAGCGTGGCGAGTATTAGCATATCCCCCCAATGGGAAAACCTTGGGGAGGCCTGTGTCGAACAGTGGATGTCTCTTGGCTGAAATTATGAATCACACACACCGCTCTTTCATATTATGTATTTTTGTTGGTATTTTGGTTAATCGAGGCGACGCGTTGCCTATTTTCATACTCTTCTAGTAATTTATATTCCAAGGTTGCAAAGGCAGGCCGTAATGTTCAAGAACCCCGCGTAATTAGCATTTTTATCTAAGTATTATTTTATCATGTTACATGTTAGCCGTCCATTTATATATTCCACATAGTAAATTATGCAAATTCTGTTGGTACACGGACTAATAATGACTAAAATTAAAGTTTTGTCATCATTCTCGCTTATCATATCAATCTAAAATGTCTGAGCAAGCGAGTGGTATTTTAGTTGTGTGCCAAATTTAGTTCTTTAATAACAGAATTAACACCAATGTTACTTAGGTAATATTTAATTGTATTGTCATCAGATACATACTGACCAGGGCCCAAGTCGCTAAGCCATAAGGGCGCAGAATATGATGAAAGTTGTTGAATTATGGCAGGTTTCGAAGTCTCCTGTCTATCAATAGCAACGGAAAATTGCTATTGCCAACCTCTTTTAACTGCCGTAAAGTTCGTAATCTCCTCACTATTTAACTGCCACTTTGACATGCAGACCGACCAATCAGAGAAAAGAACAAGCGGCTGAACATAATAGCAAAACAGTTGGCTACCAGTCCACGGATTTTTGACACGATGGTAACAGTATTTTCCCATTCGTTTACAGATGGCATTAAAATGGCAGTCGTCAAGCGACTTAGGGCCCAGGAAAAACACAATCAAAAACATATCAGGGAGATCATTATTAGGGTAATGGGTAGCAGTTCCTATCTACATCATTTAACATGGTTTACCTCTGCCTATTATTCCATCAATGATCGTGTCAGTATATTACCACATTTTACAGAAAAAAATGTTCCTTTTCTACGTTACAGTGTTTTTGATTTTACTTATTCCTAATTCACAATTGCAAAATTTTGATTTTAAAATTGGTAACAACTACGTGAGTGAAACTGAATATTTATTTTCGTTACTTTATTCTACCTATTTCAGGGGTGGCAACTGATTTCAAGTGTACTCCAGATAATTATTTTATTCCATTCGAGAGTTCGAAAAAAATGTATACGAATTTGCCTAGTACCTAGGTATGCACAAATAGGAACATGGTCAATAACACTATCTATAATAATTAACTTCAGGTAAAAGAAATTTGAACGCTTTACCTTCTTTTTATTTCAGTTTCCTGAGATTTTTCTACATCACAAATCCACAATATCAATATTTCCTCCTTCGTGTTTTCCTATTATGTCTCCTCTTTTTCGTGTTCCTTCGGTACACTCTTAGCAAAGTGGTCGTAGTACCTGAGTATTAGTATCATGCTTGACAACTCATACCTAAATAATTATAAATATTGCTTCCAACAGGGTCCGTATGTGGGAGAGTGCAGTTATTTCAACGTAGCCTACCCTGACCACAAGAATTTGAGTTTCTCCACAGGCTATATTGAAAAAATTAAAAGCAGATACATCATTCATTTAAATACTACTGTATTCATTCCAGCTCAGATAGTAGAGGTTAGTAGTCAGTGTCCACTTGTTGAAAATAAAGACCCTAAACGTTTGGGATTAACCACCAATAGAAATCTATAATAGCGTCAATGACGTTGTACTGACGCGATAATGAGCGATGGCTATTGGTTGTTCGTTATTAAGTTCTTAAGTTTCAAATTTAAACGATGCCCTTTTAAGGTATGAAGTATACAATCTGATGACCGCTTGGCGTAATGGCTCTAGCGTAGGCCGCTCGGCTGACTGCATCGGGTGGTCGCGGGTTCGATTCCCGCCAGAGGTAAATTTCGGAAACAGCCTATTCTTTATTTGCCCTGGTCGGGGTGTCACTGGGATCGCTCCCAGTCCCTAGTACGGTACCGATAATACAAGCGTTGCTTAGTTTGGGACCATACAGTTGGTGTATTCGTCTGGCGATATTACGTATTTATTTAATCTGCTGTATACAGAGTGAATTTGAAATCATGGGCATCCTTTTAAACTATGACTCTACACATGATTCAGAATATTTTGGGAAAATAAATAAAAAAATCTATTGATGATAAAATATTGCTCGAGTAAGCAAATAAGCAAACCCGTTGAGTGTTATTTCTTATCTGGGGGCTTACCACAAGCTCTTATTGCGATTCAATTATAGGAACGTTTTAACGACGTTTTAATGACGTTTCTTATTGTCATGACAATAAGGTACGTCATTGCACAAAAAGTCGCTGAAACGTTAATACGTTCCTGTAATTGAATCGCAATAAGAGCTTGTGGTAAGCCCCCTGGGCAATAAATTTTTATGAATTGATTTGTTGATTAATATTCCCTAAGTATTCTGAATCATGTGTAGAATGACCCTTTAAAAGGATGCCCATGATTTCAATTTCACCCAGTATACTACATATATTTTTGTAAATTCCCAGGTAAAGATTTTCGTGTACAAAATCAATAACACCAAAGAAGTATTATGGCACTACAGAGTAAAGAATCCGTGCCAGCATTACGCTTTGGCCAGCATGCTAAAAGGAAACTTCAATGTGGACAATCAATGCGTTGTAAAAAAGGTATACTAATGTTTCAAAAGTCACACGTGATGTTACGATCCGTTACTATGAGCTGGGGGCTTACCACGAACTCTTATAGCGATTCAATTACAGGAACGTTTTAACGTTTCAGCGACTTTTTGTGCAATAACGTACCTTATTGTCATGACAATAAGAAACGTCATTGCACAAAAAGTCGCTGAAACGTTAAAAGAAAACTGCTATAAGAGGTGGTGGTAAGCCCCCTGAACTCTTATCGCGATTCAATTACGGGAACGTTTTAACGTTTCAGCGACTTTTTTTGCAATGACGTACCTTATTGTCATGACAATAAGAAACGTCATTGCACAATAAGTAGCTGAAACGTTAAAACAAAACTGCTATAAGAGGTGGTGGTAAGCCCCCTGTTCATAAGAGCTACCTATGTACCTAATGTACATGCCCAAAGCGAGTAGTAAATTATAAGCAAAGGAACTTCGTTAATTTTATACTGGAGTGAAAACTTGAAGAAATACAAATATATGTATTAGGTAGGTATGTAGAATAAAGAATATTTGCGAAGTAAACGTACTACATATTTGATTGCATAGCAACTAATGTACAATTGGTGAATTCCCTTGTACATTATATAAACCGGCCAAGTGCGTGTCGGACTCGCACACGAAAGGTTCCGTACCACCGTAAAATAAAAACGTCAAAAATATTAAGTTTCTTGTATGGGGACCCCCTTTATTTTCAAATGTTATTTTCTTTTTAGTATTTTTTGTTGCAGCGGCAACCGAAATACACATTCTGTGAAAATTTCAAGTCTTCACCTATGACGGTTCGTGAGATACCACCCGCTGACAGACGGACAGCCGGACAGACAGGCAGCGTAGGCTTAGTAATAGGGTCCCGTTGGCACCCTTTGGGTACGGAACCCTAAAAAAAATAATAATAAACAGCAAATAATGTACAATAAAATTGGTGAATTCCCTAGTATGTTTTATAAAAATAGCATGAAATAATTTAAATATATATATATCGTTCTCTTTCAGGGTACATACAAATGCATATTGAATTTTACTGATTTATTAACAGTATTTTTCGGGCCGTCTTTTTTCTATGGCGACTTTATGTTTAAAGCGTACACGATTTCAAAGAAAGGTAGCCTCCTAAATATTGTTACAATCACAACTTTCAAAAGAAAAATATAGAATCTTACCTAAAATGTAGCAAGAAATAAATTATAGGCCACCTACCTGACTTTTATTTATAACTTATCTACCATCCCACATAACATACCAATAGATATTATGTGACGTATATTTACAATACCTTCGCTATATCTGTCAATTCAGAAGTGTTTTGTAAAGCCATTGTAAGTTTTGTTTAATGTTTCTATTGTATATTTTTGGGTTGAAATGACACTCACGCACTCAAATAAAGGTACTTTCTTTTAAAATTTAGTCTTTAGTCTTAGTACTTCAGTTAGGTAGTACATACATAGTAGTTAGTTAGGTAGAACATACATGAGTGGTAAAAAAAATGGTACAAAAGGTGGTAGAGTCAAGCTGTAGCCAATTGACTGCAGCTTATATACGGGCTGGCTCAACCGGGGTAGTACCACCCCCTCACAGAAGATCGGCGTAAAGCAGCTATTGCAGCTGCGTACGATGAGTGAGAGAGCCGAAAGCCCAACCCCCCTTCCCCTCTCTCTGTCCCACTCTCCTTCAGGTCGGTAACGGGCGAACAATGCGTTTGGTATTGCAAGCATCTATAGGCTACGTTAACACAATGAGTAGCCTACATACTAATTGATATTATTATTATAATATAATAATACTAGCAACATAAATGTATTTAAATATGTTTTATATTTAAAAATTTGACTGTCACAATTAACAATTAATTTGTGATTTGTTTGCGATTGACAAACAAATCACAATTATTTATCATTTGTCACTTCAAAACAAGAGTGAGCAGGCTGCTACCGAGTCAGATGGCTAAATTTTCAGCCTCATCGTCACTTCCCATCGGGTGAGATAGCGGTCAATCGCTAACCAGTGTATAACAAAAAAGTTAAGTTACAGTATAATTTTATTATTATTTTATTAACTTTAATATGATTATCACTTGCTTACGGTGAAGGAAAACATCGTGAGGAAACCTGCATGTCTTTAGACATGTGAAATCCACCAACTCGCACTGGGCCAGCGTGGTGGATTATGGCCTGAATCCCCCTCGCATTGAGGGGAGGCCCGTGCCCAGCAGTGGGACGTTAAAAAAGAGCTAAATTATTATTTTATTATTATTATTTAAAATTTTATTACATAGCATACCTACTTTATTGAGGTATAAAGTTTATTCATGATTTATTGAGAGGAGTATCAGAGAATTTGTGTCCCTAAGGTTTGGAACCATAGCCCACAAGAACTTGGAGGTTTACGTCTATCTTCTTATCGTGATCCTCTAATTTGGTGCAGCTTTTATCTATTAATCCAAGCCGCTGGACCAATCCAACACTGTCCTTTAAGAAATCCTCAAACACATCATCAGGCATATTGTAAGGATCAATTGCTTTTAATAAATCTGAAAAAAAAACGACTTAAGTAATTTTTTTATCGCTTTTTTTTTACCTTTTATCACCTACTAGCTGTGTCCTGCGGCTTCGCCGGCGTGGTAATTGATGTGGAAGATTAGCCTATGTCTTATTCCAGAGCCTACATTATTTACGTTCAAATTTCATTAAATTCGGTTTAATAGTTATGGAGATACGTGGTAACAAACATTGGCACACACACACTTACTTCCGCTTTTATAATATTACTGTTAGTAGGAAGTAGGATATTTAAGGTAGGAGTTAGTTGCGGGCGGCAGACGTCAATCCCATAGAATTGAGTGCCGTGGTGCCGTCGCGGCACACGTCATCGTGACAATTTTGTATGAAACTGACGGCAGCAAATGCCGTTGGCCGTCGTGCAACCAACTCCCACCTTTACCTCTTTTAGTTCAATCACACTTACTTTTGAGGTCTCTTCCGTTTTGCATCACGTATTTCAAATTTTCGCATTTAACTTGTATGTTGGTAAATCCAACAGATTCCATGATTTTCGTTACTTTATTTTCTGCATCCTAATAAAAAACACATAAAAATATATATAAGATGTGACACAAATGGTGCCTAATGTAATGAAACCTTTTTCAACTTTTTGAAATTTTAGGATTTAGGTAAATCATAAATGGACCTAGAACGACCATTTCACACTGTAAAACTTTGCCTTTGCTGGACTAGAAACTCTTTAGTAAGTAAACCAAAAAGCACATGTCAATGTTTTCCGAATGTTGATTTCCGTTACCATGGTAGAATCCCTCGCCTTCGCTTTCCTCTGAATTCAAAATAACGCCCTCGGCGGAACAAAATATCACTTTGGCCCCATATAACACAAATAACTATTTACTCTGCTTTTTAACTCATTTCTGTAGTTTTATTTTCCCATAACCCATCATCTATATTTTATCCCTTCATCCTATAGATCCAGCGAAGAACTAAAACTTCTGGGAACTTTTTATGTTTCGTTTTGAAAAAATCAAACAAAAATCGTCGAGTATTGAATCTCGGAATGACTACTTATCTACAAACATAATAAAAAATTGTACGGAACCCCCAGGGCGCGAGTCCTACTCGCACTTGTCCAGTTTTTTTACTTGAAGTCTGCCTTTAATAATAATAATAAAATCCTGGAACATTCTTTTACACACCTTACCCCAAACTTCTACCTGATCCGAAACTAAGCAAAGCTTGTACCTGTGCTTGTAGTATGGAAACCAGATAACTGATATTACTACATAATAATAATAATGTTAGCCCTTTTCGCGTTCCACTACTGGGCACGGGCCTCCCCTCAATGCGAGGGGGATTCAGGCCATTATCCACCACGCTGGCCCAGTGCTGGTTGGTGGATTTCACATGTCTAAGACATGCAGGTTTCCTAACGATGTTTTCCTTCACCGTAAACAAGTGATAATCATATTAACGTTATGATCCACACGTAGATTTCAAAAAATCCAGTGGTGTTAACCAGGATCTGAACCCTGGACCTTAAGCCCGGAAGAGGCGTGCTTAACCGATCGGCTATCACTGCTATTCACATACTACATATACTACTTCTTTTTTTGTAAATACATAATTAATATACATAATTACACCCAGACTCGGGACATACAGACATGTTCATACACACAAATGCATGCCCCGGGTAGGAATCGAAACTACGACCTGCAGTGTGAAAGGCCGAATCTTAGCCAACCACGCAAACGGGCCCCTCTGTGGACACATACCTCCATGCTGTCATAATAGTAAGGGGAAATCCCCTTTTTCACGTCTGGGATCCACGGTTTCCATTTCTTGTCTTGAAGTATTTGCGCGTGCATGTCATAATTAAAAAAATATTTCAGAATACAAAAAAAACAGTCACCGCCGTCCTTCAAGAGGTCATAAAAGTTCTTGAAACCCTTCCTATGAAAAAAAAGATTATTAATAAAGCTGTTAAAATTTACCGAAGATTTTTTGAAAAGTTCTAAAAGCTATAAAATCACTAGCGGTTTGTAAGTTTAAAATTATTTAATTTTGGGTAATAAGCACTTACTCTTGGTTCATTATAAAATGCAATGCAAAAAATGAAACGACATGGTTGAAATCGTGTTTTAACTCTTTCGGCATCACGCCCTCGATGTCCAATACTCTGAATGTAATATTCTCTTTTGCGTATTGTTTTCTTGCAAACTCCACCATACTCTCACTGACGTCACTCGCGACGAATCTGACATCTTTAACTGGCACGTATGTCTTTATGATGTTCGTGACGGCGCCATCTCCACACCCCATGTCAATGATGCTCTCGTTTTGATTTCTCCATTTCATCTTTCCTGCATATTCGTTGAGGTATTTAACAGCGGTAGATTTTGAAATAAAATTGATTTTGCTGAATAATTCTGGATGATTCATATTGATGAGTCCTTATTGTAATAATTTGTTCAATACAATAGGTCTTGTCTCCTACTAAACTCGTCACTTCTGTACCTTCAGTTCAATTAAAATGCTTAAACATTTTCTCAAACCTGGGTAATGTCTGTTGTTTTTGTTCTCTTATCGAACATTTTCTTATCATGTACCTTTGCACTCAACTGTATTTAAAAACAGGATAAGTGCGAATAGGACTCGCGCCCCGATGGTTCCGAAAAAAACTTATTAGGAGTTGAATTTTTAAAAAGCTCAAAATTATGTTTTTTACTAGCTGTGCCCACGACTCTGTCCGCGTCCAGTCGGTGAAGCCCTTCAGCATAATTCTGCCCATCTATCTAAATCTGGCTGTCCGTAGCTGTCTATCTGTACCAGTAAAGTCAAAGTCAAAGCGTTTATTTTGTTAAGACCTATGAGGGCACTTACAAATTGTCATTTTACTTTTATTTTTCCTTAAATTCTACCGCGGATCGGAAACGCGACCTCGAAGTGGCAGGGCGGTGGTAAGGTGGTAGGGCCATGCTGTGGCCAATAGACTTGAGTTTATATACTCGAGTTTACTATCAATGCATTTTCTACCAAACAATTTCAACTTCCATCAAAAACTGTAGAATTTATGGCACTAGGATATACGGATTGGATGATCTTATAAGGGTTGCCTCGTAGGGATTTCGGAACCCTAAAATGCTGAAACAGGTGTTAATGTATTTCGAATAAACTATCTACACATTAAACACATCTCTAAACTTAGTAAATTTTAATATCTAGTTAGTTTTTCGAATGTTCCGTGGTAACCCCAAATATTTTTATTATTTTTTTTTTTTTTTTTTTTCGAAAATAAAAATATCCTAGATGTTAAGTTGGAATATAAATCATATCCATGCCTTTAATTAAAATCTATTCAGCGGTTTCTGAGTTGTGCGTGTTCAGACAAACATTTGTAATTATTTTCTATGTATTTCATACTACCTACTCGTCTTTGGTGTTATTAATGCTGGAAATATATTGCCATAGAAAACGACTGCAACTACTTAAACTTTTATTAAAAGGCGCATTGAATGGTAGTTCCGTCCGACTTCTACTTTCCACTACTAGACCACCAGGCGACTTCGTCTTTATGTCGTCGACATACCGCTAAGTAGTGGAATTCACTCCCTCTGTCCTTGTTTCCGGAGGTACCTACATGTTACTTCAAATCAAGAGTGAACAGGCTGTTACTGAGTCAGCGGGCTACATTTTCAGCCTCGTCGTTACAACCCATCAGGTTAGATAGCGGTGAATCGCTGACCAGCAGGGGCCATAGGGGGGGAGCAGGGGGGGGGGTATAGGTCCAGTGCATATTAAAAAGTTACAGTATAACGTGGTTATTACACTTTATTACAAAAAATAAATTCATAGTTTATTGGGGGATAATAGTTTATTCATGAAGTTATTGAACAGAGTATCAGAGAATTTGTGTCCCTATGGTTTGGAACCATAGCCCACAAGAACTTGGTAGTTAATTTCTATCTTCTTATCGTGATCCTCTAATTTGGTGCAGGTTTTATCTATTAATCCGAGCCGCTGGACCACTCCAACACTGTCCTTTGCGAAATCCTCAAACACATCATCTGGCATATTGTAAGGATCCACTGCTCTTAATAAATCTGAAAAAAAAAAAAACTTACGTTATTTTTGGGTCTTATCATTTTAATTTCATTAGGCGCTCGCTCATACCCATGCAATCACTGATCGGTAAACCATCAGAGGTTAAGCAACGCTTGGCAAGGTCAGTGAGAGATGGGTGACCATTTAGTGGCATTTGAACTGAGCGTCTGTGTGCTTCGGAGGGCACGTAAAAAGTCGGTCCCGGTTGTTGTCATTTAGGCAGCTGTTGTTAAGCCTTGTCCGAGGGCTCCGCTTACCATACGATAAGAAGAATTTCCCTGCCTATATTTACTTAATTTAGGTCAATCACACTTACTTTTAAGTTCGCTTCCATTTTGCATCACGTGTTGCGTATTTTCGCATTTAACTTGTATGTTGGTAAATCCAACAGATTTCATGATTTTCGTTAATTTCTTTTCTGCATCCTAAATCACACCATAAATGTTTATTGCATGTCACAGTATCTAATGTGACGAAACACAGTGTAAATACGATACAACTATGGAATTATAGGGACCCTATTTAAAATTTTAGGATATCGACTTTAAATCATAAATGGACCTATCAAAACCTTTTGCATCGAGTATTATTATTTTATTAATTTAGTGCACTTATAATGCACTTTATATAAAAATATTAGGATTCTGCAAACCTCGGGCATGGAAAATTTTACTGTGCCAATTTTCATACACCTCCGTCTACGCATCTTCGAAAAACAGGGAAACAAAATTTTTGCTTCACGTATTAATATTATGATGATGATGAAGATTTTGATATTTTCAAGAATTACAATTTATTATATAATTATTATATTATTTAAATTAAATATGTACCAACATGCATTATCTTTTTTTTAACTTGATGTCTACCTCGGTCGACACTTACCTCCATGCTATCATAATAGTAAGGGGAAATCCCCTTATCCACGTCTGGGATCCACGGTTTCCATTTCTTGTTTTGAAGTATTTGCGCGTGCATGTCATAATTAACAAAATGCTTCAAAAAACAAACAAAGCAGTCACCGCCGTCCTCCAAGAGGTCGTAAAAGTTCTTGAAACCCTTCCTATGAAAAAAAAGATTATTAATAATTTTGCTATTAAAATTATCCGAAGATATTTTGAAGCGGTTGATAAGTATAAAATATTTGATTCGGGTAAGTCACACTCACTCTTGGTTCATTACAAAATGCAATGCAAAAATTGAAACGACATGGTTGAAATCGTGTTTTAACTCTTTCGGCATCTCGCCCTCGATGTCCAATACTCTGAATGTAATATTCTCTTTTGTGTATTGTTTTCTTGCAAACTCCACCATGCTCTCACTGACGTCACTCGCGACGAATCTGACATCTTTAACTGGAATGTATTTTTTGATGATGTTCGTGACGGCGCCATCTCCACACCCCATGTCAATGATGCTGTCGTTTTGATTCCTCCATTTCAATTTTCCTGCATATTCGTTGAGGTATTTAACTGCAGCACCTCTTGACATCAAATTGAATTTGCTGAATAGTTCTGGATGGTTCATATTGACGAGTCCTTATTGTAATAATTTGTTCAAAAAATCCAATACGTATTGTCTCCCACTAAACACGTCACTTCTAAACCTACAGTTCAATTAAAATGCTTAAATGCACATAATATCTGTTGTTTTTGTTCTCTTATCGAACATTTTCTTATCATGTCCCTTTATACTCGATATTATTAAACCGGACAAGTGCGAGTTAGGACTCGCGCCCCGGTACTTCTATACAAATTTATTAGGTGTTGAATTTTAAAAAACGCTTGAAATGTAATTTTTATTTGTTATAAGTACCAAATTAATCATCAAAAATCAAATCAATTTCTATTGAAAAGAGTAACCATTTGAGTATCTTGTCGGCTCTTTTCAATGGAAGCAAAATTACGAACCGGTGGTAAAACCAAAAAAAAATTGACTATCCGTAGGTGCTTCCTTTAGCCTACATGAATAAAAATATTTTAACTTTGACTTCCTTAATTTCTTCTTTGTATGGTCTAAGATGAAGAGCGACCTTCACTCATCTGCTTACCGGATCAAACATATATTTTATCAAAAAAAAAAATGTGTGTGAACATATACCAATAGGGTTAAAAAAATAAAAAAAAAGCAAAAAGCTAAAAGCATGCACGGCTTCGTCGCGCGCAGCTGTTGTTATGCGTCCTCCTCTATCGCATCAAATAGTACGCGGACGCGCAATGCTTCTCTGTCATACATTTTTGCTTGCTCTAATTCGCAAGCAACACTATACACTGTACTTGCAAAAAAAACCCCCTTCATTTTGATATAATTTTCATTTGGCATTTTTATAATTTTAATTAACTAGCCATGAGCATATTTTGTACGGGAACCCTATTGGTATATGTTCAAAAACATATTTTATTTGATAAAATATAAGATTGATCCGGTAAGCAGATGGGTGAAGGTCGTCCTTAAGCGTATCTCGTACTATTAGACAGTCCACTAAATAGAATAGCCATCAATAAAATTATTATGTGCTGATAGCTATTTACATACTTTATTATGACTCCATACATAGGTAGATACTAAGCTACAAAAGTGAATGTCACTTCTGCTCGTAGTTTCATCATTTACGGGTGAACTTGGAAAACCTTGGTATAAATACTTAGGTATGTGCATATTATAGATACTCGAACGAATTATAATGGTCTAAATATATATCACTAGCTTTCCCCCGCGACTTCGTCCGCGTAGAATTTAAATGAAAAAAAAAATCGGATCTCTGATCCCAGATCCCGGATCCCGTATCTCGGATCCCGTTTCCCGTTTTTACCGGATCCTGGATCCCGTTTGCCGGACCCCGTATCCCGGTTCCCGTATTCGGGATATCCCGGATCCCGTATTCCGTGTCCCGTATATCCCGGATCCCGTATCCCAGATCCCGGATCTCGGATCCCGCAGTCCGGATTCCCGATCCCGTATCGTATTTGCCAATAAAAGTCCCTTCTAAATCGGTCCAGCCGTTTCGAAGATTAGGCGGAATCGGTACCGCCATACAAACTTTAACCCCCTATTGTACCCCCTTAGGGGTTAAATTTTCAAAAACGCTGAAGTTTATATTTCTTTTATATAAAAAGAAACCTCCAGACGATTTTGCATCATCCTAACTTCAAAAATGACGAACTTCCATATAAACCGTAATCCCTGATTTAACGCCCTTTTTTAAATTCGTAATATCTTTTGAATGGAATGCCCGATTTAAATAATTCAAAAAGTAATCTACAGGTCTTAAAATAGTCTCAAATACGAAATGATTTATTTGGATAAGGATTCATACTAAGGTCTGATTTTGGTCGGCATTTCTATCAACTTTTAAAATGTAAAAAGTAGTTATAGTAACGTAACTACAATAGTTGGGCATATGGTATCTCGAAGTTTTTTGTAGATATTGATATGTTCTTTAATATTGTAGAACATTTTTTTGTTCTATCATCAATAGTTTCCGTAGCGCATGCGATGAAAGGTATCTTACGGCTAATTTTTTTACACCTTGGGTTACATTATTGAAGTTTTAGTAGGGATCCCTAATTTTTTCTAGTAATAAATATAGCCTATGTTACTCAGCGATAATGTAGCATTCTAATAGTGAAAGTATTTTTGAAATCGGTCCAGTAGTTTTTGAGTTTATTCATAACATACAAAAATCCAAAAATACAAATCTTTTCTCTTTATAATATTATTATTATTAATTATTACATTATTATTATATTATTATTATACGTGTAGATTGGTATAGATATCATTGGAACTAACAGGATGTTTCACAAGTCAATACTACTCATGCCTAAAATAATTTTACCCCTATAAAATTTCTAATACTCAATTTTGACCCCATGAGAGATGCTTTTCTATAAATATTCCACACAAACTTTGGCCCACCATCCTTAGGGGGAACACTTTGGGAATCCGTTGTTATTACTCATCTAGAGGCCAAGAGGAACACAGACAGACTGTAGTGTCTTTACATGTCAGCTACCTTGCATGTACCTATTATAATTAATTAATTAATTATTTTGGACTCGTGATACATCCTGTAGATAGCATAACCTAACATTAACCTCAAGTTGAATAACTTAATGCATGTTATCTTGTTTTCTAGAGTTCCGTACCTCAAAAGGAAAAAAACCATCCACGTGCGTGTCGGGCCATGAACAATGTAGAGTAGCAATTTAATAACGAAAATTCAACGTATGTCTAATTAAAATCGTGATATGCAAGAAACAAAGTTGTATGTGCGGTTGAATTCTGACTGGAAGTATAAAGTTAGTTCAGAAACAACGGGGGAACTTTGCGTTACCTTTATCGGCTATAGGTCATGAATCGTGATCTAGTGAACTAGTTTTTTTTTATTTATTTTTTCAGATTTTCTGCATGTGCTTGAGGTTTTCCGAACGAGATCTACCTAAGAATAGCCACTAAAATTTTTCAAAAAAAAATCAAAACAAAATCATTTTTTTTTTTTTTTTTTAATTTTTAACCGTGCTTGATTAAAAAAGTATGAAACTCAAATAAAAAACCTCATAACAATAAAAAAATACATACTTATTTAACGATACTCCATTCTGGATAGTACATTTAAAAATTAAATTAAAAATTTAAAAAACCCCCGACAAAATAAATCCTCTAAAAAGAAAAAAATAATATCTGAATATTTTCACCCAAGCGTCGTCTTTGCGTCGGGGGAACGCTAAGTACATTACATTTAGAGTAACCTGTAGATTATGACCCTGACCGACGTACTTAGCGGTCCCCCGACGCAACGACGACGCTTGGGTGAAAATATTCAGATATTATTTTTTTCTTTTTAGAGGATTTTTTTTGTCGGGGGTTTTTTTAATTTTTAATTTAATTTTTATTTCATGCTTTTTAAACTTATATTACCGGTGTACTAACTGCCCAGCTTGTATTAGCATGTGCTCATCAAAACGCATCGTATGAGCCCAAACACAAGGTAGATGTCGTACACCGTTGAGGAGTTCTTATGATGCCTGCGCATCAGGTCAAGGTTGTCATACTTTGTAATATCATTGACAAGTGACAGGATTTCAAATTTCGTATCGATCAGACCTGTGGAAGTTGTTTATATCTTTTCATTAACTACAAAAGAGCTGATGGTCTTCAAACGGCTGAGCAGATTTTCTTGAAACATAGCTAAGAACACTCTCGATTAACCCACCTTTCAAACAAAAAAAACTAAATCCAAATCGGTCCATCCGTTCAGACGCTATGATGCCACAGACAGACACACAGATACACAGATACACAGATACACACGTCAAACTTATAACACCCCTCGTTTTTCGTCGGGGGTTAAAAAAACACTCCCACTATCCATGTAGGGTTGGCACCCTTGAATGTTTTTTCTCAAGATCCGAGTGCGAGCGCATACTTATTGGGCCAATGTAGTCATAACAATAACAAAAACATTATTTTGGTTAGCTAGAATGTTTATTCCACACCACATACATTTATAAAATACTTTTAATACATAAATCAGATTATAGCAGGGTGCTTTTCCCTCTAAGGTTTAGTAGCATAGACTACAAGAATATTGTAATTAAAGTTAACTGGCTTATTTTGCCCTTCGAAGCCGGTATTAGTGTTGTCCAATAAGCCAAGCTGCTGCGCTAGTGGCTCACTGTCCGCCATAAAGTCCTCGAACACGTCACTCGGCATATTGTATGGCTCCACAGCTTTCAGCAAGCCTGAATAAAGTACATTGGACGGATTTCAAAATTCTTATTGACACTGACATTTACCCGATGACGCCCGCCGACAAAGAGATCGACCAAAGAAGGGATGGCGAGATGATTTGAATACCTTTCCGGGAACATCGTGGCAAAAAGCCCAAGACATAAATGTGTGGAGAAGTAAAGGGAAGACCCATAGATGGGAGGCCTTTGGCCAGGAGTGGTTACGGGGCCTCCAAGAGGAGTACCTTGAGAAGTCATTATGAAATAAAACTTACTTTTAAATTCATTTCCGTTTTTCATAACGTATGTCATCTTCCTGCATTGGACATCTATATCGGTGAATCCAATCTTTTCCATCATTTGCGTAATTTTTTCTTCAGGATCCTTTAACAATGAAAGATATTATATTAGGTATTATTGAGTAAGTAATCAATATAATGTAATGTATAAGTTAACGTTTAGAGGTTGTATAATTTTATTATTCCTTCGATTCCCAATCGCGGTCAACTCTGTCGAAGTGCTCTCGAACTAGTTGCACCTCTATTTCAAAATAAAGTTAAAATCGATTGTACCTCACTTCAACGAAAATTATTCTCACTTGCAATAAGTAATTATAAGTACTAAGTATGTAAGCTACTTACATCTACATAATAATAAGGTGAGATGAATTTGTTGATATCTTTGATCCATGACTTCCACTTGTTCTGTTCAGATGCTTGTAAAAACAAGTCGTAGAACGGCACATATTTCAGGAAGCAGAAGAAACAGTCACCACCTTTTTGCAAAAGGTCGAACGCGTTTCTAAAAACCTTCCTGCAAAATGATAGAAAATTATGTTTTGTTCACATTGACAAATTATTGTTATTGAAAGCAGCTTAGAATTGAAGCCTGGCTCATCCTTTTCAGTAAAGTTTTAAGAAATAAGATGGCGAAAAATACCTATTATTGCCACTTACTCTTGATTTCTGATAAAATGCAGCACAAAAAACGAAAACACATGATTGAAGTTGTGTTTTAACTCATTCGGCAAATCGCCCTCCATATCCAATACTCTGAATGTGATATTCTCTTTGGAGTAGTGTTCCTTCGCATATTCCACCATCTTCTCACTGATGTCGATTGCGTCGAACCTGACAACTTCAGTTGGAATATGTTTTTTTATTATGTTGGTCACGGCGCCGTCTCCACAACCCATGTCCATGACGCTCTCGTTGTAGTTCCTCCATTTGATCTTCCCTGCATACTCATTGAGGAGTTTCTCAGCAGTTGCTTTTGTCACTGAATTGAATTTACTGTATAGTACTGGATTATTCATTTTAAGTAATCTGAAACATTTTTATTAGTGTACCTACTAGACATGTGACTTGTACCTTAAGGGATGCCTAAGCAACATTTCATGCTTCGTGACCACAGAGTAAAGACTAAAGAAAGAGGTGCCCTTATTAGATATTTGTATGAAACAAAACGTGGTCATTGTTTTTTCATTTTCATTTTACTATTTACCGGTAAATAGTTTAACTACTCGCTTCGTTTTATGTCGATGTTAGTACTAGGCCGACCACTTGGCCGACTTGCTTAGGTCCCAGTCCCCTTAGTAACTGGTCCATGTTCGTGACCCACCGGTAAGCTGTGCGTTATTTATTTAGTAAATCAGTGGGTATGTTGTATTTCTCACTGATGGACATAAAAGCACTGCACTGGTTTATTAGTAACTTAAACACTTGAATATGCTACATTCATAGCAAACAATTTGATGTTAGTTATTAGTTTTTATCAAATTTCCAAACCTTTAGTGACGCTTGATACCTACTATGTTTATGAAATGTGTACACTTTGAGTGTAATCAAACACTTTTTATTATTTATATTATTTATGTAGGTACCTTCTGTAGGTATTTGACAAATTATAATGGGTCGTCTCCTAAATATATTAATTTGCAAATAAACTTATTCAGAAAAATGCACAGGTATTTATATTTGCTTGGCAATTACCTGCTGCCTTCTCAGTAATGCATAACTGCGGTACACAAGATTAAATACAACATAGAGGTCTTGCTCTTCATTATATATGTGTAACAACTCTTCAAGGCGTTCATGTTTTACTTGATATTTTGTGTACTTGTTCGCCGATATGACGCGTTAAACTGCATAAGACTGCCTCAGACTTAGCGAGCTGCAGCTTCATTAGAGTTAGACAAAACATCGCACGCGTAGTACACAATACTACTACTACGACTTAGCGTATCTTTACTCTGTGGTATCACAGTAATACCTCTCAGAAGAGCTAGCCAAGTGGCATGAACGCTAATCGAATAGAATAGAATAAACTTCACAATGTATGGAAATGTCAAACGTCGCCATGTAAATCAACAACAAGTTAAGCTATGAAGATCGCGCTTGAGATCACGTGACTTATGTCATTTCCATAGATGAAGCGTAGCGATTTTGTAGACGTCAGCCACTTGTCTAGCCCTGCTGCTGTGCTAGTGCCGGGAGTTGGTGCTTTTTTACGTTTTTCAGTTTTCACGGCAACTACCTACCTATATGTATATTCACAAGCCTGCACTCGTCACGATTATAAGTAATAGCAATTAGTAAATTTTGAACTGATATAACGCTGATGCCCTTTTCACCTGGTGATTTAGCAATCCAGGGCTACTCCAGCCAGAAACAATCAGCAGGCTGTCTTAATTACAACATTCAAACAGAATCAAATTAAAAATTGCCCTGTGTTGAAGAATGCATCTTGTGCACCCGCTTAAGAATAACCTAATAACAACTTTGAGTAATTACCTATTTGCAAAAAGACAACATCCAAGACAACAAAAAACATACACATCTATGTCAGAAACGAAAATAAACTGTCAAACTGCTATTGGTTGTTATGACGTCACTAACACCTGTAGAAGACCCGTACAGCCAGCCATATTTAGCTGATGGTCACCGATGGTAGTCACGATTCTGGATGTACTAAAACCCTCAAAGATAATTTCTCAAATGTACACCCTATTATTGGACCTTGTCTGAAATAAACTGTCTATTATTATTATAAAATAATAGTTAGGAATCTATTATAGTTGTATATCATGAAGGGTGACCTTCCTATGTCACTAAGCTCATTGACGTGAGTGTCTTGCCTGTTTTGAATTACGGTGCTTGAACTTGGTCGTTGACCTAGGCAAAAAAGTCCAAACTCAAGGTGTGCCAAAGGGCAATGGAATGTAGTGTTTTAGGTTTTAAGATAACAGATAGAATGAGAAACACTAAGGGCCAAACACATCGGGACGCCATGGTGACGTCGCCCGACACCGTAGCCAACTATTCGTATTGAAATGTATGGGAGGTAACACACCAGCCCCTCTAGACAAGTGGCTTCGCATATAAGCGTTACTACAAATCGCTACGCTTAAATGTCTAGAAATGACATTACAAGTCGATAAGTAGATCACGTGACTTATGTCATTTATATAGATGAAGCATAGCGATTTGTAGAAAGGCTGGTAGGAGACAGCCACTTATTTGGATACGTAGCCCGCGACGTCGCCATGGCGCCCCGGTGAGTTATGGCCCTAAACTGCGTTCCATAACTGAGTTAATGGATGTGAGTTTCAAGACTGCTAAACTCAAGTAGGGATGGGTGGGCCATATACCTAAGTACTCGTAAAATCCCGACAAGTGAGCAAACATTTCAACCGAGTTGGTTCCGGAAGATGAAAAACGGTGCCGCGGCAGGCCTAGAAAGACATGCCGTATGGTGACAGCAATAGTCTTAGGGATTGTAACGTCATTGTAGAGTGTATCCTTAGAATCTGTGCCCTTTTGCTAAACTACCTACTTATATGTATTATTATTCGTGGATACTAAAAAGTATTTTTGTTAAAGTTTACTTGTTTCATATAACATCATTAAATACAATAACCTCAACCTTTGATAACCCTTCATCCTAACTTTAACATTGAACAGCTACTCCAAAACTATACTTATATACCTACCTACTATATTACTAGTATACAGAGAACTGCATCAACAAGACTCAGATGGGGACCTGTGAAACTATAGCGATAAAAGTAGAGATAAGTAGAGTAGATCTAGGTAAGGAAGTGTTAAAGTCAGGGATGAAGTGTGAATAATTAAGAATTGACCAGTGCCACGGTGCAGCTTCCTTATCTGCATTGTCACAACACAGATAATGTTGTTTATAACATGATACCATAGGCACAGTATAAATATAACTCTGTGCCATGGGTCAGGTTAGTTATAACCGCAGATACACTCAATAATCTGACGTTTGTCTTATCACGTTTCGTAATAATTTACGTACAGTGCGTTGCTCTGACATTTACCTTATTTATTTATTTTTGAAAAACGTAGTCGATATTAGGTTTTTATAAGTCATGTAGGCTGTAGAATAAAGCCTAATCTACAGTTCATGGTCTCAAAGGCCAAGATTAAGGGCTGACTTTGCGTTTTACAAAAATAATATGAGGAACGTCAGAGGTAAAATAACTGTGAACGGAGAGTAGCATACCTATCGTTTAATTGATGTGTTACCCATTCAAATAAATAAGCGACTTGGCGTGAAAAATATGTATGAAGCGGAATAAAATTGCTCACAGGTTTTATTCAGACAACTTATACTTATTTTAATATTTAACATTATAAACTTATTATAAGTTAATACAATGTCATAATATGAGTGCTCGGGTGAGGCATGCGCGCCATATGGTCACATCTAATAAATGTGACCATATGGCGCGCATGCCTCACCCGAGCACTCATATTATGACATTACGTCTATGCGTTCCGACGTCAAAAGTGAGTGCTCGCGCGAGGCATGCGCCTGATGAAGACGCCGCCAATAGGTATTTTACTTGCTTCCTTGTGGAAATTAATATTGTTATATTAAATAAGAACGTTCAAAATAACTTAAATTAATGTCCTGTATACACGGCGACAAGGTTCACCACCTGTCACGTTGGGTTCTGACTATCTGGTGAAACGTGGGCTTTGAGTTGGTTAATACCTCCACAATGTGGCGGTGTATGGCCACTCAAGCCTCTGACTACCCCCGAATGGGGATAAAAGTCGTGACGTTACATTTTTTATTATTTTTATAATGTACTACTTTGTAACGAGTTACCACATGCATTGTAGGTAATATTGTTAAAAAGAAATATACTATTGACTAATACATACAAGTATTTTTATTATTATTGTTATTCTCACGGTTTATTAGCGTAGGCTACTAGCATAGTATACTCATATTGTATTGGCTTATCACGATCATCAAAACTTTTGTCTGTTTTGTCCAATAAACCGATACATTGCGCCACTGGCACACAGTCCATCGCCAGTTCTTCAAACACATCACTTGGTATATTGAATGGCTGCACGGATTTCATCAAATCTAAAACAAAAGAAAATTATTACATGACAGATTCATCGTTCACTTCCACGAACGTAAATACATACCTGGACTGTTCACTACTGCACAAAAAACGAGCCGAGCGAGAGGCCCTAGTTGGGACCGTGTCCCTGTCATTTCGAGTTACCATGCCAAAATAATATTATCGTTGGGTAGTGATTGTTAGTTTTTAAATCAAGCAAATAAATCAATTTATTATTTATCGTGACTATTGTTTTATCATATAAACAATGGTCACGATAAGTACTAAATTAATTTATTTGCTTGATTTAAAAACTAACAATCACTACCCAACGATAATATTATTTTGGCATGGCAACTCGAAATGACAGGGACACGGTCCCAGCTAGGGCCTCTCGCTCGGCTCGTTTTTCTGTCTTAAGAATTGTCAAGGTATAATAGACCTTAAGGCAGCAGAATAAAGTTGAATTTCTTCTTAACCAAAAACTCAAGTGATAAATCCTTCATTATACATCCGTGTTCACTTCACTTCACTTTTTAATAATAATGGCTTCCAGCGTAGTATACCTGCGGCACGTTATGATGGCCGGTTTGACATGTTGGAGGGGGAAAGGATGAACCTTATTATAACGGAATAAAATTCATTTTCGCATAAATTTGTTGACATTCTTATTTTTTTAAACGGCCAGTCTCATTCGCTTATAATAAGGTTCATTTTCTTCCCCCCCCCCACATGTCAAACCGGCCATCGTAAAATGCCGCTACTGTAGTTGATGACTTCGCCAACAACAAAGTTTGATGAGAATTGAGACCCTTGATTATCTTATAATATGGCAGTAGTGGAAGATGTTTTCGTAGTACAAAATGTTCAGAGGAATAAAAGTTAAATCTAATTGCCTAATTGTGGCGAGCAGCGCGCCAGACTGACCAGTTTTGACATCTGGGGCCCTACCACCACCTCTTATAGCAGTTTTGTCTTAACGTTTCAGCGGCCATTTGTGCAATGACGTTTCTTATTGTCATGACAATAAGGTACGTCATTTCACAAAAAGTCGCTGAAACGTTAAAACGTTCCTATAATTGAATCGCGATAAGAGGTCATGGTAAGCCCCCAGACCACGTAGAAATAATGTCATAAAAAGTAAGTTCAAATCTAAAACCCAGCTACTGAAAAATCATGCTCTAAAAAGTATGAAACAAGAAAATATTCTCGTCTAGAGGATAGCCGTGGTGCGTGATCATATGCCATTTTGCCCTAAAGAACCTAAACGGTATTGAATGTACTTTTTAAAACTAGACGCAAGTGATTAGAGACTCTATTCTAGCAAACGTAAAACTCAAATCTACTGATACATAATTGGTGCAAAACGATTGCGGTAAGCGCCGCTATACCTAGTAGACCAATGGAGAATTAGGAATCCCTTAATTCTAGTACACTATTGTACTAGAATTAATTTATCCTTGACTTTACTAGTACTGAAGGCGTAACAATAACATATTAAAAGTCATTCTCACTCTTTAGTTCCAATCCATTTGTAAAAGGATACGTGATAGTCTTGAGTTTTACATCTATGTTGATAAATCCCATCCTTTGCATCATTTGTGTAATTTTTTTCACAGGCTCCTAAAAAAAATAACCACTTGTGTGTACAGTATGCAAAAATAATGCATACAGGGCGATATCGCACCCATCGAGTCTGTCCCTCAATTGTTTTGGCGGCTGTACACGCTCGTTTGGCTTGTCTCACGTCGCGTAGATGCTCAACAATGGAGTATCAATTAACTACGTAAACGTATACGCTGATCTTGACGCACCCAATGACTTATGTCTAAATATGTCAAATACACATTAATTAATCAAATCAAATTTTTTATTCATGTAAGCTCGATAAAGCATGTATAAATCGTCAAAATAAACAATATTTTAGCGTTACCACCGGTGTATTGTTATAAACAACGCGTTACACGCGGTGGTAACGCTAAAATAGTCTTTATAAGATCTTTATTCTTTATCTTTTATTTTGGTATTGGTTGCACATTGTATCTGCGAGCCGTTGATGATACAATTTAGGTTTATAACAACAAATAAATAAATACTATCGCTAGACGTACCTACTCGTACATCAACTGTTTGGTACTATGGCTACCATACAATGGATTGGGTGCGATCCCGGTGACATCTAGATCAGGGCAACCCGAACGTACCTGCATTTTATAATACGGTGAGATAAACTTGTCAAGTTCCTTAAGCCAAGAGGAACTCCATTTGGTATCTTGAGCAACGTGACTAAACATGTCATAGATAGGTACGGACTGTATAAACGCCAGGAGACAATCCCCGCCGCCCTTAAGTAGATTGTGGACATTCTTGAAAGCTTTCCTAGAACAAATCAAATACTTTATAATGATGATTATACAGGGTGGTGACGACATTACGACAATAAATTTAAACACGATCCCTACTAGTCAATCACATTACTTTAAAATTGACAAATCAGGTTTACATCAAAATTGTAAAATTCAAATTTTCACACAAATTAAATGCGGAAATAATCTAAACTTAACACATTTAGATTAGACAGAACATAGGCTACTTTTTCTCCCGGAAAAATGTCAGGTTTCTGTGTGATTTTAAAGTTAACGCGGACGAAGTCGTGGGAAGAAGCTAGTGCTTCTAGCTTCTATTATAAATACATAATAATCGCTGTCCTTATTTCTACACGCAGGTAATTGCCTACAAGGCTGTTTGGTTTCAACAGGGCCATGACCTTACTCCGTTTTCCCTTAATCACTTCATTTTATGCATAAGTTTTTCATTAATTTGTATGTTATTGTATGATTAGTTAAAAAATTAAGATTTTTTACATATTTGAAATCCTAAATACTCTCCTTCAATACGCACCTCGTTTTACCTAACACATACATCATATAAAACATTTACAGGATGATTACGGCTTCGATTCCCGCTGGGGCAAATTTCGGAACGGCCTCTTCGATCACTACGACGGTCCCCAGTCCATTGTACAGGCACAGGTAGGGTAGCTATTAGGGTAGCTATTCTGTAACACTTCGCACGCGTGAATTTTCTAGTGAAATGTCAAATTTCAAAACAAAATTTGACATATCACCTGCAGAATAGCTACCCTGCTGGCCTACTCCGAAATACGAACCTAACGTTTCGGCTGACGGATTGTCGTGATTTGACATTTCTTCTTTCGTTTTTCTCTACGATTTGACATTGTTTTGATCGTAAATCGAATCCGTACTTCGGACGATCCGTCAGCGACGTATTTCGGAGTAACCTCTCCAGTCCTACTCTCATAATACAAATGTTGCTTAGGTAAGGACTATAGAGCAATCTCTATATTTATTATATTTACCGACTTTTAACGTGCCTTCCGAAGCACTTAATGGTCACCCATCTCTGACTGACCTTGACAAGCGTTGCTTAACCTACGATCGTTTACCGATCAATAAGCGCAGCTGGCTATGAGAGCCTCAACGAACTACTAAAAAACTTCTACTTACTCTTGGTCGTGAACACAATTCATGGTAAAAAACGAAAACACATGATTGAATTCGTTCTTTAAATCATTTGGTAGCTCTTTTGTTATATCTAGCACTTTGAATGCAATGTTCTCGCCGCCATGGTGTTCGTTTGCGAATTTCACCATCGGTTCACTGATATCGCACCCGACAAATTTGACGTTTTTGCAAGGTATCTGTTGTTTAATAAGGCTTGTCACGCTTCCGTCAGCACTGCCTATGTCTATAGCGCTATCGGTGTCTTTCTTCCAGTTGATCTTCGCCGTGTATTCTTGTAGTATATCGAAGGCTGCCGACCTGGTCGCCGCATTGCTTTGTGTAAATAGCTCAGGATTGTTCATCATTTTGAATTCTGAAATCGTTAGAGCATGAATAATGTTTAAACTATTTATTTCACTACTTCGTACTTACATAATATCACTTTTCATCATTATCATCATTTCAACCAAAAGACGTCCATTGTACATAGACCATAGGCCTAGGTGGACATAGGCCTTCCCAAGGTTTTCCACAACGACCGGTCCTGGGCCACTTGCATCCAGTGGTTTCCCGCAACCTTCTCTAGGTCGGTCCACCTTGTAGGGGCCTACCCACGCTGCGGCTTCCGGTACGTGGTCGCCACTCAAAAACCGTGCTGCCCCATTGGCCATCACTTTTAAATTATCATAAATCACAGTGGTGTTATTTGTGTTGGGTAAAGAGTAAAGACTCGATGGAGTCCTACCCAGTCATAATTTGTCACATACGTATGGGACAAATTGGCGGTGTCAAAATGTAACAAATTCTCGTTGGCGTGAATGGCGGCGTCTTCATCAGGCGCATGCCTCGCGCGAGCACTCAGTTTTGACGTCGGAACGCACAGACGTAATATCATAATATGAGTGCTCGGGTGAGGCATGCGCGCCATATGGACACATCTAATGAGAAGCGGTGTAAAATGCTAATAATGTTCGAGTTCAAGTCGGTCACTGCCGGGCTCGCCTATAAATTAGTGGTTCATTCTGTGTTGGTAAGCGTAAAATTAATTTTAAATAAATAAAGATGAAACGTTAAAACAACTAAGAAAATAATCTTTTAATTTTCGCATCGCTTCTTATTAACAAAATACTGAAGTAAGGAATAGTAAAATACTAAAATACACTTCACTTATTTAGGTATTTAATTACTTCCGCACGCACACCACATTAACTGTTTTCGTTACACTTCGTAGCTCAGACTGACTTGAATGATGTAATGGTGGCCTTTTTATATAGCCTTTTTATATCCTCATGCTTGAATCAACTAACTGACATAGAACCAAGGATGTTCTATTGTAAAGTACGATCATATTCACTGGATTAAACTAACGTTTACTGTGTTAGATTCTGGTGAAAAAAAGAATAGGGAAGCGACAAAAAGATTCATTATTAATCACACACTCAGTACGTCGTGAATCAAAACGCCATATATATTTTATTTACAAGAAATTTCGCCATTCGAATTTTCGAAAAATATTTTTAATCACATCATTATCACCTTATTATCGTCTGATACTTAACTAAGTACGATTATCTCAGTCTTTCACACTTATAAAACGATCTGCTACATCATCTATGAAATGGTCAAGATTGTACATAACTATAACCGACAATCAAAATACTCTTACTTCACAAAAACTAGGCACTTTTTATAACTTCCTGGAATAGATAACAGGTTTTTTTTATTATACCAACATTTCTGACATAAGATGAGTACAGTTCGTAACAAAAGTAACAAAACTATGAGTTACCAATAAGAAATTTGAAAAAGTGATGCCATTTCTCAATACAAAATAATGTTTATCAGTTTTATATGGTACCTACATACAGTCGCGGACTAAACATGTTTACGACCTTACGGACTATAATTGCTTGCCTATTTCTGTTTCATAAGGATAACCGCGAATAATATCACCATTTTTTCATTGACATATATTTTATTTAGATTATTACCTAGTAACTTACAGTTACAAACGCTTGACAAATCTCACAATTTAATTTATTCATTTTCTTCTTAATTGTAAAAAAATCATTTAAATAAATGAGTTTACACATGAAAAAGACGTTGACAGCCTTTTTTAATATTTAAATGTAATAATATGTTTGTTGACATTACTGCTCACAGTTTGAGATAAAACCAAGTTTAAAATCTGATAAACATTTTCAGTCCGCGACTGTACATACATAAAACAAGTTTATGTAAACGTTTATTCATAAATAATTATAGCCACGCACACAATCTACCTATGCTTATAATAATACATACCTACAAAGTTTGTCTATATGACTGAGTGACATAGTATTTCTATGATCGTTGCATAGTATGCTATATCTCAAAGTACCACGCGGGCGGAGTTACGGGAAAATACTAATATTTTATAGTTATGTTATAAACTGCCTATGGTTTACTAGCATAAACCACAAGAACCTGGTAATTGAATTCTACAGGTTTGTCGTGATCTTCGAAGGTCTTGCTGGTTTTGTCCAGTATCCCAATCTGTTGGGCAACAGCGACGCTCTCATTGGCGAACTTCTCAAACACTTCACTCGGCATGTTGAAAGGTTCCACTGATTTCATGAAGCCTGGAAAAATATGTGATACAGGAAAAAAATGGTCAGTATATACAGGAAAAAAACTAAAACCCGACTACTAAAAAATCGCGCTCTAAAAAGTATGAAACAAGAAAATATTCTCATCTAGAGGATAGCCGTGGTCCGTGTAGGTCTTTTAGGGCCAAATGGCACATGAACACGGACCACGGCTATCCTCTAGATGAGAATATTTTCTTGTTTCATACTTTTTAGAGCGCGATTTTTTAGTAGTCGGGTTTTAGTTTTTAAACTTACTTTTTATTTAATTATTTTGGAGTTATAGGTAACAATATATATATTTTTGAAATGTGCTCATCAAGTTCTTTCATTTGATACCCCACACGGTTTCATTAAAAAATGTTTTTTTTTTAGTTCATGACATTGTGTCCTCTAGAGGGCGCCATATGCAATTTTATATGACGTCACATAGCCTATAACCAGCGCGCCATTAAGCCGCTTCTAACGATACCTCATTTGTCAAATTACGACAAGTCGTTTGGAAGTTAGGTGGGAACAGATGCACATACATACATACATACATACATACATACATACATACATACATACATACATACATACATACATACATACATACATACATACCGGTCAAAATCATAACCCTCCGCCGTAGTCGGGTAAAAAAATACAACCGTTGTCGTTTACGCAAGATGTTTAAGTACTTTGAAACATTTTTATGGTCACCCACCCACTGGCTTATAAAAATTGTCCTGTATAGTAAAAACCGGCGAAGTGCGTGTCGGATTCGCACATGAAGGGTTCCGTACCACCGTAAAAAAAGTCAAAATTTAAGTTACTTACTTGCATGGGGACCCTCTATATTTTTAAATTTTATTTTATTTTTAGTATTTGTTGTTGTAGTGGAATACATTTGCTGTTGTACAGAAATACACATTCTGTGAAAATGTCAAGTCTCTACCTATTATGGTTCATGAGATACAGCCCGCTGACAGACGGACAGACAGCGTAGGCTTAGTAATAGGGTCCCGTTGGCACCCTTTGGGTACGGAACCCTAAAAACCGAAATCCTGGCTAGCCACTGAATGTATAGATACCAGCTATTTTTTATCAACTTACTTTTAAATTCGTTTCCATTTTGCATCATGTATTTCATCTTCTTACACTTGACATCTACGTTGCTGAATCCAATTTTTTCCATCATTTCAGTTATCTTTTTCTCAGAATCCTATGTAACAAACAATATTATAATTTGACCATTAAAAGGCTAGGTACCTACATGAATCATTTGTAGCCTACTACTGTACGTACCTCAATATAATTGTAAGGGGAGACAAATTTATTTACATCTATAATCCACTCTTTCCACTTTTCCTCTTGAGACGATTGTATGAAGATGTCGTAGCACGGCATATGTCTCAGGAAACATAGGAAGCAGTCACCCCCTTCTGTTAAAAGATCGTAAATGTTCTGGAAAGCTTTCCTGTAAATATATGAAATAAGGATTTTAGGATTCAAAGTTCTACATATTTCGAAGCCATTATGCAAAGTAAAGTAAAAAATCGCTGAAAAACATCAGAAAATTCAGAAAAATGATTGAATATTCTTTGTTCTGCTCCCATCACCGCAATTACCTTTCAGTAAAATAAATAAGCACTTACTCTTGATTTCTAATGAACTGAATTGCGAAAAACGAAAACACATGATTGAAGTCATGCTTCCACTCATTCGGCAGATCACCCTCCAAATCGAAAACTCTGAATGTAATATTCTCTTTAGAGTAATGTTCTCTAGCGTAGTTCACCATCTTCTCACTGATGTCGCTTGCGACAAACCTGACCTCTTTGGTAGGAACATATCTCTTTATAATACTAGTCACACCGCCGTCACCGCACCCTAAGTCCATGACGCTCTCTTCATTGTTATTCCATTTCATCTTTCCTGCATACTCGTCCAGGTAATAAACTGCAGCCGCTTTTATAAACGAGTTGTACTTGCCATATAATTCTGGTTTGTTCATTTTGAATTAATCTAAAGGGAAATCATAAATTAAGTTGAAGTTCATGGTAATAAAAAACCTGAAACTGAAACTCAAGAACTCGTGCCCAAACCTTGTCGTCATACTAATAGTAGGTAATTAAGCAGCCATTTTAAATGATCTAATGGAGAGTAATAAAATATCCTCAAGTTACATTTCAAATGTTTTTTAAATTTTTTTTCTGTGTGTGAGAATTGGACACTTTTTACTTACATGATAACAATTTTCTATCACTAGAACAAGAAAAAGTTTTCGTACTTATATATTTTTCACTGGTTCTCGTGTTACCGTTATATTTTTCACTAAAGATGCAACGCTACATTGAAGAGGTATAAGTTCGTTAGATATCTATTCATATTCTCTTATCAAATGCCTTATCAGTCATGTACAATTACTATGTAAGATGACTAGCGGACGTGTTTTGCATCACTACAGTCAGTGAAGATTGTTAAGCCTCGTGCTGTACAGGATTTAAAGATCAAGAGATATCGCAACCATCATAGTCAGAATCAGATAACACTTGTTAGACGACAATAGGTACGTTTCCATACATTTTACGGTATACTGGTGCTGAATTCTGCGATTAGCTCTCAAAAATGTATAAAAATCGCACCTAATTTTAAATTTTAAACCTTTTTCAAAGCATTATTACTCTTGGTACACTTCCGCATGTGCCAAATTTTGTACATTTTTAGGGTTCCGCACCTCAAAAGGAAAAACTGAACTCTTATGAAATCGCTTTGTTATCCGCCTGCCATGACGTGCACAGCCCAAACCGCTGTTCGAACAATAGTTTTAACAATAGGAACCTTTTATAGCGTAGAAGAACGGCATTAGGAAGATTTTTAAAAATCCCACTCCTTTGAGGGTTAAATAAAGGCTGAAAGTTTGTATGGGGGTCCAACTAACTCAAATATTTTATTAGTAAATACTTATAATTTAATATAATTAAACAAAGTAAGGTACTTATGAAAATACATAATTTATATTGGTTTTCTAGCATGGATAACAAGTAATGTGTAGTTAAAATGTATAGGTTTGTTGTGATCATCAAACGACTTGTCGGCTTCGTCTAAGAGACCCAGCTCTTGAGCGACGCTCACGCAGTCTTGCAGGAAATCTTCAAATACATCATTTGGCATGTCGTACGGTTCCACTGCTCTCATTAAGTCTGAAATATAATGTAGAGTCCTAAGTAAATCCTGTGCTAAATCACAATAAATTGAATATGAATCAAAACCTAATTAGGCACTTTTATTGAAGTACTTATTCCTTATTAAAATTTCCTGTCTTCGAAAATATGAACTTACTTTATTTATTTTTTGTGAGCTTTAGTAGTTCTTCTATCTATAATTCTAAACCCTTGTAAATGTGTGTGCCGAAGTCAACCCCAAGACGCTATGAGATAGCTAGTTAAAAGGTCTGGCAGTAGATATATATTTATTAATACTCGGGTTAATATCAGACAGCCTCATTATATATTAAGGCTTGTGATTTTTTTTATTAATTACCGTTACGGGCGATGGTAGTCGAAGGGGCGACTATCGGCAATCGTTCAGCGTGGTTGTTAAGCCGGAAACCCACCGCGGCGCACGGAGAGGCTAAACACACGGGCCACGCCTCGCTTTTTAAGAAAATGTAGCAATGACGTCATTTCGTGCGTAGCCTCTCCGTGCGCCGCGGTGGACACGATTACATATATTTTCTTGCAAAGCGAAGCTTGCCCACGTGCGTGGCTTCTCCGTGCGCCGCGGCGCGTTTCCGACTTTATACCTCAATACTTACTCTTCAATTCCGTTCCATGTTCAATTACGTGCGTCATCTGTTTACGCTCTCCTTCGATATTAATGAATCCAATGTCCTTAAGCATTTCTGTTATTTCATTCTCAGGCTCCTTATAACATAGAACACATATTATTATTCATACAACCTCTATAAAAAATATTTTAAAGCTATTAGCAAACAACGTGTTCATAGATATGGTTCAGTGTCAATACCTCCACATAGTAATACGGTGAAAGAAACTTCTTTAGATCTGACAGCCAGGAAGTGCTCCATTTTCTATTGCGAGCGACTACCTCGAACATTTCATAGATTGGCGTGTATTTCAGGACGGTCAAGAGACATTCCCCACCGTCTGTCAGTAGGCTATAGACGTTTTTGAAGGCCTTCCTGTAAAAGAAACAAGCTTCAAGAAATTAATCATCCTGATAGGTAACTGTTTTTAATGGGAATGCCTAATAGAAGAAAAGCTGACAAATGCGCACTCACTATCAATCTATCCATCCATCCATCCCATCCTATCCCGCGATCACTTCCACACATCTTTGTCCTCCGCCACTCTCATCCACCAGCTTTCCGCGACGCGTGTGATGTCATCGGTCCACCTTGTGGGAGGCCGTCCTGCCGTCCGAGCACTCACATAATAATCCTTTATAGTAAGTACAGCCAGCAGTATAAGTCGCTCAACATTCTCAGTTTTTCAAATTTTGTTAGTACTCTTTATTTTACAAACGTAGGTGAACTTTGTGAAAACCGAATATTAACAATGTAGTAATAATGTTTAGACCATGGACCTAATATAAGAAGACTGGGTCTAAGCCGGGCCCCAAGACTCCACTAGGCCCGTGACGTCATCACAGTAGGCGTGGCTTACGTCAGTGTGCTGTCGGCGTTCGACCTGTGCAGTCGTCTTGCAAACGTTCGCATCCCAAATATAATTCTATATCGACACTAGATGGCGACCCTTTGTACATCCCTTTTACCATCCTACACTTAGTGACATCTAGTGCAAAAACTTAAACTACGTAATAAAATCGACATAAAACGAAGCGATCAATAGCAGAACTACTTCTGCTATTAACCGGTAGATAGAAATAATCGGGGGGGGGCGGTAACTTGTTCGATGCCACCATTTCTTAACCCCCACCACCCGCGCCATCCCGCGCAAATTCCCACGCGTTGTTTCATAGAGAAATCTACTAAGAACATCTCTTCTGTCTATTATCTCTATGGTTTAGACCAAGAAAAATAATGGATGTTGAAAAATGAGAATGTTTGCTGACCGTACTAATGCAGAAAATATCGAAACGTATTATGAAACTTATTTCGTCATAAGAATATAATGAATAAAAAGACTCACTCTTGATTTTGTATAAAGTGGAAGAGAAAAAAAGAGAACACTTTATCGAAACCACATGTCAGCTCCTGCGCGAGGTCTCCCTCCGCGTCCTGCACACGGAATGTTATGTTATCCTCGGCGCAGTGCTCCTGCGCAAATCGTAACATCTTCTCGTTAATATCGCACGAAATAACCGCATAGTTGTGCGGTATATATTTTCTCATTATGCGTGTGACGCTGCCATCTCCGCAGCCCAAGTCTATGACCTTGCCGCCTTCTTTGGTCCATTTGATTTTTTTTACATAATCGTTCAAACAATGCACCGCAGCCGTTCTTGTTATTCCATTTGATTTGTTGAATAATTCTGGTTTGTTCATGGTGTCGATATCTGAAAATAACTAACAAAAACATTGAATTAAAAAAAAATACATCGCATATTAGATGCATATTATGTGTTGTATGTAGTACCTATAGATTCCAATTTCGTTACTATGTGCCATCTGTGGCCGTATGTAAGGTACTTTGGATTACTGACTCTACTCGTTTAAAATCGATAGAAAATATCGATAAGTACATCGATGTATCGATATTTTTCAAATAGGTAGTCTACCTAAATGTAACCTACCAAAACTTACGGTGTTGTGTGTTAGGTACGTATCCTATGCTGATGACGTTCACAATGAAGATTTTGTGAGGAGCCCTTTATATATCAAGTCATGAATCAGGTACCTTCTATGGACCGCTTTTATCATTATCCTCATTTTAACCTCCTCGTATACGAATAAGATCAATTAACCCACATAATAACTACGATAACTCATTAGACACAGGTTATTAAAGTGCCTTGAATATTACAACAAAAATATTCATTTTTTTTATATTTAGGTTCCGTTTTTTTTTCCTTTTGATGCACGGAATCCCAAAAATAAAATAAGATAAATAACAATACTTTATATGATTGTCATTGGTTTATTTACATGGGGGGTTACTTTGAAAAACGAAACGAAAACTTCGGCTGACGGATCGGGCGATTTCCTACTCCGAAAGTGTTACGGATCCGAAGTACGGATTCGATAATCGTGATTTTTTACGTTTCTTACGATCAAAACCATGTCAAACGCTGAAATAGTAAATGTCAAATAACTTTCAGAGTAGGATCCACGAAAGAAGAAACGTCAAATCACGACCTTCAAATCCGTCCTTCGGATCCGTTCGCCCGATCCGTCAGCCGAAGCTTTCGTTTCGTTTTTCAAAGTAACCCCCCTGTTGTGTTATAATGTTGACTAAACTTTGACACATACGTTCATGGACTCATCTCAAAACATTATTTTCTTGCCTTTACGTTATACAAGGTGACATTGAATTTATTGGGCAAACGTTTTTGTACCAAAGAAGATTTAGATCAACGGTCGGCAACAGGCGGACCGCGGTCCGAAAGGTCGAACCTCGGACCGCCAAACATGTCCCAGAAAAATATGAAAATTGTAAAAAACTAGCTATCAATTTGGCTCGACATACGTATGTGAATCATCTTTGAGAAAGATGATTCACATATATATTTTGAAAAACAAATTTCGTTCGATTTTAACGGACGCCCACCTACTTATAAGACACACTTCGAATTTGCTGTTCTTCTCGAGAACTAAACTTTAAAAAACTGGCTCAAGATCGTCGGTGCAGTTTCTCACATTAATTTTAGGTCTTGTGTTTTATTATTTATATTATTATTCAGAATTTTATTTGAAACCATACAATAAATAGGTAGCACTTAATTATTATCAGTTGTTTTTTTCTGGACCGCGTTAAAAATTTCCCACAGTATCCGAACCCCACCTAAAACTACTTGCCGACCCCTGATTTAGATTATAATTATTATATTACTACGTAATATAAATTGAGACCTGTGATATAGGTACTAAATCAATCAAACAAAATAAGAATATCCATTAAATTAGTCATGTTTGTTGTTATTAGTTACAAGTAGTATTAGTAGTTAGCATTAGTATGTAGAACTAATAACAAAATATTTTATTAGTCAGTAGGTACTTAATTTAATATAATTCATCAAAATGAAATAGTTATGAAAGAACATTATTTATATTGGTTTACTAGCATGGATGACAAGTAATGTGTAGTTATAATGTATAGGTTTGTTGTGATCATTAAACGACTTGTCGGCTTCGTCTAGGAGACCCAGTTCTTGAGCGACGCTCACACTGTCATGCAGGAAATCTTCAAAAACATCATTTGGCATTTTGAACGCATCTACGGCTCTTGTTAACTCTGCAATATAATATAGAGTCTTAAGTAAATCCTGTGCCAAATCCCAACAAGTTGAATGTAAATCAAATCGTGAATAGACACTTTTATTAAGGTCCGTTTTCCGATTTGAATCCTTATTAAAATTTTGTTTCTTCGAAAATAGAACTATATTTAACTTATTTTGTGTGCTTTACGAGTTCTTCTATCTAAAGGTGTCTCAAAAGTGCCAAATAATATTTGGGGTTTGGATAAGTACCGGGATCAGAATTAAATGGTATTAATTTTGATTGAAATATTATTTTTTTCCCGCCAAATTTGAAAAATGCAATATGTAAGTATCTCATAAACTATGTAAATTTTTTACAACATATTTTTAGAATATTATAGTGGTTGCTACTCCCAAATACAGTTACACACATGTTGTCACAATTATTCAAAGGCCCATAACTCTGAAACTATTATACTTTAGTACATTACTGCCGCGGTCTCTAATGAGTGTGTTGTTGACCGCGTTGTTGAAGGCCGTGAGCGTAGCGAAGCTTAACTTGAGGCCATTATAGCGTGGTCAGCAGTACATTCATTAGAGACCAAGGCTTGTATAGTGCTTTACTCAAAAATGCGACTATTATTTTAAACAAAACTAGCTAAGTACCACCAATATTGATAGGAACCTCAAAACATTATGAGCCCCTAATATTGGTGGGTTCGCTCAGGGAAACCAAAAAAAAAATAGACCATCTTAAAATACTCGAACTCGTCAGATTAAGATAAGGGGGATAAGGGGGATTACTAGCTAAGAAGTGTGTAAAGTGTCAATTTTGCTAATTTGATCGTCAGTCTAAGAAATGGGAGCATCTGGAAGTTTCACTTTTTCACCCCCCCAGATTTTTTTTTAATATAGGACGGCGGTGGCAAAAAAGCGAACGGCCCGCCTGATTTTAAGCAGTTACCGTAGCCTATAGATGCTTACAAAATCTGGCGCGCTCGAGTATTTTTTTTTTCAATTTGTCATGTTGGAGCATGAAAAGTATCGATATCTGACACGCTTGAGTATTTTTATGTCAATGTTTTTATTAAAAAAAAAATATTCTCATGTATACGCTTCCCCCACCGCTGAAAGTGGAAACATCTAGAACAATGTATTCTTCCTATCATGTCATCTACCGAATCTACTAGGTTTGGACGACGCTCGTACAAATCCACGAATTGCACGCTGGGCTCCCCATCTAATAGAGTTAGAGACGGAAATTAGAACTTTATGGTGTGGGAGTGTGTATGTTTGTTACGCCGACGTTAAGAAAATACATTTAATTATCTTTGTTGGCTACAATTTTGTATAAGCCAATACAGACTAAATAAAAGTACATGTACCTACTTGATTTTTCATTTTGTGGTCTAAAATAAAAACGTCAAAAATATCAAACTTTTGGTGTATGGAGACCCCCTTTATTTATAAATTTTATTTTCTATGAAAATTTCAAGTCTAGCTATTACGGTTCGTAAGATACAGCCCGCTGGCAGACAGACAGAC
This sequence comes from Drymonia ruficornis, assembly GCA_947859195.1. Lineage (NCBI taxonomy): Eukaryota > Metazoa > Arthropoda > Insecta > Lepidoptera > Notodontidae > Drymonia > Drymonia ruficornis. The sequence continues at coordinate 6,375,636 of OX401911.1, read as the reverse complement.
AGACGGACGGACAGCGTAGGCTTAGTAATAGGGTCCCGTTGGCACTATTTGGGTACGGAACCCTAAAAATCAGAGTATAGACACAGTGAAAGTACGTAAAGACATATTCCATAATAAAAAAAATCATTTTAAACGTCTATGACTCCTTACTTGATTTTGTTGTTTACTGTTATAAATTTCAATGATTAAATAGAATTCCAGAAGTTTGCTTGAGGTTTATGCGATTTTGCAGAAAAATATTTTACGGTTTTTTGATTAGTTCCGATTGCTGGACATCACTATTTAAAAAATGCAATAACCTAGCCACACTGTCATTGTCAAATTACTCTCCGGAATTAAAAAACACACCATACATATCAGCATATAACCTATCGTAAATGTAGTTTAATTATAATACTTTTAAAATATTCGGTATAATTATTTTCCCAACTCTCGTAAATGTTGTGTTCCGATTTCAAGTTCAAGACGCTATGAGATAGGAAGTTAAACACAGACTGACAGGACTGACAGGTATTTTTTATTAATTACACCAGCACCTACTATGTTAGTCGAAGGCGACTATCGGCAAACGTTGTGGGCGCCGAGTCCTCTGATTGGTTGGTCAGAATCAACCGACCAATCATAAGGTCGGTCAGAATAGCAAAAGGCTACAGTGGCAGTGCAGTGAACTGTCACTTCAAAGGCTAAGGGACTCGGCGCCCTGCCCGGGTGTTATACCTCAATACTCACCCTTGTATTCAGTTCCATTTTCCATTACGTACGTCATCTGTTTACGCTCTACTTCGATATTGATGAACCCAATATCCTTGAGCATTTCTGTTATTTCCTTCTCAGGCTCCTAATAACATAAAACACATGTTATTATTCACATAACTTTTTAATATAAAATATTTTAAACTATTAGAGAAATCTATTAAGCTGTTAGCAAACCAAGTGTTCATAGATATGGTTCAGTGTCAATACCTCCACATAATAATACGGTGAAATAAACTTCTTGAGATCTGACAGCCAGGAAGCGCTCCATTTTCTATCGCGAGCGACTACCTCGTACATTTCATAGACTGGCGCGTATTTCAGGATGGTCACGAGACACTCACCACCGTCTGTCAGTAGGTTATAGATGTTTTTGAAGGCCTTTCTGTAAAAGAAACAAGCTTCAAGCAATCAATCATCCTGATAACTGTTTAAAATATAGAAGAATGCCTGAAAATAGAAAAGCTTACGAACGCGCACTGTATCCCATCCCATTCCAACTCGCAATGACTTCCACAAATCACGGTCCTACTCACTCACTCACTCTTATCCACTCCCCCGGAGTGGGGAGGCCATCCTGCCATCCGAGCACTCGCATAATAATCTTTTATAGTAAGTACGGTCAGCACCATAAGTCGCTGAACATTCTCAGTTTTTCAAATCGGTTATACCTACTCTTTATTTTACAAACGCCGGTGAACATTGTGGAAACCAAATATTAGTAACATATTAATATAATGTTTAATCATTAAAAATAATTAATTTGATCCAAAATAAAAGTGTGCAACCAATTTGAAAATCAAGAATGTTCAGCTACTTATGCTATGTTACCAATGCAGAAATTCTCAAAATTTATTATGAGACTTATTTCATCAGAATATACACAAAAAGACTTACTGTTGATTTTTTATCCAGTGGAAGAGAAAAAAAGAGAACACTTTATCGAAACCGCATCTCAGATCCTGCGCGAGATCTCCCTCCGCGTCTTGCACGCGGAATGTAATGTTATCCTCGGCGCAGTGTTCCTGCGCATATCGTAACATCTTCTCGTTAATATCGCACGAAATAACCGCATAGTTGTGCGGTATATATTTTCTCATTATGCGTGTAACGCTGCCATCTCCGCAGCCCAAGTCTATGATCTTGCCGCCTTCTTTGTTCCATTTGATTTTTTTAACATAGTCGTTCAAGCAATGCACCGCAGCCGATCGTGTTAATCCATTTGTTTTATTATATAGGTCTGGATTGTTCATGGTGTTGATATCTGAAAGTAACTATAGATACAAACACGTTCCATAAAAATAAAGCATACTAAACCGCGACTACCGATAGATTCCACTTTCGTAACGATATGCCACCTGCGAACGTATCCTGCATGCAAGGTACTTTGGGTACCTACTCGTAGTTATAGGTATGTAGGTATACCTACATACAGTCAACATCAAAGTTATTAAAACCCAAATTTAGGGATGTCGGAAGTGGAAAAAAAATAACGATACATACACTACCTATTATCGTATCGATATTTTTTGCTAATCGATACTTCGTTACAACTTCAAAGAAAATATTGGCGCTCTTAAAATGTAGTAGTATTTTTAGCCTAATCTAGCACAATCACCTCACATGACGAAATAAATATTAATCAACAGACATTATTCATAATAAATCAAATATCTGTAATCAATCAATCGACAATCAATAATATATTTTTTTCCGTACCTTTTTTTACGAAGATAACGTGGAGGGAGGAGTATGAAATTTGGCACGGTTATAGTTTACATGAAGAAGGTGTGCACAACCCTAATCTACATTTGTTTCGCCTATTCACATACACACACATATATACTAACGTAGATTGTGTATTTTGCTTTTTGGCATTTGGACATTCTGTCACTTTGTTTTTTTTAAAGGCCAGAACTTTTTGTCAATAAAAGTACCTACTAAAACTTAAAATTTAAATGAATTATGGTCGAAATTTGACTAGCTACTCGGCCACCACTAGTACTTATAAATTATCGTTTGGCTATCTGAAAAAAAATATTATGGAATACAAAACTTACGGTTTTGTATGTTACGTGTCCTGTGCTGATGACTTGCACAATGAAGATTTTATAAGGATGTCCGTTTATATATGAAAGCAATGAATCAGATAGCTTCTATACGTACCGCTTTTATAATCACCCTATTATTATTGTTTGCCTCTGCATTTACGAAGAAGATTAATTAACCCAGATAATACTACGGTAACTCATAAAACGCAGGTTATTAAAAGTGACCTAAATATTACAATAAATATTCATTTTAACGGAGACAAAATAAATAACCAATAAGATACCGATTACCCATAAAACAGGGCTTATTAAGGGTAGGTACGTAAATATCATAACGAATACTCATTTTATCGGAGCAGCTATACATGCGCGTACGTTAATTCTAGTTGGTGACTCTGGTTGGTGATTCTGGTTGGTGACTGTAGTCGATGATTCTAGTTGGTGATTGAAATTGGTGGCTCTGGTTGGTGATTCAAGTTTTTTCCAGTTCCAGGTTAATTTGAGGTACGGAACCCTAAAAATAAAATAGGATGTCATTGGTTTTTATATTGTACCTGCAGCGGGGCTAATAGCGTCGCTAAAACAAATTATTTTGGTGCTTTAATAGGAACAAAAACGCCTCATTCTAAATTAAATGTGTAGTACTTTGATTATGTAGTACTTACTTTATTAGCAGGTGTGGACAAAAAAAATGCAAATTATGAGAATAACATTGCGGCATAATGATGCCAATTCTATTGTTGTACAATGTTAAAGAAACTTCGACACCAACTCAAAATATTATTTTCTTTCCTTAACGTTATACAAGGTGACATTGAATTTGGACAAACATGAAAAAGAGATCCTTCGTGTAACCTTGTCTGGTACGAGTAGTATGAGTCCATGTTTTGTTAACAAGATTTAGAATGTATTTTTTTTTTTTTTTTTTTATAGGACTGCGGTGGCAAAAAAGCGTACGGCCCGCCTGATGTTAAGCAGTTACCGTAGCCTATAGATGCTTACAATACCAAAGGTATTGCTCGCACATTGCCGACCTGAAGGGGAGTGGGATGGAGGGAGGGGGAGGGGGTGGGCTTACGGCTCTCACACTCATCGTACGAAACGCAGCTGTAATAGCTGCTTTACGCCGATCTTCTGTGAGAGGGTGGTACTACCCCGGTCGAGCCAGCCCGTTTATGAGCTGCAGTCAATTGACTACAGCTTGGCTCTACCACCTTGTATTACTGTAATGTAATGTAACGTCACGACTTTTATCCCCATACGGGGGTAGTCAGAGTCTTGAGTGGCCATACACTACCACATTGTGGAGGTATTAACCAACTCAAAGCCCACGGTTCACCGGATAGTCAGAACCCAACGTGACAGGTGGTGAACCTTGTCGCCGTGTACATAGGAACTGACTATTACCTAATCCCGAGGGATAGGTAGGTTTCCTCACGATGTTTTCCCTCACCGTCAGCGAACTGTAAATAATGCACGTAGATGAAAATTCATTCATTGGTGCATGCCCCACCGGGGATCGAACCTGGGACCTTCCGATTGCTAGCCCAACCTGTTCACCCCTAGGCTACAGTCGCTACATGTAATGTGTGTGCTAATGTATTACTAGGTAGGTACCTAATATATTGAGCCTTGTTATACAGGGTTATTGGTGAAACACTAACAACCTTGCAGGGGCGTATTACTGACATCAAAAACAACAACTTTTGTTCTATGAATTTACAAAACAAAAATAATAATTAAAAATCACTTTCTAAAATGTATGAAAAAAAAAATTATTCTCATCAAGCTATATGAATGAATAATTAAGTATGTAAATCTTGAATACAGTCATTGAATTTCCTTTGTTTAAATTAATTTATTTAAATAATAAGATACGTAGATATACAAAGGAAAATGATGAAGATTTATGTCTAATATTTTATTAGTCAGTACTTAATTTAATATAATTCATCAAAATGAAATAGTTATGAAAGAAAATAAATTATATTGGTTTACTAGCATGGATAACAAGTAATGTGAAGTTAAAATGTATAGGTTTGTCGTGATCATCAAACGACTCGTCGGCTTCGTCTAGGAGACCCAGCTCTTTAGCGGCGCTCACGGAGTCTTGCAGGAAATCTTCTAACACATCATTCGGCAAGCTAAACGGGTCCACTGCTCTCGTTATGTCTGAAATATAATATAGAGTCCTAAGTAAATCCTGTGTCTAATCCCAACAAGTTGAATGTGAAGCAAATTGACTGACACTTTTATTGAGGTAATTAAGTAATTATTTCGATTTGAATCCTTATTAAAATGTCCTGCCTTGAAAATACACTAATAATGAACTTATTTGATTTATTCGTTGTGTGCTTAAGGAGTACTTCTACTCGTATCTATAATAATTTTTTAAACTCTGAAATAATGTTGTGTTCCGATTTTAACCCCAAGACGCTTTGAGATAGATATTAATTAAAAGGAATGGCAGTAGGTATTTTTTATAAGGTGTACCTAGTTTTTATTTAACAAAGAATATGCAAAACAGGACAATAATAATAAAAAGCCGGCCAAGTTCGTGTCGGACTCGCACATGAAGGGTTCCGTACCACCGTAAAATAAAAACGTCAAAAATATCCAGTTACTTGTGCCATAAAATGCCATAAAGTACAGGGAATTATTTTTTTTCGGATTTAGCCGGTTCGAATCCCGAGTGTGGCAAGCGAGTTTTCAAAAATCATTGAATGCAGTTCGTATTATTATCCAAATAAAAATGAAGTCTTCATTCAGTAAAATTTTCTATCTACAGTATTTAAGGTACTTTCCCTCCATGTGGCAAACTCGTGAGACATCCTGAATATGTATACCTATATGTCAGCGTGAAATGGTACGAACCGACAGTTTATAATCTCACTAGATTAATAATAAACTAAATGTCGTAAAATTTTCCGCTAACATAATATATGTATACAGGGTTATTGAAAAAACACTAACCACCTTGCAGGACTGTATTACTGACATCATAAACAACAACTTTTGTTCTATGACTTTTACAAAACATAATATATTTAACAAAAAATCACTTTCTAAAATGTATGAAACAAGAACATATTCTCATCTAGAGGAAAGCCATGGTACCTACGTGGTTGTATTCCACTTTGCTCTAAAGTACTTAAACAGACCACAGTTATCCTCTAGAAGAGCATATTTTCTTGTTTCATACATTTTAGAGTGTGATTTTTTTTTTTTTTTTTTTTTTGTTTTTTTTTTAAGTTATAGAACAAAAGTTGCTGTGTTTGATGTCATTAATACAGTCCTGCAAGGATGTTAATGTTTTTACAATAACCCTGTACTATATTTTTATTGATTACACCGGCAAATGGCTATGGTTCGAAGTGGAACCATCGGAAAACGTTCAGCATGGGTGTTATACCTCAATACTTACTCTTCCATTCAGTTCCATTTTTCATTACGTGCGTTATCTGTTTACGTTCTACTTCGATATTGATGAATCCAACGTTCTCAAGCATTTTTGTTATTTCATTCTCAGGCTCCTAATAACATAAAACAATTCATATAATTTCCAATAAAATATGTTATAAAAATATTTCAGCTATCAAACAAAGTTTTAATAGATTTGGTTCCGTGTCAATACCTCCATATAATAATACGGTGAAATTAAGTTCTTCATGTCTGACAGCCAGGAAGCGCCCCATTTTCTATCGCGCGCGACAAGCTCGTACATTTTATAGTTTGGCACGTATTGCAGGATGGTCACGAGACACTCACCACCGTCTTTCAGTAGGCTATATACGTTTTTGAAGGCCTTCCTGTAACATATTTTATTGGTGGTAGAGCCAAGCTGTAGCCAATTGACTGCAGCTCATATACGGCTAGACCGGGGTAGTACCACCTTCTCATAGAAGATCGGCGTAAAATAGCTATTACAGCTGCGTTTTGTATGACGAGTAAGAGAGAGTTGGAAACCCAACACCCCCTTCACCTCTCTCTGTCCCACTCTCCTTCAGGTCGGCAACGTGCGAGCAATGCCTTTGGTATTGCAAGCATCTATAGACCACAGGCCGTACGCTCGCCACCTCGTCACATAAAATTATAAACAAGCTTCAAGAAATCAATCATCCCGATAAGTGTTTTACATAGGTATTGGGGAATGCCTAAAAGCAGAAAAGTTTACAAACGCGAACTCGCATCTATCTATCCATCCATCCATCCCATCCAATGAAAACATGTATAAAAGACTAGCCCGCTGAGTTTCTTGCCAGATCTTCTCAGTCAACAACTTGTAAGTGCCCCCGTAGGCCTAAATAAAATAAATATTTTGAATTTGAATCCCATCCTATCCCGCAATGACTTCCACACATCTCGGTCCTCCGCCACTCTCATCCACCGGCTTCCCGTGACGCGTGCGATATCATCGGATATCATCGGTCCACCTTGTGGGAGAAAATCCTGCCGTCCGAGCACTCACATAATAATCTTTTATAGTAAGAATAGTCAGCAGTATTAATCGCTGGATATTCTCAGATTTTCAAATCGTTAATACCTACCTACTCTTTATCTTACCAACGTTGGTGAACATTGTCAAAACCAAATATTAGCAACATATTAATATAATGTTTAGATCCAGAAAAAACTATGGATTTCATAGAAAATTAAAGCGTGGAAGTGATTTGAAAAACTGAGAACTACTTGTTGGCCGTACGTATGCAAAAACTCTCGAGACGTATTATGAAACTTATTTTATGAGAAATTAAAAGACTCACTCTTGATTTTTTATCCAGTGAAAGAGAAAAAAAGAGAACACTTTATCGAAACCGCATCTCAGATCCTGCGCGAGGTCTCCCTCCGCGTCTTGCACACGGAATGTAATGTTATCCTCGGCGCAGTGCTCCTGCGCAAATCGTAACATCTTCTCGTTAATATCGCACGAAATAAGCGCATAGTTGTGCGGTATATATTTTCTCATTATGCGTGTAACGCTGCCATCTCCGCAGCCCAAGTCCATGATCTTGCCGCCTTCTTTGTTCCATCTGATTTTTTTAACATAGTCGTTCAAACATTGCACCGCAGCCGTTCTTGTACATCCATTTGATTCGTTGTATAGTTCTGGATTGTTCATGGTGTCGATATCTGAAAGGAACTATAGATAAAGCAGATTAATTTAAAATATAGCATATGTATAATTATGTTACATACATGTTGTATGTATGTAGGTTCCAATTTCGTTACGTTATGACACCTGCGACCATATCCTGTTAGTATGGTAATCTGTATCACTCACTGTATTCGTAGTTACAAGTACACACAGTTAACATCAAAAGTAATTGAACCAAAAAAGTAATTGAGGCGCTCATAGCCAGCTGCAATCACTGATCGTTAAACGATCGTAGATTACCCAAGTAACGTTTGGCAAGGTCAGTCCGAAATTGGTAACCATTTAGTGGCACTTTGATCTGAGCGTCTCCGTACTTCGGAGGGCACGTAAAACATCAGTCCCGGTTGTTATCTTCTATGCAACTATCGTTAAGCCTTTGGACGGCTTGAACAACACTGACACCATGTTGGTCTCTTACCATACGATAAAAAGAAGATTGAAGCTAAATGAAACTAATTGAACCTACCTTCCAAAACTTACGAGTTTGTATGTAAGGTACGTATGTTAATGCTGAAGACATTCACAATGAAGATTTTGTGAGCAGTCCCTTCCTTTATATATGAAAACCGCTGAATCAAGTAGCTTCTACGAAGCGCTTTTATCATTATCCTCATTTTTTACTTGCCCATAAAACAGGGCTCATTAAAGTTATGTGCATCGTGACAAATATTCATTTTACCTACTGTTAAAATGCCATGTTTCTAACACCAGCGGTTTAGGCTGTGCACATCTCGCCAGACGGACAGAGACAGGCAGACGGACCACAAATTTAGTTTTTCCTAATGAGATACGGAACCCTAACAATAAAATAGGATGAATTTAACAACATTGTATATTATTTATCATTGGTTTATATATACTACTGGCTTTTCCCCGCGACTTCGTCCGCGTGGATTTTAATTTAAAAAATATCGGCTCTCTGATCCCGGATCCCGGACCCCGTATATCCCGGATCCCGTATCCCAGATCCCGGATCGTGGGTCCCGTATCCCAGATCCTGGATCGCGGATCTCGGTGATATTGATATGTTCTTTAATATTATCGTTTTTTTTTTGTTCTGTCTTCCATAGTTATAGTTTCCGTAGCGCATGCGATGAAATACATCTTATGGCTAATATTTTTACACCTTGGGTTACATTATTGAAGTTTGTGTAGGGATCCCAATTTTTTTCTAGTAATACATATAGCCTGTGTTACTCAGGGATAATGTAGCAAGCAATGGTGAAAGAATTTTTGAAATCGGTCCAGTAGTTTTTGAGTTTCATTACAAACATCCAAACATACAAAAATACAAATCTTTTCTCTTCATAATATCATTATAATAGTGTAGATTATTATTATTATTAGTGTAGATAGTGTACGTGATTGTCCTTGTTTATAAGTAAAATAATTTTGGGGCTCTTATATGAAAAAAACGTCAAATGTTTAAATGTATACTTTATAAGCAGACGTGGATAAAAATTGCAAATAATAAGGATGACTTTGGAGCACAATGATGTCAATTCTGTAGTGTTACAATGTTGACTAAACTTTGACACATCAAAATATTTTTTTCTTGCGTTTATAATACACAAGATGACAATGAATTTATTGGACAAACCATGAATTGGTGTGTCCAGACAAGAAGCCGCGTATGCCTCGCCCGAGTACCTACCTACTCATATTTTAGCATTATGTCTATGCGTTCCGACGTTAAAACCGAGTACTCGGGCGTGGCGTGGACCTGGTGTAGACGCAGCCAATGAGTGGTCCTCCGTGTACCAAAGATTTAAATTATATTAAGGTAATATAAATTGAGACATGTTAAATAGAAAAAAAATACAAAATAACAATATCCAATAAATGATTCAATGTTTATTGTTTATGTAGGTAATATGTAGAACTAATCAATTTTATCAATGAATAAGAATAGGACACGATAAAAAACTTGTGTAGGTAATTACCTAAGTACTGAGTAGTTAAAATAAAACAACATAACGTGGTTTTAAGCAATAAAATTAGTACCAAAGTGTTATTTTATTTTTCAACTTGAATTTTTGGTTCAACATTTCATCCATTTAGTTTATAGACTTAGTAAGAACACTAATCAGATTTTCCAGCGTGAATTACTATCACATTATATTTGAAGTCTACTTTCTTTTTAAGGTCATTCAAGTCGTGGATGTCTTCATTAATAATATTTCTGTCTTTTCCCACAGATATGAAATCGTGAAAAAAATCCTCAAATACGTCATCGGGCATGCCATACGGTTCCAATGCTTTCACAAATCCTGAAAAAAGAAAACAAAATTATATTATTTGCTGCTACATCTTTAATCTACACAAATTAATAAATTGAAGTGTCTATTTATTATAATGTCAAATTAACACCTAAGCATGCATTAGGTATATATACCTACAGTAGCACACAAAGTATAATACAGTATTATAACAAAAAAACTATTTTTATTTTTTTTGTCTTTCAGTCTATCAGTCTGTTTGATTGTCAGGGTGTTTGTTCCGGCTAATCTCCGAAACGGCTGGACTGATTTTGACATGACTTTCACTAGCGGATAGGTGATGTTATAAGTATATGTATGAAGTATGAATAACTTAGTCTTTTATTTTAGATAAAGAATTTGTAGTCTCGGGTTATCTTATATTCAAAAATCAACGCGGACGAAGTCGCGGGCATAGCTATTTGATAATGAAATGTCGTGTGTCTCGCCAGTAGGTAGCGCCTACTTACGTTTATAGGCAACAACATTTTCGAACACGTAAGACATATTTTTCAACTTCACGTCGACGTTAACGAATCCAATATCCTTCATTATATTTGTGATGTATTTCTCTGGGTCCTAAAAATATAATTTAAAACATAACTTTAAGAACCACAAAAAGATGTCAAAAAAGAAACACTGTCTACGCCAATACAATACCTTCATATGGCAATACACTGAAACGAATTTGGAAAGGTCTGTAATCCACGTAGTACCCCACTTCTTTTTCGCGTCCCGGCCGAGCACATCGAACAAGTAATTAATTGGATTATAAGCCATGATCGTTATAAGACAATCGCCTCCTGCATTCATAAGATCGTAGATGGTCTTAAAAGCTTTTCTGGAAAAAGTGATTAAATATTAGATTCTACTGTGAGGCGGCGTCTTCATCAGGCGCATGCCTCGCGCGAGCACTCACTTTTGACGTCGGAACGCATAGACGTAATGTCATAATATGAGTGCTCGGGTGAGGCATGCGCGCCATATGGACACATCTAATAATGTAGAGTTAGTTAAGCGTGCTGTTGTTGGTTGCATCAGGCGCTCCGTCAGATGGAGATCGACTGGACACAACGTTAGTTTCTTAATTAATGATATTACAGGGTTTTCTCAACCCGTGCGATATTCGCTATCTCTCGCGCCGCTGCGAAATATCTGCTATTATTCACAATAGGTATACTACACTTGATTGTAGATATATCGCCAAATTACGAAGCATTTCTATGAACGAGAGTAATTCGTAATGCAAGTGTAAGTCCATGATAACTTTCTATAAATTTGGTATTTCCTTGAGCGTTCCAAGTACAAATTGCTGAAAATATTTGAAAGATTAGAAAAGTAAAAACATACTCCTGATTTGGTATCCAATGGAGGAGGAGAAACGAAAAAACGTGATTAAAACCACATCTCAGCTCATCAGGAATAACACCTCGAACGTCAAAAACACTGAATTTAATATTTTTATCACAATGCTGTTCTCTTGCGAATTCTATCATCTTCTCGTTAATATCACACGCAATAAAGGTGTCATAGTTATTGGGAACGTATTTTTTCAATATACATGTGACGCTACCGTCCCCGCAACCCAGATCTATGATGCTGTCGCCGCTTTCCTTCCATTTTATTTTTGACGCGTACTCGTCCAAAAATTGAGTGGCAGCCGCCCTTGGTATTACATTGGTTTCACTGTATAATTGAGGTTTATCCATCGCGAACTGAAAATAAAACATTGTAAATCTGTTAAATAAAACTTTTAATGTTTAGGGCACCGGCTAGGTTTGGTTTCGTGGGTTTGGCGCTCGTGGCCCGAAGAGTTTATTGAAACAAAGCGTTATCACTCACAGTTTAATCACTAAACGTAAAACAATTACGATAGGAGAACAGAACTTATTAAAATAATACCGAAAAAAACAAGAGAGAAACAAAACAAGAACGTAGATATTAGCGCGATCACGTCCCGACAAGTTGTATATTGCGCGTTATAATTTTGTAAAAAAACCTATTGGTCCCGGTAACGGACCGGCAACCTAATCTGCCGTTTCTGCGGGCTGCGCTCACCCAATCGCAACGCGTTTTCGGGTGGCGAAATATCGCGGTTGGCAAGACGGTAGCGCTGACTATCGACTCTACACGGCGATTGTGATGCGGGCGGGAGATTCGAAGGTAATTCGCCCGCTTCTGGCTCAGTAGGTGTTATAGACTCCCCCTCCAAGGTGATGACACGCCCCGGGATCACCTTGGGATCAGCAAAATTTGTCGTGGGACGTTGTTGTGGCCGACCCCTACGTCGACGAGGCATAACCGGTACCTCCTTGCCTACTGATGTGCTCTCGGTTAGGTCCGAGGAATGATACTTACCAAGAATATTATCATCTAAGTCGGCTATTATATACGTGGTGGGAGATACGACTCTTTCAATTCGGTACGGACCATCCCGTTTAGGGATGAATTTCTTAGTAACCCCTTTCGTCGCGTTACTGAGAAACTTGGTGTTCAAAAAAACCATGTCTCCGACCTTATAATTTGGGGCCGGACGACGACTGTTGTCAGCACATTCCTTGCGTTGGTCCTGTCTACGCTCGACACGCTCACGAAGGTCCTGTAAGAATATGATGAAAGAGCGTAAGTAAGGCGTTACTTGTGGAATGAAATTATCCTTGTCAAGGATCCCACGTAGATCATGGTGAACGTCAAACGGGGTACGTAACTCCCGTGCGAAGGTCAAGTAAGCTGGAGTCTTACCGGTGGAAGAGCATTGCGCAGTGTTCATGGAAAACCGGACGTGAGGAAGATGTTGAGGCCAAGACTTATGTTCTGTCTTTACTAGAATGGCCAGCTGAGTCTTCAAGTCACGATTTTTACGCTCTGCGGGGTTAGCTTCCGGATGATAAAGCGGTATTAGTTCTTGCTTGACTCCCAGCAAATACATACACTGCTGCATAACAGCAGATATAAATTGTGTGCCATTATCTGAGATCACTCTACGTGGCAAACCATATCGGAGAAAATATTCTTCAATTAAAACTCGAGAACAGATCTCAGCCGTAGCAACCTTAAGTGCGAAGAGTTCGACCCACCTAGTAGCAACGTCTTCTATAAGGAATATCCAACGCTCCCCCTGGTCTCCTTCTGGTAAAGGCCCAAACAAATCAATGGCCAGTACCTCTCCTCTCTGCTGTAGTACTGGGGTTTGTAGCAAGCCAGTAGGCTTTTGATTACTAGGTTTGTAACGAAGGTAGTCCACACAGTTCTTTAGGTATTCAGTGACGTAACGACGCATCCCTGGAAAGTAGAAGCGTTCACGAAGACGATGCAAGGTTCGCTCAATCCCCTGATGACCAGCGGTGCTGGAATCATGGTAATCCTTCAGTATCTGCTCTCTCATAGAACACGGTACAACCAACTGCGCGTCCTCGGACTCTATGTCAGGATCATAGCGATAAAGTACGCCAAGCGACATAATATACCCTCGTTCGAGCCATCTACTGAATGTGAGTGTATCAGAGTCTTCTAGATCACCAATAATTTTCTTTATCTCGGGATCATTCAACTGTGCCGCTCTTAAATCGGTGGGGTCAACTTTAGGTAGATCAACATGTACAGAACAAACATTACAATCTGCACTATCGTCACAAGCTGGTCTGCTCAACATGTCAGCTAGAACGTTAACTTTACCAGGGGCGTATTCGAATCGAAGATCAAAGGACTGTAGTTTAAGAGCCCACCTAACGAGTCTGCCGCTAGGCGTTTTTAGAGTAAGTAACCAGCGCAACGGCTGATGATCACTTTTTACCACACACGGATGGCCATCAATATACCCTCTAAACTTCTCGACTGCCCATATGACGGCTAGCGCTTCGCTTTCCGTTGTCGAGTAGTTCTTCTCTGCAGGAGTGAGCAGCCTACTAGCATATTCGATCGGCCTCTCGTCGTTGCCTTCACCTTGCAAGAGGGCGGCACCGAGGGCATAACTGCTGGCATCAGTTCGCAGTAAGAAGGGTTGACTGTAATCTGCTTGTATCAATATCGGCGCACTACTGAGCTTACCTTTTAATACGTCGAAGGCAACCTGTTGGTCTTCATTCCAACACCAGGGCTCCTTTTTCCGCGTAAGCCTCGTGAGTGGTTCAGCAATCCGTGAAAATTCTGGTATAAATTTTCTGAACCAGGAACAGGTTTGTATGAATGATTTTAAATGTTTAATATTGTTTGGCTCTTTCAGTTCCAAAACGGCATCGACTTTAGTCTGGTCAGGGCGGATTCCGTGGGGCGTAATAACATGGCCGAGGTAAGTAACTTCTTGACGGGCAAAGTGGCATTTGGCGCGATTTGCTCGAAGTTTGAAATGACGTAAACGGTCAAATACCTTCTGGATTCCTTGAAGGTGATCCTGAAAAGATCCCTGTGTGATCAGCATTATATCATCGATGTATCCTAGTAAGGTGATGTCCTGGAAAACTGAACCTGAGCGAAATTTATCAATTAATCTTTGAAAGGTGGCCGGCGCGTTTTTAAACCGAACGGCATGCGAGTGAAACGGTATGTTCCGAAAGGTGTAACGAAGGCTGACTTGTCTCTGTCCTCTAGAGCTAGATTCACCTGCCAGTAGCCGGCGCGCAGGTCAAAAGTAGACATATAGCAATCTCTCTTCGTTGACTGCAACAGGTCATCGATGAGTGGGATAGGATAATTATCACTTTTAGTGATAGCGTTGAGACGTCTATAGTCGACGCAGAACCTAACCCCACCATCCTTCTTGGGTACCATGACTGCGGGTGAAGTCCATGCTGACTCACACTCTTCAATGATGCCGTCAGTTAACATCTTCTCCAACTCCGCTTTCATAACTTCCTTCTTTGCAGGCGTGAGTCTATACGGAGGGACAGATATTGGATGATGATTGCCTGTATCAATCCGGTGTTCGGCAAACGGGGTAGGGTCTCCCCCGGGTTCAAAGATGTCTGCGTTCCGCTGCAAGATGTCCGATAGCTGTTGCCTTTCTTCGGAATCGAGCATAACACCTTCGTCTTCGCGTATAAAGTTAGCAGATCCAACAGGCATACCTACCCGCAAACTTTCGAACTCAAGTGGGTAGGTGTGCCCTTCACCGGAAAAATGCCACGAAGAGGTCGCAAAGTCGAGAACTATACCTGACGCTGACATAAAATCCATCCCCAATAAAGTTTCATAATAAGGGGAATCTGGGAATATAATAAATTCCAAGGTTATTGGTGTTCGTTGTTTAACAGAAACCTCTAATCGAGTAGTCAACACTTGACGTAGTTTAACCGACCCATCTGCTAGGCGTACACGTTTTGTCGTGGCGTTGCAAGGATGACCGCGTTCAACTAGGGCCTTGTACAACAGAGACCCCGCCACACTACCTTTAGCACCCGTGTCTATCAGTGCGGAACCACGGATACCTAAAATCTCAATTCCCAAGATAGGTCGCGGCTTCAAGTCACAAAGCGCATAATCGTTCGAGCACAGAGACATGGTTTCTTTAAAGTCGTAACAAGTAGCGAAAAAGGTATTCGGCAAACACTTAATAAAATCCGTAAGAAAATACTGAGTACGCTTGGCCTTAAATGAAATAGCCGGTAACTCCCCCTTAACAGAAACACCCAACTGATTACGATTATTTTCGGAAAATGTGTACGGTAAAATATCGATAAAATCGGTCGGCATGTATTCCAAATTTGTGTCATTACGACTACGGAACAAACAGGGTATAGCAGCTTTAAAATCAGTAGGCAAGTACGTACGAGTTAAATCATTATTGATAAGCGATAACGATTGTTGTTTTTCGTTAATAGGCAATATTTGCTGTTCAGTAACCACAACGTTATTATTACGACAGTCAGTACTGATGCCAGAAACGAGCGAAATAAGTTTACAACTCACCTGAGAATCTCCCTTACCGATGTACCGGGCAGTAGACTGGACGGCGGCGTTATCAGTCTTCTTATCACTGCGCGTAGAGTCGGTAGAGGCGGCGGCGGCAGCGAAGTCGACAGCGGAAAACACGGCGTTACACTTGGTACACTGTGATCGCGTTACACCAACCGTATTACATCCGTAGCAAGTAGGAACAACATTCTCGTTATCAGCATACTTATTACTACCACCGGGGTTTACTTTAGAAGCTAGCTTTGGGCATTCTTCGCGGGTATGTCCACGTTGTTTACAATATACACAATAAGGGCCCTTCGATGGACCGGCCGTGACATTCGTTTGTCGAGTACGATCGAAATCACGTGGCGGCGCGGGCGGAGTCGGCGCGGCGCGGTTGTCCACGGGCTGCTTCGGCTTCGGTGGCGGCGCGGGCGGCGGCGCGCGCGACGGCGTGGAACCGTTAGCCGGCGGGAGCGGAGGCGCTCGGACCGCTGGCGGTGGTACTCGGGAACGTATTGGTGTGCTCGACGAAATGAGATTACCGTCAGTGGCGTCCTCTATATCTCTTACTTTACGAAGTAGTATCGAGAATGATGATACTTCCTCGCGGCGAAGTCGTTCTCTGATCTTCGCATGCAGTAGGCCGTAAATCATATCGATTTGCACTTTTTCCGTAAGGTCCTCTGGTGGTAATCGTGCTAACAGGGCACGTGATCTAGCTATAAAAATATCCGTACGTTCGTTTCCTTGTGGTGCGGCGGTTAATTCCTTATAAATACGATGCGGTTGGCGGCGGTCTCCGAATGCACACCTCAAACTGTTGAGGGCATCTTCCCAGTCAAGTGTGGTGGCCTTAACACCTTGCCACCATATACCGGCGTCTCCTATGAGTAACATTGAAAATCCTCTCAAAGCGTTGGCGTCGGTAACCCCCACGCAATCCTTAAAGGCTTCAACAGCGTCGATAAACGCGTCGAGGGATTCGCCTAGCGCTCCGCTGTAACGAGCCGTACACTTTGAAAAGTTTCCGGTATGAGCGAGCACTGATGCTGGAGAGGAAGTCCACGCAGGCGGCGAGGTAGATGGGCGGTGTTCAAGGACTCGATCGAGGAGCCTCTCGAAAGCTTCGGTTTGCGACCTCTGCATTGATGCCATCAAATCCGCCATGTCTTTGGCGGAAAAATTCGTCGGCGCGTCGGCGGCATCGTCGGGCGGAGAATCGTCCACAGCGTCGATGTAGTCTGATTGACGACGTGATTGACGACGAGTGCGCGGCATATTCAATGTCTCTTCAGGCCCCCAAGTTGGGCAGCCACTTTAATGTTTAGGGCACCGGCTAGGTTTGGTTTCGTGGGTTTGGCGCTCGTGGCCCGAAGAGTTTATTGAAACAAAGCGTTATCACTCACAGTTTAATCACTAAACGTAAAACAATTACGATAGGAGAACAGAACTTATTAAAATAATACCGAAAAAAACAAGAGAGAAACAAAACAAGAACGTAGATATTAGCGCGATCACGTCCCGACAAGTTGTATATTGCGCGTTATAATTTTGTAAAAAAACCTATTGGTCCCGGTAACGGACCGGCAACCTAATCTGCCGTTTCTGCGGGCTGCGCTCACCCAATCGCAACGCGTTTTCGGGTGGCGAAATATCGCGGTTGGCAAGACGGTAGCGCTGACTATCGACTCTACACGGCGATTGTGATGCGGGCGGGAGATTCGAAGGTAATTCGCCCGCTTCTGGCTCAGTAGGTGTTATAAACTAGGTATAACTGGCCACTGTCAGTAACTAAAACGCCATATTTAATAATCGATTATCATTACATATCTATAGATAATAATAATAATAATAATATCCTGGGACATTTTTTACACACGGCTACCTGATCCCAAACTAAGCAGAGCTTGTACTATGGAAACCAGATAACTGATATTACTACATATACTACTTTTTTATTTGTAAATACATACTTAATATACATATACACCCAGACTCCGGACATACAGACATGTTCATGCACACAAATGCATGTCACGGGTAGGAATCGAACCTACGACCTGCAGCGTGAAAGTCGCCTCCGCGCCAACCACGCTAACGGGCCCGTCATGGCGTGGATGGCGTCTTTATAATGAGTACAACTCTTATTATAGATAGACGGTTAAAATAAGTAGTTTCTAGTTACTGACAACGGTCAGCGGGGTTCAAAGGCCACATAGCAGGTCATGAATGGCGTAAAATATGTGATCATTTTTCGCTAAGGATTCTGCTAGAATGTCAGAAAATGAATTGCTTTTGCAGAAATTTTTGCCCCGCCAAATACCTAAACCTAGCTTTACGCTAAGAGTTTTGATAATTTTCAAGAACGTTCAAAAGAAAATTAAGAAATTTGTGGGAAATTATTCTCATATGGAAAACAATTATTCAGATTAGAAGTTGGGATTTTAAAATCTATAAATGTTAGAATGTAATAAAATAGGTACCTCAGATCTGCGCTATTGTTATTTCCTTATGCTGGGTTTCTTGTTGTTCGTGAGCTAGCATTGATAAGGGATTGGATGAAGGCTATAATACAGGATATATATATAGTGTTTTCAAGCGATTATTCTGTCAGATAATAAGCGATATAGAAAAAATAGCATTAAACCTTTTTATTTAAAGAAGCGGTATTCATTTTATTAAAGAAAAAATGAATTAAATGTAACAACGGCCAAGCTACATATTTTGACTAAGGTGTAGAGTTTGTAATGTTAGGGCTTATAGAGTTAGGGCGTGTAGAGTTAGAAGCTTGGCTCTACATGAGATCTGATAACTTTTTAAGACGTCTCGTTCTGGCAACATTTTTAACATGAAAATATTTTTGGTGTGATGTAATCTTATCAATCTGTCTATTCCAATAACCTAATGGTTAATCGCTCTGAAAATCCTGTGTTATTTATCATATTGACATCACAGATATTGACATCAAAATATGTTTTCATCACTGATACGCGAAAAGTAGGTCGAAAGGTGCCTGAAGAGCCGACAGAAACTGATACTTTTCTGATCGGGCAAAATCGTGTTTCTGGAAACTCGATTTTGCCTGATCTGTCAAAATTTCGGCGATTCTGTCAAATTATAAAAAAATACGAGTGCTATTTTCAAATTTCCATTGACGTCACGACTTTTATCCCCACTACCACTACTACTACTACTCTACTTTTTTTTTTTTTTCTTTTTCATTTTTTTGTCTTTATTTCTTCTTTTTGTTTTTGTTTTCTTTTTTTCCGCTTTTTTCTTTTTTTTTCGTCTTTTTTATGTTTTGTTTTCGTCTTTTTTTCTGTCCTTTTTTTGTCTTTTTTTCCCCCTTTTTTAGCGTCATTTTTCTGTTAATTTTTTATTTTTTTTACTTTCCATGTATTCGTGATGAAAAGCACAGTTTACCTCGGGTTAAAGTAACTTATTATTGGTCCCTCGTCCAAACCCCGTCTCGGGGGTAATAATCAGTTACTCTTCCCCTCGGGTAACAATGTACTATTTCCATTCAACAATTCAATTGTTTAAATAGTAAGTACTAGACGAGTAAACTGCACGAGTTAGGTATTAATCTTTCTTTTTACATACTTACATATTTTTTATGATTTTAAATATTGAAAAAAAGAAAAGACTGGCATATCCTATGTTTTTTTTATTCAACTGACATGGAATTGTACGTAAAGCATGGGGTTGAATAGGTAATTGGGTTCATATAACACATATGGTTTCTTACTATAGAGTGGCTAATAAAATAATGATAGGTACTTCATGGTTTAGAAGCATGAACTACTAGCATCGTATAGTTAACAACTATTTCTTTGTGCACGTCATCCACGCTGTTGATGGATTTGTCAATGAAGCCGATGTCGTGGCCTGCAGTCAGGAAGTCCTTGAAGAAGTCTTCATACACATCCTCTGGCATATTGTGGGAGTCCACAGCTCTTACTAACTCTGAAAAGGAACAATACTTTATGTACCCATTTTTCATAATAGTTATAATATGTGTTTGGTGTATTCAAATATAAAATCAAAATATAATAATAATATCCTGGGACATTTTTTACACACGGCTATCTGATCCCAAACTAAGCAGAGCTTGTACTACGGAAACCAGATAACTGATATTACTACATATACTACTTTTTTATTTGTAAATACATATACACCCAGACTCGGGACATCAGACATGTTCATGCACACACATGCATGTACTGGGTAGGAATCGAACCTACGACCTGCAGCGTAAAAGGCGCCATCACGTCAACCACGCCAACAGCCCCGTCAAATATATCTAAAGAAACTCACGTTTCAGTATTGCAACGTTCTCCATGGCGTATCTCATCTTCTTACACTCCACGTTGATGTTCACGAACCCGATGCTCTTTAAGATCTGTGCTACCCGTTTCTCTGGTTCCTGCAAAGTAGTATAAATGGTATCTATACAATTCTCCCATTCCTGGACAAAGGCCTCCACTTTCCTTCTCCACTCCTTTGCCTTGGGTAATTCCCTGCTGCGATGTTTACTAGTTACTGTAGCCTATAGATGCTTACAACATGAAAGGCATCCCTTGCACGTTGCCAACCTGAAAGGGAATGAAAGAGGGAAGGAAATAGAGAGATAGAGGTAAGGCTTCTGGCTCTCTCACTTTTCATCTTATCCTATGGTTTATGGCCAACCTGGTGTCAGAGTTTTTCAGGCCGCCCGAAGGCCTCTGACATGGCTTTTTTTTTGGGACTAAGCCCGCCACACATTCCCACCACTGTTACTCCTGTAAGCCAGCATCGACAATGGTGTCCAACGATGACGTCAAGGTTTGACCCTCGACGAGTCCCGGGGAAAAGCTAAGTTGTCTTGGAACCCGCACGAATTTAATCAAAAGAATGGAATGAGGAGTTGGAAGAAGATTATCCACTTCCCTCCGTAGCAAAGCGGGAGACAAAAATAACAGTATAGGCTGGTAGCCACAGAAATTCTAACAAGGCTTAACGACTACTACCTACACACGGTAATAATATATTATATATCATTAATTACCGTGACCTAGATGACAACAACCGCGACCGAATTTTAACGTGCCCTCCGAGGCACAGAGACGCTCAATTCAAATGCCACTATTTAGTGTCACCCATCTCTGACTGACTTTGCCAAGCGTTGCTTAACAATCGTTTACCGTATTATTATGCTACTTTATCATTATTTACAACCAATTCACGTACCTCCAAGCCGTAATAGGGTGATAGGTAATCATTGGCGATGTTTTTGAGCCACTTGTCACCCCACTTGTTGCCTCGGCTCAATATATCGTAAACGTGATAAAATGGCATATAGGCGAAGAAAATCAAGAAACACTCGCCACCTTCAGACAAAAGGTCGTAGACGTTCTGGAAGGCTTGCCTGTAACAAAAAAGACTCACTTAAAATTAATGTATTTGAACGCAACGCAGTAGGTATAATGGAACTGATAATAATTGAATTGCCAAAGATTCTGCTGAAAAATCATTAAAAAAATATTGCATAGCACCCCACAACCGAATCTACAAACATATTCTCACTATAAGAATATATCTGAATATGATTGAATTTGTGAGAGAGAATTTCAATGAAATTTTTTGAAAATTATATGTTCCAGCCTGTCCCCAGCTTTAGGTAGAGTAGTGTTAGCGTTTTGTGGATCTATTCTTTGGCATGTGTGAGTGCTGGTACAACCTATAGACCTAGGTATACTGCTTAGTCTACTCTACTTACTCTTGTTTCCATATCCAGTGAAATAGAAAGAATGAAAAGACATGAGTGAAGCTGGATTTCATATCGTCTGGCAGTACACCCTCCACGTCTTGCAATCTGAATGTTATGTTCTCATGGCTGTGGGTCTCACTCGCGAATTTCAACATAATCTCGTTGATGTCACACGCAACGAACTTCCCAATGTTTTTAGGAAGATATTTTCTAAATAAGCTAGTCACGCTGCCATCTCCGCAGCCTAAATCTATGATGGTGTTGCCCTTTTCACTCCATTTTAAATTTCCTATATACTCGTCTAAACATTTAGTTACAGTATATCTTACTATTCCATTAGCTTTGCTATACAATTCCGGATTGTTCATCGACATCCTGAAACAAAAGAAACTTTAGTCACAATACAATAAAATACAAGAGTTGTTAGTTTTCCATAACTCGCTACCCATAATGGCATAATCATAATATATAGTGTATATGTCTGTATGTATGTGTGTGGATTTTTGAGACGGGGCAGTAAGGGCAGCTACTTGAACCGTTATAGTTACACGAAAACGTTCTTAGGAGACCTTCCCTAACTTTTTGAGATATTCTGAACTGCATGCACAGATTTTGGAAAAATGGACAGTCAGCGAGAAAAATGCAAAAATCCAAAAAAAAAAATCCCATCGATCCTATTTCATATAGGGATCAAAATACTCTATTGGACCATTCAAGGTTTGAGTACTAGAAATGACAGAAATCGCCAAAAACTTTTCACTTACATTTTGTATTGAAAAACGATTAGTTAACTCGAAATATTTTTTGTTGCCAAACGATCCTATTTCTTACTGTGATCAAAAGTCTCTTTGAGGCCAACTGAAGTTTGAGTACAGAAACTACGGTAAGTTATACGGTTCAGTTATGACTGCTGCATAAGGTGCCTGTGTGTAAACTAAACCCGGTCTTGTGACATGTTTCTGTACTCAAATTGCAGTTGGCCCCAAAGAGTATTTTGATCACAATAAGAAATAGGATCGTTTGGCATGAAAAAATATTTCGAGTTAACTTATCGTTTTTCAGTACAAAATGTATGGGAAAAGTTTTTGGCGATTTCTGTAATTTCTAGTACTCAAACCTTGAATGGTCCAATAGAGTCTTTTGATCCCTACATGAAATAGGATCGATGGGATTTTTTTTTTGTATTTTAGCATTTTTCTCGCTGACTGTCAATTTTTTCCAAAATCTGTGAATGCAGTTCAGAATATCTCAAAAAGTTAGGGAAGGTCTCCTAAGAACGTTTTCGTGTAACTATAACGGTTCAAGTAGCTGCCCTTACCGCCCCGTCTTGAAAATCCACCCTGTATAGTGTATAGTATTATAGCATAGTCACAGTGATTTTCAAAATCCTCTACATTTGGTGCGGCATCTGACACATCTGATGCCTCGGAGCCAATGGATGCGTCTACATAATGTCATAACATAATTGCTCGGGCGAGGCATGCGACGCATCTGGACGCACCAATTAATATTGTTTAGCTATAAGTCTGTTTGACATAAAACGTAGTAGGAACGTTACGAAAAAGTATTATTTTTATCTGCGATTGCGGTGCACTGTTTTCTTTATTTTTCATTCTTGCTTATTATTTAAGCAAGAATTATGTGCCTAGTTCAAATAAAAATTTCGATTTTTACCTCGGAAAAAGATGACCGCCACGCCAGTCGATTAGATTCTGAGTAGGTGTTTGAAACGATCTAATGTACTGTGTAGGAAGGATAGGAAGAGCTATTTATAAGAAATAGTCCAAGGAAAACAAGTCTATGATACAAGTAGTCTATAAAAGACTGTTAGATTAAATTAAAGATGTAGGTATGTTTGAGTAGATAAGAGTCACTATAATGTATACAAACTATCTTACGAGTGCCATGGGTTATCTGTGACCATGGACCTACTTATTAATTACACGATGAGCGCAAATAATTAATAAGCCTACACTGTCCATCTGTCTGTCTGTCTGTCTGTCCGTCTGTCAGCGGGCTGTATCCCACGAGCCGTTATAATAGCTAGAGAGCTGAAATATTCACAGAATGTGTATTTCTGTTGCCGCTACAACAAAAAACACAAAAAATAAAATAAAATTTTAAACCCCCTTTGGGTTCCCACCCAAGAAACTTGATATTTGACGTTTTTATTCTACGGTGGTACGGAACCCTTTATGTGCGAGTCCGACACGCACTTGGCCGGTTTCTATACATTTTTTACAGAAATAGCCCTTAGTATTCGGCACCCGTATACCGTAAAATGTACGGAAAACGCGTTGTCGTCTTCATAGTGTGAATGTCCGCTTACCTTCCAGTGTCTTGCGAAACTTAGCTTAATTGTACTGGTAGCGATACAAAAAATTTCATTATATATGCTCCGCATTCTCACATTAAGAGCTTGTAATTAGTACTTATTGTTTTTATTAGGGTTCCGTACCCAAAGAGTGCCAAAGGGACCCTATTAATAAGCCTACGCTGTCCAGCTGTCTATTCATCAGTCAGCGGGCTGTATCTCACGAACTGTAATAGGTAGAGAGTTGAAATTTTCACGGAATGTGTATTTCTGTTGCCGCTAGAACAACAAATACTAAAAATAAAATAAAATTTTAAAATAAAGGGGTCCCCATACAAGAAACTTGATATTTTTGACGTTTTTATTCTACGGTGGGATGGAACCCTTTATGTGCTAGTCCGACACGGACTTGGCCAGTTTTTTACCTCTGTGAATAAATGTATTCTGACACAATGCTGTCGTAAGTTAAGTAAAACGTCTCCATTAGTTATAATGGAGATAAGCATGCAAGATGCAAACAAAACATCGTCGACAGAAAACTAAGTAATACTATTTTTTAAACCGACTTCAAAAAAGGAGGAGGTTTCTCAATTCGACCGTATTTTTTTTTTATTTTTTTTTATGTGTTTTCGCGGATAACTTCGTCGTTTATGAACCGATTTTGATGAATCTTTTTTTGTTGGAAAGGAGATATTCCAGCGGTGGTACCATGATAAGGAAACCAGGATCTGATGATGGCATCCCAGAGAAATCGAGGGGAACCTTCGAAAATCATAGGGGCGACTAGTGCGTTTGTAATTTTTTTCATTAACTATTTTAAAGCACTACTATTTTATGATGGTCTGGAGTCGATCTGATGATGGAGCCGAAAGACAGTCGAGGGAACTCCTCAACGATTTACAGCAATTACCTGGTGTTTGGGCTTGATTAATTTGTATTGATGAGAACTTTGCACCCATATCGTTTATAAGTGCCATTACAGTTCTGATGATGGAGACCATAGACAGTCGAGGGAATTTTTCAACGATTTACAGCAGTTACCTTTTGTTGGGCTTACTTCATACGGTTCAATATGCCAAAATGTTCATTGGTATGGCACCACTAAAAATCGTGAAATAAAATTATTTTTATAAAAAAATACAAACCGACTTCAATAAAACCTGATGCACTAAAAAGCCTGAAATAATATTTCTATTACCACCTCAGCCTACCCCTTTGGGAAAACCAGACGTGATGGTGTGTTATCGAGTATTTGAAGTCGGTGCCAATCTTGGTATGCCAAGTCTACCTACTATAAAAGTAAGAAGATAGATTGGCACCGACCCCAAATACTCGATAACACACCATCACGTCTGGTTTTCCCGAAGGGGTAGGCAGAGGTGGTAATAGAAATATTATTTCAGGCTTTTTAGTGCATCAGGTTTTTTTGAAGTCGGTTTGTATTTTTTTATAAAAATAATTTTTGATAAGTATGTATAGTTCGCGACAGGTCGAGATGACATTCGAGTTATGAGCTTTTTGCAGAATAAAATCCGAATCAAAATAAGCAGGACCCGATAAACAATTAAAATCGCCCACAAAATTATTAAATTAAATTATTTTGTTGCGTTGCGGTTACTGGTAATTTTGATTCGGATTTTATTCTGCAAATAGCTCATAACCCGAATGTCATCTCGACCTGTCGCCTACTATAGGTATAAGTCCATATAGTTATAAAAGTTTCTAGCACGCTTTAATTAGATACCGCTCTACTAATAAAAATAATTCCAAAATGTACGCCAACTTATTATCGTCGCGGCATGTCGGTTTCATACATTGGTTGCTTTCAGATGTACCTACTGAAGTACGCCGACTTCGGCGTAGTATCAGTTACCGTATTTTATTAGTGCGCATGCTCCATCTAATTGGAGCGCTATAAGAGTATGAGTCGCTGAATAGCCCGAACTTATTGTTTTGGAGTTTATTCAAGAAAGAAACATCATAAATAGTAAAGTAATAAGTATACAGTGAAAAGGACGTAATTTGGAATAGTTATTTATTGAGATAAATAGATACAATTATTCTTAGGCAGTTAAAAAAGTGTCGCTTACGCCACATTCACACTATAAAGGCGACAACGTTTTACAATAATGATACCCAATGTGCGAATATCTTCTGTACAAAAAGATTAAATTAGTGCTGATTCTATACGGATACGAAATAAACTTGAATGAGTTACCTTACTACTTATTCATTTCATTTCATTTCTAGCCTGTACTGTCCCACTGCAGGGCAAAGGCCTCCCCTCCCTTTTTCCACTTGCTCCGGTCTATGGCTACCCGGGACCAATCCGTCAAGTAGGAGTCCAGCTCATCCCGCCATCTTTTCCTGGGCCTGCCGCGTTGTCGTTTCCCGTTGTTTGGGATACACTGCGTGGTTGCTTTTGCCCATAACGTTTCCGGCATGCGGCAGATGTGGCCCGCCCAGTTCCACTTCAGTTTTGCAGCTGATTGGCCTACGTCAGCTATGCGTGTTTTGGAGTGCAGAATCGAGTTTCTCACACGATCGGTAAGTTTTACCCCAAGAATGCTGCGCTCCATTGCTCTTTAGCAGACCCCGAGTGCGAACTTTTGACGACCAATTAATGACCAAGTCTGCGCTCCGTAAGTTAGGGTGGGGAGAATGCACATGTCCATGAGTTGGTTGTTAGTACTTACTGCCTTCTCAAATTCTTCTCATGTGCGTAACGTACAAGTAAGCCATAAATATTTCAAGATGTTCAAATAGTTAATGGGTGTTAATGGGTCTATTAGAGGCGAGCGGCATGCCCAAGCCACCATCTATGTCATTATTGTCTATGCATTCCAACGTCAAAACTGATTGCTCGGGCGCATTTGACTCATAGACACACGCTCATATAATTTAAAAATAGAATTGACATCACTGTATTTATTTAGAAGCATTAACTACTATCAAACAATATTTGAATGTAATCGCGTCCTTAATATCAGCCATATCGATTTTATCTGTTTTGTTGATGAGTCCTCTCCTCTGGCCAGCAGCGACGAAATCTCGTATGAAGTCTTCGTGCACTTCAGGTGGCATATTGTAGGGGTCTACTGCTCTTAACAAGGCTGTAAAATAACAAAGAAGTCTTAACAAAGTCTACAGTAGACTACGGGTAACGGGTACATACCCATTTACCTTATTAGGTAAATCACCATTTAAAAATCAGCCCGTGTAAACGGGATGATTTCTTTGATTCAAATTAATAATCATGGGTTAAATTGTCTTACGTTTAAATTTCTCTCCATTTTCAAACACGTGTGTCATATTCCTGCACTGCACAGCTATATTTTTAAATCCAATGCCTTGCAGCATTTCTGTTATTTTTATCTCTGGATCCTAAAATAAATATAATTTAATTAATTAATTACTGTGAGTTTGCAAAAAATTTAATAGGTAGGTACATCGGGGGCATTCAGTTTTCGGGGATAAAGTATACTTTACGAACTCTCTTTATGAAAACCATTTGTGATTTAAATAGCATCGTTACCTTCATGTTATAATAGGGTGAGATGAAATTGTTCAGGTCTTTAATCCAGGAGGAGCTCCACTTGGGGTCTCTGCCTACAATGTCGTACAGTTCATGCACCATAGTGTATCCTAGGATCGTAAGCAAGCAGTCCCCTCCCTCGTTCAATAGATCGTAGATGTTCCTGAACCCTTTCCTGTAAAAAAACTTTTAAATTATTATTTTGTTTAAGTATTCGAGATTGAAGGCTGGCCACTTTTAATAAAAATTACACAGTTATTACTGGAACATATCCTTGGATCTGATCTGAGTAAAACATAACACTGTAACATATTGTTGTCTCTATGTTTCAGTGTCACAATTGACATTAAACTCTACTGCTTTATTACAAAATTGTTAAACGCGTTTTGAATTAGTGTCTAGTTTCAAGGAAAGACTAGACACGCTTTAAAAATGAATTAAACTTTTTGGTAATAACATCGTCTATGTTGATTGATTTATCTTTCAGAAGAAAGATAAATCGCACACCGTTAGCACACCGGTTAACTGATGTTCGCAGTAAGAAGATGTTCCTTTGCGTGAACGGATGCACAGTAAAATCTTTCGCTCTTATCTGGTTAAGATAATATAATGATTCCAATTCAGGGCATAAAATTACGACGGGACACATCAAAAATATTTCTGCTTTGATCATACGTACCTACTAAGTTACGAGCATGAGAAAGATGGCAATACTGTTAGTTAAGTCGAAGTTTAATTTATATATACTTAATACCAACAGAATATAATAAAGCTTTATAAAAAACGACGTACTCTTGATCCCGTATCCAGTGAAATAAAAAAAAAGAAAACACATGATCAAAGCCGCCTCTCATCTCATCGGGGATATCGCCCTCAGCGTCCAGCACGCGAAATACAATGTTCTCATCTCCGTAGCGATTCCTAGCAAACTTCACCATTTTCTCGTTAATATCACACCCAAGGAACTTGTAGTTGTTAGGAATATACTTCTTTATTAGACTGGTAACGTTGCCGTCACCACAGCCCAAGTCAATAACACTGCCACCATGTTCCTTCCATTTCGTTTTCGCTGTGTATTCGTCAAGGCATTGCTTGGCGGACACCATCGTCACAGTATTGTACTCGTTGTATAATTCTGGATTGTCCATGACTACTGTGAAAGGATACATTTATTATTATAGTATAGCCTTTATATGGGCACTTTTTTGCAGCAATAGTAATTACGGATACAGTAAAAAAACGTATTCCGTAATAAATTCTATTATTTTTTAACCAATCGTGTGTGAAAATATGTATACAAATGAAATGCCTTCGATTTCTAGACGATAATAATTGTCTGTGAAAGACAAGTAAGCAAGTAAGTACCCAGAACACATCCATCATTATTTTTAAGCGCAAATAAATATCATATTCCTATATTATTCCTACGAACGACTTACCTTCTTGCGAAGTCTTGCAAAGCACGGCTTAGTAATACGGGTGGCGTATAAAGCCATTGTATTATATACGCTCCTGTCTTTGTTACATGTGCAGTATAAAGTGCTGTATATAGATACCGTTTTTTGGTTTACTTTACGTTCACTGACACTAAAAAATATAGTTGTAGTTTATGCGTCTATCCGTGCGTATGTCACAAAAATGTATTTGGTCAAAACCAAAGACTATTTGAGCTGAAATTTCGTACATTTATATATAAAAAAAATCTAATCTACGTTCCCTTACATTAGCCTCTGTTACGTAGATATCACTGAATAAGTATAAAAAATATTATGTATATATTTCTTGAATTTCTTATTTTTTTACTAGCCTATTTTTGTGTTCCACTCCTGAGCAGAGGCCTCTCCTTGACTTCTACACAAAGCACGATTTTGAGAGGTTACAGAGCAAGTATCTCCCGTAAAGGTCACCAACTCATCCCGCCATCTCCTCTTGGGTCTGTCCCGGCTGCATTTTATAAAATAGAAGACGGACACATTTTATAATATCGTCGGTTTAAAGGTAAAACTCACTAAAACATATTTTATTTAAAAAGCATTTAATGAGTTTTACCTTTAAACCGACAATATTTTGGTTTTAATTAGCCATTTTACGTCAAATAAGCCCGCCTCTAACGGAAACCACTAGGTATTCTAGCAAATCCTAAAAAGTCAATAGATGTGTCCATATGGCGCGCATGCCTCACCCGAGCACTCATATTATGACATTACGTCTATGCGTTCCGACGTCAAAACTGAGTCCTCGCGCGAGGCATGCGCCTGATGAAGACGCCGCCAATGAAGTTAAATCCAATCGAATTAATCTAGCGTATCTCAACCGAAAACAATGTTGTTTCTTGTAATTTAAGGGCCATAACACACCGGGTAGACATGGCGACGTCGCCAGCCACCGTAGCCAACTATTCGTATTGAAATGTATGACAGGTATCACACCTGGTGACGGACTGACGACGTCGCCAGTCAATACAAATTGTTTGGATACGTGGCTGGCGACGTCGCCTGACGTCCCGGTGTGTTATGGCTCTAAGAGCCAGGCCCCACTAGTGCTTTGCGCTGCGTCGCGCGTCGTCGCAACTGACAACGCATTGTATGCCACACCTGCGTTCCGACGACACACGACGTCGCAACGCAAGAGGGTGACGCCACGCCGTCGTATACGTCATTTCGTATACGCACGTCTCCCTCTAGCAGCGGAACGCTGTACGTCATCCCACCGACAGCGCAGCGCATCACCCTCCCCCGCTTCGTCTCTCCGTTGGAACGTCGCATGCGACGACGCAACGCATAAATGTGGCATGCCACTATAAAATATATGTAAAACGACGCAGCGACGTCGCCGCCACGACGCAGCGCCAACGCAACGCAACGCAACGCGGTAATAGGGCTCGGCCCTAAGGCTTCAGTTTTTGTACTACAATCTATTCTGTCCTGTAATTAAAATGGCTTAGATGAAAATGTTATCCTTTTAAAGATGTTGATTGGCAAATCACCAATTAGTCTATTGAGAAAACTACTCCAACGATGAGGGGTGGTCTAATCCACCTCATCATCAATAATCATTAATTCCTGTCTCACTGAGCCATAAGTATTATAGACCTGAAAAAAGTCAATGACACACGTTAAGCGTAATTGTACGGACAAGTAGGACTTATCTACATTTTATTTATATTTAAGTAGTACATAGATTAGATCGTGGGTACCTCTACTTACGTAGTTACATTTACATTTTGTAATTATTATATCCGGCCAAACAGTTTACCTATTACGTTGCTAAATTTAAATCTCATACTTATTATTTGAGAATACACCACTGCGGTCACGCGGCTTAGCACTGCTCGCAAAATTGAGTTTTTACAAGTCTACAGGTCAAATCCAGTGATGGATTTGACAACCCGAGGAGATTCTGCTATTATAAATAATTTATTTTCTGCTAGGAAATCATCGACTTTGTAATTTGGCTGTGACTTTGACTTATATCATCATTTCAGCCAAAAGACGTCCACTGTTGGACATTAGGCCTTCCCCAAGTTTTTCCACACCGACCGGTCCTGTGCCACTTGCATCCAGCGGTTTTCCGCGACCTTCACTAGGTCGTCGGTCCACCTTGTGGACGGCCTAGCCTCGCTGCGTCTTCCGGTACGTGGTCGCCACGTAAGAACATTTCTTATCTTATCTCACCTTTTACTAAATATTCTGAGAGATCAACTCTATTTGATATGTATTAAAACCTTGACGAACTCGACACTAACACCCTTATCAGCCCTTATCAGTGGAAAAAAATGTAGTGACCTACTCAACAGTTTGCTTATTGTGAAAAGATAAGTGTGTGTGTGTGTATTTAGGTGTTCATCATAGTTTTTATGTTTCTTCCAGTGGTTTAGAAGCATGAACTACTAGCCTGACCATCATCAATATTCTTGATGGATATGTCAATGCAGCCGATATCCTGGCTCTCCATCAGGAAGTCCATAAAGAAGTCTTCAAACACGTCGTCTAGCATACTGTAGGGTTCCACCGCTCTTAGTAATTCTAAACAACACGGATTCATAAAAAAATAGTTCATGACATTATGTCCTTTAGAGGGCGCCACATTCAAGACGCTTCCAACGACACCTCATCATCATCATCATCATAATATTAATACGTGAAGCAAATCCATTCGTTCCGTGTTTTCCGGAGATGCGTGGACGGAGGAGTATGAAAATTGGCACAGTGAAAGTTTACACGGCCAAGATGTGTACAAACCGAATATTTAAAGAAAGTGCATTATAAGTGCACTTAATTAATTAAAGAAAACGTTACTCACACTACATTCGTTTCACCCTTCGATCAAGGAAGATCGTTAGTTTCACCTATTCACATACTCACACACATATACTGACGTAGATTGTGTATTTGCTTTTTGTTTTTTTTTTTTTGTTTTTTTTTCGCTCACTTGTGCGAGCATGCTACGACCATACTGCCTCGTCTTACGTTTTCCCTGGTTGTCCCTCATGGATGTGATTTTGCTTTTTAATATTTTGACGCTGTAACTTTGTTTTTTTAAAGGCCAGTACTTTTTTCAAACATTATGAAAGGTTTTAGTACCTATGTGATTAAAGATTCGGAGGAGAGACGATTTGTGATTGATGTATGGATGAGGTTTTAAATCGAAGGTATAGTCTTTGACAATAGAACCTTAATAACGTGAAAGAAACTTAATATGGTCGAATTTCGACCACGGGCGACCATTAGTTTATCAAATTATAATAAGAAGTTTGCACGTTATGTAGCAACAGATGAACTTACCAACATACACACCCCACCCACACACATAGTACATTCACACATACATACTGGTCAAAATCATAACCCTCCGCCGTATTCGGGTAAATAAATGGAAATACAGATGGATAGGTATTAAGATACATAGATAACAGACGGGAATAACAATAAACAGAATACTACTGACTATGGAAATAATAATAATCTTATTTTGATGTTAAACTTTGGGTTAAGAACACTATAAGTACCGGACAGATGAAGAGTTTGCGGGTTGGTTGCCTCAGTACAAGACACTTCCCCAAACTGTTGAAATTGAATAATGTTTCTAGTAATAAATAAAAAATCAAAGAATAAATTAATGGTGTACAGTAGACTCCTTACAAATTAAAATATATTTCAGGTTTCAACTGTTTAATAAAACATACCTCAATAGACGCGTCCAAATGCCGCGCATGCCTCACCCGAGCACTCATATTATGACATTGTGTCTATACGTTTCAACGTCAAAACTGAGTGCTCGCGCGAGGCATGCGCCTGATGAAGACGCCGCCAATGAGCACCTAAATGCACTCCCTTCCTATGGTTTATTCGCATGAACTACTAACAGTGAATAATTAAACAATATTTCTTTGTGCACGTCATCCGCACTATTGATGGATTTGTCAATGAAGCCGATGTCGTGGCCTGCAGCCAGGAAGTCCTTGAAGAAGTCTTCAAACACATCCTCTGGCATACTGTAGGGCTCTACCGCTCTTAGCAAATCTGAAGAATAAATGATGGTATCAGAACACTTTCGGCTGAGATGATTACTGCCTGCTGGGCTTACCAGCCCCTGCATACTGGGTCAATGAGCCACTGGGTCAATATCGCCACACTAACACACCAACTGTATGGTCCCAAACTAAGCAACGCTAAGGGGCGATCCCAGTGACAACCAAACTAGGACAAATAACAAATAGGCCGTTTCCGAAATTTTCGTCTGGTGGGAATCGAACCCACAACTGCCCGTGGGCCGAGCGGTAGGAGATGAGACTACAAGAACACACAAAAACAGCCGCTGAAGGGAACTCTTAACATTACCCTTTCCCCGAACATGAACATTTGAACCAACATTCTAACGAATCTAATTTTTGGGCCAATTTATCACGAATATGTACAGATCGCCTTACGTTTTAGTTCAACAACGTCTTTTAAGACGTATCTCATCTTCTTGCACTCCACATTGATGTTGACGAACCCAATGCTATGCAACATCTGGGTTATCCATTTCTCAGGCTCCTAAAAATGTGTTAATGGATCTAAATTATTATATCAAAAAATTGTAACGGTATACGTACATAATATTGAACTAAATTAAATTAGAAATTGTCATATTAAAATTGATAGATAAAGCGCAATCCGCTTGCAATCGGCGTGCAGTTAGCTTGCAGTCTAGTGCAGTTGATCCGAATAGACCATTTGAATTCGGCCATTTAAATGCAAAATACTCCTACAATTTATTATAACCATTTACGTGATGCTGAACGATACGGTAAAGAAATCCCCAATTACAATGTTTCCTCAGAAACTAATCTAATATCTCAAGTGACCTACTAACTTTTTAGTGTTATATCAACATAACGCGCGATCGTAGGTACTACCTACAAGGAATTTAAAAATACTCGATGTGCGATCAATTGAACCATGCTTACTTGAAAAATGTAAGTCGTTTAACTACGGAATCGTACAAGGAGGATCATAGTTCGATACAAGGAATTTTCTATGGTTCGATCAATGGAACTAAGCGGACCGGGCCGGAAGGAACAAATGTACTGCATAGATAATCCATTTTCATACCTTCATATTGTAATATAAAGATATAAAATCATCAGAAGCGTTCTTGAGCCAGTTCTGTCCCCACTTACTGCCACGGCTCAGTATATCGTAGATGTGATAAACTGGCATATAGCCGAAGAACAGCAAGAAACACTCGCCGCCTTCCGATAAAAGGTCGTAGACGTTCTGGAAGGCAGTTCTGTAGAAAAAAATAATAGCAGTCAGCGTGATATATTAAGGCCTAAGAATGTTGCAGTGTTGACTAATATTGTTTCATTACATATTTACTTATATGAAGTATGACTTACTGCACGGACCATGACATGTGTTTAGTAGTGAAAAAAAAGAATAAAATAAGTAAAGTTTACCAACATATAAACCGATTGTTTGATGACTGGCAGCAATCGTTTACTGCTCTAACGGTCCATTAATGTGTTCAACTCGGCCTTTACTGACACTATCAAATACTTACTCCTGTTTTCGTATCCAATGAAAAAGGAAAAATGAAAAGACATGAGTGAAGCTGGATTTCATGTCGTCTGGCAGTACACCCTCCACGTCTTGCAATCTGAATGTTATGTTCTCATGGCTGTGGGTCTCACTCGCGAATTTCACCATCTTCTCGTTGATATCACACGCAACGAACTTTCCAATGTTTTTAGGAAGATATTTCTTTAATAAACAAGTCACGCTGCCATCTCCGCAGCCCAGATCTATGATGGTATCGCCATTTTTATTCCATTTAAGTTTTCCTGCATACTCGTCTAAACATTCAGTCACAGTATATTTTGCGAGCCCGTTGGCTGTACTGTACAGTTTTGGTTTATTCATTGTCTTTCTGAAAATTATAAATGCGCCAATCCAATAATCTGTATCAACTGTACTTAGTATCATCGCCAAAAATAACGTTTCTATGCTACTTAGATCACAACGAGTCAACACATATAGAAATTCATTCTACACTATTACATTTTTATGACATAATTTATGTTTCGTATACGTAGAGTCCACCTACCTTGATAGAAAAGAAGCCGTAGAATATTAAACATCATTGAAACCCTTTATATATACCCTATTACATGTAGTACGTGGATAATTTTATAGGGCAACTTAAACATATTAAAACTATGTGTACTTAATTTTATGTAACCGTGCGT
This sequence comes from Drymonia ruficornis, assembly GCA_947859195.1. Classification (NCBI taxonomy): domain Eukaryota; kingdom Metazoa; phylum Arthropoda; class Insecta; order Lepidoptera; family Notodontidae; genus Drymonia; species Drymonia ruficornis. The sequence continues at coordinate 6,340,191 of OX401911.1, read as the reverse complement.
TTCCACTGCACTAAAACATGTTGACATAACATACTGTCGTCTCTGTTTTTTTACTGTCATTTAATAAAGACAACAACATGTTGGTCAACATGTTTTAGTGCAGTGGAAACGCACGGTAAGATAAGCTGGACAAATACATTACTTGTAGTTAGAACTAGTGATGGGATGTTCTCGAGAACATTCTCACCCTCGGAAACTTAGGTGAGAATTTTCGAGAATGTATCTTCTGGAGCATGTTAACTTGGCATAAACCTCATTAAACATGCAAGTATGGTGGTTTTAATGGTTTTTAAGATTTAAAGTTGGATAACGTCAACCAAAATATAAGATTCTCAAAAATTCTCACGAGTAAGTTTCCAAGGGTGAGAATGTTCTCGAGAACATCACATCACTAGTTAGAACATCATCAAATAGTGCGGCGGGCTGTTAGTGACAGAATGAATGGAGTTTTACATCGTGGACTACCTAGTCCCCACACCAGGATTCCCGGTGTCATGGGGGTATATTGTATTGGGTAGTATATTGTTAAATAAAATTATATTGATATAGATTTTAAGTTGTGATTAGGTGGCGTATCAAGGTCAAGTCCAAGTTGGAAAAGGTACCGGTACCCATCACAGCTTACAAGTCACGGAAGGAGACAACAACGGCGGACGTGTAACCCTCTTCGCACACGGCGTCGTAACGTAAGCGTATCGTAATACGCGCGTAAAACGAGAGCATTCATTACATGTACGAGCTCTTACATTTTCTAACAAGTCCGCAGATGAAACGAAATCTAATACAATTCACTGCAACACCGCTTCGTCAGCGGATTTGTTTGAACATGTACGTGTTCGTATTGCTCTCGTTCTACGCGAGTATGACGATACGCTTACGTTACGGCGCCGTGTGCGAAGGGCCATACTGTGCAATCCGCGTTGGGAGAGATAACGCCGCTATACTACCGCCGCCGTTCGCTCCTATACACGCACAGGTTTACACATTAGGAGGCACCTACCTGTTCCCAAGGACATTAAATACGCGTATTTTTGTATGCCCTATGCGACATAAAATACGCGGATGGAGCTGTGATTCTAATTTTATCAAAATCTTTAGAGATAACATGAATATCTCGCAGATATGATGAGCATATATATTTGCACAAGTATTAAATGTGGCACAAACTTAAATATAATAACAATTGTATAGAAAAACTGACTACTGCACAGCAGAGAGAGAATATCAGTAAGTAGTTTAAATATCTTCCGAAACTTGAATTAAGTCTATCGGTATCCCCACAGCAGTAACCATTATATAGCTGTTTACTAGCCACGCGAAGTAAAAAAATAATAATACATAGGTACTTACCTACCTTTATTAGCTCCAATAAATTAAATTAATTAATGTTTTATAATTGTGGGTAGGTACTCGTATAAACATTAAAATTGTAAAGAATTATTTATGTTGTTAAGATTTTAGACAAATAATCTGCTCGTGTAATTTATTAAGCGCAGGTATGGGATATTTTAATACACGTTTATCAAGTTTTACAGAGCGAAAGAAATAATTATGTGAGGCGATATCTACACCAAACAAACAGATGCGACATTTTCCCTTATATTGTATTATTATAATACATGTATTACAATATGGGACAGCGATCAAACCCCTAAAAACATATTGTGGCGGCCGAATCACATAAGCGAACATTCGCAAGAAATCGTCGGCGCGTCGTCATCGCCATACCGATGTGGCTACGGTCTTATAAGTAGACTACGAGCATATAACTAGGTGACATTTAAGAAGCTATTTAGAGCAATCCATCTACACGATTAATCAATTTGAAAGGAGTTTTTTTGTATCCTAATGATATCATTATTTAATTAGGGCATAATTCATTGAAAGGATATAGCGAACCCCGACTCACACCTCTGGATTTATCGAAATCAATGTGCGAATCATAACTTTAATATGATTATCACTTGCTTACGGTGAAGGAAAACATCGTGAGGAAACCTGATGTCTTAGAAAATCCAACAAATTATCGAAAGACGTGAAATCCACCAATCCGCACTGGCCCAACGTGGTGGATTATGACCTGAATCCCCCTCGCGTTAAGGGAAGGCCCGTGCCCAGGAGTGGGACGTTAAAAGGGCGAATATTATTATATTATTTATGCAAGTTTCGCGCGCGTGCGCTTCCAACCGTACCTACTAAGAAAATTCATTCCTTCGTCCTCGCGGAAACCTATTATTAATCTATAATACCTAACTATCACCTACTCTACTGATGCTAATACGTCAGATAACCTAAGTAAGTAGGTATTTATAAGGTAAATAGATGTAATTAAAGGCAAAAGAACATGCTTCCGCATGCGTTTAATGTGTAATTATCCTTAGGAAACTGTTAGGTATATTTATAAGCTAGACTTGTATCACGTTCAGAGTGTAGCTAATGACACCAGCGCCCCGAGTCTCTTAACAATCCATTCCGAAACTACTGGGGGCTTACCACAAGCTCTTATTGCGATTCAATTACAGGAACGTATTAACGTTTCAGCGACTTTTTGATCAATGACGTACCTTATTGTCATGACAATAAGAAACGTCATTAAAACGTCGTTAAAACGTTCCTATAATTGAATCGCAATAAGAGCTTGTGGTAAGCCCCTGATCTCTAATGTTGTCTGCCATCTGTTAGCACTTAGCAGTCCTCTGGCCAACCGCCAAGAATTTTCGATTTACAATGAATTCACAATGTTAATGTTAGTAATCAGTGGTTTCGCAATAGACAATTTTTAAGAGACTCGAGGCCCATATTATATGGTGTCGCAACCTGTCAACAGTATTATCATAGTATAAAGATGCGTAATAGGTTATCTTAGAAACTCACCGCACGCGGCATAACATCACATTGTATGTCATAACATCACATGCATTGTTTCGCACTGCGAACCGGGCCGAGATTTTGTTTGAGTGTGCGTGCGCGACGCATAGATACGCATGGCGCATACATACAAGCCGCGCGCGGTTCGTTTGTATGAAGATAACCTACTACCCATCTTTCTACTATGCCATCTAGTGTCGATATTGAATTATATTTGGGATACGAACGTTTGCAAGACGTCTGCACAGGATGAACGCCGACAGCACACTGACTTAAGCCATGCCTACTGTGATGACGTCACGGGCCAATCATACCGGCTAATCAACCCGGGCCCGAAGACTCCGGGCTCGGGTGCTTAGACCCAGTCCTCTTAGTATTAGGTTCATGGCTACTACGCACAGATCCTTTCTCTTTATTATAGCAACTGTGCAGTTGTTGGCTGATGCTATTTGCTTCAGGCGGATGTTTGTTATACTACAGCGAGCACCTGTTTCAGATTCGTCAGATAACTTTTATCATGCCGCGCCCGAACACACGGTTCTCACTAGTGATGCCGCTCGATAGACCACTATCGATAGACTATCGATAGCCCGGCAATAGCGGGAATATCGATAGCATAAAATGTGGTAATATTGATTAAATGCAAAGTCTTGTTAATATTAAGTATTGTCGTGGCACGTATGCTAGACTTACCGGATGAAAATATCATTAGGGCTCTATCTCACCGGGACGCCAAGCGCGTCGCCAGCCGCCGTCGCCAACGAATTCGTATTGAATTTGACAGGTAATACCAATTGTTTGGATACGCGACGTCGCTGACTGCTGTCGCCAATAATTCGTATTGAATTATGTCAAAATATGACAGGACTATACTTGGCGACGGTCGCCGAACCCGTCGCCAGGTGTGATACAGCCCTTATAGTCATTAATTATACCGTACAACAATGTATGTGATCACTCAATGTCAGTGTATTTTCTGCGCCTTTTGATTTTCCTAATGCAAAAACACATACACACATAGGTCCGGACCTTACGATAATAAAAGGCGCATTTTGTGATAGGTCCTTATTTAATTAATTATTATACAACAGCCCTAAATAAAGAGTGTAATAATTTCAGGGTTCATGTATGTATAACGGAGTTTCTTTTTTCCACCATAACTGTTAAAAGCCTGAACAGATTTAGAGTTTAGGATACCTATCGTTGGAATCCTTACAACACTTTGAGTGACATTGAGCCGCCTTTCCACCGCGGCGCACGCCACGCACGAAATGACATCATTGCTAGTCAAGCCACGTCATTTCGTGCGCCGCGGTGGAAAGGCGGCTTTATTTGCATGAATATTACATAGGTAGAATGCAACATGAAATTTTTGACTGCAAACGATTGAATGAGACTTTTAGACTAGGTAATTTTTTAAATTACCGGTCCATCAAGGCCACTACTGCTCATTCCTTCGCCTTCGCAACGACACAACCCACGATTATCATCCACATAGAAGAAGGTATGGGTTTAACATTTCATTAAATTGCATAAGCTATTATGCTATTGCTATTATGTTTAGATAAGCAAGCAAGTAAGCTGACGATTATGTACCTCTACGATAATATTGTATTATTTAGTAAGTGTAATTTTATTACCACCAAGAATTCTGTACCTAAAAAGATTTATGGGTTTGTTGGTCAGACCGGTTTAGTAGTTAAATTACAATTGCTAATTCGAATGACTAGCTAAAATAAAGGCCATGAAAAGCGATAACAAATGACAGCAAAGCCAGTGCCTTAGGAAATTATATTATTTAATGTAAAATTATTTTTTATTTCATTTAAACGCGGCATTATGTCAAGTAGACAACATCGGAAGAGATAGATAATAATAGATTTTCTATTCCACAGCTCACACCACTGGATTTTTCGAAATCTATGTGTGAATTATAACTTTAATATGATTATCACTTGCTTGCGGTGAAGAAAAACATCGTGAGGAAACCTGCATGTCTTTAGGCATGTGAAATCCACCAACCCGCACTGGGCCAGCGTGGTGGATTTAGGCCTGAATCCCCCTCGCATTGAGGGGAGGCCCGTGCCCAGCAGTGGGACGTTAAAAGGGCTAAATTATTATTATTTTTATTCCACAGTCGTGTTTTGGATGAATGACCTTTCGTATCGCTTTTCTTTGGCCTCACTTTAGCATTATTTTATACTTCCTTGTTGACTACTTATTACCTAACTACCACTACTACCTACCTACTACTAACTACTATTAGGTATGAACGAGATGACGCAATGTGATAATCCAAACAAAATAAAAACACAAAGCTGCTCGGTCAGTCAGAATGCAGCTCGCCCGAAACATAGGATATATGCTCATTCCTGCATGTTTTACCATGAAGAAGTACTTACATAAGAAACTCCGACGAAAAGAAAAAGATCGGAAGCTAAACTTGCTAAGTTCTATGTTTCTAGCAACGACATAATGGTATCTATAGACAAGAAATTACTTAGTCTATCTTGAGTAAAAGTCATCACTTAAGACTAGACACAAATTTTATTTTAAAGTTCACAAATTGTCATAAATATGGACTCTCAAAAGTGAATTCTTAGCCAAGTAGACTTTGCTCTACATTTTTAATCACGTTTTGACAGTTGCATTACCTACTTGTCTTAAGAATTCTAAGCTTAAATAATGACCAAAGTAAAAGTAATCAATTGTATCTATAGTTCGCGACAGGTCGAGATGACATTCGGGTTATGAGCTTTTTGCAGAATAAAAAGTAAGTTTAAAAACTAAAACCCGACTACTGAAAAATCGCGCTCTAAAAAGTGTGAAACAAGAAAATATTCTTATCTGGAGGATAGCCGTGGTCCGTGGTCATAGGCCATTTTGCCCTAAACGACCTACACGGACCACGGCTATCCTCCAGATAAGAATATTTTCTTGTTTCACACTTTTTAGAGCGCGATTTTTCAGTAGTCGGGTTTTAGTTTTTAAACTTACTTTTTATTTAATTATTTTGGAGTTATAGGTAACAATATATATATTTTTGAAATGTGCTTATCAAGCTCTTTCATTTGATACCCCACACGGTTTTATCAAAAAATGTTTTTTTTTTAGTTCATGACATTATGTCCTCTAGAGGGCGCCGTATGCAATTTTATGTGACGTCACATAGCCTATAACCAGCGCGCCATTAAGCCACTTCTTACGATACCTCATTTGTCAAATTACGACAAGTAGTTTGGAAGTTAGGTGGGAACAGATGCACATACATACATACATACATACATACATACATACATACATACATACATACATACATACATACATACATACATACATACATACATACATACATACATACATACATACATACATACATACATACATACATACATACATACATACATACATACATACATACATACATACATACATACATACATACATACATACATACATACATACATACATACATACATACATACATACATACATACATACATACATACATACATACATACATACATACATACATACATACATACATACATACATACATACATACATACATACATACATACATACATACATACATACATACATACATACATACATACCGGTCAAAATCATAACCCTCCGCCGTAGTCGGGTAAAAATAGGTACGAATCAAAATTAACAGGACCCGATAAACAACAAAAATCGCCCACAAAATTATTACATTAAATTATTCTGTTGCGTTGCGGGTCCTGATAATTTTGATTCGGATTTTATTCTGCAAAAAGCTCATAACCTGAATGTCATCTCGACCTGTCGCGAACTATAGATAGCTACGGGTGTTAAACATGGACTTGTTCTCCTCTTCTGAAGCTTTTTCTTCTTTTGTGTACCAAATGTGGTGTGTTCAGTATCCGCCAATGAGATAATGACGATTTGGCTGGTATTGTATATTATCTTTCAAATGTACACGCCTTCATATATTATGTATGCCTATGATGCAATAATAATATAATGACCCTGTCATATGATGATAACCTGATGTTATATTTTAGGTATGTTCAGTCATTATAAATATCAGCAGACCTCCAATTACATCAGGAATACAGACTTGACTAGATATAAGACCGGTTATGTGTTGCGTACTATATAGTGTTTGAGAAATATATTTTCATAATTTATATACTATAAATAAAACCACAGTTTTGATTCTAAATTTGTACAGCAGGAAAACTAGAGTAAGTTATTTGAGATTTTTTCTTATATTTTTTCGCATTGAATCCCAAATGCTACCTGCCAGGCAGGAACCTCATAATTTTGTTCTTTACTATATTGATATCGCTTCCGCCTTGGCCATAAGCTTAGCCCATAGAAACTAAGGAGAGAGCCTTTAAAGCTGTGTGTGTCATTAGTCTTCACTATGTCTAGTTAATGTGTGTGTAAACCTGCGTCACTGAATACAAGTACGTACTTACGTACGTAGGTGCGTGCGTAGTTCAACTTTGCTACTCGTAAGCCATATAACCCACCCTCATTATAGCATGTGAGCTAATTATTGAAGCCTGGGGGCTTACCACAAAACTCTTATCGCGATTCAATTACAGGAACGCTTTAACGTTTCAGCGACTTTTTGTGCAATGACGTACCTTATTGTCATGACAATAAGAAACGTCATTGCACAAATGGCCGCTGAAACGTTTAAACAAAACTGCTATGAGAGGTGGTGGTAAGCCCCCTGTTTTAAACAAACTACCTGTAACATTTTGCACTTATTGATATTCGTTAAGGACAAAAAAACACTTGTTGTTACAAACAGGTAGATACAGCCATAAAATGTAAAAACAACACTCAGACTAATTTGATATCGTTAGCTTCAAACAAGTTATTTACTGACATTATTTCGCAAAATTATGTACATGTTTTGATCAATAGACGACATTATACTTAAGGGCTGTATCACACCTGGCGACGGGATTGGCGACCGTCGCCAAGTAGAGTCCTGTCATATTTTGACATAATTAAATACGAATTATTGGCGAAGGTAGCCAGCGACATCGCCGGCCACGTATCCAAACAATTGCTACCTACCAATTATTATATTAACAATGATTACCTGTCAAATTCAATACGAATTAGTTGGCGACGGCGGCTGGCGACGCGCTTGGTGTCCCGGTGAGATAGAGCCCTTAGTCTCTATAAAAAATTGCTGTAGTCTCACTTCAATTTGTATGTATGTATAATGTATGTATGATAACCCAAAATGATAGGCAGAACCCTTAAGTATTTTGGGCCGGCAATTAATCCGCCACTATTACCTCATTCCAGAACAGCCATGAACAACCCAGAATTATACAGCAAATGCACTGGCATGACGCAAGAAGCTGCTGTCTACTGCTTAGAGCAGTATGCAGGCAAGATGAATTGGCAACACGACGGCGACTCCTTCATAGACCTGGGTTGCGGTGACGGCAGCGTTACTCAAACGATAAAGACATATATAACTCCTAATTACACCAAATTCGTCGCGTCCGATATTAGCGAGAAGATGGTAAAGTACGCAGCGAGTCGCAACGAGGATGAGAGGACATCGTTCAGGGTGTTTAACATTGAGGGAGATCTCCCGTTGGAACTCAGAGGCAATTTTAACCACGTGTTCTCGTTTTTCACTCTACAATGGATGCGAGATCAAGAGTATGATTTTATTTTTATTATTCAGATCAACTAAAGATTGGATCATTTGGATCCCATTTCACATGTAAAGGTTAGACCGCAGTAAGCGGGACTACACACACACTCAAATCTCTCATCCAGTCAGAATAATAACACGTTATTGTTAATAATGATTTTGCTTAAACCTTTTCAGAAAAGGCTACAGAAACATTTTCGACATGATGACAGAAGGTGGCGACTGCCTGCTATCATTCCTTGGATACACACCAATCCATAATCTCTTCTATAATATAGGTCACACTAGTAAATGGAGTAATTCGTGGCTTAAAGACTTGGGCCGCTATATATCATCTTACTACGACATGAAGGTAACTATACGCTTTTGCTATAACTTTTTAAGTCTTTTTTTTGTGGGACTCGGTCCGCTTCATACTCCCACCACAGTTACTCCTGTAAGTCAGGGTCGACAATGGTGCCCAACGATGACGCCAAAGTTTGACCCTCGACGAGTCCCGTGGAAAAGCTATGTTGCCATTTTTTGTCTGCTTTAAACATAATGCTTACGGTTGGCAACACCGTGGTTAGCTTTGCCCTAAATTACCTAAACGGACCACGGCTATCCTCTGAATGAGAATATTTTATCGTGTCATACTTTATAGAGCGTGATTTTTTTTAAAATATGTAATTGTTTTGTAAAAAATCATAGAACAAAAGTTGTTGTTTATGATTAGTGTTTATGTATGTCAGAAATACAGTCCTGCAAGGTTGTTAGTGTTTTACCAATCACCCTGTATACTTGCTAATTATTTACTTACTTACTATTATGTCGTATAATATAACATGTGTATAAAATGTAACCGTGTTATCTTTTAGGATATTGAAGCAACGATAACAAAAATGTTGGAAGTCATTGGGTTCAGTGATATTGAGGTGAAGAACAACAAGATAACATACATGATGGATAACGGATTGGAATTAAGAAGTAAGTTGTTGTTAGGTATATAATAAATGGCTTCATCCTATATTAAGGGCACTCTGTGCTGAAATTATCGATTTGTTATGCTAGCAACATTACTCCTTATAACATCATTGTTAGTGTGAAAGTCCCGTCGAAGTCGGTTCCGCCGTTTCGGATTAGCCGGAAGAAACACGCCGACTTTTTTTTAAAATTATAAGTACCGTATATAGAATGTTTCAAAGGTTCGAAATAATCTAATAAGTATCGGGAATAAAATTAAATGGGATTAACATGTTATTGACATTCGCACACTTTCTTTCAAATATTATTATTTTATTAATTCCAATGGATTCTAGCCATTTTATTAATTCCAAGGAAAATTGTCACAAATATTCACAGACCCATAACTCTGAAACTTTGATAGTTACGTAGAGTCGGTCTTTAATAGGCCTCTACATATCAGCCAGTAGTTTAATTATTATTTCGTACTTTTCGCGCTTTCTCCATGAACAGTGTTCAAATAACCTCTTAATGTTATGGTTTATCTTTCAGACACAATAAAAGCAGTGGAACCGTACCAAATGCCACCAGACGTGTTTGAGGACTTCATGCGAGACTGCCTTATCGTCGGCCAAGAAATCGGACTATTGGAGCCTACATCAAAAAGCATAGAAAATTACAATAAGCAGATAGAATACAAGTATAATCTTATAGTGATTCATGCTAAGAAACCTCGTAAAGAAAATTAAATGTAATTTTAACTTTTTATTGTTAGTAAACAGTTATTTGTAATGGCGGCTGTACACGCTCGTCTCGTCGCCTCGAGTGCCTCTTGTCGCTAAGAGGCTTCATCATATACACACTCGTTGTATCAATTGAACTCCGGATGCCCGCTGCGATGGACCTAGAAGAAACCTTTTGACTCGAGCGCAAAAAACCGACGCTTCCGAGAGCGAACGAGGGCCGCGAGACGCGACGCGATGAGGGCACCATGTACACACTCGTACTAGGCCTGTCTCGTGGTGTTTCGACGAGCGTGTACAGCCGCCATAATGCTGGATGTACGGGAAAGGTTCTCAAAGCCGAAATGATATTATTATACTATCTAAACACAATCGAATACCGAAAATAATTTGCCTTAAATTTGTTGTTTTTGTGATCCGATATATGCAAACATTCGCAATGTAAAGCGTACAAAACTCGGAGTCACGAAAGGCGGCAATAGAAGACGTAGGTACCTAACCTACGGCACTGACTGTGTGCACGTTTATAAAAGCTAATCCTTAGCGATTTTATTAAATTAAATTGTGAACTTTACAAAAAAAATGTGTTTTTTTAAACAAATAACTACAGCTCATATATCGACCGGGGTAGTAGCCTGTCACAGAAGATCGGCGTAAGACAACTATTACAGCTGCGTTTCATACGATGAGTGAGAGAGCCGAAAACCCAACCCCCCGCCTCCCCCTCTCTCCGTCCCACTCCCCTTCTAGTACGAACGGTCCTGTGCTGCTTGCATCAGGCAGTATCCCGTGACCTGCACTAGGGGCTATCCATAAATTACATCACATGAATTACATGATTTTTTGACCCCTCCTCCCTTATTACAGCTGGTCACATTTGTGAGACTCCCCCTCCCTAGTGTGACGTCACATACATACCAATTTTTTAAATATTTGGAAATTTTCCAAATTATTCGTTATCAGTTCAAATTTTGGTTTTAATACTTAGATAAGTACGTATATTGGATTTTTTTATGTGACGTCACGAAACCTAGGACCCCTCCCACCCCCTTGTCACACTATGTCACATTTCGTCGACCCCCTCCCCCCTTTACGTGTGACGTAATTTATGGGTGGCCCCCTAGGTCTTCGGTCCACCTTGTTGGGGGCCTACCCATGTGCGCCTTCCAGTACGTGGTCGCCATTCGAGAACCTTTGTGCCCCATCGGCCATCCAGTTCTTCGGGCTATGTCCCCCAGCCCCTGCCAGTTCAGCCTACTAATACGCAGGACTATGTCAGTAACCTTGATTTGTCTACGTATCTCCTCATTTGTGCTTCGATCGCGTAGAGAAACTCCGAACATGGCTATTTAACATATTCTCTTATATACCTAATATTATCATTAATGGAAATAAATAGGTACCTACTAAAATCTGATGGGACAAGTCAAATATTTCTGTTTATAGTTTTTATTATCTCGTTAATAAAAATGAAGGAAATTAATTAACATATAACTCGTTTTTCTGCTCATAATTTTCCTGTAACATCACGAGTTATCATTAGCTTTTATCGCCGCAAAGTTCATAATACTTACCTAATTAGAATTTTGGCAAAGAAATTAGCCCGAACGGTAAACAACAAGCTTTAGGTGTCAATTGGATCTACACGTCGTCGTTACTAACTAGTAGGTAAAGGTTGTTTTAATAGCTCAGTAATTAAATATGAGATATAGGTGATATGCGATCGATAATCATAGCCCTCATAATGATTTCAAGGTTTCCCCCTGACCTACAAAGGAATTGCATCGATTAATTTAAAACAACCGAAGGCAAATACATGTTTTTGTATTTTTAAACCGACTTCAAAAAAGGAGGAGGTTTCTCAATACGACCGTATATTTTTTTTTTTTTTTTTATGTGTGTTCGCGGATAACTCCGTCGTTTATGAACCGATTTAGATGATTCTTTTTTTGTTGGAAAGGAGATTTTCCGGGGGTGGTACCATGATAAGGAAACCAGGATCTGATGATGGCATCCCAGAGAAATCGAGGGGAATCTTCGAAAATCGTAGGGGCGACTAGTGCGTTTGTAATTTTTTTCATTAAGTATTTTAAAGCACTACTATTTTATGAAGGTCTGGAGTCGATCTGATGATGAAGCCGAAAGACAGTCGAGGGAACTCCTCAACGATTTACAGCAATTACCTGGTGTTTGGGCTTGATTAATTTGTATTGATGAGAACTTTACACCTAGATGGGTTGTGACTGTCATTAGGGATCTGATGATGAAGACGAAGGACAGTCAAGGGAACTCCTCAACAATTTACAGCAATTACCTGGTGTTTGGGCTTGATTAATTTGTATTGATGAGAACTTTACACCTAGATGGGTTGTGACTGTCATTAGGGGTCTGATGATGAAGACGTAGGACAGTCAAGGGAACTCCTCAACGTTTTACAGTAGCTACCTTGTGTTTGGACTTAATTCATTTCTATTGATGAGAACTTTGCACCCATAATCTAATCATTCTAATCTTATTAAAAAAAAAAAAACAGCTGATCACAAATTGTCCCGTGTATTTTATTCAATTTTATATTATATTCATAATATTTAGGCCCTATAACAATAATTTATTAATTATTAGGGGTCATTAATTGTAATTAGTGTTTAATTTTATGACTTCAGTGCAAATTATCAAAGATAACTGATAAACTGTTAAGTGTCAGTGACAGCTGTTCAAATCGTGTAACCGGTGTATTGTGTTTAGTGATAATTTACTTATTGTTAACTTGTTGTCTCGTCGCAAACAGGTATGTACTGTTGATTTGCCCATTTATTTACATATTTCCATAGTCTGAATACAATATAAACAGGTACTTGCATACTGATCGTACATAACCTATACCTGTACACATCAACAATACATAACTCTGCGTTAGCGTTCTCACACCACTTATCTGCCTTATTAGCTGTCTGAATAAGGCATATATATAAATATTAAAATGATGACCCGCAGCGCTCTTGCTCGCCAGGAAGAGACCAAACTCCAACTGGCTTTGAGTGAATTGAAGTCTGCTAAGACGTTGTGTGAGGAACTAAATAGAGAAAGAGATGACAACGAAAGGGAACTATTGCAATTGTTAGACACCAATAAAAGCCTAAAGGGAGGAATGGCAGAGTTGCATACTCAATTGTTAGATGCCTTGGATGCCCGGGACGGGCTCCAACTTGTTGTTGATGGTTTCAGTGACTGTAGTTTAGAGTATGAAAAGGCCTTAACTCGTATAGATTCACTGAAGCACCAGTTGAGGGCAGCGTTCTCTAAAATTAACGACCTTGAATCAACAAAACATAATGTTACCGCTTCGCTGAACCAAAGTTTATTCGATGAGTTGGTGAGCAGTGCCCCGGGCATGGTTTCTGCTGCAGTTAACACAAAGCCGTTGATCACAATTGATCTCACCAATGACAGTGTAATAACACCCAACACAAGAACAAAGATTAACTGCAGCAAAAACAAACTAAAAAAATATATTAAAATTAATAGATATATTAAAAAAACTAAAAAATTAGTTAAGAAACATAGATTTTTTATTAAAAATGTAAAACTTAATAGGGAACGATTGATGTTGCTCGATAAGTTAGATATGTATGCCTCTAGATTGGAAAATCTAGATCTGAAATACAAAAATGACACGCTCAAGTTTCAGTGTGAGATTGACTGTCTGGAGGATAAATTAAAATTAATGTCAACAAAATATGACCACACTGAAAAACAATTAAAGGAGTACATTTTGGCCATGAATGAACTGGTAGCATGTAATTCTACTGGAAATGCTGCACCTTGTGATAACACTCAGAACCGGTTGTCACTGGATCATTCGTTGCCAACTTGCACACCCATTAAATTACAGAACCATGTTGGTCTGTGCGACTACCCTACCGCAATGAATAGTTCCCTTGACACAAACTGTATACCATTGACCCCTAAGCTTCAGAAACAAACTTGTTCTAGTGTCAAACAAAGTATTGTTATATTCAGTGATGAAATTGGTAAAGACATGGGTCATCTATTGTCAAACACATCCGGGGGACATTCTGTGATCAACTATTGCTTGCCTGGTCTTTCATATCAGGAAATTATGAATAAAATTGTTGCCTATAAATTCGTGCCAAGCACAACATTATTAATTTTAATAGGGGATAGGGGAAATGTAAACAAAAATAATATTATTGACTACTACAATTATCTCAGTAAACTTGACCTGGATAACATTATAATGTTTACATTTCCATACAGTCAAAGTTTGCCACAGGTAGAAAATAATATTAGATATAAAATTAATTTGACATTAAGTACTTTGGTATTTCAAAGTAATAATTTTTTCAATAATTGTCATAAAATTCAATTGATTGATATTAATAATTATTTAAAACAATTTTATTTGACAAAAGATAATTATTATCTTTCCAAGTTTTATAAAAGACAAATAGCTGGTTCGCTATTATATTTATTTGACATATCAGCCAAAAATTTGGCTACTAAGGTTGCTTCTATTGAGCAACCTAAGATTGACATTGCTTCTATTGAGCAAATTGACTTTGTAAACTCAGCCAAAAATATGGCTATTAATGAAACTCCTAATAATTTAAATTAGGACATACGACAATAGAGACAACCTCTTGCTATGATGTATTAAAACTTGTCCACCAGAATATACAAGGTCTGATGGGCAAAGAACATGAATTGGAATTGTTTTTAAATGATAGCAACATAGACATTGTTTGTATTACTGAACACTGGCTAAAAAATTATCAATTAATGTTCAGTTTTAATAATCATCACGTTGCTAGCTCCTTCAGCAGAGTTAATTTAATACGTGGTGGCTCGTTAATTATTACTAATAAAACTATAAAATTTAAAGAACGTAAAGATATTGTGAGCCTCTCTGTTGAACGAGTTATTGAAATTTCTAGTATTGAGCTTGAGCAGTTCCTTGTGGTATGCGTATACAGGCCTCCATGCTCACCTTATGATGAGTTTGAAAAATGTATGGAGGACCTTCTATTTAAAATTTCCAAATCAAATAAGACAATGATTATCTGTGGAGACTTTAACATTAATTTACTGGAATGTAGTCCAATAATTGATAAATTCAAATTACTTTTTAAATGTTATAACATGTACAATATTTTCTTGGAACCTACTAGGATAACCGCCACTAGTGCAACTTGTATAGATAATATATTCACAAATTTAAAACCAATAGATAACTCAATTATAAATAAATTAGAATCTGATCACTGTGGACAACTAGCAGTGTTTCCAAAGAAAATTAATAAACCCCAAACAAAAACTGTTAGCTTTGTTCCAATAAATAATAGCCGCCTAGAACTCTTAAGAACTAATTTAATACAAAAAGTCCCAGGGTTGCCTACTCACAGTGACACAAATATACTCTATAACTCACTGTTCCAACTCATCAGTGATGAATTCAATAAAATATTCGAACCAAAAACAATATCTTTTGGTGATCGTGCTAATTTTAGTGAATGGGCAACTCCAGGAATCTATAAAAGCAGGCAGAAGTTATATGACCTTTATTATGAAAAATCATATAATTATAACCCCACTTTCTTGGAGTATGTAAAAATCTATTCTAAGTTATTTAAACGAGCCTGTTCCTCTGCGAAATCAATTTATTTGAAAAATAAAATCAAAACATCTGCAAATAAAATTAAAATGACTTGGAATATTATCAACAGTGAAACTGGCAGAAGTACAGTGCGTGACAGAGACTTTCATTTGATAATAAACAACACAGATGTAAAAGCGGATCTGGAAGTAGCGACAGAGTTTGAGAACTTCTTTACCAACATTCCTGTTGTAACAACCAAAACTCTAAGATCGTCTCCCACTTCCGCAGAGACGTTACTTAAACAAAGTGTAACTGAATGTGACACAGCTTTTAAATTTTCAGTTGTTAGTAATAAGGACATTGTAAATAGTTTTAAAAGTCTTGATGTGAAAAAAACGGCAGACCTATGGGGGCTTTCTGTAAAGACCGTTTCCTCGTTTATAGACATTATTGCACCCAAGTTAGCAGCTGTGTTTAATGGCTGTGTGACAAATGGTGTATTTCCTGATCTAATGAAGCACAGTAAAGTAATTCCTATTTTTAAATCTGGTAGTCCAACTGATCCAACAAATTTTCGGCCTATATCGATACTACCTACGTTAAGTAAAATTTTTGAAAAAATAATTTTGAACCAATTATTACGTCATTTTAATGACAACAATATTTTTCATAACAATCAGTTTGGGTTCACAAGGAATCGCTCTACTGTAGACGCGGGTATTGAACTAATAAAAAATATTTTCAGTGCCTGGGAGAACTCGCAGGATGCCTTAGGTGTATTCTGCGACTTGTCTAAGGCCTTCGACTGCGTCCATCATGAAATACTCGCCAGGAAATTGCACCACTATGGTATCAGGGACAAGGCTCTTGACCTTTTGACTTCATATTTGAGCAATAGAATTCAAAAGGTCGCTATTAACGGTGAAAAATCACCAGGTTCTGTAGTCTCTATGGGCGTTCCTCAAGGTTCAATACTGGGACCATTCTTGTTTCTTATTTATATAAATGATTTGCCATATCATGTGGGCAAAAATCACGAGATTGTGTTGTTTGCTGATGATACTTCTTTATTATTTAAAATTAAAAGACAGCTTCTACATTATGACGATGTGAACAATGCACTCGCTAAAGTCGTAGGTTGGTTCAATGTAAATAATCTTTTGCTCAATGAGAATAAAACTAAATGCATAAAGTTCTCGACACCTAATGTAAGACAAATAGGAACCAATTTACGACTGAATGGTGCAGAGTTGGACGTTGAGGAGTCAACTGTCTTTCTGGGAATTACCATAGATTCCAAATTGCAATGGGGTCCTCACATTAAAAAACTGTCAAGCAAGCTGAGTTCTGCGGCATATGCTGTTAAAAAAATTAGGCATTTAACTGATGTAGACACAGCTAGAATTGTTTATTTTAGTTACTTCCATAGCATAATGTCGTATGGCATACTGCTTTGGGGGTGCTCTGCAGATTTAAATTCTATATTTGTACTGCAGAAAAGAGCTATAAGAGCTATTTATAACCTAGCTCCTAGAGTCTCCCTCAGAGAAAAATTCAAAGAAATAAATATTCTAACTGTGGTGTCACAATTTATCTATGAAAACCTAATTTATGTTAAGAAAAATGTCAACAACTTTGAAAAAAGGAGCGATGCTCATTCGATAAATACACGGAATAAACACAAGCTATCCGTACATGTAACTCGTCTCCACAGAATAAGTAATTCCTTTGTAGGACAATGCATACGCTTCTACAACAAACTTCCTAAAGAAATCCGAGATTTGCCTGTTAATAAGTTTAAAACTATAGTTAAAACTAAACTCTGTCAAAAGGCCTATTACAAAATCTCGGATTACTTGGAAGATAAATCAGCTTGGGACTGATCGCTCAAATACACTTTGTTAATAACAGTGTCATGTTAAAGTGTAGCGTGTCTTGCCTTGCTTATTTAGGAAGGCAGCACACTGGAGCTATTGTTTACCAAATTACATTGTATTAAAATAAGTAAATGGCGATAAAAAAAAAACAATGTAAATAGACAAGCCCGCTGAGTTTCTTGCCGGATCTTCTCAGTCGAGGTCGCGTTTCCGATCCGGCAGTAGAATTTAAGGAAAAAATGTAAAATGACAATTTGTAAGTGCCCCCGTAGGCCTAAACAAAATAAACGCTTTGACTTTGACTTTGACTTTGACATATCGTTTATAAGTGCCATTACAGGTCTGATGATGGAGACCATAGACAGTCGAGGGAATTCTTCAACGATTTACAGCAGTTACCTTTTGTTGGGCTTACTTCATAAGGTTCAATATGCCAAAATGTTCATTGGTATGGCGCCACTAAAAATCGTGAAATAAAATTATTTTTATAAAAAAAAAAACCGACTTCAAAAAAACCTGATGCACTAAAAAGCCTGAAATAATATTTCTATTACCACCTCTGCCTACCCCTTCGGGAAAACCAGACGTGATGGTGTGTTATCGAGTATTTGAAGTCGGTGCCAATCTTGGTATGCCAAGTCTACCTACTATAAAAGTAAGAAGATAGATTGGCACCGACCCCAAATACTCGATAACACACCATCACGTCTGGTTTTCCCGAAGGGGTAGGCAGAGGTGGTAATAGAAATATTATTTCAGGCTTTTTAGTGCATCAGGTTTTTTTGAAGTCGGTTTTTTTTTTTCTATTCTGTATTTCTAGTGCGGTCTTGGCCTAATGGCACTTTCTATTGAGTTAGACGCATATCACACCTACAAATGTTAACACAGGTGCAACGTCACGTCAAAACATGTTGTTGTTGTGTTGTTTACCTACTTCCCTTGAACTTGAATAAACACATATTTACGCAAAACATATCATCAAAATACGTAGGAATTTATTCAAGCATCCGTATTATTAAATTAATTGGCAAAACCCTATTATATAAAAATTTACATTTATTCCGTAGCCGTGTACCTGCATGTCGCAGGCATATAGAATAACCGGAGGTTTTAGTTAATGTCTAGTGGTTTTCATTATAGTCAAATCAACGCGCCGGTAAACAAACAAATGTTTAATTTACCTGATATTTATTTACCTAAACCAATCTTACTTTCAAGAATGTAAAACATCACAAATATATGTGTATATAAAGGTTTGGAATATTAACCGCTGGTATGCCGAGATTCATGACACATAATAGAAAATAAATTGTGTCTGGCGTAGATCTGCGTTTTGTAATACGAAGGGTTAAGCCGGATCCAAACGTCATAAACTGACGCCCGATATAGAAAGACGGAATAATAAAATAATAAAGTTTGATGACACAGCATCTGATTTCTTCGCATATTATTCTCCATCAGAACAGCCCCCCTAGACAAGTGGCTTTGTCTACAAGCGTTTCTACAAAACGCTACGCTTAAATATATGGAAATTAAATTACAAGTCGATAAGTAGGTCACGTGACTAATGTCATTTACATTGAAACTTTGCGTTTTGTAGCCCTCCAAATTATCAAGATACCTACGACGATTTGGAAACCGCCTAAAATTCATTAAAATAATTACTTAAAATAAGTAGCTAAATAGAAAAAAGCTTTAATTCTCGCCTGAGGAGCAATGTTATTATAATAGGTAACGTCGTAATGACTGTATCCTTAAACGGGTGAACATTCCACAGAGAATGGATTTTAAAAATCGACTTGCGATCAGATTGAACATAATTTGGTCAAACAGTTTATATATTCGTCGATATTTAAAAAGACTATATCTTCGAAACGCCTGTGACATTATTCTTAATTCTACATAAATTTGCCATCAATAAAAGTAGGCATTTAATCCTCAATCCCATATTATGGTTGTAGAAGCTGTGGTAGGAACAAGAGTGGTATCTTACGCTTTATAGGTGTTGTGTATTTTTATAATTCGGCTAGTAATTTTAAATAATTAAAATAATAATAATATTTAAGTAACATCAAATAGGTACCTACATCAGACAGTCATTTAAGAAGTCTACTGTTTTTAAATCAATACCGCATTACAGGTAAGCCATAATTTTATTTATTTATTTCATCGTTATAATGAGCACTTTTTATTTAGCATTGTTTAAATAATAAGTCCGAGAACATAACAATAATTCGTTAAGTATTTAAAATAACGCTAGCCCAACTAAAGACATGTGCAATCTACCAACCCGCACTGGGCCAGCGCAGCGTCGTGGTTTATGGCCTGAATCCCCCTCGTATTGAGGGGAGGCCCGTGCCCAGGAGTGGGACGTTAAAAGGGCTGACATTATTATTATAAGCCAAACTTTAACGGATTTTTTTTACTTAACTTCACTTAACTAGGTGTATTTTTACACGACTGCCCAAAAAAAGGAGTGTATATGTGTTTAGGGTTCATGTATGTATGTATGTGAGATTCTTTATTCCACCATAACTTATAAATGCCTGAACGGATATGGGGTATCGTTAGAATCCTTACATCATTCCGGGTAACACTGGGTATATTATTTTTGATAAAAATCCATATGGCGGCATTATGGTTCAATTTTGAAATGTGAAAATAAAATTTTCTTCCTTTATTATAATATATGGGTATCAAATTGAAGGCCTTGATAAGCACATTCTAAACTGTAGAATTTATAGGCATAATTTAACATAGGTAGGGTGTACTTATAAAACAAACATTTCATTTTTGGCTGTTGTCACTAAAATGCATAAAATAAAAATGAATAATTAAAAAACACGACTGCCCTGCCAAAAAACGAACTAAAAAGTACAAAACAGCATTTACGACTTACTTACTTAATAAAAGTATAAAATCCGGACTAGCGCAAGACAAGTGCAAACTCGTACCCTGAGGGTTCCGTGGAAACTTATTAGGAGTAGAATTTTCAAAAATGCCGAAAAGAAAAAGTAGCTTTAGTACTAAGCCTGGCCACGTATGTTAGTAATTTTCCGTGTTTAGCTTACCGTGATACAGTAAACCTGCCAAGTATCCTGCGTTTTAGCACGTATTTAAGCCAAATATTCGGGCCCTTTTAAAATAAATTATCTGTAACAGTTTAACTTTGCTATAAAACGGCATCTCATTATTATATCTTCCGATATAGGCACTTAAGCACCACTTAATGTTATGGACGGGTACCACCGACTGCAAAAACAACACTTAGCCGAATTTATGATAGTATAAGTAGCTAATTATGACATGTTCATAAAATAAGGAACTAATTGCCGTTTTTTCGCTAAAATTAACCTGGGGGTTACTTTGAAAAACTAAACGAAGCTTCGGCTGACGGATCGGGCGATTTCCTACTCCGAAAGTGTTACGGATTCGATAATCGTGATTTTTGACGTTTCTTACGATCAAAACCATGTCAAACGCTGAAATCGTAAATGTCAAATAACTTCCAGAAAGAACCATTAAAGAAGAAACGTCAAATCACGATCATCGAATCCGTCCTTCGGATACGTTTGCCCTATCCGTCAGCCGAAGCTTTGGTTTCGTTTTTCAAAGTAACCCCCCTGTGTTTCGAGACGAGTCCAATACACTGCATCCAAGTCAAAAGTCAATTAAGATTACGAGGACCGCTTGGCGCAGTGATTCGAGCGTAGGCCGCTCGGTTTACTGCATCGGGTGGTTGAGGGTTCGAATCCCACCAGAGGCAAATTTCGGAAACGGCCTTTTCGTAATTTGTCCTGGTGTGGGTGTCATTGGGATTACCCCCCAGTACGGTATCCATAGCACAAGCGTCGCTTAGTTTGGGACCATACAGTTGGTGTGTAAGTCCGGCAATATACAGGGTGGTGACGACATAGTGACAATAAATTAAAACACGACCCCTGCTAGTCAATCACAACACATTAAAATTATAAAATTAGGTTTACATCTAAGTCCACAATTTCAAATTTTCTAAAAAATTAAATGCGGAAATAGTCTTAACGAAACACAACACTCTTTATAAACGTCTACCGACCTCATAAGTACACCTGTAAGTACAAGCGTGGCAAGCGTGGCGTGTCGGTGTTTTTAGCGGTATCTTTGTAGGCGTAAAGTTAAAATAGTCAAAATAAAAATGCAATCCCGTGGCAATACCTTTGATTATAATTTAATAATATTTTATGTGCGAACTAGTAATGTGATACCCAGTATGTGGTTTCAATTATTGTCATGATGTCGTCACCACCCTGTATTTATTTAATATAAATAAATTGTAGCTTTAACTAAAGTTCTACTCTACTATTTATAATATGAGAATGGTATACATACCTATAAACCTTTTGAAATAAATTATCCGAAATATTGAATAGAAGATAGGTATCATAAATTTAACTCCAGTAGGACTTACCAAAACCAGACATTCATTTATTTATTTAGTTAAGTAATAAAGTTAATATTACCTCCCGAACAGCCATGGACAACCCAGAATTATACAGCAAATGTAACGCTATGGCACGTGTGGCCGCTCTCCAATGCTTAGACGAGTATGCAGGCAAGATGAACTGGGAGCACGGCCCCTCCGTCATAGACTTGGGCTGTGGCGACGGCAGCGTCACTCACATAATTAAGAAATACATCCCGAATTACAAAAAATTCGTAGCGTGCGATATTAGCGAGAACATGGTAAAGTACGCAGCGAGTTGCGACAAGGATGAGAAGACATCGTACAGGGTGTTTGACATTGAAGGCGATCTCCCGTTTGATCTGAAGGAAAATTTTAATCATTTATTCTCGTTTTTCACTCTACATTGGATGAAAGACCAAGAGTATGTATTATTTATTTATGTTTTATAAAATGTCACAGGATAAATTGTACGAATCGTTAGTTAATCTAGTGAGATTATAAACTAACCTAACCGACAATTTATAATCTCACTAGATTAATTATAAACTAACGGTTTGCACAATTTTACAATGACATACCTATAATAAGACAGAAAGTATGTAACAAGCCGTTACTTATTATTAACCTTTTACAGAAAAGCTTTCAGCAACATTTTCAACATTCTGTCGGAAGGAGGCGACTGCCTGCTATCTTTCCTTGGATACACACCGATCTATCACCTCTTCAATACCATAGGCCGCACTAATAAATGGAGTAGTTCTTGGCTCAAAGATTTGGATTGTTTTATATCACCTTACTACGACATGGAGGTATGTTATAAACACATTGAAGAACAGGTTTTTTTTTTCTAGAAATAGCTTTCGCCAAACCCCGTATCTACAAACAAGTAATTACTTATTCTTAGGTAAATGCTAATCAAAAAACCTGTTTGAGAGATCCCATTTTGACAAATTCTCTGTAGAATATTGTCATATTGCATGAAAATTATTTGAAAATGGGATTGTGAGACAGGTTTTATAATCTAAGGGTTTTATGCTTAGAACTGCATGAGAACAAGTAATAATTGGTCTATACCTATGTAGATACCTACGTGAAATTCGGTTAATTTCTTTTGCAAAATATGGCCATACATACCTTCTTGATTTCACAGAATATAAAAGTTAAAATTGCTTAAAAATGAATAAACATCACACTAACTTTGGAATCATCAAATTTTCACGTTCCTACTTTTTTATTTTAGAATATAGAGGCTAGAATAACAAAAATGATGGAAACCATAGGGTTTTATGATATTGAGGTGAAGAATAATAAGATAACATACGTGTTGGACAACGGATTGGAATTAAAAAGTAAGATATCCGAAATTCTAACTTAAACAGGCAAAAACAAAATTAAATTGCGTCAAATTCTTAATTTCTTATGTATTATATTCCAGACATAATTAAAGCAGTGGAACCGTACCATATGCCAAAATTTGTGTTTGAAGACTTCATAAGAGACTGCTCTGTCGTCGGCCAAGACATCGGACTATTGGAGACTACAGAACGTGGCATAGAAGATTACGATAAGAAGATAAAATACACTTATGACCTTATAGTGGTGTGTGCTAAGAAACCACGCAAAGTTTAGGAGTTATAGGATGTGTTCAGGGGGGTTACTCCGAAATACGTCGCTGACGGATCGTCCGAAGTACGGAATCGATTTACGATCAAAACAATGTCAAATCGTAGGGAAAAACGAAAGAAGAAATGTCAAATCACGACAATCCGTCAGCCGAAACGTTAGGTTCGTATTTCGGAGTAGGCCAGCAGGATCCCTAGTGCAGACAGACTATACGTAACTATCATAGTTACCGAGTTATACTAGAATAAACTGCAGTTAGGAGTCACAGTCACTAATATTCAAGGAATAATTTGTAACAAATTTGTACCGTTCTTGAGTACCTACCTATTACAATAAAAAAAAAAACAACCAAGTGCGGGTCGGACTCGCACATAAAGGGTTTCGTACCATAAAAACATCAAAAAATTATTTTGCATGGGGACCCCCTTTATTTTTAAGTTTTATTTTTAGTATTTGTTGTTGTAGCATCAACAGAAATACACATTCTGTGAAAATGTCAACTCTCTACCTATTACGTGAGATCCAGCCCGCTGACAGACGGACGGACAGCTTAGGCTTAGTAATAGGGTCCCGTTGGTACCCTTTGGGTACGGAATCCTAAAAATTAACGTCAAAAATATATTTTAAATAAGTGATCGAATTTCAATTTTTTTATACCATTTAAGCCTATTCCCGATACTCATTCAAACCCCAGGTATTATTTCGTACTTTAAAAACAGCCTCTATGTAAATCGGTGCTAAAACTTGATGGGATTATATAAGCTGATTATATAAGACAAAATTAATTTAACGGATTTTCCAAATAATATGTTACTGGGTTTTGGCACATGTATTGTATGAATAATAATAGGTTTTTAACAATGAAATTGCCGTTTTGTATTTTTTTTATTTGGGGTTCATTTTTCAGATCAATATTTCCAGAACGAAAGCGTTCAAACCAATAACGGGTTGTGCATTCGTTTCTAATGTTCGTTCCGTATACGTCGTTGATGCTACGTGCCGTTTGCGCTGCATTGCTACCAAGACGGAAGTCTTATTCCAAAATTACTCGTATTTTTAACGTGTCCATGCTGACGAAAAAAGAGTCAAATGTGCTGAAAACAAAATACTAGTCAGTAAACAAAGGAGTGAATTGTGAACTGGGGCCCTACCACCACCTTTTATAGCAGTATTGTTTAGGCGATATTAATTTAAATAGTGCATCCTTAAATATTAAGAACTACTATTGTTATTTTCTAACTTTTTGTAATTTATTTGATATGAATGTTGTGAAGAATTTGAATGGGGGTATGCTAGATGTGATTTTAATCCAGGAAAATGATTCCGTGCGCGAGACAACTGTTTCACCTACGGCCGGGTTGGTCCCCATTGATGCCTACCACCCTGCATTAGACGTAGAGGTAAGAATCGAATCAGCTCAGTATTCTGATGCTATCCCACCTTCTAATGTAGATTCAGCTAAAGACTGGAACTTTAACAAATGCAACTACGAACAACTTTACCAACTGCTTTCAGAAAATTCCTGGGCTAATGTATTAAACGCATTTGATGTACAGTTTGCCACTGATCATTTTTACAATACTCTATATGACACCTGTGTACCCAAAAAATCGCGAACGAAATCGGCAGATAGACGTTACCCTGTCTGGTTCACTAAAGAAATTATACAGGACCTTCAACTTAAACGAAAATTACACTTGGCTTGGAAACGTACTAACTGCAGAGAACATTATATATCATTTTCACACCTTAGAGCGCAATTAAAGATAAGCATTGCAAAAGCATACACTTCGCATCAGGGGGGTTACTCCGAAATACGTCGCTGACGGATCGTCCGAAGTACGGAATCGATTTACGATCAAAACAATGTCAAATCGTAGGGAAAAACGAAAGAAGAAATGTCAAATCACGACAATCCGTCAGCCGAAACGTTAGGTTCGTATTTCGGAGTAGGCCAGCAGAGTCGAATAGAAAAAAACATAAAAGCGGACCCCCGTCAATTTTGGCGCCATATTTCGGATCTTCGATCTAAGGGAGGTTTTCAGGCTAATGTAATATACAAAGGTACTAGCTATATTGGGATTGAGGCAGCGGAAGCCTTTGCTGAGTTTTTTGCCGATGTCTTTCTTCATGACATCCCTCGGCTGGATGCATATCATGCCTGTGCCTCAGATGATAGTGCAAACAGTAATTTCATTAGTGTGAAGCCTCTTACAACTGAGATATTTTAATTTACTCATAGTATTTGTAAATTAAAACGTAACAGCTCAATAGGTCCCGACAATATCCCACCAGAAATACTAAAATACATGAACACTTTTTTTTGCCCACCACTATGTCATATTCTGAATCTATCACTGCAATCTGGGGTATACCCATCCCCATGGAAAATTAGTAGGGTTACTCCTATACCTAAAACACACAATAAATCATTCGTCGAAGAGTACCGCCCAATCGCCATTTTATCATGTCCAGCCAAAATCTTTGAAAACATTCTTCATGAACATATATTCAAACAGATTAATAAATATTTATGCAACGAACAGCATGGCTTTAGGAAAAAGAGATCAGTTAACACCAATCTGCTTATTATCATTTCGGAGTTTTTATCTGCGCGGATGGATCAAGGACACCAAGTAGATGTACTCTACTTTGACTTCCGGAAGGCGTTCGATAGAGTCAATAATGACATACTGTTGACCAAACTAAGTGCAATCGGATTCGCCCCTGCTCTTCTAAGACTCATCGCCGACTATCTGCGCGATCGTCAACAGTTTGTCAGACCCGGCATCTACGAGTCTCAAGCATATCACACACGCTCCGGGGTTAGTCAAGGTTCAATTCTGGGACCTTTATTATTTCTTATTATGATAAACGATCTTCCGACAGTACTAAATACCGCAAAATGTCTTTTGTATGCAGACGATCTCAAGCTCTACACAGAGATAATTTCTGAAAGCGACTGCTTAGCACTTCAACGCGATATCGATTCTGTTCTCGAATGGAGTATAAAGAACAAAATGGAATTTAATCTGTCCAAATGCTGTGTTATGACTTTCGGTCGAATGAGACGCCCAATTCATTTTGAGTACAAATTAAATAACATCACCATAACCAGGCAAACAACCATGAAGGACTTGGGGGTCACATTCGACCGAATGCTCACATTTCATGGGCATATTATTACAGTAGCAAAGGAGTCGTTCCAAAGACTAGGATTTGTCCTCAGAAATATTCGAGATTTTCAAAGCCAACATGCTATTCCTATTGTATTTAATGCGTTAGTTCGAGGTAAACTCGAAACCAGCGCATGCGTATGGAACCCATACGAATCCAAATACACGCTCATCTTAGAAAAGGTCCAAAAGGCCTTTCTAAGATTTCTTTACAAAAAAACATGTACATATTACCCCTATCTGTACCCTACTAATTTTTTATTGGGATGTCTGGGATACAACTCGCTGGAAGTTCGTAGGAACAATGAACAGCTGACAACGATGTGCAAAGTTGTCCATGGAATGATAGATGCACCCGATCTCCACAATGAGCTGGCTCGATTCTTTGCCCCAGTAAACTGTTGCCGCAATAGGAAGCACAGAACTTTCGCCGTGCCCTCTTGCCGCACAGTAGCGCGCGCCCGCTCCCCGGTGCCACGCGCCCTCACCGCGCTCAATCGGCTCCTGGATTACAATCCAACGTGTGATTTGTTTGCGAATGAATGGCTGAAGATTTTATCTGAATGTTTGAAGTTTTGTGAGAAGGACGTATGAATGAGTACCTACTTATTTTATTATTTGTATTTCTTTAAATTACTTGTTTTGTTTAACGCCTACTTATTGTGTTAACTATTATTATTTTGTTATTTTTACTTAAGTACTTGATAATTTGGTGTAACTGGTCACGTACCGTACCATTATTATAAATAAATAAAATAAATAAATAAACGTTGGTTTAACATTTCAGCGACTTTTTGTGCAATGACGTACCTAATGGTCATGACAATAATAAACGTCATTGCACTAAAAGTCGCTGAAACGTTAAAACAATACTGCTATAAGAGGTGGTGGTAGGGCCCCTGAACTGTGTTTGAGTATCTTTTTATAAATAAAAAAGTTCGTCATTTTTGAAGTTGGAATAACAAAATTGGTGATTCTGGTCTTTTAGAAGATAAACAATATTAATTTGAGGGTTTTTGAAAATTCAACCTCTAAGGGGGTAAAATAGGGGATGAAAGTTTGTATGGAAATTCGTCATTTTTGAAATGAGAATCATGAAAATCGGTGATTAGGCGTCTTTTAAAGAATAAAAAATATTAATTTTAGGGTTTTTGAAAATTCAACCCCTAATGGAGTAAAACAGGGAATGAAAGTTTGTATAGATTGGGCATCAAACATTTCAAACATTCTTTCTTAGTGCATCAAACATTTTGCGTAAAGTCACCGTTTTGAGCCTTAATAAACCCTTAGGTTTCTACCTATACCCCCTTAGGGCCCTTTGCCCTTAGGTTCTTTTCTTTATGATTCTTCATTGTATGTAGATTGGTAGCTCGCAACATCAATAAGAAAAATATTCCATTATGTCAATGTTTTTCTTTTTACAATTCATTTGGTTATCTATACTAATTATACATATAAAGAGGAAAATCCTGATTGACTGACTCATCAACGCCGAGCCGAAACTAATGAAGTTAGAGACATGAAATTTGGACAGTAGGTATACTGTATAAGGCAGGCAAGCAACAAGAAACGATTTTTGAAAATTCAACCCCTAAGGGGTTAAAATAGGGGATGAAAGTTTGTATGGAAGTTCCGTCATTTTTGCAGTTAAAATTATGAAAATTGCTGATTAACTGTCATTTAAGAAATAAAAATGATTAATTTCAGGGTTTTTGAAAATTCAACTCCTAAGGGGGTAAAATAGGGAATGAAAGTTTGCATGGAAGTTCATCATTTTTGAAGTTAGAATTTTGAAAATTTGTAATAAGTGTTTTTTAAAAATAAAAAAGATTAATTCATGGTTTTTGAAAATTCAACCCCTAAGGGGGTGAAATAGGGAATGAAAATTTGTACGGGAGTCGGGTTACGGGATCCGGCATACAGTGTACGGGATCAGAGATACTGGATCCGAGATTAGCCATACGGGATGCCGGAAACGGGATCCGAGATACGGGATCCGAGATCCGGGATAAGGTGCCTATACGAGTTCCGGGATCAGAGATACGGGAGTCGGGATACGGGATCAGGGATATGGGATACGGGATCCGGGATCCGGAAAACGGGGTACGGGATCCGGGATACGGGTAACGGGGTCCGGGATCCGGGATCCGGGATCCATTTTTTTATTAAAATTCTGCGCGGACGAAGTCGCAGGCAAAAGCTAGTTTTGTATACAATGTGACACGAATAATGATTTTCAATATTCTGAAAAGCAAGCTGTAGGTATTATACGTACTGCTTTTTCATTCTGTCACATCGGATTGCAGTATAAAACACACACACATTTTGCCTGCACACACAATCGTAACATTACACTGTTCGGGGCACGCGCATCAGAAGATTTTATTTAACAATATTATATTTAAGTTTTTTTTGAAATTTTCGATACCAGCATCAATTCACTGACACCATGAATGACGTGGAATTGTACCAAATAAGTAACCAACAACAAAAACGGGACGCCGCTGCTTTCCTGGATGAGTATTCATCTAAAATTAAATGGAAGAAGGATAACATCAGAGTGTTGGATATTGGGTGCGGGGACGGCGGCGTTACGGCAATATTGAAGACGTATATACCAGGAGACCATAAGTTGGTGGGATGCGACATTAGTGAGGAAATGGTGAAATACGCGAACAGAAACCACCGCAACGAGCGGACTTCCTTCACGGTGCTGGACATCGAGGGTCGGCTGCCCGAAGGCTTCAAAGGCGGCTTCGATAACGTGTTCTCGTTCTACGCTCTACATTGGATTGTAGATCAGCAGTAAGTACCTAGCTCCAACGGACTGCCGCGTAAAATCCGCGCGACAGTTAGAACAAAATCACTTTTGAGCATATTTCCAAAAACCGCACAAGTGCGAGTAGGACTCGCGCCCTGAGGATTCCTTTCAAACTTATTATATGTTGTATTTTCAAGAACGCTGTAAATTTCTTTATTTGTTTTATAGATGACTAACCTAATAAATAAAAAAATTCACGTTTCCAGCTTCAGAAGAATTGAATCCTCCGTACAAACTTCCACCCCTTTATTTTCACCCTTAGGGATTGAATTTGCAAGAACGCTGATTCTTTTTTATTTGTAATGTGTAGCCTGAATACTAATTTTCATGCTTCTGAAATCGCTTCGAGCAATACCGACGTAAAGTTTAGGTATATTAGGGTACGAAGTAGGTTAGGTATATTTTGTTCCACGATGAAGGCTTAGTGGTAATTCTTAGATTCAAATACTATGAATATACTCCTTAGTTTACAAAAGGTGGTGTTCAAAATATTAGGTAGGTACGTACCAATACTATAATATCTTTTAGAGATGGGTTGTACTAGGTAAACTTGGGACTAGGTGCACCTATTCTTAGTATTTAAAAATACGTGATCCAGACACCTGTTCCACCTATTCCACCTAGTCTCAATTACTTATCGACTATGGGTCGCTTGGACTAAGTACTGTCAAAATTGGAATAGGTACTGCCTAGTCTCGTAAAATTACATATTCTTCGGACCTGTTCTAGTAAATACGACTCATCTCTATAATCTTTATAGTGTAACCCCAGTATAACTATGAATGACCATTTCGGCCTTTTTCGGTAAAAGAAAGAAATACTTAAATAAACATTGATATTAGTATGTATAATGCTATCTACATTGTATGCAGTGCATACATAAGAAAATCCAAGATCGGGAAGCTCCGAAATAAAACATTATTTAAGACGGTACAAGCAGCTAACGAGGCATTTTTGGAGGCTATCTCCTCTTAGACGAGTGGAGTAAAAATTTTGAAATTATCACCGTATTTATTGAACCCTCGTCTTTAAATTATAAGCAGGAAAAAAGTGCTACATGCTCATTTACTATATGAGAAAAAATACCAAAGTGTAGCAATTTTAAAATTTAAATTTGTAGCTTCATCCAAACTGCTCGGCATTTCATTTTTTTTTCCACCAAAAGAGAAAGAGAAGTAAGTCAAGAGAAGAAACTGGTATTCTTGGTTCTTCACTTACTTTGTCTAATAGAAATCGGTACAGTTGTTCTCAAGATACACGCATCGGGGTATTTGACTTCAAGTTCTTCTTCTTATTTAAGCGTCCGAAAACCCTTGTTGGTGTAGCTGATGTAGTTCCATCTCTATCTAGGGCAGTCTCTTTCACCTCCTGATACAACATAGCACCCACTAGCTTATTCTTCTACGCCTTCCTCCTATCTTTCCTTCTAATATGTTTTTTTTATATAAAGGTATAATATCCTATGAGATTGATTATCATCTTTACCCGTCTATTACACGTATTGTTTCTATGAATGTTCGTCTTAATTTCTGTCCAATTGGTATTTTCTATTCACCTCCATTATCACATCCCAAACTCCTCCAATCCCTTCTCTCTGAGTGAGTGTCCATTTCTTACACCCATCTCCAGATTTTTTTTCTTCACTTTCTTATATATGTTTGATTTGAATATTCACTTGTTATTATTATAGGGCTGCCTACCTATTCAAGTGATACATACTAACTGAACAATGTTGCCAGGCGTGCGTTCAGCAACATCTACGAGCTGCTGTCGGACGCGGGCGATTGTTTCATGATCTTCGTGGCGGGTGCGTCCGTGTTCGACGTATACCGCATCCTGGCGCGCAGCAATATATGGAGTCCGTGGATCCACAGCCTGGACCGCTTTATATCGCCATATAATGACATGCAGGTATTGAAAGGGTCACCAAATTACAAAATAGCACTAAATGTTTTGCGCGAACTTAATAACGTATAAAACTAGTTCTAACAGAGGGCCAATTGCGCTAATTTTAAAAATAATATCAAAACAAAACTACGACCCATTTCGTATCACGCTAATATTTTATATAGCGCGATATACCTGTTTTTTTAAAGCGCAATAACCCCCTGAGCTCCCTGGCCACTATCAGCATTGGCTGGCTGACTGTCACTGACTTAAACAGCAAGGGACTTTAAGCCCCTTCCACTTTTAGAAACTGAAATTTACTTCTTTTTTTGTTATGTAGGACCTTAACTTATTGTAATACTTATTATAAGCTTGATCAATGCTCCTCTAATTTCTAGGAGCCGGAGAATTTGGTAAGACAAATGTTGGAAAAAATAGGATTCGTTGACATCAACGTGGAATGCAAAAACCTAGTATTTACTTATGAAAACATGGATATAGCAAGAAGTAAGTTAGAGCTTATTTCAAGGATGAATAAATTCAAATTTACCTACACTCAACTTGTTTTCTGACAAAATACCTATTTTCTTTCAGAGGCGCTCAAGTCCATCTGCCCGTTTGAAATTCCGAAGGATTTGTGCGATGACTTCATGGATGATTATGTAGAAGCTTCTAAAGAGGTGGGCATGTTGCAAAAAATCGACGATCATACCGAGACGCTTTATATGAAGTATCGTCTGCTTATAGTTCATGCTCGGAAACAGATACCTATAATAGTTGATGAGAAACACGGTTAGGTACTCTGATACCTAAGTATTTTCACCATTGTGTATATGCTTCTTTTAACACGAAAAAATGTACGTACTATTTGCATACTAGGCACATTTTAATTTATGTTATAACTTCGGTATGTTGATCCTGGTATTAACCTCGACCGAGACTGGCTCCGGACCATGAACCTAATACTAAAGGACTGAGTCTAAGCAGCTAAGCCGCGTTGCTTAAACATCGCACAACTAGGCCGATGACGTAATCACAGTAGGCGTGGCTTAAGTCAGTGTGATGTTGGCGTTCGTCCTGTGCCGACGTCTTGCCAACGTTCGCATCCCAAATATAATTATATTCGACACTAGATGGCGTCCCTTTGTACGTAATTTTTCATGATCATACACTTAGTGACATCTAGTGCAAATAATTAAACTACGTACTAACATCGACATAAAACGAAGCGAGTAGTTCAGCTATTTCCCGGTAGATAGATGCCACGCATTTCTTAACCCCCACCACCCGCGCCATCCCGTGCAAATTACCACGCGTTGTTTAATAGAGAAATCTAATAAGGGCACCTCTTTCTTAAGTCTTTACTCTATGCTCCGGACCAATAGGATCGCTTCCATTTAATGAGCTGAGGAAATTGAAGTGATCCTATTGGTCGAAGAGTACGGGCCAGTTAGCCCAGCCAGCCAGGTTGAGTTGGATGGTCGGCCTTAGAATTAGGGGACGATTAGCAATTGTTTAGTAATGTAACTGAATTATTCAAAAGTAGGTACTATTCTATTTATGCTGAATAATTATTATACCTAGTTCATTATTTTAAGTTATATTTTATTGATGATGAATTTAACATTAAGTATAGTTATGTTTTAATTTATTATTATTTAAATAAACGCTATCAGGTATTATGAAATCTTAATTTTTACGAACACTTATTTTCTCTCTTTTGTAATCACCCTAACCTAACGACATGATAATCTCATAATTACAGTACTTAACTATTATACGACCCTGAGTGTTACTATTACATAGGTATGTGTTCCTGGGGTAAGATCAATGATAGTTGATCAGTCGTGGATTCGAGGGTTTAAACTATCCATTCGATATGGAAGACGGTAGATTTAACTCTCCCAGTTTAAGCTATCATACTGATTTTTCGGCAGTAATTTGATTGCATTGAGTATTATAAATAGGTAGATTTTGAAATGCTACTTCCTACTAATATTATAAATATGAAAGTGTGTGTGTGTGTGTGTGTGTGTGTGTGTGTGTGAATGTTTGTTACCACGTATCTATATAGCTACTAAACACATTTTAATGAAATTTGAAACGTAGATAGTGTATGCTCTGGAATAAGATAAAGGCTAATCTTACATATCCATTTCCACGCGGCCGAAGCCGCGGGGCACAGGTATGATTATAAAACAATCTCAAATGAAATAGATCCTCATCGCCTTGTGTTATTTTTTAATAAAATTATAAAATTGACACAAGATGTTGACATAAATTTGCATAAATCAAAGAGAATTGACATAAATCTCAAGTGTACATATATTTACGCTAACGATATTATTAGAAATAAAACATAAAAATGAAGAAGGGAAAGGTGTGTGAAAATAATTATTGATATATTAAACAATTTTAATTCATTTGGTTTATAATTTTTTGAGGTTGACAATTCCGAGGGTGAGTGGTGGGTCACTCTCTAAAAAATTGTTTAACAATGGATTTCCGCAAAGTTACGCCTGATTCCATCAATTATATCATTGATATATTATTCAGCCTCTTAGCTGATACTGCTAAAACGAACATCTTAATTTTAGCACCGCTCAGATGTATCCCTGATGCCAAAAAAATCGGAGGTACAAGCCAGTGTCAATGAACCTGTCCCCCACCTGGACGTACTGACTGTGAAGATACTTAATCTGCGACTACCCAATGAAGACCCGAAGCACTTCGCTATTAAAGTCACGTTCTGTGATCAACTGGTGCTGACTGGGATCATCAAATCGATAGGAGCTAGAGATGTAGTCGAGGAGAGAACTATAGTCCGAGGCATGATGAATTACGACCCTTCGGATTACGAGAAAATGTGTTTAATGGCTAATAACCCATTAATCGGTATGATGCAGAAATTACTGTCAACAGTTTTTTTCTTAAAGGACGATTATTTTTTACTGTGACTAAGGTGGAAACAAGGGTCAGTCCACATGATGTTACGCAGTGACCGTAGTATTTAAATAATATATTTTCATGACCTATAAAAATTAGTCATAAAAAGTTATTATTGTTTAATAGGTAAAGGTTGCGGGCCCGTTGGCGTGGTTGGCGTGATGGCGCCTTGCACGCTGCAGGTCGTAGGTTCGATGCCTACCCGGTACATGCATTTGTGTGTATGAACATGTCTGTATGTCCCGAGTCTGGGTGTATAAGTATATTAAGTATGTATTTACATATAAAAAAGTAGTATATGTAGTAATATCAGTTATCTGGTTTCCATAGTACAAGCTCTGCTTAGTTTGGGATCAGGTAGACTTGTGTGAAAAATGTCCCACGATATTAAAAAAAAAGGTACTACGGCATTTACTTGTTCTAAATATTCAGAAAATGAAATATAGTAAACTAATAATTTGGGCGACCAGGAACTTGGATTAAAATAAAATAAATCTAAAAAGATAAATCTTAAATTCCTGGCGGTTGACATGTTGTCGAGCTTCTGTTAACATTCTTCTGGCCGATAACATGCCGACCTCCAAAGTTTCGCAGTGTTTAATTGTTAGAAGACTAGGGCCCCGATATTAAACGCAAGTGATTACATCAAATACCTATAAAAATGCAAAAAAGCCAGAAAATTTGTCTCAACTGGCTATCGAAGACATTAAAAATAACCACTCCTCGTTTCATAGTACACATACAGCCATTAAGGAGTGTGGAGTCTGAAATGTCAACGCAGTCGATGAAGTCTCCGAAGCCGAGTGTCAGCCGCCCCGCCGTCAGCTCACACAGATCAAACCTGTTCAGCAAAGCCGCTGAAGATATCAGTTGCTGCAACATTGATATACTCAATATTTTTCTGGGGGATACTGGTATGCTCTATTTATTAGCTACTAGTTGTGCCCGCGACTTCGTACACGTGGAATTTAGCAAATTAGAAAAAAGTTATATGGCAAAGTTGTAGGTGATAAAAAGATCTACAACTTTTGTATTCGCACTTTTTTCACATAACCTCAAAATCTATGTGAAATATTCAAATAACTAAGTTTTTGGTTTTTTATTCTTATCTTTTACAAATAAATTTTTTTTCCCCGAATTTTGGTGAAAACTTGCCTTTTTATGTCCCAAACACAATGTAATTTTTTTGATTTAAAATATTTATTTTTTCACCTTATTTTGACTTAATTATCGAAAAAACACCCTCATTTTCGATCGAAAAATCACCCGTCAAAATATCAGCTTTTTTAAGAAAGTTGATGGGCTTTTTGTTCGTTGAAATCTCATCTTTCTGTTGGTATAAAAAAAATATACATTACTATAGTAAATGTTCTCAGAAAATGCAAAGAAACGAAACGAAAACGTGTTCCTGACCGCGTTGTTGATGGCCGAAAGCATGGCACAGCGCAGCTCCAGGCCTCCACACAAAAGCACTGGTCTAAATGACGTTATTCAATTTTAAAAATATATATGCAATTTTCAGCAACGCAAAAGTTATGCGTTAAGCATCGTATGCAACCGATGGTGAACCCTCCGCTCCTGAACAGTAAAAGCTGGGACAACTTGCCCTTGCTAACAATGGAGGTATCAGTTGACAGGCAACAACAGAACGCTGATCATCATAAGATTTTGAAGGAGGCCAACTGGATGAAACTGACTCTGGTCGCAGCGTATAACCTAATAACACCATATGATGACGAATATCTTTACACAGCAGCGTCAAGAACGCCGATGCTCAATGATTCGGTACAATTTTGAAAAGACTAAGGTGTAGCCAATTGACTGCAGCTCGTATACAGGCATGTTCAACCGAGGTAGAACCACCCTCTCACAGAAGATCGGCGTAAAGCAGCTGCGTTTCGTACGATGAGTGAGAGAGCCGGAAGCTCAGTCTCCCCCACCTCCTTCCCCCTGTCCCACTCCCCTTGAGGTCGACAACGTGCGAGCGATGCCTTCGGTATTGCACGCATTTATGGGCTACGGTAACTGCTTAACATCAGGCGAGCCGTTCGCAGTTCCACCCTCCACAATTCAAGAAGCTGTTATGGGACCTTCTAAAAGACCAAATTCTAAAATACCAAATCCGTTTACCTAAATGACACAATCAAGCAAATTCGATTTTCAGAATTTCAACCTCGTTACATTCAACCAAGGCTACCGAATGCCCAGCAGATTTAAGAGCAACAGTTTCTTTCCAAAATGGGAGAGCCTACGAGTCGGAGATGATGTCTTTACGTTGGGAGACGAAAAATTCGCTTGCAAATACGATGAAATTCAAAACGATGAGAATATTGATCTGGTTCATTATATGGACCAAAGCCCGCATTACTGTAAGTTTATACCATAGTAGAAAGATGGGTAGTAGGTTATCTTCATACAACGCACCGCGCGCAGCTTGTATGTATGCGCGATGCGTATCTATGCGTCGCGCACGCACACTCAAACAAAATCTCGACCCGGTTCGCAGTGCGAAACAATGCATGTGATGGTTGAATGTGCGTGCGCGACGCATAGATACGCATGGCGCACACATACAAGCCGCGCGCGGTGCGTTTGTATGAAAATAACCTACTACCCATCTTTCTACTATGTTTATACTGTCGACTAATAGCTGAGTCTACACTCTACATCAAGCACATGCCGCGCCTGAGCGCTCAGTTTTAACGTCGGAACGCATAGATATATGCGAGGTATGCAAGGCATCTGGACGCACCAAATGATGACGTTTATGTAACGGTAGATACATACAGAGTATCCGGCAACAAACCGGCAACCCATATTTTTTGCCACCTACACAAAAAATATGCGCTTACAAGCACCGCAATGCGAATATTGACGCGCCTTAATGGTGTTGTTCAAGGAAAAGACAGGTACCTACCACTGATGAGTGTATCCATCATAAATACGGATTCAATCATTGACACAGTTGTACTGTAAAAAAGGGTAAAAAGGGTTATAAAATGAGGTAATGAATCAATTGATTTGACGGTCGTAGGTTCGATTCCTACCCGGGGACATGCATTTGTGTGCATGAACATGTCTGTATGTCCGCAGTCTGGGTGTATCTGTATATTAAGTATATATTTACAAATAAAAAGTAGTATAGGTATGTAGTAATATCAGTTATCTGGTTTCCATAGTACAAGCTCTGCTTAGTTTGGGATCAAGTAACCGTGTGTACAAAAATGTCCCAGGATATTATTATTATTAACCTGTTGGAAGGAAATTATCAAAACAGATAAGGTTTATGCAGATGTTATTTACACTATAAAGTAATATTTGCATCACTTATAGCAACAAATAAAGCATACCTAATTGCATGATAATTATTCTTATTGATAATTTGGCATAACAAAACCAAAACGATGACGAAGTACCTACTGTTTACATTTACCTACTAACGAACGCCCAGTTTCAGTTCAGCCACGTCGTCAGTTTCCTTGCAAGTACCAGTAGCCCGATTCACGTAACCAAAACCGTAACGACATCTCAGCGATATAGTCGTTGATAGCCTTTTCGTAAAAAGAAAAGGCTATCAACGACTATATCGCTGAAATGTCGTTACGGTTTTGGTTACGTGAATCGGGCCCCTGCGAGAGTAAAAGTCCCACAAACGTTTTTTGCCTGCTAGGAGCGTCGCTAGTAGGTATGTACCCAAGACTGTCACAATTACATTTCTCTATTTAAAATTTTAGTTCGTCTTTTGCCCACCGGGCTAGATAAAGGAGAATGCATACCATGGGCATTCTCCTTTGTGGCACTTTGTACTTTGGCTGTACCTAGTTGCGAAGAAGAATCTGGTTGTAAATTTGTAAATAGGGTTACCATAGATTTATAAATTTTAGGCTAAGGCCACTAAGGCACTTGTGCCTACACTCCTTGTTTTTTTTTAAATGAGATATGTGGTAGTACGCTTGCCACCCTAGCAAGCGTACGACCCACCTGATGTTAAGCAGCTATCGTAGCCTATAGATGCTTGCAATAAAGGCATCGCTTGCAAGATGCTGACCTGAAGGGGAATGGGACAGAGGGAGGGATAGGGAGTTGGACTTCCGGGTTTCTCACTTATCGTGTGAAACGCAACTGTAATAGCTACTTTACTTTACTTACCTACTTGACTGTCGAATTGCGAGTGCGATAACAGATTTGTGAATCTCGCTCCACCAAGCCAACTAGGAACTTGGATGGAATGCAGTTTCTCCGCCCGCATACCCCCCGCACACCCGCTACCGCCTGCGGCTTCCCGCCCGCCACACCTCCCGCACACCGCCACCGCCTTTTTGTGCGGGTGACGTCATATTTGACAGGTTCCTAGTTGGCTTGGTTAGTGATTGCAATATTAGAAGGTATCTTCTACTATATCGGTGCTGTTAATGCTCCAACAACTAGGCACGACTGTGTGGGGCTCATTCCACCGCACGCTCATGCTGGAGCACGCCGACCAGTGGTTCTGGGAACTCCTGCGCCGCTACAAGTGGCCGCTGGAGCTGCACATCTATGGTGAAAACGAGGGCTACAGTTTCATGGGCTTCATGGATCTCTTCCATTTACTCTATCCAGGAGGTACTTTGAACATCAATTTAATTCCTTTTGACACGAATTTTTACACGACTGCAATGACAATTGAATAATACAACTTGTTTTTTACTTTTTAGTTCGTTTATGGTAGGGCAGTCGTATTTTTTATATATATTTTTTATTATTTATTTAATAATAACCACAGAGTAAAGACTAAAGAAAGAGGTGCCCTTATTAGATATATGTATGAAAAAAAAACGTGGTCATTGTTTTTTTAATTTTCATTGATCTATCTACCGGTAAATAGTTGAACTACTCGCTTCGTTTTATGTCGATGTTAGTACTAGGCCGACCACTCGGCCGAGTTGCTTAGGGCCAGTCCCCTTAGTAATTGGTCCATGATAATAACTAATATAAAAAAACAAACCTTAGGCTCGCCTAGTGTTAAGCAGTTTCTGTAGCAAATAGATGCTTGCAATACCAAAGGCATCGCTCTCGTTGCCAAGCTGAAGGGGGGTGGACACGGAAGGGAAGGAAGGGCTTCTTGCTCTGCCACTCATCGTACCAATTGCAGCTGAAAGAACTACTTTACGCCTATATTCTGTGGTAGCG
This sequence comes from Drymonia ruficornis, assembly GCA_947859195.1. Taxonomy (NCBI): domain Eukaryota; kingdom Metazoa; phylum Arthropoda; class Insecta; order Lepidoptera; family Notodontidae; genus Drymonia; species Drymonia ruficornis. The sequence goes on along the minus strand of OX401911.1, from coordinate 6,300,398 downwards.
ATGTGCCGAGTACGCTATTTTTGGTACTCGAGTATTCTGGTACTCGTTAAAAAAAGAATCGAGTAAGTACTCGAGTCAGAGGACTCGGATAGGTACTCGAATACTTGTAATGAGTACTCGAGTACTTAATAGGACTCGAGTACTTTTGTATTATGTATTTTTAACCACTCAAACGTCCGAGCTTCACATTTAATTACTGCATTGTACTTGCACTCGTGAAAATTGGAGAAAATGGCGAAAATTTTGGCGAGAGCCCCGATTTATAACGTATTTTCTAAAAAACTACAACTGTTACAGCAAGTACTCGGAACCCGTATTCGAGTACCGGGTACTCGAGTTCTATAATCTGAGTACTCGAGTACCCGAGTACTTACTAAGTACTCGAGTAAGTACTCGAGTCAGGCTGTACTCGGCACATCTCTATTCTGTGGGCCAGTTGTACTTACTCGATCGAACTAGCCCGCATAGGCATATCTATGAGCTGCAGTGAATTGGCTACAGCTTGTCTCTACCACCATTTGACGGGCCCGTTAAAGTGGTTGGTTTAGATTCCGCTTATCACGCTGCAGATCGTAGGTTCGATTCCTAACCGGGACATGCATTTGTGTGCATGAACATGTCTGCATGTCCCGAGTCTGTGATCTATTCTGTGGTCTGGGTGTAATTATGTACCTATGTATTAAGTAGGTATATGTAGTAATATCAGTTATCTGGTTTCTATAGTCCAAGTTCTGCTTAGTTTGGGATCAGGTAGCCGTGTGTAAAAAGAATGTCCCAGGATATTTATTTATTCAATGTTTTTAATTAAAAGGTAATCCAAAACCATGCACGAACTATTCGTGCGATCCCAATTTGGACGATGCCTTACGATTACAACAAAAAAACAGGTGATGAACAGTATCTAGTCAACCTTTAGGCAGTTAAGTACTAGGTTTTAACGTGTTTGTAACAACACGGTTAATTAAAAAAAACACAAATAATAACATAACACATGTAAATTTCTATTGTTTTATTATTCATAATATCTCTGCGTATAATATGGAACAAATTGAGATAAAAAAACAATACTTAGTACAATAACAATACTTTATGTGGGTATTTATCTGCTGTTTAGTTTGAACACATGTTATTTATAAATTCAACATTACTGCATAATAACACGGAATACGTGCATTATTTATGATAATAATAATGGTGATAATTATGATGGTATTTACGATAATAATAAAATTTATGATGATAATAATTAAACCATCCAATCAGAAAACAAATAATGTGCTGTCAAAAAATTTTCTTTAAGAAATTTGTCAGGGTAATGCGAATCGAGTATCAACTTGGATACAAGAGCAAAAGTAGTATCCTTTTTTTTCACTTTAAGTGGAGTATATATATAGTAAATGGATGCCATACCTTAGTGGAGGACGCTGTAATAAAGGATACTGAATGAAATACCCCGTCAAGAATTTTAGACTGAAGGCATCGACATATTATACTTCGTACTAGAGCAAAAACCGCGCATCACTACGATGTCCCATTTAATCGCGGCCGTCTCACGGCACTTTACTCAGCAATTCCACGTATTGTCTCTCACCCGCCCGCTCTTCCTACCTGCATGTGACGGGTGCATGTCGTTTGTTTCACGTGGCCTTAGGACATATTATTTCAATGACAAAAGGTTATTTTTATTAACACAGAGGACACAATACGTCTGGCGGTGCCTCTGAAGTGGGTGAACCACGAGGTGATGATGCAGAAGTGCGGCTGCGACCTGTTGCTCACGCCAAACGACAAGCCGCCATCCACACCCGCCACAATGCACAAAACTAGCAGGTGAAAGTACAGTCCTACCTAATCATGTAATATCACTACTAATCGCAACATCACTTAAAAGTACCTAGATGTCATTGAGCTATTATGTAACGTACTAGAATAGATACCTACCGCAAATCAATTCAATTGCGGCTCTTATTCATTATTAGGTATTTATTATTCTCCCTCACCCACCCGCGGTTTCCCTACCTGCGTGTGATGCATGACGTTTATTTAACACGCCTCTAGTACATATTACATAGTAGCTCAATGGTAGATGTAGATGTTTTAAAGCCGCCAGGCGATAATACCTGCCGCCAGATGCCTCAATGTGAGGGGGATTCTGACCACAGACCACCACACTGGCTCATGCGAAATGGCGCCCATCACACGTCTTCTGGAAGAAGTGTATATTTCCTCACGATGTTTTCCATAATAACCGTATTCGTTCAGCCGTAATAATCTAAGTTGGATTTTTTAAATTTTAGAATTACTACTGAATCAGGCCCAACAATGGGCAGCGCTGAAACTATGGTTGGTCCGCGGCCCACAGGAGCCGACGACAACACTGCGTTCGTTTTAGTTGAAGTAAAACTGCGACGACCTCTGAAGAATATTATATGGCCATCTTATATAACTAAGTAAGTGTACCTATATACCTTATTACCCGACTATCGCATTCTTCCAAACTAAACAATGCTTGTATTGTTTAGACTATAAATAGGACCATTAAAACCAGGAAGTGGGCTTTTTTTCATAACCATTTATCTGATAAATACTAGATGTTCATTACGAAATTGATTGCAGACAAGAAATAAATGATATGCTCAAAGAAATGGAGCATAGGCCCATGAAGCGCAATTGCACCGGGCGAGGTCAACTTGACAGGAATTGGGAGTCCACTATTAAGAGTGCCGCTAATGCCTTACGCAGAGTACCTTATTACGGTAATGTTGTCTACTAGCTAGTTAGCTAGCTAGCTAGTGGGCTTGCTAGCTAGTTGTTACCTGTTGTAACGCATTTTATGAACACCGTACATCCAGATAAATCTACAATTCAACTGGCTGACAGACAACGCAAGCCCTAACCCGGTGGGTTTAAAAGCATACATTCTTGCACAGCACTTATAAAAGCTTTTTGATAATTCAGCGCCAAAGGATGAAGGTTCGTATGAAAGTTCTCAATTTTTGAAGTTGTAAATACGGGAATTGGTGTTTGTAAACTAATTAAATTCATTAATAGTAGGCATAAAATTATAATAAATTTTGTAGAATTATTTGTGAGAATTCCAAAGCGCAATAATCAGCTTTAATATCATACTCATGCCTGTAAGTAAGCTAAGGATTCAGCCCTACTCGGCTGATACATAAGTCCCGCCACATACATACGAAATTCCGTGGAATTCCGTTTCGAAATATCGAATCGAGGTTTCCGAACGCGATACGTCCATACATTTGGATGGATTTACTGCGTTCGGAATCCCGATTCGATATTACGAAACGAAATTCCGTTACGGAATTCCGTTTGTCTGTGGCGGGCCTACTAAGGCTTGATGTTGTTACAGGTATGACAGAGTTCTGTACTCTGAACCGGCAGCTGAGCGAGACGAGGAGCCGCGTGGAGCTGACCACATCGTGCTGGCAGGACGCGGCTATCTACGTCAATAACAACTTTGTCGTCGAACACTACCTGCACACGAACGAAATGTTTGAAGTATTTCAACATTAATATTCCTATAAAAATAATCTCGACAACTTCTTCTTCTTATCGTATGGTTATTGGCCAACCTAGTGTCAGAGTTGTTCAAGCCGCCCGAATGCCTCTGACAAGGCTTAACGACTGCTGCCTAGATGACAACAACCGGGACCAACTTTTACGTGCCCTCCGAAGCAAGGAGACGCTCAGTTCAAATGCCGCTGATTTTAAAATTGCCTACAAAACCTACTCAAACTCTTAAAGAAGCTCCATTCATAAGAGCTTATTACACTTGGCTAAATTTAGAAGTCTAAATTCAGAAGCTTCTAAATATTTAAACCATTCTAGCTTCTGAATAGCTTGCTGAATGCGATTACACTTGCCTAAATTCAGTAACGACTAAATTAAGTAGCCTACATTTAGTTAAGTGTAATAACCCCTTTAGCACTTAAAGGCCAAATCTAGTTCATAGTTGGTATGTTTTAGAATAATTTTAGATTAAGCTAACTTGTTATAACTCTCGCCCTGTCTGTTGTGACGTTTATTCTTTCTGAGAAATAAATGTCCGGGAATCTCATGAGCAAACCCTCAGCATAATACATATGTAAAGAATGTATCTTCAGGAGATGGTGATGATGGCTCACGCTTGTCTCATGAAGATCGCATCCAAAACTTTGTTCGGTGTAGAAAGCTGGAAGGATGTTGATCCAATACTTAAGGCAGCGAGACACGCTCGACAAATGCAGGATACATCGCATGCGATGGACCTTTATATGCAGGTAATGGAAGTAAAATATTTTGTTGTTCTGTTGTTGTTTGTTAATAAAAAATTTGAGCCTTTCCATAAATGCCATTACAGTACTTGATAGATTACACATCGGGCTCTAGATAGAGATAACCGGTTTCCTAGACCTTCATATCTGTCCACAGACATAGATCTAAATAGATGACGCATGTCCCTCGTTTTGTATGAAAACCAAGCGGGCCACTTTTTTCTACCTACTGTGAGCCTTTTATCCTTAGATCTCGGTCAACTTTTCTTGTGGAGTTTTTACAGCTCAATATGGCACAACTAGGCAATTTTTTAATGTCGTATGACGTCCGGCACCGTCAGCGATGGAGCGCGGACTGAATAAATGGCATCAAAGGCAGTGCAATGCCTGCCTTTTATACACATTTTGGCACGCAAAGTAGGTACATACACTTGCGGCATCTATTTAGATCTACGTCTGTGTATCTGTCACTCATACCTCGTGTCTGTAACTAATAGAATACGCTCCATAAAGCCGCTTAATATCTCGTTCTAGACTTCGATACGTTCGATGTGATGTGAATACCGGTGCGGTGCGTAAATAGAGAATTGTCAAATTTTTACAGTCCTGTATTGACACTAGCGACGTTCTCAGCAGGTTAGATAAGCTTGTGGGACTGTATATGTTATTTTGTATGTAGCTAAGTTATCTATAACTTTTGAGATCCTATTTAAATTTTTGTGTAGCTCTGGTTGTATTTTTACACGACTAGAAATTCTCCCTTTGCTATTGAAAACTGTTTACAATTTCGCAAACTCAGATATTGCAATCAATTATGCACAACAGAGTTACGATTCAAATATTTTGTTGACTGAAACTGGTTATCTTTTTTCAGTTAGTAGTTAAATCCCCGCGCGACGCTGACGGCTGGCGGGAACTGTCGACATGCCTCAAGGATGTGGACAGAGATTGGGCTAACGTGTGCATCAACAAAGCCATGGTGCTGAACCCTAGGCATCCTCTAACGTGAGAAAGCTTTGTTTAACTTTTAAGGTTTTGATTTCTTCATATCTTTCATATCGCACTTCTAGCGGACTGCAGAAGTTTGATGACAGAAGTAATGATATCAAGACTACCGTATGCAAACGAAAAGTATTAAAAAGTTACGTTGTTTGGTGGTTTGGTTGTTGGTTGAATGGTTGGTATAATCATTTGCTACATGCTGCTGCTGCTTCTTAGATCCTTGTAGATGTCAATCTATGACAACACTGACCGTGACGTAGCCTTGGGCCATCGTGGGAGGAGGAAACTTTACGTAACATAGTAAAAATATAATGAGTTTAAAGATTTAATATTTAACAAAGTTTAATACGGATTTTGCCCTCCACCGGCAACACCATTTACGATCCAACGAAGACACCTAGTTTTAATCCTTGGGAAATCCCGGAAAACTTTATTTAAAATCTATAGTAAAGCAATATTTTTGTCTATCCGAAGGCTTATATCCAAAGGCGCGATGGTGTTTGAGGAGGATCCATCCGCCGCCGAACGCTTCTTCGTCGCCTTGTTAGCTTTCTACCCGTTCTGGCTGACGGCTTGGGTGATCGCTAGCGTTTACTACGCTGAACGAGAATTATTCCACATGGCCGATCAAATCATGGTGTACGTGAAAAGGTACAACATACAAATATAATATTTTTATCATAATTTTAGTTCAATTTATGGGGAGGCCTGAATAGCCCCCCCTCCCCCTAATTTAATTAGGGGGAGGGGGGGCTACCCTCCCCCTAATGAAATTAGGTTGTGGAACGATCGTGTCAAGGTTTTCCCAAAAGACTACATGGGGATACATACTTCAAGAAAGGTTTTAGGATCAGTTCAGGCAGAACGGAAAAATCCTGGCGTAGGATCGACCCTTCTCGAGCCTTTTTTATTTGAGGCTATGGTAATACGGTATCAATCAAAATCTATTTTCAATGGAGCCTGTAAATTAGAATGAGAATAAGAACAAATGTATTATAAAACAGTAGTAATATAAATTGTGTACGTGTACGTACACAATTTATAGATACGAGGGTTAATTGTAAGTAAGTAGGTAACTAAATCACAATAATATGGACTAGTATTACTGTGGATCCCGATTGCTCGGGCATTTTTCCGTTCTGTCTGTTAAATAATAATAATAATAACCATTTATTTTCAGGCTACTAGGCCCATAGGTACATACCTTACAGACTAACATACATATATATTATTAAACTTAAAACTAATTTGATGGTGTTGGTGACGGCAGCTTCCCCCGAAAGCGCCTGAACACCACACCTTTCGGCCAGTACTGCTCCTGCATGAAAGTGGCCAGCTTTTCAGTGGGGACCAAGACCACAAACGCCTTGAAACTGGCGTTGTGACTCGAGGCCAACAGCTGCACTCTCAATGTGACATTGCTCTTCAATCTGATGTACTCAGCAATGTCCCCCGCCTTCATGGTGTAGTGGAGGCGGGACAGGTAGACTGGGGTGGTCGGCACCGCAGCACGCAACAGGAAGTTCGACCCTGTTGCCGCCGTGCCACAGTGGTTTCGGTTCGCCCGCCGCGTGCGCTTCTTCTGCACCGTGATGAAACCTTCTTCATCTCGGTGATCGGCGCGCGCACACGTGGGGGTCTCGCTCGGTACCTTTCGGACAGCATGCCGCGGGCCAACAGGCTTGCTGGCGGCAACGGTGGCAAAATTACGGTGCTTCGGTAGCGCCGTAGATTTTGCTGGCGGGGCTGCCTCTTCTCGCAGCTTGGCGGGCGCCCGCGGGGTACGGGCGGCGGGGGCGGGAGCAACAGCCGCGCGCGGACTGTGACTAGCGCGCGCTGCTGACTCTGCAACGGGTGACGCAGTAGGCGAAACCGCTGACTCGAAACTCACAGCGGACACATCGAGGTTAAATGCACCGCGTCGCATGTTTACGTTAGCGACAGTCGGCGACGGCGATCTAATTACCGTGAGCGAACTACGTAAACATTCCACTTCCTTACGCAATCCACTAACGGCACCTTCGGACGCATCGAACCTCCGCGTCATCTCGGCCAGACTCTTCTTCAGGAGCACGATGTCCTTCAGCAGGCAGGTCACGTCGACGTGGTCAAATGTGACTGGAGGAAGCTTGTTCAGGTCCCTTGCCACAAAAGTCGGCACGTCGTCCGGGTCGGTCACTTTCAGCAACGTTATGATGTCCTGTATGCTGTTCTGCGTTCCATCTCTCCTACGGGACACCATCTGATCCCTCTTATTGAGGGACTCAAAAAGAAGCACCTTCGCAGTTTTTATGTCGTCCTCGGTGAAATTGGACGCACATATCTGGATGGCACTTACTTCATCCATTACGTCCAACTTTTGTTGCAGGAACGCAAGGAGTTCGTTGGCCACTAGTTGGTTGGCCATGGTGACGTAGTACGGCCTAAGCCGCACCTAACGCGTAAATTTATTAAAATAATAAACTACTGATTCAAGCAGTACGTGCGCATTGGAACGCGCATACTGCGAGACTGGAACCCTTAAAAGGTTTTTACTGGCGTTGACAACTTGCAACTGATATCTCTGGTATTCCAATCGTCCATATACCCTACAACACGCTTGTTTGTGGTAGTAAATAAATCTGTATGTCTAGATGCCGCGCGGAGGGTATGCAGGAGGAACAACCATACCCTCGGGTTTGGGAACGCGAGTTAGGAGACTGGTGGGACCCGACGCCGTTACTTCCTGGTATGAACTGGTACTTCGACGCCGCAGATTTACTGCTCAGACTAAGAGCCATGCCGGTTGGTATACCTTCGTAAGACTAATTTTTATTATCTACATAATTTATTCAACGAAACTTCATTGATAAACTAAAGCCTGGGTTTCCTAGGAAAGCGGTACCGTCATATAGCGGCCGTAATACAGCGGTGAATGACGTCACTAGAACGTTTTCTATGTAAACAAAATGGCGCGGTTTCCTAGTGAGCGGTATTTGATTTTGGCGTCCGGAATATTACGTCCGTTATGTGACGGCAACGCTATCCTAGGAAACCAGAGCTTGACCTCTGAAAACTTGAACACAAATATTAGGGAAGTTGCGTCTGAAACAGCTAAGTGGAAAACATTTGAGTAGCGTTTCAGTAGAAGCACCCCTGCCGCTCTATTCAGAAAAACTGCATCCGAACTGGGCCTCGAGTATCTTAACAATTATTCATTGTGAAACCACTGGTCTCTCACCACTGGTCACTGGTCTCTCACCACTGGTCATTGGTCTCTCACCACTGGTCACTAGTGGTGGTGACTGGTATCTTGAATATTCTTGTCAGAGGACTGCTTACAGATGTCTGACATCATGTCGATCGCCAAGAATTTGCTATTTATAATGCCGACTGCAAAATTGCAGCTTGCATACAGTCGCACGCCGACAGCAAGCAGACTGCACGCCGACTGCATCCGTACTTGCCGGTTGACCGTTTTGATGCAGTTATATTATATCACCTGCAGCCAAACTGCAATTTTGCAGTGAGCTTGCAGTCTTAGGGCTATATCGCACGAGGACACCAGTGGTAGCGCAACCAGTCGCTCCACCAACATAATGTATAGAGATGTATAGAACCCTCCAGCACCTGGTGTGGCAAACATGGTTGCCTCGTCCCATATCGCACTTAACGCTGAATAGACCCTGAACAAGGATGCCAATCCAATAGTTTTCCGCCCATAATTACGCCTCGAACTGTGACACCCTATTTTCTGCACTACTTGCTACACTCACACTCAATTAAACAATGAGCATTGTGATTTATAGCACAGCTTCCTTACCTTGACGACTTCATTATTTACGTTTAGTTGGCAGAGGTGTGCATGGCTCGTACACTCGCCAAATCTGACGAATCTGCGGCATACTTTCATCTGGTTGCCCTTTGTTGCCGCTTGCGAGGCGATATTGCAGACGCCCTGTGTCACATTCAGACTGGACTCGAAAAATATGGGGAGGTAAATAGTCCTCATAGAACTAATGGCAAGTTTTACAATCATCAGGATCGCCTACCTCATGATGCGACTATAGTCTAGAACTGGCCTTATATCTACTGTGGACAATTCTCACACCCAGGCTAGCGTAAATTACGATAACACCATTTCCAAAAGCCTATGTGCAGACCACACCGTGCAATTGTTGTCATTTCTAAATAAGTAGAATGTGCTGATATTATTAGTCTCCTAAAAATAAAACATGCTTTTTTAGATCAGTTACATGAGAAGCCTGGAAGCCGAATGCTACCATAAGCTGAATAACATTCCTTCTGCAATGGCTTCGTTTGAAAAGGCTGGCACTTGTATGGGAGCTTTCAGGTGACCTAGTACAGCTTTATAATACAGCAGGTTCCACTGCTGCTCTAAGTGCCCTAAGTGCATCTGCTCTAAGTGCATCGCGCGCGTTGCCGCCGAGATCGCGCTCGATCGCACTTGTGGCGCGATGCAACATTTTTGCAAAAAAAGCTGTCGCCGGTGGCTGTCGCGCGAAGTCGTGGCCGGGCTGTTACACCAGTAAAACTTGCACCGCACCGGCTTGTACAGTGGCCCGTAGTCTGTGGTAACGACTCCAACATAAGCAGTTTCGATTGGCAATAATAAAGGAAGCTCAGCTTTAACCTGCAGGCAACCGTACTAACTAGGCTCTAATATCGACTATATTTTAATGGTAACTCCCCAAACCCAGCATTCTCCTATCGATCCCGAACCACGATCCGCAGCGAGCTCGCACCATGCTGGTGGACCTCGTCCGGCGCCAGCCCAGTGCCTACGCCTGGGTAGCACTCGCCGAGGACTGGATGACGGTAAATAAACTCTACTGCTTCTGCGCTCCCAGTGGTAAAGGGGTGGGTTCACGGGGCACATGGAGGTGCACATATAATGATAGAAATGAGCCACGGTTAGCAACACACCTAAGTATTTTGACGGGCCCGTTGGCGTGGTTGGTTGAGATTCCGCCTTTCACGCTGCAGGTCGTAGGGTCGATTCCTACAAGGGACATGCATTTGTGTGCATTCCGAGCATGGACCAGTTACTAAGGGGACTGGCCCTAAGCAAGTCGGCCGAGTGGTCGGCCTAGTACTAACATCGACATAAAACGAAGCGACTACAACTATTTACCGGTAAATAGTAAAATGAAAATAAAAAAACAATGACCACGTTTTTTTTCATACAAATATCTAATAAGGGCACCTCTTTCTTTAGTCTTTACTCTGTGATTCCGAGTCTGGGTGTAATTATGTATATTATGTATGTATTTACAAACAAAAAGTTCTATATTATTATGTAGTAATATCAGTTACCTGGTTTCCATAGTACAAGCTCTGCTTAGTTTGGGATCAGGTAGCCGTGTTAATGTCCCAGGATATTTTATTTTATTTATTCCACTTAATAAAAAATAATTACTATACTAACTGACCCTGACTGACCGACAACACATAGCCTAGTCTGGAAGCACTAGGTAGAAGTATGACATTTGCTCAGGAGTACGTTATACAGGATTTTACGTTACACGGACATATCCCACAGGAGTATGAAAATTTGTATGGAAAATCCTACCGGGATCCGTATCAATAATTGCTGTTAACGTTCTGTTCCTTCTGCTGGTGTTCACCAGCGCGCTGCAATCGGCGAAGGCGGCGACGGCGGTAGCACGGAGGAGCAGGTCGCCGCGCAGACGTGCGCGTCCGCCAGCGCGGGCCAGGCGCTCAAGTTGGACCGCCGCGCCGGCCGCGCCTGGGCGCTGATGGCCACGCTGGTCAAGCCCAGCGCCCGGCGCTTGTTTTGCAAGAATATGGCCGTTATCGTGAGACTCATTTTGATTTTTTTATAGCCAAGGATAGCACACTGGCAAGCGGCGATGGTAAGTGGTAGCCGCCGCCCAGGAAGCACTAATGGGGAACAGACGTCGACCTTTTAGGGACCTGTAAACACGCCCTTTGAAGAACTCCATGTTGTAGTGCAAAGGAAAGACTTCTGGAAGGAGATCATTCCACAATTTGCACGTGCGCGGGAGGAATGCCCGCGATGCACGTACATTTGTGGGATACCAGCATCCAAATGTTGTGGCAGTATAACGGAAATGTATCAGTGGCACCAAACTAAACAACAAACAAGGAACCTCGTTCTTACCTATTCATCAGACGAAAGTCGTCCATGACTGGATATTAAAGAAACCCAATCCACACATTCCCTTCCCCTTCCCATATCCCACACTACTTCTGGTTGACCTTCTTGGTTGGTGCCTTTGTTATAGTCACCATATCTGTAGGGCAAGAACCCTGAGTCAGTTTATTTGTGTAGGTTATTCCTACGCAGTTATATCATGTGCAAGGTTTCTTTGAAAAGGTAATTTGATGGTTACCGTCAGACCGTAATTCCAGACACATATATTTCCAGTGTGGTTACGATCCAGACGAGAGCGAGGAGTCGGCCCTGCCCTCCAAGCAGTCTCCCTGCTTCCGGCTGGGCACCGCACTGGTTGATTGCCGCTGTCACATGTGCAAATATATGCACTTCTAACATTGCCTAAGTATTCGTTTACCAGTAAATGTAACGTGCTTTTGTTTTACTAAAATAAAATGAGAATTTAGTTATTCATCTTATTTTTATTAAGATATCATAGGTACCTAATATAAAACAACAGAACTCACATGGGCGTTCTACAAAAAGAAAAGATTCTTACACATAACCTATAGGAACCTTGGAGCAGGGGCGTAGCTACCGCCGTATCAGCCGCATCAATGATACGGGGCCCCCGGGCTACAGGGCCCCGAACGTGTGTGAGAATTCTTCGGTTCATTTCGGACCCCCAACAAATTTCGATACAGGCCCGTCTAAGGCAAGCTACGCCACTGCCTTAGAGCATTTTAAATAAGGGCCTTATCCCACCGGCGGTTTGTGAGCGGGTTTTCCGACCGAGCGCCAGGCCAGGTCACGGTAATGTATAATATCAATACCGTGGCCAGGGGCAAGGGCGCGGCAAGGTCGTCTCGTCTCACTCATTGCCACACTTGCAAAACGCCCGCCCAGTAGGATAGTAGTTTAGTAACTTTAAAATTAGAATTTAGAAAAGGCCAAATGTGTTATCTATTAGCCCATCATGGATGGTGTTCCGGAATACCTCGGCACCTCAACCACGTACGGCACTATCACGGTCGGCGACTCGTAGTGGGGTATTCGCTCAGCTATCTGCTTGAGGACCCACGCCACGCTGTACATTATCGCCACAGCGCCTAGTGTGCTCGTCGCTATGCTGCAAACAAAATAATCTCTATTTCTTTTTCCAAACTTGCACACCATCTGTATAGTCGCAAACTAATCAACGCGTGTACTATGGCTAATATACAATGCACTGGGGACAATCCCAGACCAGGGCAAATTACGAAAAGGCCGTTTCCAAAATTTGCCTCTGGCGGGAATCAAACCCGCAAGCACCCGATGCAATGTGACGAGCGGCCAACGCTCAAACCACTGCGCCAAGCGGTCGTCAAGTCGTCGTTATAAAACAACTCGTAGGTAATTTTTACCTACCCTACGCCTTCCTGTGTGTAACTAGAAGCAATAGGTAAAGGCCACATCCGTCCTACTTTCTTTTGTCGCTGTGTCGAAATAAACCCGCTATACAACATTACTGAGGCTCAAGTTTTGTCACCATTGAAAACCATATTGGATATTGCATCCCGAATAAATCCATGCAATTTTTTATATTGTTATCCCGTCATCATTCGTTCTTTTTATTAAGCAAAGTAAACCAGCAAATAGTTATACTTGAAACGTCAAGTTAACTGTTCAGAGTTACATAACTGAAGGTCCAGAACAAAATATAGATTAAACTCACTCACATGTACATGGCAGTTTCACGGTGGTTGACTAGACAAATATTGTAGAACGAATGTCTTAAATAGCCCGTTCATCTATGCCTTTCATCCTTTCGTCAAAACATTGAACGACGAAAAAAATATAACAATTTCCAAATTGGAAGATCAAAATAAGTAAGTATAAAAGATAAATAAATATCGCCAGAATAACTCACAAACTATGTAGGACTACAAGCGCGTGTACCTACCTCTTTGGGAACCATTGGTACTGGACTGGACTGGGAGCTATCTAGAATCAAAATTACGAAAAGACCATTTCCAAAATCTGCCCGACTCCCACTCTGCCATCCCCATCTACCTACGCACGGTCGAACCACTAGATGACTAGACCACACGGTCGGCAATTATAATGCAAGCACCTAAAGCAAGTAATTCTTATGGTCCTATTGCCGACAGCGTCCACAAGCACTAAAGAGCTTATTACACCTTCCTAAATTTAGGCTACTTAATTTAGTCGTGACTGAATTTAGGCAAGTGTAATCGCATTTAGCAAGTTAGAATCCTAAATAATCAGAAGCTTTCAAAATTAGGTTCTAAATTTAATGACTAAAGCCGCACGACCAAACCGTCATCTTTAGCATCTGGCCGCGAAGACATTACCTCATGACAAGAACTCTTACCGTGCGTTTCCACTGCGCTAAAACATGTTGACACAACATATTGTTGTCTCTATTTAATGTCAGGAAAATAATAGAGACAACAATATGTTCTGTCAACATGTTTTAGCGCAGTGGAAACGCGCGGTTAGGTTATCTTTTGTTTTTCGTGAATGTGTTATCTGTGTCATAACCATTGACCATAATAAATCTATGGTCATAACTGATTGCTCGGGTGCGTCGGCTCGCGGCTTTCAAACGCACTCACGCATCTCTTTGTTAATGAAGCCTAACGTCGGTAGTAAACGGCGACCACTTCTCTCGACACTCTTATGTAATTAACGTATCGTATCAGAACTCACGTAACGTGCTCCTTATACATCATGAACACGGCATATTCTTTGGCGTGACCTGGGCCTTGTGTCTTTTAACGATTGTCCATTACAAAACCATGAGTCTCTAAGCTTAGAGACACGTGGTTTCGCAATGGACAATTGTTAGGTGAGTTGAGGCTCTGGTTGAAAGAAAGAAAGAAAGAAAATATTTATTGCGACAAGCCATTAACAACACCAACAAAATAATCAATTAAAATATTGGTTGGTAATAGGTATGGTTGGTATATCAACAGCCTTTATACTATACCGCATCCATTCTATTGTACAACTTTTACTTGACCGAGATTTAAATGACATCGTGGGTGAATTACGTGATCCTTATTGTGCCTACCGAAAGACGTAAACATGATACCTACAATAATATTCTTTTCTGTTGAATTTTTCTTAATATTTTTCTCAAAAACAATGGTGTTGTTACTCATACCTATGTATTTACTTGAACATATTTTTGAAGTGAAAACTTCTTTAGCGGCGCTGTGCACTTTTCTTGGAATGAGTAAAAACGGTTAAATTCGCGTCAGGGTCACGTGTCCTGATCGAAAATTTCGTCAGATTCGTAGCCGTCAGGTCACGATGGATCTGGGTAAGTGCTCGCTCTATGGGGCGTAGGTTCGATCCTATGTTTACTTTTTTTTTTAAACGATCATGCCCATTGTTGGTATCAAGTTTTCTCACGCCTCAAAATAAAAGTATTACAGTAATTTCTTTCTTATTTTTTTACAACCTTTTGCTTACGGGATTCGTTTTTCGAATAGGGGATTTAATTTAGCATAAAAAAGTTGTTGTTTCCACTTCCACATTGTCGTAAACAAACATTGCGTTTCATTACATGCAGAATTACATAATTTGACTTTCTTCAAATGATGTTCCGTTCACATTATTTCTACAATAGTGCCCATAACAATAGAAAAATCGTATTAAAATAATCGTACTTTGCCATTTCTTAGTACATTACGTAATAATAACTACATTACTTTACAATAGTATTGAATTAAATGTGCTCGTTTTTTATGCTGTAGGTAATGAAACGCTTTTTGTCTATGGTTATTTCGACGGTCCGGTCACTGCGGTATTCCCGCCAAAATAAATCGATTTCGAAAGCCATGAAGATATTTTGCATCTTCCATGTTATTTAATTAAGTATATTGATCGAATTTATTATTGCTATGAATAAAGTAGGTACATACGCTTCGTGCATACAATTTACCTACTTCAAACTGGTCAAAGCAAATTCAAAGTAGTATAGACAATGATCTAGGTTAACTTCGATTTTATTAAATTACTTTAGAACCCGGATTTTGTTCACAAAAAAACTTTTATAGGGGTTAATATGATAAATATAGACTATAAAAAACAAAGAATGGTTTTGATACAACATGGTACGGGATTCCATACATTTTTGAACATTATCCTTTAATATATTACTTTTTGAATTTAAAATATATTATTTTAAACTTTACGGAACAAATATTACAAATTTCACGAAAGGTATCTCGTGGCCGGGCGCGACCCTCCGACCTACGTAGTACGTACGCTATGTACCAGCGCTTTGTCCGCTTGGCTGCGATGTTAGTTATAAAACTGTTCAAAAACATAACTACTTAAAGCAAATGACTATAATGACAATGACATCATAAGAATGTTTGTGTACGATAGCGCAATAAATGAATATTGTATTTAACCGCATAAATGATAGTACTTTTATACTGATAATTAAAGCAATTCGTGAAAAATTATTCCCTAACGATTCCAAAATATCAAAAATGCACAACGTTAATATTCAAGTTTTCACTTCTGTCGGCACTCCAGGAGTGCAACCCGGCCGTTTTTTTTAAATTCAATTCGATGTACCAGGTAATTACCTAACTGTGAAATTCTTTACGAATAGCAACAGGTAATGAGGCATTGTCATTGCAGTTATCGACCCCTATATTTCCAGTGAAAGCATTAGCATTATTGAACGAAACCTATATACCTAATTATTTAAGCGAACGGTTGGATACATTAGGTATGGACGACTTATTACCTTTCTCTGTTAAGACAGCTAGCTATAAATAGCAATACCAGTAGCATAGACTAATAGTTCGCGTCGCCATCTCATCTCAACACCAAGAGATTTTTGCTTATTTGATATCAAGTCATAAAATGAGTCTTATATCTTCATTTTACATAATATTGATGTACACTTTTGTGTTTAGAGGAATAGTTAGTGCTTTTAGCGTAGAGATAACACTTCCTCAAGGCAAAGTAAAAGGTTACCATAATCAGATAATGAACTACAGACAGTTTTTGGGAATACCATACGCTTTTGTCAAACAGAGATTTAAGGTAAGACAGTTTTACTATTATATCCATCCTCTAATCTACATTTAGTAAAATATAACTAACCAAATACAAATGTATTTGGCATGTATTAGGTACCTATAAAATGGCCTGGAAAAAGGAGGCAGAGATATATATTTTTTTCTTTTACCAGGAACCCAGCCAGCCGCTATCATGGAATGGCACGTTTACTGCTAATCATGGCACAATCAAATGCTCGCAATACTTCACACCGCTAGGCCTACCAGTCGGCCAGGAAGACTGTCTGGTACTCAACCTCTTCACGCCAATAAATCCGGCTACAAAACCTTATCCAGTCATAGTATTCATCCACGGAGGAGGATTCTACTGGGGTAGCAATTCTCACCTTATCTACGATCCTAGATTTGTAGTCAAGAAAAACGTGATCGTAGTTACTGTTAACTACCGCCTCGGAGCATTCGGATTTCTTTGTCTAAATCACGAAGAAGCTCCTGGAAATCTCGGTTTGAAAGACCAAATTGCCGCTTTGAAATGGATACAAAACAACATCGGCTATTTTGGGGGAGATCCCAACTCCGTTACATTGTTTGGACAAAGCGCCGGCGCAGCCGCTGTTAACTATCTTCTCCTGTCTCAATCTGCTAAAGGATTATTCCACAGAGTTATTATGGATAGTGGATCTGTTTTGATGCCCCTAGTTTTTAATGCGAATCCAGTTGAAAGCGTTGTCAAAGTCGCTGCCCGTTTAGGCTACAATACAACCGATCCGGATAAACTGTTGGAAATATTTAAAAGCGCATCAGCTGAAGAAATCATTAGAGCATCATATTTCAATCCGTCGAATGACGTATTCTCACCTTATATATTTAGACCGTGTATCGAAGAAGCGATCGCGAGCCAAAGACCTCTAATTACGGAACATCCGAAGGATTTGTTGAAAAAATCTGATGTCAATATTCCCATGATCATCGGTTTTAACGATAAAGAAGGCATCACTTATGCTGCCAACTACGATTCGCAGGGTCTCGAAAATCTTAATAAAGATTTGACAAGTATTCTTCCTGATAATCTACATTTCGATAACGAGGCAGACAAGCGAATGTTTATTGCAAACGTGAAAAGCTTTTACTTTGGTAATTCAACGATTACTATAAATGGTTTGATCGACTATTTTTCTGACATACTATTTATGTACCCAATAGTAACCACTTCTGAGTTATTATCAGGACGATCAAGCAGGAGAATTTACCATTACTATTTCAGATATGATTCCATAAGAAATCTATTTAAATTGATATCAAGACTACCGGCTACACCAGGTGCGAGCCACACTGGCGAATTGTTTTACTTATTCGATCCCGTGGTTTACCAAGTTTTACCAAATATTCCAAAAGACATGGAAATTATAGAGCTCCTAACGAACTTGTGGACAAGTTTCGCCAAAACTGGGTGAGTTACCTCCACTTAATAAAGAGCATTAATTTATTCAATATGATTCATACATACATCATGACTTTTATCCCTATTCGGGGGTAGTCAGAGGCTTGAGTGGCCATACACCACCACATTGTGGAGGTATTAAGCCAACTCAAAGCCCACGTTTCACCAGAGTCAGAACCCAATTTGACAGATGGTGAACCTTGTGGTAGTGGATACAATATGTATGGTTATTAATTATTATAGAATTTTCACCGTAGACATACCTATACCCTATCGATCGATATCGGTGTTATTAAATATTTCAACAGTTCGATGTCTAATATCTTTCAATATTTTTTTACATATTTCAGAAAATAATGAATGTTTTCTTTAAGTAAAATTTACTGTCATCTATAGGTACTTCCTCTCCAAACTCGCTCTTTATACATACACATACATTTATACAGGATGGATCCTGTATAAATTAATATCAACATTTCTACATTGATTGGTGATCATTTGCAGATTACTGCCGGATCGAATGCTATCCTACCGGTAACTACCGGTCCTACCGGTAAGGTATAAATAGGTTGATACCTAGTTTAAACTATTACCACAGTCTAGCATAGGAACCTTCACGTGTATTTATAATATGCTAGGTTCCTAGTACCTACTAACTTAGTACCAAATTAAAAATATTTCAACCACTTCGGCGAAATAAAAAAAAATACCTAAGTAATTAAGTTATTAGATACGTACCTACAAAAACCTGCAGAGAACCTACCAACTTATCTAAGCTATAATGTTCTAATTATAGCCCTTACATTTTCAGGTACCCTACAGGTGCTGAAATTGAATGGGAAAGAGGAGGAGAACAACTGAAATTCCTTGAAATAGGCACAAACGTCAAAATGATTAACTTACCCAACAAAAAAAGGATTGCATTTTGGAAAGCAGCCTATAACCAGTACGGAATTAAAGGGAGTTAAGGAACATACTACTCCACCAAACCAACTATAGTCTGATTTTTAATTAGACGAAGCAAACTGACAGCTATAAATGTCACTGTTCTATGAATTTGAACCTTATTTGTTCTATTTATATCGAAAAGTTACATGAGCACCTGTCAGTTTACTTCGTCTAATTAAAAATCAGACTATAGGCGCTTGTCAAATGTGACGTCATCCACACAACAAGGCGGTGGCGGTGTGCGGGCGGGAATCCGCATTCCACCCGAGCGTCTAGTTGGCTTGGTGTATTAGTACCTACCGGTTTGCTATAGCAAATCATGCAGGAGCCCACCCACATACACTTGCTGTGCGAGTATATAGGTATCCACCATACGAATAAACGTAACACTGCCAAAGAACTACCTATTCCTACAATCTCCGAATAGGTAATTTAATGTAAGAACATACAAAGTTTACTTTGCTGGGACTCGTCGAAGGTCTCACCTCTTGCTCTTGCTTACACGAGTATCACAGTGTGAGGCGGGCGATATGTATTAAAGCAGCGGCTTTCTTCAAGATCAAAGAGGTGCAATATCTTTACTACTTCTCTAATCTGTGCTTTATGTACCAATACACTGTACAAGTAGCAAGCTCGTCAGACGAGCGCAGAAATGAATAAAGTGTTATATTTTTTTCAAGATTTTATTATTTTCATGGTTTACTTAGATACTTACCTAGGCTTGGTATTGTCTAAATAAATCAAACAAAACATAATTTTCAAAATATTTTATTTCATCCCTGTAGCGGTGGTGTGGGTTTGAAGGGGTCGTACGGAGGCAATGTAGTCGCCTCGTCGTCGATAGCGGGTGGACTCGGAAGCTTCTGCAGTTTCTCAGTCACCCATAGCATAAAGTATACAAAGGCGGTCATCCTAAAAATACATAGAAATACTTTAATCATTCATTCTCGCCATTCGAAAAAGTGGGGCTACATGGAATAAATCCCTGAAATAATGAAGCCATCGATTTATATGTATTCCTCAAGTCATCAATCTTGCTCTATTTCTTGCTTGGGGTGAATGAAAGCAAGAAACCAAAGATATGAGATGTTCCAATCTGTGACTCCCTAAAGCCTACCCATAAGTAGAAACAGCGATTTGAATGATGCAAAAAGAAGTTAAATATTTTTTGCCAATAATAAGTACGCTCCAATTTACACCTGGGGGCTGACCACGAACACTTATCGCGATTCAATTACAGGAACGTTTTAACGTTTCAGCGACTTTTTGTGCAATGACGTACCTTATTGTCATGACAATAAGAAACGTCATTGCACAAAAAGTTGCTGGAACGTTTAAACAAAACTGCTATAAGAGGTGGTGGTAAGCCCCCAGTATCGGCCGCGTTGGTTTGTAGGGGCTATGGGGAGCCAAATGGTTGACCTGTTTCATCGAGCGGGGGCGGGCCAGCGTTGCCAGAAGTAGGTAAGTACCTATGTACCGATAATTAGGCCTTATCGCACACTTTAGGTCCAGTGGATCCTTTGCAAGATGCACACATCCAGAAGTTTTTGACTTCAAGTTATTTTCAAGGGTAACACATAAAACTACATCTTAATAGAGTAATGGGCAAACGAGTTGATCCTCAGATAGCTTCAAATAAAGACGTGTCTCGCTACAATCTGCAGGCGGAGAGTCCTCAAGTTCTTTGGGCGTACCTACAGTCAGGCAAGACCCAGACAGTCTGGAGAGGCTGATTGTCACTGGCTGTGTCGAAAGAAGGAAGACAATGAAGAATAGAGTATTGGTACTTACCCTAGTACATCTATATCATCCAACCAACACCCTACTACCATCATCATCTGAGTTCGGTCTTGTTAACTTCCTTTATTATCAATCACCTTATTTAGTTTTTATAATTCTGGAGGTTAACAAGCCGACGATTAGTCGAAGGTGAGACTCCTTCTCCAAAATAACCAACATCCATTAATCAAAATTTTCATGGGCTGTCGTGAATTTATTAAATAGTGCAGGTTTGATTGGTGCCAACCAACTAACCAATAAAACTAACGTGGTGCCAAACTAGCTACACGTATCTGACCTAAAGCAGGTAAAACTTACAGTAATACTCGATAACTACTTTACTTACCTTATAGTATTGAGAGAAGATACAGATAAGTACAGGACAATAAATACATACAAGTTAATAAAGGTAATAGGAACTTTATTATTACTTATTTGATTTAATTAGGAGTTGATTATCAATATAACTTTTAATTTTGAATCATTTGAGTTTATTTGAATTTGCAATACAGTGTTATTTACTACATTATTATTATATCGTTACGTCCGCGGTTCTAATCACCCCTGCAATGGGGGTGGTGGTTTGTGAGGGTCGGTGGACAGGGTCGTGAACTCGTTGAGAGGTGGACTCGGGAGCTCCGAAAACTTCTTTGTCAGCCACATCATGACGTATACGAAGGTGCCTGAAAACCTAAAGACAGAACTTTAGGTACTTACTTACTTACTAGTGCTAACCCCTGGTTTGCAAGGACGAAACGGTAATTTGTCTGGTGCCGTGGAACAATAGATATAGCAATGTAAATCGTGAACTGATTCACCCAGAGAACTTAGAATAATAAAGGTTTCACCGGTGCAAACTCAAGTCGTTGTCTATATTATTGCTATTGTCTTTTTTAACTTTGCTACCATGAGTAGAATGGCAATAGGTAGTAAATATACCTACCGGTATTAAACCACCCGATGTTTAGGAACCCTTATTTTTGTAGTGTTAAAGATTTAGGGACCCTAAATATCGGATAGTGTAATGCCGGTAATAACCAAGTTGAATTTGTACTCTACATTTCTAAACGTAAGATACCTACTCTGTAATCCAACCAAAACTGTTTTTAATCTCAGACCAATAAATATTTGTTTTTATTAACGGGACACCACACCTATTCTACTAACTAACTACGACGAGTGAAAAGTAAGACAATATCTAAATATCAATTAGATAGTTATTAATAAATAGGGTGAACCGTGATCCATTAAGTAATTAAATATGAATTAACCAGTAAGTTAATCTTCCTAATTGTCGTCAAGCCCACAAGATCAAGGAAAATTACAGCATGGAAGTATATAAGTGAGTATAAAAAACAATAATTACTTACAGATCAAACATGATTTTAATTGATCACTTCCTTGCTTTCCCAACGCAGATTCAATTAGACAGCTAATGCGGATTCGTTTCATCATCCCGGCAGATCTGACGCAAAATTCTTAACAATCGATCGTCTCCATTCGTTTTCATAAATCTCATGCTCCAGTACATAAACTTCGCTGCGCTATAAATTGACATAGCGCGATTATATAGCACCGCAGCCGAAACAGAATGGTAAATGTCGATACCCTTTTGTACTGTTGTTTAATCGCATTGCAGAGTGCGTCTGTCTAGGCCGCCTGCCTTCGGAATCCGCGCAGTTTTTATAGCACGTTATAGCGTAGTGTTTGTAGTGATCGCCGGGTATAATGATAAACAAACATGCATTGTTATTTTCTGAATGCATATCACCGTAAATCCATGTATAATCACAAGAGCGTACGGTGTGTTAGCTCGAATAAAGGTGGTAGGGACTCAGCGCGTGTTGTGCGATTGTGTTACCAAATCTTGCCCGTGTTATAAGGCTAAGGAATCGCTCGTGTGCCGGAGTCACAGCTGGCCATCCTACTAATATTATAAATGCAAAATTAACTGTGTGTGTGTGTGTGTGTGTTTGTGTGTGAATGTTTGTTACCACGTATCGCCATAACTACTGCACCGATTTTAATGAAATTTGAAACGTAGATAGTGTAAACTCTGGAAGGAGACATAGGCTAATCATATCTATAAATTTCGACCCCTAAGATGGTTAAATAGGGGATGAAAGTTTGTATGTAGGTTCGTCATTTTTGAAGTTAGAATTATGAAAATTTGTGATTAGGTGTCTTTTAAAAGATATTAAGATCTGGGATATGGGATCCGGCAAACTGGATCTGGGATCCAGCAAACCGGATCCGGGACCCGGGAAACGGGATCGAGTCCGTTTTTTTTTTAATTTAAATTTTGCGCTGACGAAGTCGCGGGCAAAAGCTAAATAAGTGTATGTGTCTGTATGTGTGAATGTTTGTTGCCACGTCGGTATCTCCATGACTACTAAACTGATTTTAATGTGAAACGCAGATAGTGTAGGCTCTGAAATAAGACAGACTAATCATAAACATCAATTTCCACGCGGGCGAAGCCGCGGGCACAGCTAGTAGATCTATAAATATACCTACGTGTGTGCAGTTGGCTACCCGATCATTTAAGGCCCCGCTTCACGGCCGAGCGTTTTTGCCGTCTGGATTGGTCGAGAGCGCACCCTGCCCACTTTTTTTTGCGAAAATATCGAAAATCATTAATTGTGACGTGAAAAACGATTGCATCACCAAAATCTAACTTAATTTTTTAGGTAGTATCTTCTCCATATTTTCGTGAAATTTTTGTTTTAAATTCCGAGCCGTTTGGAAGAAAATACAAATTTAAATTTGAAAACTGCTACATTTTGGTTTTTTTTTTTTCACATAGTAAATGAGCATGTAGCACTTTTTTCCTGCTTAAAATTTTAAGATGAGGGTTCTATAAATACGGTGATATTTTTTTCAATTTTTTTACTCCACTCGTCTAACAGGAGATAGCCTCCAAACATGCCTCGTTACGTGCTTGTACAGTCTTAAGGGGTAAGATTTCACGAGATAGAAGTTAGGTATAGTTTGTATTATTTTGTTGCGTTGCGGGTCCTGCTAATTTTGATTCGGATTTTATTCTGCAAAAAGCTCACAACCCGAATGTCATCTCGACCTGTCGCGAACTATAGGTGTATCAATAAAAATAACCGAACTCGTCCTTATCCATTCGGGTCCCTCCACACATCCATTTCAGTATTCGCATCATAGAACGTTACGGAACTTACTGACATGCCATTCCCAGTAATTCCTTATTCCGTGATATATTTTGACGTCACAATGATATCCACACAAGAAACGCTGGGATATTTATTTTTCTTAGCATTCTCATCAATGAATCATGGATGAATTTTCATCTATGTGCATAATTTACAGTTCGCTTACGGTGAGGGAAAACATCGTGAGGAAACCTACCCATCCCTCGGGATTAGGTAATAGTCAGTTCCTGTATACACGGCGACAAGGTTCACCACCTGTCACGTTGGGTTCTGACTATCTGGTGAAACGTGGGCTTTGAGTTGGCATAATACCTCCACAATGTGGTGGTGTATGGCCACTCAATCCTCTGACTACCCCCCGAATGGGGATAAAAGTCGTGACGTTATATTATTATTATTATTCTCATCGAGTGATCGATTTGGTCGTCCAATTATATTTATATATTGCGTGGTAGCTAAGCGAACGAGTAAAAGGTCCATTTTCCTTTCACCCAAATTATGACAAGGGTCTAAATGTTTCCTTAATAGTGCCCCGAGGGCACCACGGTAGGTATGATTCTAGCCGCCCGAGTTATTAGTGACCCTTAGCACGTAATCGAGGTTAGTATCAAACTTGCTGTGTAAATCTTGGATACTAGTGTGTAGTGATGGGATGTTCTCGAGAACATTCTCATCCTTGGAAACTCGTGAGAATTTTTGAGAATCTTGTATTTTGGGTGACGTTATCCCAACTTTAAATCTTAAAAACAATTAAACCCACCAAACTTGCATGTTTAATGAGGTTTATGCAAAGTTTAACATGCTTCAGGAAATAAATTCTCGAAAATTCTCACGAGTAAATTTCCGAGGGTGAGAATTTTCTCGAGAACATCCCATCACTACTAGTGTGGTAACTGTTAACTCCTCTACGCTGAGACTTTAGTGGTGTGGAAAAGCTAATTAAGTATTGAATGAACAAAACACTGCTTCGTTACTGTTGTTTATTTATGTTATAGATTTGGCATGACCCACAAAACTGTTACAACATTCGTATAATATCCAATGTGCCATTCAGTCAACGAAGTCGCCCTACATTATGATAACAGGGATGCAGGGGAGAGAAAAACAACGTATTTTAAAAAAACAACATGCAAGTCGGTTATGTTGCTTTTTACTATCAATTTTTGGATGTATGTGTACAAGTAGGTATGAATTCGAGGAAAATAAAGGAATACGTAATGTTTTATAATATATACTCTACATCGCAGTACTCGTACGAACAAACATTACTTATGTTATTTTCGATATAGTACTTCTACTCAATCATTATTTTTGTTCGATCGCCCATCATTCGCATAAGATATCATGAGAGCCGTTAACATATTATGTTACAAAACAAAAAAGAATACTATCTATAGAAATCCAATCGATTTAAATAAAAATAATCTAGCTAAGAAACACCATTCGTTCTTTGCAAGAGATTAGCAAATACTGCGCAACATTCTAACTGTACAGACACGTAAACACAATGAACTTATCAAGGAAACATCATCGGCGTCCATATGATATTTATTATAATGTCTCGCTTACAGATGCATAGAAACGAACAATATTCTCACTGCGTATCGGAAAATCGGTGAAAAAGTCGCGATAAAAACCTAAAATTCTCATACGGAAAGTCTAAAAATATATTATAATAAATTTCAAATGTCTATACATAGATGAGTGTTCACTACGCGCTCATAACGAGCGTCGAGCGCGCGTCCATTACGTTACAATATTATTTAAATACGATAAAACGAACCGGCGGCTCCGTCCGTACACGTGGCAGTCGTCGAATCGAATCGCGGGTACGTCGCTACTCGGCACCGGACCGACGAAGGACTAGACACAAACCGAGAGCGCCGCCCGCCGCCCGCCGCCGCCGCTCGGCGTGACTCGCTACTGCGTTACATAGAGTTCGTATCGAAAGTAAAATTACATGTAATGCGTACATATACTATGTATATAGGTCGGGGCGGGGCGGCGCTCACACGAACACCTTGGCGAGACCGTCGGCGCCCGCGCTGGCGATGTAGGGCCGCAGCGGGTGGAAGGCCACGTCCAGGATGCCCTCGTCGAACTTCTTACGGTGCGCGGTGATCTCCTGCACGCAGGTCTTGGTGTCGAGGTTCCAGAGGCGCACGGAGCAGTCGTGCGAGCCGGAGAGCAGGAACAGCCCGTTGGGGTCGAGCGCCAGCCCCGTCACCGCGTCTAGGTGCGCCACCATGGCGTGCGCGCAGCGCCCCGACACGCCGTCCCAGAACCGGATGTGGCGGTCCTCGTGCGCCGACACCAGCAGCGGCAGCGTCGGGTGCGCGCGCACCAGCGTCGCCGGGCTCTCGCACGTCACGCGCAGCGCCGCCTGACGACACGCAAGACACCAGTTATACATACACATACACAATCACACATACCATGTTACGGCCCTCAATTGGCTACCATTTCAAGGCGGCGTATGAAGAGACGTGCGGCACCTACAACACCGCGGAAAATTTAGCGCGTCTGCAGCGTAGTATTAAAGGAGCAGCTAAGGATACCGCGCAATGCCTCTTTTGAATTTTGAATATTTTTATCGCGTTTTAAAAAGAGTTTTGGGTCATTGAAAAATAACGTCGACTTTTTCATATACTGAGTGCGTTAGGTCGGCTCTTAAGCATTCTCATTTAAAAAGAAATGAAATGAAAATTCAACCTTATTTCATTGACCCAACACTCTTCTTAAATGCGGTAAAAATATTCTCTCCTCTCCGAATCGGTCCATGTGAAGGGATGCTTTTTCAGAAAGGTGTATGCGTGTGCGTGAG
This sequence comes from Drymonia ruficornis, assembly GCA_947859195.1. NCBI lineage: Eukaryota > Metazoa > Arthropoda > Insecta > Lepidoptera > Notodontidae > Drymonia > Drymonia ruficornis. The sequence goes on along the minus strand of OX401911.1, from coordinate 6,273,755 downwards.
TGCAAGAGTGTGACGTCACCTGTCCGGTCTCGAGGTCGTAGAGCAGCAGCGTGCCGTCGCGGTAGACGACGGCGGCGCGCGCGGCGGCGTCGGCGAAGTCGGCGGCGGAGGGCGCGGGCGCGGCGGCCCCCGCGGCGGCGGGCGGCTCGTCGGCGCGCAGCGTGGCCAGCAGCGGGCGCGCGGCGCGCGGCGCCCACAGCCGCACCGTGCCGTCCGCCGACGCCGACAGCAGCCGCCCGGCGGCGCACGCCAGCGACCACACCGCGTCCGTGTGCTCGCGCAGCACCGCGCCCTTGATACAATACACATTACATATTGACGGGCCCGTTAGCGTGGTTGGCGCGGAGGCGCCTTTCACGCTGCAGGTCGTAGGTTCGATTCCTACCCGGGACATGCATTTGTGTGCGTGAACATGTCTGTATGTCCCGAGTCTGGGTGTATATGTATATTAAGTATGTATTTACAAATAAAAAAGTAGTATATGTAGTAATATCAGTTATCTGGTTTCCATAGTACAAGCTCTGCTTAGTTTGGGATCAGGTAGCCGTGTGTAAAAAAAAATGTCCCAGGATATTATTATTATTATTACACAGGCCGCGAATACACGAGCGGCACTTTGCCGTCGACAGAGCCAACTGCAGCCGTCGACACTGGTCGGCGCTAGCTGTCGGCTCGTCGGCAGCTGCTGCTAGCATTGCTCGGCAGTAGCTGTCGACGTGTCGACGGCTAGCGCATACTAGTGCCGGCAGCTGCAGTTGTAGCGAGTTGTGTTTGTGGCCCGAGTGTGCGTCTCGAGTTATGTGACAGTGCATCGCGGATGCGGATTGCGGAGCGTACGAAACGATTACAATTTATTGCATTCCATAGTATTTACAAGTTTAAAATTATTCGAAGTGTGAGCGGGCGCGCACGCATCTCGGCACAATCCGCATACGCGGTGCGCCGTCACTCAGGACGAAGCCTAACATTAACAATAAAATAAATCCTGCTATTTAAGATTGATAATATGTACGATCAAATTTTTAGGTGAAGCTTGCCAATAACCGAACGTATATCGCGTTCGTGTTGGCACGCGGATAGAAGATAGATCAAACAATACAGCATTCCAAGATTAATTTTATTCTTGGATATGAGATACATTATTATTAATATTAGACGTTAATAGCGTTTGATATTTATCACCGACTTCATGTTTATGAATACTGACCTTTAGCCTGGCGATATTTATTTATTTAAGGCTTTAGGTAACGACTAATCGGGTGATCCTGATCAAAGGACTAATGCGGACATGAATCTCGGTCGCGTCGAGTGAATCAGGAGGGACTCACTTGCACGGCGGGGTCGTAGGGGTCGTAGGGGTCGGCGGTGGGCGGCGGCAGGTTCCAGACGCGGATGGTGCCGTCGAGCCCGCCGGAGAAGCACTCCTCGGAGCGCGGCGCGCCCATGGCCAGGCACAGCACGGGCGCGGTGTGCGCGCGGAACGTGTACAGCGGCTCCACGTCCAGCCCGGCCGACTTCTTGGCGGGCACGGTGCGCTGCAGGTTCCACAGCTTCAGCGTGTGGTCCTCAGACGCCGTCACCAGCGCCGCCTCCGTCGGGTGGAACGCGAGCGCGCGCACCTGCAACATCACCATTACACACATAAGCGTTACGTATTTTCTGTGAATTATTACTTTACTCAAAAATGCTTATAATGTTGTCATTATTTTGCAAATTTTCTTCTAGCAAAGTCGACGTTGCTGCGCTGCAAATAAAGGCGCCATCAAATTTGTATGAGATTTCATATCGTATTGAGGAGCTCCTCGCTGTGCCTGCCGTCGCATCTGTGCGCAACTGTATTGGCCGCCATCAAAAAAATTGCGGACGGGATTTTGCCGCCAACAAATTTTTTGGTGGTGCACCAGCGCGGGGGCTGGCTCAGCGAGGAGCTCCTCACTCTGCCCCGCGCCCCGGCACAAACAGTCGTGTTTTTAAATTTAGATGAGATGACATGATTATGTGATGACATGTAAGGTCATTTTCGAGTAAAGCACTATACAAGCCTTGGTCCGCAATGACTGTACTGCTGGCCACGCTATGATGGCCTCAAGCAAAGCTTAGCTACGCTCTCGGCCTTCAAGCTTGGCCATCATTGTAGCCCTTGCTGGCCGCGCTATAAAGGCCTCGACCTTCGGTCTCGGCCTTTATTTCAGCTTGTCCATCAAAGGCTGCAATGCTGACGGCGCTGTGGAGGCCTCGAGCTGCGCTCTCGGCCATCAACACCGCTGCCAGCAATACACTCATTACAGACCGCGGCAGTAATGTACTATAACCCAAAAACACAACATACGTAATAGTAGAATACAGAAGACTCACTGTGCAGTTACACAACAAATAAAGAGATATTTTAGCTACGCGGCAATAAAGTGCCAACTCTACGGATTATAGTGCCCTCGAAGGGGCGCGTTACCGTAGATGTCTTGACCAAGCGAGCCCGGCCGGACAAGTATCAAACTCCCATTAAAATTTAAAATAATGTACACTGACCCCGTCGAAGTGCGAGCGCAGCGTGTACTTGACGTTCCACGTCTTGCGGAAGGACTCCTTGTTGGCGCTTGCGACGTCGTAGGCCTCGGGCTCGTTGCTGACGGTGAGCTGCGCCAGCTCGCCCAGCGCCAGCGGCTCTTCGTCCGCCTCGCCCGCGCCCGCGCCCGCCGCCACCGCCGCGCCCGCAGTGCTGCTCGCGCCGCCTGACACAACACACACTATAAGCTATACACGCCATGCCGGGTGGTACAATGAGTAGATGGATGCTCTGGCGGCAGGACATACCCAGATGGTCCCTGACGCCTCGTAAGGGGTTGCCAGGAATAGTGTGCCACACTTTGTAACTGTTAAGTTGCTAGGTGTGGCCACTATAATAAATCTATGAGTAAATTGATGGTCATGTCGGGTGGGGTGGCCTGTTTTGACACTTGGATGTTTTGATCGTTGGAAATTTGCTCACATAGACGCCCCGCCCCGCTCAACTAACATAATCACACACTATAAGCTATACACGCCATGCCGGGTGGTACAATGAGTACCAGGATGGATGCTCTGGCAGCAGGAGATACCCAGATGGTCCCTGACGCCTCGTAAGGGGTTGCCAGGAATAGTGTGCCACACTTTGTAACTGTTAAGTTAGTAGGTGTGGCCACTATAATAAATCTATGAGTAGATTGAGGGTCATGCCGGGTGGGGTGGCCCGTTTTGACCGTTGGACATTTCGCTCACATAGAAGCCCCACCCCGCTCATCTAACATAATATGCAGTACCACTGCATGTGTGACTCCACGCAAACAAAATTCGCCATCTTACCCGATGGAGTATCTTGACGATTGCATTCTTGTACATGTAAGCGTATTGTCTTATTGTTCTTTGCATCACATACATGACAGCTATAAACTCCAAATAACTCGGCGAACGTCAAACCGGCGAACGTCAAACCTCGGCGTCATCGTTGGGCACCATTGTATTTTCTGGCTTACAGTGGTGGCGAGAATGGTCCCAAAACATACCGCAATACTACTTAATTAGGCGACGCAATATTGAGACACGAGTTATATGATACAAGTATCATGACTCGTTACCGCTGCTTGTATGCAAGTCACGCAGTATCGCAATATTAGGTCGGACGTTACTTGCGGAACACCGAGTGCGCACAAAAAAATTATAATGTTTCCGAACAGAAATTATTCATGGAACCTTACACTGGAAATATCGCTATTTCGGAATTTAAACTAATTGCGCCGTTATAGATAGACCCAATTAAGCTTATCGTAGATTACGGATGGCCCGTAGATCGCACCGCGTCTTTGCAATACTGCGTCAGAATAAAACTAATTCGCATGATAGCGATGCGGAGCGTACGATTCTTAATAGTTCAAGCAGTTAGTGATTCAAAAGTCAATCGGCCTTCTGCATAACGTAGGTAAAAATACAAATAACTATAGGCCAAATATACCACTCGTAATATATCTCGGCTTTGCCTAAGTATTATCTTTCATTAAGTATTGCATTCGCCATGTACGGATTATGGCGACCAACTAGCCTATCCTGTACAATGCAGCAATTAATAAAATGATTACACAAGTGGAGTCACGTTTTGTTCTATCTATTAATACCTCATAACCATTAGATTTACATCGAGCGGAGGGCAGCTACAATGCGGTAAAGGAAATTGAAGAATCTTTACAGATTTTTTATGGAGATGAGCGAGGATGCACGTCGGTAGTTTGATGATTTATAGGTAATAGCATACTTTGTAATACTAAGATAAAGCATGAAATAGTGATTGTACCGTTCTAAGAACATGGTTTCCACAAACACATAAGATATTATAACTAACGAGTATATAAAATACTTAGCATAATTTTATACTGAACTAGCAATCCATCTTGATTTTGTAAATCAATATGTTGACTTAAACTAAATCAGCGCGCAATCTCACTATAGGACTCTTAAATTCATGTGGTGGGATCGCTTCGGCCGTCTTTGATAACGGAGTTTTGTACCCGGCGGTTAATATTACAAGCCGTAGACCGTCGTATTTCACTCATACGTCGTCTCCGTCATTCATAGCGCTCAATAATGCATCTCAAAGTTGAGATTGATCTTCAGATGCAGTTTTGACTTTTAATGTATGGAACATCTGTCAAAAATAGCATCTCAAGTTCGATCTCAATCTTGAGATCGATTTATTAATATGGGCCCTAGAGCCCAAGCTAGCCGACCATCTCTATCTAGAGGATGTGTATCCTACCGGATACTGTAACAAATGTGGTACTCACCGACTGGATACTCGTCGCCCTGGCCGCCGCCGTCGGCCTCCCGCTCGGTGAGCAGGTTCATCTCGTTCAACACCTCCTCAGCCTCGTGGTCGACTTCCTCACCTTGATCCGCGGAAAATAATTAAAAATAAATTTACTCTCGTTGAAGATACTGCTGACCTATTTTATATAGGGGTTAATATGCTCAATGGCTGTAAACACACTATGGATCTATAGCTTATACCTATGTATAGATAACATTAAGGTTCATTTTAGACTTACCATCCATATTAATATCAATATGATGTGTATTCCGTGATAAATGATTGTAAATTTTGTACTTGACTCGATTTTGATACTGCGAATTCAAGCTTACAATTGCTAAAGTTACCATAGCTCCTCACTTCATAATACCTACATGCAAAGGAGCTTTCAACCCAGTCAATTCAAAGCCAGTCTTCAGAATCAACAATGGAGTATGTTAAATTGTTTATTTTTTAATGTGTAGTAAGAGTAGTAAGTAAGTGTATACCTTGTTTACCAGAAGCATGGTGGGACTGCTTAGCGTCCAGATCGTCGATCTCGTCCATGTCCATCTCCTGATTGGTCAGGAATTCGAAGTTGGCGAACACTGCCGCCGTCTCTTGTACCGAGAGCCCCTCCTCGTTGTAGTTGCCACCTGTTGACACACCGCTTTTACGTGGCTCCTTGCCTCCTGAACAAATACATCACACATTTAGCTACAACAGAGTTCCTCAACCTGGAGTCCGCGGGCTATCCTACCAGACAAAATCTAAAATTACGATAGCCTAGGCAGAACCGTGGTCGAGCTTGACGGGAACTTTTAGCGACGAATTTTCTTGAAACACTATTTTTTGTACCTACAACATGTTAAGAAAACCCTGTCCGAGCCGAAACCGGTAATTAGGTTCCCCAATCACATGACCAAATAAAATAATAATAAAAAAAAAAACATGATAGTAAACATATTAATGAACATTTAAAGTGCCAACATTTTTTGCCTTTTTCCCACAAAATGTAGCTAATTTTTAAAATATGACAACACCGTTACCGGAAGTAATTATGTTAGATCGTGTGGCGTCACCTCAGACCACAAAGTATGTGATGACGTCATTTTATAAAAAGAAAAATTTATGTAAACGGGGTATTTGTATTACAAAAAAATATGGGAGGCCTTTGCCTAGCAGTGGGACACATACTATGCTAAAAAAATGAAAAAAAAATTTTTTGAAAAATTAAAAAAAAAGTTTAAAAAAAAGATTTTTTTTTACAAAAATGGAATCTAATCTCGATACCCAACAATACGTTTTCGGGTCGGACAGGGTTTTTTTAACATATTGTATATGTAACTATTCCATTAGAAAGATGATATTTTTCATAATTTCTTTTTTTTCTAAGGGTCCGCGGCGATCATAATAGAACTTCGCCCGGGAAGTACGGGTACCCATGAGGATTTTCTACGTTAAAAAATAAAAAAGGTACGCTTTTATTGGGTTAGCAGCCGACCTGCATCAAGATTAATATCCAAGGGTAAAAAATATCATTTTATGTTGGGGGTACATACATTTACATTTTTTCTTCTAGAATCAGATCCAAAACGCGACCTTGACTGAAAAGATGCTGCAAGAAACTCAGCAGGGGTTTTTTTTTAAAACGCCAGTGGGTTATATTTAATACTACAGAGTGAGAGAGTTTGTTTTGTTTTGATGTATGACTGCTTACCGTAGTCATATTTGCGAGCCATGTGGTTCATCGAATAGTCGCATCTGTCGTGCTGTTGTTTGTCGTAGTTCCTGTAGTTTGGGTTCTCCACCTCCTCGTTGTTCAAGCCCAGCAGTGCCCGCACTCGGTTCGAGCGCACATCAAGAATGGTATCTGTGTAGCCTATTTCCTGTTGACAATTAATTACAAAATTTTTGTTTCATAATCATCATCACACCAGCAGCATTATTTTGTATCTTGTATTAGGGTGCGTTTCCACTCACGCGGAGCGGAGCGGACCGTGAATGGCCAATCACAGTGCTCGAAATCTCCACCCCGCTCTTGGCCCATCACAGTTGGCCAATCACAGTCCGCCGCTCCGCTCCGCCCAGCTCCGCATCAAAGGAAACGCACCCTAACAGTCTAAAATGGATACCACCGATTTTCGTATACAAAGTTATTGTAAATATCCCAAAGTTATATGTGACCCTGGCTATACTCGCTCGTCGAAACACCACAAGACAGGCCGAGTACGAGTGTGTACATGGTTCCCTCGTCGCGTCGCATCTCACGGCCCTCGTTCGCTCTCGGTAGCGTGTCGGTTTTTCGCTCGAGTCAAAAGGTTTCTTCTAGGTCCATCGCAATACGAGTGAGTACATGGTGGAGCCTCTACGCGCCGAGAGGCACGCGAGGCGATAAGACGAGCGTGTATATCCGAGGTTAAATTACTGAATATGAAGTATATGAATGGATAGGTTGTCAAAATACTGCTATAAAACTGTGATTTCATAGAAAAATAACTCTGATATAGTGGTTTGTCTCAATCATTAGTTATTTTAAAGTTTATGTTGTTTGCACAAAACATCAACAATACGATTTTACCTAAATACTGACTGATATAAGGTCAAGAAATGAAACTTATCAATAGGCATTTTTTGTAGACAACAGAACTGTTTATTTTAATGACCACTTATCAAGTTTTTTTTGTTTCAATTTATTTTCTGTAGAATTAGCCAAATACATAGTCAGTTTTGTCTGTTTTATTCTGCGTCATCATCATCATCAGCCTATTGCTGTCCACCCCGCAGCACTGGCCTGCCCTAATGCACACCAAGCTTAGTCTTCAGCAAAAGCTGAAGACTGAGCTTAATGGCATCCAGTTTTTGCCTGCAACTTTCCACCGGTCCAGCTGACCGCAGGGCGTAACACACAGTAGTGTAACACACTCTGTGTCATTGTTATTTTATATAATGCACATACAGTTATAGATGTAGGTTCCAATCATGGACCAAAGACTATGAGGACTGGGTCTAAGCAACCGGGCCCCATGGCTCAACTAACCCCCTGACGTCATCTCAGTAAGCGTGGCTTAAGTCAGTGTGCTGTCGGTTTGTGCAGACGTCTTGCCAACGTTCGTATCCCAAATATAAATCTACTCTACACTAGATGGCGACCCTTTGTAGGTATCTTTTGCCATCATACACTTAGTGACATCTAGTATGAAAAAGTTAAACTACGTACTAACATCGACATAGAACTAAGTGAATAAGAGGAGTAGTTTTGCTATTGACCGCTAGATAGAAAATTGAAAAGTAGGCGTTATCTAACACCCCGTCACCCGCGCACATCCCGCGCAAATTGTAAAGCGTTGTTTTATAGGGAAATCTAATAAGAATACCTCCAATCTCTATTTGCTTCATGGTTCCAATCATACCTGCAGGTACTGTTTGATGAGTTGGCGGCCCTGCTTCCACTGCGCGCGCTCCGCCGGCTCGGGCTCCGCGGGCGGCTCCTCCGGCGGCGGGCGCACGTCGCCCTGCTGCAACTCCACGCCATATTTCAGCTTATGAAACTTTGCTCGCTCTTGCTTCAGTGCATATTCAAGCATCTTGATCCGCCTGACGAGGTCGTTTTTTAGATTCTCTTGACCCTTCCTCTCGCCTTGGAGGAAGGCGATCCGCGCCTGTAGGGCCAGGAAACAAACAAATTAGATGGTGTACAGAGTCAAATTGTTTGTTTTGTTTAAGGCCATTCATCCACAGCGCTACTCAAAAGAAACTGAACTGAGGCCCTACCACCACCTCTTATAGCAGTATTATTTTAGCCTTACAGTGGCTTTTTGTAATTTGACATCCCTTATTGTCATGACAATTAGGTACGTCATATTACAAAAAGTTGCTGTAAGGTTAAAAAAATACTGCTATAAGAGGTGGTAGTATAGGTGCTGGTAAGTAATTTCCAAGCTTCATACAAAAAATAACAATACACAATCACTTGAATATGTGGTGCAGAAAAGTCGCGCGAAACTGACGTGAATTGAATACTTACCAGTTTCTATGCTCTTAAATTTTAGCTGCTTATTAGTAATTTAAGTTAGTAACCACTTTCTTTTGAGAAGCATCATGCCCAAATGGCCTAAGTCTACAAGATCTCCAATACAAAATCTCCACTAAGAAGATCCAGTAACTCAACAGGCTTGTCTTTAAGATATACAGTTTCATGGATTATGGCCTGGATCCCCCTCACATTGAGGCCATGCTCAAGAATGGGATGTTAAAACGGCTAATATAATTTTATATAATTATACATTGGTATATTTCAGTGACTCCAAGGCATGCTGAATATTTTGTACATGATCTTACAAATAATGCACATAATGACATTTAAAGACACTTTTACACAACAAACTTCTTACCTCCTTATACAGGATGATTGGTAAAACACTAATAACCTCGCAGGACTGTATTACTAACATCATAACTACTTTTGTTCTATGACTTTTGTTGTTTATGATGTTAGTAATTGAGTCCTGCAGGGTTGTTAGTGCTTTACCAATCACCCATATATTAGCTTATTGAGACACCCTACACACATATCCTTAATCTATCTTTCAAAGAGAAATGTAGCTATAGATGAGTATTATTAGCTGCTGTCTTATTTCTTTATACTAGCCCTATCCGTCTCACTTGCAAGTAAGATCAGGTTGTATAGAGTGCATCCACTCGCAAGGGATGCAGAACAAGATGTTGTAACTGAACATCTGACATGCTTCAAGAATCAAGTAGTATGTTTAAATGGTTCTTTGAACTACTGCGAATATCTATAACTATACTAATACAGATACAGAGGTAAATTTGTTTATAAGTTGTAGGAGGTAATCAGTAGAACTACTGATCTGATTCTGAAAATACTTTCACTGATAGAAAGCTACATCCCTGAGTGACATGGGCTCATTTCTAAACGGGTGAAACTGTGAGGAACAGCTATCTATACTGATATTACAAATGCGAAAGTAACTCCGTCTGTCCGTTACATTTTCACGAATTAACTGCTAAACCAATTTTGATGAAGAAATAGACAGTACCTTGACATAAGCTACTTTTAGTTGCGAAAATTAAACTCGAAGGGGTGAAATAGGGGATGATATTGTGTATGGGAGACCAATCATTTCCCAAGTTTTTTATTTATTTAATTTGTACGAGTAGTATGAAAGCTTAGAGACAAAAATAGGCTACTTGAAGTACAAATTCTACGCAGATGAAGTTGCGGGCAGCAGCTAGTCTGTTCAGACATATCACCATTTACTTTGCATGTATGTAAGCACAGGCAGACTATGTACCAATCCATACAAATAAGCCAAGGCCCTATCAGGCATGTATAGTGATAATTAAGTTATAAAAGTATGTATAAAACAGTTCTATTGATAAAATATAAAGGACAAAACATTTTTTCTGTAACTAATGCATAAAAAGTTATAGATGTTCCTAGGGTCAAAATTATTTTACTCATTGCGTTAATGTGGGTTTGAACAGACAGATTATAGACAGAAAAATAAACAACCACCTCTCCCTGAGAATGTTTCGTTTTCAACAGATTTTCAGCCTTTTACCTACAATACCTGCTATCTTAGGTGTTTTAGAAAACTGTAAAAGTATTTCAAGCAAATAAAGTTTCAGTATTTATTGTAACCAGAAAAGAAAGTCATTATATGGAAGCTTTTGCTTTTCTAAATCCATGAGACGGTTAAAATATAAAATTAAATCATATGTTCTTTATGGAACATGTTGTTTTCGTAAGTTATATTATTAGTATGTTCAAGAACTATTACAACATTAAAAAAAAAACCTAGTAACAATATTATGACAGGTAATGTATGCTAAATGTAGAATCATAAAAAAAAACATCTCATATGGTCATATTTTATCTAATTTCTAATACAAAATCTAGTGACTTTACAGTGCTGATTCAACAAGGTGCAGATCCAGGGATGAGAAAAATGTGACTTGCCAGTCATATTTTTTCCCACCCTTGAGAAGATAAGCATAACATAACAATAATAGGTAAGAATGTGAACAAAAATAATAAAACATCACCTCAAACTCTGCTCTGTCCACCTCCCATTGTGATCTCTCCAGCTCAAATCTCGCCCATTCATGTTGAATAAAGTGCAAAATGCCCGGTATTGAATATTGGACACTTTGGCTAGGTTCGTCATTTTGTTTGTTATTTACACTGACTCCGATTTGAGATCCCACTTGCCCTCCGTTGTGATGAGATACGGAGCTATCATCCATGGCTGTGGGGATTTTCATGACATGGCCACCATTACCGAACTTTACTTGTCACACACCTATCATAAAGAACTACAAAGATGAACTATGTGAAACGAAATACTAACACATTATTATAACTATATTTCAACTAATGTTCACGTAAGCGTCACCATCTAAAATATTTTCTAACGACGAATTCATGAATGACAAAAATTATTGCATGACGGAAAGAAAAGTCGCAACGACGTCCGTCCGCTACATCGCTTTTAATTTTTTTTACAATGTTGCCATACCCATTATTTATTTACTCGATCGTTCACAGTTTACATAAAGGACGGCAATCCTTGGTACAAACCATAGATTTAAATTGAATAGATTAGTTGATTTTTTGGTTAAAAAGAAATTCAACTATATTGTCCTAAGTTAAGGTATATTATACCTCGACAATTCTATAGACAGAAAACGAGCTGAGCGAGAGGCCCAATGAGGGACCATGTCCCTCTCACTCCTAGTTGCCATGCCACAATAATATTATCGTTAGGTAGGTAGTGATGGGTAGTTTTTAAATATAAATAAATATAACGACACGACTTTTTACCCCCATTGGCCGATTTTCCACTGGCCGGCACGGCACCGGTACCTACCGGTAGAAGTGAGTGCTTAAACGAAAAGCCGTTTGAAATGTTCGCTTTTTTAAGTAAGCGCTTAAGCGCGCTTACAAATTTAAGCGTGTTGCTTTTAAGCAATGACGGAAAAAAAGAGAAAGAAATTCCAAAAAATTCCAAAAATTAACCTTATTTTTTGTATGACAATACAGTTCAAATCAATATTTAATTAAATTTAACCTGATTTCTTTACCCATAAAAAGCAATAATTTATAATACATTATATTAGATTCAAAACCATATTTCCATGCACATAAGGCTCACTATAAATTTTTCAGCGCGTAAGTTTTTGGCTTTTTGCTTGAACTTATGTTTAGTAAGCATTTTGCTTTTGTTGTCCGTTTATTGACGGACGAATTATTGTTTAATTTAAAAAAGCAAAAAAGCAGAAAAGCTGAAACACATTTTACAACGACTTTTAAAAACAAGCACAAGCGTAACAACGTGCTTTTAATATAAAGCCGTTTATCACATCTTTACCTACCGGCATGGCGGCAGCTTTTTCATTGGTCAGTGAATAGTTGTCATTGGTTACTGACCATACGGCTGGAGCCGGACTTCGTGCGCTCGCCCTATGACCGGTGAAGTTGTTAAGGCCACTCTGGCCAACAACATATACCTAGTCATTAACAAAAAAAAAAAGTAACTGACCAATGACAACTGCGCAAAACGCCATCGCCGTGCCGATGCCAGTGCCATGCCGTGCCGGTTGACCATAAGGGCTAGTGGATAAACGGCCATTACCTCCATGGGGCCGTGAATAAAGCCAATAGGCGATTTTCCACTGCACGGCACGGCACCGGCAACGGCACAGTGACAGCTTTTTGCGGAGTTGTCATTAGTCAGTAACCAATGACAACTGGTCACTGACTAATGAAAAAGCTGCCGCCTTGCCGGTGCCGTTGCCGTGCCGTGCAGTGGAAAATCGGCCATTTACGTGTATCCCCGGCCAGTTGTATTTGTTTTGAGGTTTTTAGTTCTGCTGTTCTATTATCGCTCCTCACCCTTAGCTTAGATTAATTAGATTCGCTGACTTTGTACTTTCTATGGAAGATTCCATGCTGAAGGTCGATCAACAAGTATATCATATTACAATTTCATCAGAAAGATCATAGTAAACATGTTGATCACATTCAAAGTGTTAAGTCAGCACTTTAAGACTATAAATATGAGTGCCCGATCCTGTACCCGCCATTCTAGTAGCATTTCCGAATCGATGCACTAGTCTCACGTGATTCTTGTAGCGCCTCCGAATCGGTGCACAGTTTCACAGAATGTATTATTTTTAAATAAATAATCTTCTTTTAAGGCCTAGGCCGCACGCACCGCGGTTATATCCGCGCTGTTAAAACCGCGTCCTGTGGAATCATATTATGAACTGCAAGTGCGGATAGGTTCATATGATTCCATAGGACACAGATTTAACGCGGTTTTAACAGCGCGGATATAATCGCGGTGCGGCCTAGGCCTTAAAAAGTTGTTTTCGCGTTCCCAAATTTTACTACCTTAAATGTTTGTTATGTTTTGGTTATGTTTAGCTGGGCATAATGCGTCAATAAATACTCTGCAAGAAACGTCACTGGTTTAGAAAAAAAAATATTCTTTCCATCCGGTGCGCTGGCTACCGGTAAGTAGAGGGGGGGAAAGGTGATATTGTTTTGTCACTCAACGTATTTTTATACACACACACCAGAGTAGCGAAAGTCAATAAAGAAAACGATTTTATGAAACCAACGTCTCCTGTTATGGCGGCTATAAAATACTCCAAGTGCAAGTACGCCGAGATCTAGTAAACCGACCTTAACGTCATTTCTTAATTTAGACGAATTTTATCCACCACCATATTGATAGTAATCTGTTTCATATCATAAAATCACGGATTAGATAAATAATATAATTCATTGATTCGTGTGAGACTACTCTTCTTACTTAGTGGTTATAATACTCTTTGACTTGCGATTCCAAGTAACTAAGTACTGAATTTTCCACTGTTTGGGCTTTCGTAAGCATACATTTGTTTCCGTGCGTGTCACATTACCTACTTATAGTATTTGTTTCTATGTGCCTGCATCTGAATCGTCTTATAACTCTAATCCGCCAAATAAAAATAGTGGTTGACAGATATTCTATGAAAAAACTGTCAAAACGCCATATTTATTTGGTGGATAAAAGTTTTCCAACAATTCTGGCCCGATTTAGTAATTATTATAACGAAGGTGAATCTGGATATTCGTATTGAGTATTGAGTATTCATTCGTATTGGAACCAGAATATTGGATATGTGATTTTTGAAACGTTTGTATTGGTATCTAATATTTTTACCACCTCTCTACTATTCAAGTATTCATTCATGATTTCGCGCGGGAGGAAGCAACGCGTCCGTTCCAGTGATGGCAGATTAAGGAGAATCTCCCGAAATTTCGGGGAGTTGTTATAGCTATGAGGAAAAATAGCTGGATTTGTGAAAGAAAAAAAATATGGACATGTGAGTAAATTGGCACTTAAATGGATTAACCGTTGCCATTTTTTACCGCAGTTAAGGAAAGAACCTTCTCCTAAGTTGAGCTTTTAAACATTAGCCATTCACACTTCTGAAGTTTCGTAGTTAGTAGGTACAGACAAGTGGGTACTTAGCTTAGTTGGATGGATGGGTAAACGGGACTACTAGTTATACGTATGGAGACTATGAAGCCGAATTTTACAATAGGTACACTTGGTCACCAGTGTTGTAAATTCTTAGCATATTGGTTACTAGTAAAAAAAACCTGCTTCATTGCCGTTCAATCCGGTCATTGAAACCCGTTCTCTATGCTTATTAATACTTCAATGCAGTGGTCTCGAACCTACCGATTTTTCGGTATTTCTACCGATTTGGGGGCTGTTCTACAGATATACCGAAACCGAGTGATTTTTTCACGATTTCTGAGAATAGAGCTAAATTCTACCGATTTCACATTTTCAAGTGCTGACAGCCCTTCTTGCAGGTCGTTTGTATATATTTTGTGTGGGAATATCTCAATAATGTTTTTTTGTGGACTTTATAATTCAGTTTATCTTTCGGAAAATACTTTGTCGTATTTATTTATGTATACGTACTACGTACCATAGTTGGAATTCAAATTTTATATTTATTTTGTATGTAAAATTTTAGTTCAAGTATAATTATAAGTTTAGTCTAAAGAATTAAGTCGGTACAAGCGCGGGTGCAAAAAGAAGAAAGTAACCCACCTTACACCAATTTGAATGAAATGAATGTGAAGAAGTTGTAAATAATGGTGGGAACTATGCCTACTGTAAAAGTTTTGATAAAGATAGGTTTCTTATTGCTTCAGAAAAGGACACATAACCACATGAAAATAAAATTTCACACACAGTATCTTCAAATAATATAAAATATAGTTTTTTTTTGTCTACCGATTTTGAGTCCAAATCTACCGATTTTTTTAGGGCAATTCTACAGATTTTTTATTTTGACTTTTGAGACCACTGCTTCAATGGTCGCGCGATAACGTCGCATTGCTAATAATGTTATTTAAAAAAAAAACCATTGAGATGGTGGATTTTTTTCGAAACTTGATTTATAGGGTAATGTTGGGTTCAGTTTGGGGGGAAGGCGAGACGTTCATCATTGGCAACACTGGTCCGTCCGTTCTTTTTCCTGTACTTCCTCCGTGACCGTGCGTCGTCCGCCATTTTGTTTCTGCTTGTGTGTTAATTTGAGAGTTTTCTGGTTCATGCATGCAGTATATTATTCCAGTTTAACTGTTCAGGTAAATTGTGCTAATTTTATATAAAATGCTCCGTCCGGTATAAAAAGCTGGCGACGCTATGTACATTGCGTTGCGTTGTATTTTTTGCCGTAGGCCGGGTGACGGTACGCAGTAATGTATTCTGATTATTTTTTTCTATTTTAGGCAAAATGTCTCGCTATGGTGATTGTAAAGTTTATGTAGGAGACTTGGGTAATAATGCAAGTAAACCTGAACTCGAAGATGCCTTTTCTTACTATGGGCCTCTAAGAAATGTGTGGGTAGCCAGAAACCCGCCCGGCTTCGCCTTTGTAGAATTTGAAGATCCTCGTGATGCTGAAGATGCTGTAAGTACTTTTCTACTATAAACTTGAGTGAATATGTACCTACTAAGGTACAACATATTTCTTTCTCAATTAGTAGATATCACATTATTATTATTACCTATATCTGTTTAGGTAAGAGGCTTGGATGGACGCACAATATGTGGCCGGCGTGCACGCGTGGAAATGTCCAACGGTGGTCGAGGCTACGGTGGACGCGGTGGGCCGCCACCTCGCTCCCGGTTGCCGCCGCGGCCTTATGACGACCGCTGTTATGATTGTGGAGACAGAGGACATTACGCTCGGGACTGCACTCGTCGCCGCCGGCGCAGGTTACCATTTGAACTTACATAGCATTTGTGTAAAGACGTTTGTATCTCTGGCATGGAATCTTTTAGCTAAGATTACATCAATCTTACAAAATGAATCAATTTTACATAATATCTATGATTCAATATTGTTAAAAGACGTATGACAAGGAACGTACATTTTATGATTATAAGATTCCATCCCAATTTATTGGACTCACGAATACCAATGATAACTATGTTATAGGTTATCATTGGCCTGTGCGCCGAGAACGAACTCTTCAGTGTCTGCACTTCTTATTGTCTGCGCTACGTAGCTTACACTCCGCGGCGTGAACTCCGCTAAAGTTGGTTGCATCGGTAACTTCGCTCTGCGAACTACGTAGCTACAGCCTACGTGCACACTTCACTTGTCGATAACTCATAGAGAGTTATGTTCGTTCTACGCGTCGCTTCACACGACTAATGTAATCACTGCGTGCACCCAGTGAGTTACACATTATTATCCCATTTTTGTGTTCAGAGAGGGCCTGTGCTGCTAACCAAAATACATTAAATACTGTAGGAAGGTAGTGTATGTAGGTATTTGGAATAATTTTAATTTTCAACCAAGGGCCAGCACGGACATGACACAGGATTGGGTGACAAGGAAGAATAATCATTTAAAGAAGATATATTTTTACTTTGTTTTTTTTTTAATAATTGTAAAAAAATCATTGTTTCATCATTTTCTTATAGGGATCGAATATTTTTATGGTACCATAATTCAAAATCAGGTTGATAACATGTTGTTACAAGTTAGGAATCATGCTCATCATCACAAGTGTTTCGAAGATTCATTATTATTTATGTGTAACCAACAAACCAACATTATTTTTTATATACTCTAAATTATCTATCAAGGAGGATGTTATAAGTTGTTGTTGGCTAATATAAATGTTGTGTTCGCAGCCGGTCGAGGTCCCGTCGTCGCACGCGCTCTCGCTCGCCGCGCTCCGGCTCGCGCAGCCGCAGCCGCAGCCGCTCCCGCTCACGCTCGAAGGCCCGCTCGATGTCACGTTCCAGATCACGTTCTCCATCCAAAGATTCTAAAAAATCGAACTAGACTACGGTACCCTAACTTGGTATTAAGTTTACATTGTATTATTTGAGTTTCCTTAATCTGTAATTTTTTATTCTAATAATGAAATGAACCATCACGAACAGTCAAAATAGTTATGTGATCCACCGGTTAACCATTCATAAGAATTGTATCATTCCTGTGTAAGTGTATTTGATTTTATAATTACGAGTCATTTGATTTTGTGATCAATAAAATAATGTTTGACGAATTTTGTTTTTATTTCTTATGTTTACTAATAGGGGGTGATCCATTGGCGAGCAAAACCGCCGGTACGCCAACGAACTCGCGAGCCAAAGGTCTAAACCGCCAATGGAGCACCTAAAAGTCTGCGGACTTCAAAACGGATTTGCGCGCTGGCTCTTTGTGCATGCTTGAAATTCTATGTTCGCGATGCAAAAAACTGTTTTGCTCGCCAATGGATCACCAACGAAAGCCAACGGTTTAAACCGTTGGCTCGCCGGTTCGCAAATGGATCACCCCTTAAGTGTTCTTTCCCAAGGTATAAAAAGTCTTGAATGGGTAGTAGGGTAACGGCACCCAATTATTGGCACTTGAAGTTATCTTTAAAAAAAATAAGAAAACTAAACATGGAAATAGTGTTTTTTTGTTAAAATTCATAAATTTCACAGTTTTTCACACCTACCTAGTTATTTTATCCGCTGAATTAAGAAATCCCATAGAAATATGTATGGACAATAATTGGTGCAGGGTGCCAATAATTGGGGGTTTTACCCTATGTAAACAGGCTACACTCATCAAAATGTAGTGTTATTTGAGCAGACTGCTACCTAAAACATCCAAAGATCATTTTTTTCCCTTCTGTTTGGCAGTACAAACAAATGTGAACAAAATGTTTTTCTACTGGAAGCAGTATCGTCCGTCTGGTTCTAGAAATATTTTCCGGGCACTCCGTTAGGGCTTATAAATAATACACTCACCATCTCGGGATAAAAAATAAATGGGTACACTGTTTTCATTTATATTTTGTTTATTAACACTTATTAAAACATTCTACTTATACACTTATCTATGAATGGCGTCTGTCTGTAAATTTTTGCAATCCGATTTGGCTTTTATTGATTTTTCTTATAATATCTTCTGTTAAAAAAACTAAGACTAATTGCATAAGCTTATGTTTACAATTTACTTTTGAGATCATATTTTTACGTTAATTATTTTATTTTATAAATTGCAACTGAGAATATTTTGCATTATTATTCAAAATGTAGCATGTAGGTATCATATTTGAATACAAAAATAACGCGACCAATAATCTCACTGTTTAAAACTTAAAATTAATTAAATAGGTTTTATTTTTTATGCATACTGGGCAAGTCTTTGAGATGGGTCAATCAATAGAACCAAGTCTGATATAAAAAAACGCATCGTCTGACTCTGGCTCAATATGGTGTTTCGAGAGTACCTAATTTGTTCAGGAACCATGGCGTCGATTTAAAAAAAACTTCATAACATTAACAATAGGTTTGTACGTGAATCTGTAATCACATCCGGTTGATTTTTGTTCAAATAATCGCTATTAATTATTTTAGCCCGTACTCATCATCAGAAATTTTCTGATAAAAAAAATATGGACGACCTTATGCAGATGATGTGCGGCCGGGCTTAATTTGCTTAGTGTGTCATATTGATTACAAACCCATTTGAATGACTCACCTGTATATGGAAATAGATAATATATTATTTACTCAAAAATGCTTATAATGTTGTCATTATTTTGCAAATTTTCTTCTAGCAAAGTCGACGTTGCTGCGCTGCAAATAAAGGCGCCATCAAATTTGTATGAGATTTCATATCGTATTGAGGACCTCCTCGCTGGCCTGCCGCCGCGCGGGGGGCGCACATGTTTTGGCGCCATCAAAAAATTTGCTGGACGGGATTTCGCCACCAACAATTTTTTTGATGGCGCACCAGCGCGGGGTCTGGCACAGCGAGGAGCTCCTTACTCTGCCCGCCCGCGCTTTTAAATTAAGATGAGATGACAGCATGATCATGTGATGACATGTAAGGTAATTTTTGAGTAAAGTACAATACAAGCCTTGGTCCGCAATGACTATACTGCTGGCCACGCTATGATGGCCTCAAGCTAAGCTTAGTTACGCTCTAGGCCTTCAAGCTTGGCCATCATAGCAGCCCTTGCTGGCCGCGCTATAAAGGCCTCGACCTTCGGTCTCGGCCTTTATTTCAGCTTGTCCATCAAGGGCTGCAATGCTGACCGCGCTGTGGAGGCCTCGAGCTGCGCTGCGCTGCGCTCTCGGCCATCAACACCGCAGCCAGCAATAAACTCATTACAGACCGCGGCAGTAATGTACTATTATTATAAACAGTTTTCTCCTGGTAGGTACTATATCTACAATTTGTATTTTTTTGCTGGCAGGTTAAATCTGGCGATCTATTCTCTAAAATAAGTAGGTACACGATACCAGAATTGGGCAAAATATAATTGCAATTAATTAATTGCAAATTGCATGTGGTATCACAACCCACTGCACGATACCCATCATATCTCCTGATCTACAAGATTCGATTATAGTATTCTGCCAAATGATACTGGAAACTCACGAAATAAAAACATTATGGCGAGGCCGGTTAGAGATATGTAGAACGGGCGAGTACCTATATAGGGTGGACGGTTTATGAGACGGGACAGTAAGGGCAGGTACCTTAACCGTTAGGCCCGCCACATATATACGGAATATCGAACCGGGATTCCGTAAGCTTATCACACACATAGATGGGGACGCGAGCGTGCAATTCGTGGATTTGCACGAGTGTCGTCCAAACCTAGTAGATTCGGTAGATGAGATGATAGGAAGAATACATTGTTCTAGATGTTTCCACTTTCAGCGGTGGGGGATGCGTGTACATGTCAATATTTTTATTTTTGTATAAAAAGCAATGACATAAAAATACTCAAGCGTGTCTGATATTGATACTTTTCATGCTCCAACATGATAAATTGAAAAAAAAAAATTACTCGAGCGCGCCAGAATTTGTAAGCATCTATAGGCTACGGTAACTGCTTAAAATCAGGCGGGCCGTACGTTATGTTGCCACCGCAGTCGTATATTTAAAAAAAAACTGAGGGGGTGAAAAAGTGAAACTTCCAGATGCTCCCATTTCTTAGACTGACGATCAAATTAGCAAAATTGACACTTTTGACACTTCTTAGCTATTAATGAATCCCCCTTATCTTAATCTGACGAGCTCGTGCAAATCCAGAAACCCCTTCTACGGCTCCCCATCTAATACGTTTATTTCCGTTCGGAATAATTCCGGACGCACAGGCTACCATTCGGAAACGGAAAAATTTCGATCGGAAAAATTCCGTACGTATGTGATACGTCCGTACATTTGAATGGATTTACTGCGTTCGGAATCCCGATTCGATATTCCGAAACGGAATTCCGTATGTATGTGGCGGCCCTTATAGTTACAGGAAAACGTTTCTAGAAGACTATCCATAACTTTTTGAGATATTCTGAACTGCATTCACAGATTTTGGAAAAATGTAGTCAGCGAAAAAATGCTAAAATACCAATTATTTCATGTAGGGATCAAAAGACTATGAGACCGTTTAAGGTATGAGTACTAGAAATGACAGAAATCGCCAATAACGTTTCCCATACATTTTGGACCAGTTAAGGTACCTGCGCTTACCATCCCGTCTCAAAAATCCACCCTGTTTAGGGCGATTTTATAAAGGTTGTCGGCTGGACTACCGGCAAACTAGAAAGGCAAGGCAGAGACACTATTTCATACCTATTAGCTTTGCTACCATCTTGGGTGTGATTTGAGCTTACATATTAAATACCATTTGCGCCCTCTAACAACGTTACGGGGCTACGTTTATCGCGTGTCAGGTAGGTATGAAGTTGTGGAAAAGTTTAACTGAATTCAAGAACGTGGGATGAAAAGAGATGCATTACTGAAATCCCTGCCTCATTCGCAAAATGGATACTGAGTCCAGGAAAAGGAACCATGCACATTGGAAATTGGCGGTTGTTTTTTTTTATGTAAGCTGGCTCGCGAAGTAATGATTAAATAGACCAACCGAAGGATGTGTCGTGTGGTGAAACGTTCAAGTCGCAGAACTGATAATGGACGTGAAGCTAAAGATAGCGACCGATAGGGACATTCTGCGCCTATGCATTTGGTCCTTTTGATAATTAATAAGGTGGGCTTACGAGAGAATCCTTCTGCTAATCTTCGTTTGGCCGCGGTCGCGTTATTTGCGCTATTACATCGTAGTTAATTGGGCCTCGACATCTATCACAATACATCCTATTATTTAATTTTAGAGTATTCTTATTTCCATTAATATTTAAGAATGTAATGATTATGCTTAACATAAAGGATTGGGTATGCATGCTTAATTTTTTAAAGAACGTAAATAAATAATATTATATCATCCATTTTACCAGAATTTGTTAGTCCTACTTACAATCTATATCCTAGCAACACATTATAATTATTATCTTTCTTGTGTAATGGTACATAGCAAATGAACGATAGTTAAATCATTAATTGACGAAACTTGCACACTACAATTACATCCATATAAAATAAACAGTACTTTAACGCACTGAAATTCAAGACTTCATTGTTGCAACTTTTTCAGTACTTAGGTAGTACATATTATGTATTTTTACTAAAATTATAATGGCATTAAACATAGCTTAAATACTTCATAATAGCTTTAGTAAAAATATCTGACTCTCATTACCTAGACTCGGTACAGACATAGGTAGTTATAAATAAAATGTTGTCCATGCAACCTGTTTATATTACTATATTGAAAATACTAGACCTCACCTACCACTCGTCTTATAACACAATCGAACAAAAGCAATCGCATAGTATATACAAATACCGAAATTCTACAAGCTAATCATTACTATCACATATTATAATATATTACTTACCAGTAACCAGTAGTATAATTATGCATATATCTCTATGAGAACCTCGTGTGTAGGCTGCATTCATTAATACGTGGGTTCAAATAAATCCGAAGCAACGATAACGCGATTGCGATGCGACGACGTTTTCTGCACTTTTCGCTGTGTAATGCGGCCACCACCGCCATAATGTTTATAAGGATTTGATCGCTGTCGCCTCACAATCGCCTTACCGATTCGGGGCTCCGCCCTAAACGTGTACAATACAATAAGTATACCACGTGGACGCGCGGAAGCAATTATATATAGACGTAGTCATTGATATTCAAAACCCAAACTCACTCAGAAAGCTGGGAACTCAACTTATTTTGCGTCGCACATACAGACCGATTTTTTGTCGTTGTAGGTACTTATCACAAACCGCAATATTTTATAGGATGAGAAGTTGTATTGTAGGCACCTAACTAGAATAAATTGTACGGTAGGTATAAAGGCCAGCACTCACTAGGCACCACGGCACGGCAAAGTATTTCAGTAGTTTTATTAAATATGAAGTGTTGCTTAACAGTACCTAGACAGAGCAAGTTTAAAAGACTACAACATAGTCTACATAATAATGTAATTTTGTTCTCGACAGTTGTATAACAAATCTGTTTTTAAATTCAGAAACATAAAACCGTCAAGACCTCAATAAATGTTATTTCATCGCACATCAGCGCACGTGCCGTAATGCGGTAAATGTAAGGCGAAATCCAACGCGGCTAGCATGTGCCAAAGGCATAGTAGCTACCTACATATTAATCTAAAATTCTGCACGAGCGGCGAAGCAGAATGTGCGTTCACCTTAAGGAAGAACACTTTCAATTTGAAAATACAACAAATACATATAAAAATATGTGCACGGCCTGCCCTGCCTTTATATAAAAGCTCTTCATTCATGTTATAAAAGCAAATGAAAGATCATAAAAGTGAAGATTATTACTTATCACAATATAAAGGAAAGAAAATGGAAATGGCATAAAGAAATTACCAATATTGAAAGGGCACATATTAAAAGTAGTTGCATAATAATGGTATCATTATATGCAAAAGAGCACATTCCTTTTGTACAGTTACAATAACTGTTCAATTATACCAACAAAGATACTTATAATATAAAGCTATAAACCACTGATTATCCATGTTACTTTCCTGCTGTACCTACATAAATACTCTCGTAATGTTCCCTCACAGTAAATTTACACAAACATCGCAATGTACCAATACTCTTTATTACAAGAAAATACCAAAATCTATTAATCATGTTAATAATCACTACTAAATCACATTTTTCTCATAACAATTCCTTCATCTTTGTGTAATATCCAACATTTATGGATGATTGCTTCAGTTTCATCATACCATACCGCAATTGTGACAGTGTGTGTCATATACATTGCACAATCGTGACAGTGTGTGTCATATACATTTCACAATCGTGACAGTGTGTCATTTACATTGCACAATCGTGACAGTGCCATTTACATTGCACAATCGTGACAATTGTCACATTTACATAGAGGACTAGCCATTTACTCACATTTCTAATGCCTCACTGCTTCTTTTCAGGTTTTTTCACGAGGTGTGCATTAAGTGGATACTTTAGTTCGGTTCTTAGTTGTTCATTATAGTGATCTAATGAATGAACGGCGTAATGGAGGACGAGCTCGTTTAAAGTTCTGAAATATAAAATGTGTTCATCAAGATGGTGGCATAATATCAAGACATCAATAAAATAAATGGACTAAAATATATCGTTTGTAAAACCCATCGCCCAATATTTAGGGGCTCTTACCCTAAATCAGGGATGTGTAGTAGGTAATAAGAGTTACCAGACCCTTTTTAAAAGTTAAATAGTGTTATTACGAAAAAGTTAACCTTGTTTTAACACATCTCTAGTCAAATTGCCCTTGTAAAATTTGACTTAACTCATGTAATATTGGATAGTGTAATACAGGTTTAACCAAGTTGAACAATTCACCATTATTTCTTGTGTACCAGTGCCACATAGACTATTTTCATGGCTATTCAAGTTGTTTGCTAACTTGAGTAAAGACTCTTGATTTTGAAGTAAAAATCATACTCACTCATAAACATTATATGGCTCAGCAAATCCATAACCTCTTTCAGTCTTATATATA